>OU538800.1:6262500-6887500 GCA_912999815.1 Campaea margaritaria
TCCTACGTTCACCAATTCACCATATCATTTCTAAAAATGGTTATAAATTCTCAGTATCCGGTCACCAAATTACTTAATTACTTGTGACAGCTATAAGTACGAGAAGGTATTAGTAATTGAACCGATCCTTAAAAATGAATCCTTACGTTTCTACTTGTCCATCTAGATTAGTGTTCATAGCTTTTTCTTGTTAAAACCTTTTCCTGTAATAGCCATCGATTTAGTGGTATTAGCAGTTCCATTTCGCGTGTAGTTTCCTGTACCATTTGCTACTTCCCTCCTGGAATATCAACCTGTGTTCAAAGGTTTTGATGTTGGAGGCCAGCCAAAACGCAATGTCTGCACAGGCTTGGATACACGTTACGTACACCACCTTTTATAGTTAATTGCTGTATATTGACTTTAAAATTGTTTTCACCGCTGCTATTTCCTTACTTCTACCTACCTACCTAGAGTAGGCGCGCGCGTTCAATGTATTCGGGGCCTTGATATGCACATACTTACCTAAGTCCTACTTTAACTCGCGTGCTTTTTTTATTGCATTTCATAAGAAATCAACGAAACAAATGCAGATCTTCATGTTGACGAAGACAACGATTTTGTGTTTATAAAATTGCAAGCATTCATTTGTTAACAAACTAAAACAAGTGCAGTACTAAATCTATATACGCTGTAAATCATTAGCTTTTCTGGGTTAGTTAAAACCTCTACCTTTCCTCAATTAAAGCATTCACCATCAAATCACGCATCAGCTTTTCTACTATCAGCGTCTATTCAGTAAAGTATTGTGCACGAACCGTTGGTGTTACCATGTTTTCTTTTTTTTATGGATAAGATTGCACCGAAATGGCTGCTCATGTTTGCAAAACGCCCAGTGTTATGCAGGCAGAGCAGCGCCGAGCATAATTTTTAATCAAAAGGCCTGGGTGGCCCTGTATTGTTATGGGCAGGTGTCGTGCTTATTGGTACATCAGGTGTGCCGTCTCGTTTCGTCGCTCCGTGGCATAAAAGACTTAGATGCATTCACCAAATATATTTTTAGCAAAAATACTTTTTTTATATACGGTAAAATATTTCTGAAGCTTAACATTGTAGGTTCTGGGCAAACCCAGTGACGATTTCTGTGTACAAAGCCAAAAAACATGCCAACTTAATAATCATCCATAAGTTTCTCACCTGTCCCTCATTTCTAAAAAGAATAGTAACCCTACCTCCCACCCACTTTCCCAACAAAGCGGCTCTCCCGCCGCTACGTTTTATTTGGTCCATGGGAAGGCTCTCGCGCGTAGCACACTTGACCGCAACAGATGGCTTCGCTACCCACCCATCTATACGATAGTGTAACTAATAGAAGATACATTAGAGGGCTTCTTTTGAACTTGCAAACGCTGTGGAAAAAGCTAGTCTGTCTATTTCGCCCGTGATGTCGCTAGCATATGCGACACGGATTTGATACCTGCTGAAAGAGCTGTATAGTGATTGAAATTATTCATTACACACTGGTTATTAGTTCCCAACCTCAAAATCACAAGAAATTCGTGTAAAGTCCGTCTGTTCCACAAAAAATATACTTACTTACAATCTTTGACGAACATTAGTTAAATACTCACTTCTTTATTTTGGTCGAAGCTTTGAAGCATAAAAGCGCTTTTTACCAAAAATCTTTCAAGTTCTTGCATCATCTTCATTAAACCCCTCTTGCTCCACATGCAATAAAGTCTAGCTGTCTAGGCACAAAACTAACAATAGCTTATTATACTTAAGCTTCTAAACTACATAGTTAAGCATGTACTTAACCATCGATATTGCTTATTAACTAGACTAGAAGCGTCGCTTTGTTGTCTGGTGCTTAAACTACATTTTTATACATGTATTTTTATTACAAACCACGCCGGGAAGCTTAGCTATTCTCATAAACAGCAGCGTTTACGGTCACGGGGAAACCTGGCGACAGTTTAGATTTTCGATCATGTTATGGACTTGGTCTGAGTAGGTAAGTAGGTAGTTATTTTCTTTTCATTTTGTGTCATCGAAATTGTCGATATTGCTGTACTTTATGCGAAAGATGTGATACGAATGTGGAAAGGGGAGATACGGTTTACCTCGGATCAGGTTCTGATAAAGCATTTATGTTGGAGGCATTATTTGAATGTAATGAAGTACATTGAAACATAATTTTTTTTTTTGATTTTTTGGCTCTTCATCAACGCAAAAGAGGTCACAGCTGTCTAAAACTACTATTTGACTCTTGATTCGGCCAAAGAACTTTCTTAGCTAAGTATCTAAATAGGGCATTTTCTCGCTAAGTCTCCTAGTTTCTTGACCCGCTACCAAGTTATAAATAACACAGAATACTGTAAGTAGCTGTTCCAACTCCGCAAACTTCATATGAACACAAATTGCGGAGCTGAAACATGAATAAAAAGGAGACGAAAATGAGGTCGTTTATATCACACGTCGGTGTCGGGCAATGAGACGGGAAGCACGCAGCCGGTGGCTGCATTTCCTAACGCATCGCTCGTTCAATATCCGCAAGGATTGTTTGCAGAATACCGTCACCCCCTCCCTACCCCCACAAACCCCGCCAATACCCAACGCCTCTAATGGAGCGCGGGTGTCTAGTTTTAGAAATAGACTCTGTGATAAAATGAAATTCTCAAGAAGGAAGCTTGAAAGTAACGTCGTTCGGTTTCCTGGAATTGCGTAAGTGCGCGATTATCCTTTAACGTAACGTTGTTGCTTGGAACTTTAGTTGAATATAAAAAAGGGGTAAGAGCGGGGTTATTTGTTTACATACTTCTTTTCCAGCAAAATATAAATAAAATATGTAATAAACCGAAGTAGTTTTCTACATGAAGATGACACGAACCTAATGGAAGGCTACTTACATGGTGTAACAAAAATTAAGGCAATAATTTATTTTATAAATAAAAATCAATTGTCGCTATGAAAGATCATCACTTGAGAACGCCTTGACCGATTTTTGTTGTGTTCATAATCGTCAGGACAAGATTGATAGATAGACAGACAAACCCTTTATTGTAACACCACACAACAAAGAAAACTTAAAAACTAAAAGAAAACAGATTTAACAACTAGTCTCACAATGGACGGTTTTATCGCTGAGAGCGATCTCTTCCAGACAACCATGCATGGAGAGGAGCAACAAAACGATCGGACGGTGGTTTACCGTTTATATAAATTGGTATTCGACAAGGTTCGTATGGAAAGCAAAATTGGAAATGTTTCCTGGAAAATTGGAAAACTAGAAATACGCACGTGAAACTGCAGGGAGCGCCTAGTAGTTAATATAATAAGTTATTTTTATTCAGTTAATCAAGTCCCATTTAAAATCAATCAGTTGATCCCGGCTCTCCCCTTCCAACCATGTGGACTGGAATCTGAATAGTTATTCAGGATTATTCCTGAAGGACTGGTCCTTCGGGTTTCGATCCGGATTAATGCACTCACTGGGAGCTTTGATGGCTGCTGTCGTATGTCCCCAGTACCTTATCTCCATGCTATACGGACGGCGCTATGTGTACCTACCTACCTATAAGATTATAGATAGATAAATTCTTTTGTAATACCACAGATCAAAGAAAACTTAATGCTAGAACAAATACAAACTTAACAATAACTACATTGTACCTACGACACGTGGATAGGTTACGGTGTGACGTAGTGTGACGGATCCGACTTGTTGGACGTTTTTACTTAGTGTGGTCTTATGTGTGTGTGGTTGTGGTGATGTGTGGTGTATCTTAATGTGGATAGGTTTACCGATCAAACTTTAAAAAACGTTTTTGTCTCTATAATTAGTATAGTTCGATCGGTAAACCTATCGTAAGTCTTGAATTTACTACAGACTCTAGTTCCGTCTAGTTCTCGTTTTCTAATTAACTTGATTAACTATTCGTATCTAAAGTTAAGAACTTACTAGTTACAAACTTCAAAGAGATTTAGCTCTAACTAAGTTTTGACTCAATGCGACGGAATAAACCAGAAACTATACCCACCTACCCACCTACTCAGAAAACTACAATATATTATTTTGTGTTACTTATTTGGGTGTTTCAGTCACATCAAAAAAATGCCCTACTACTGCAGCTCTTCTTCAAACGCTAAGGCTGACTGTACGTACATGGCCTACTGTCCCCTTTTAGATTAACATTTGCACAAGCAACTATCCGGTCGCTCGAGCTACCGAACGGTTGCTTGTCCCCAGATGTATACGCAACTGTTCTGTCGCTTCTAACCAACCGAGGAGTCGTGCGTTTTGCTAGTGAACAGTTTAAGGCAACATAAGACTAAATTGGGCTAGTTTTAAAAGTTAATTTATTTAATCCATGTTAGCTCCATGAAGATACTCCATCATAATAATTATATACGTGTTTATTTACAGATGTAAAAATAAGTCCTGCTTCATGTAGACATAGTACATGGTACCTACAAGTTCAAAGTACAGACATGTACAACTGTCAAAGTAACATCGCAGACATGTGCATGGTAAAGTGTGTATCTGAAATGCAAACTTAACTTCGGGAACTCCGTGGGAGTTGCAGCCGATTTTAGAACTGTCTCCTGATATATGCCTATGTATCTAAAGTGGTTTGTGTGCGCCTCTACCAAACAGGATGTAACGCCTCTACCTGGTTATTTCGTAACTAAACAAGCGAAGGAAGTTTTCGGGTTGGGGATGTATAAATTAATTTGGACTAGACTTTCTATTGGCTGCCTTGTAGCTTTCTCGTGCACTGTTGGCAATCCTTCATCTACTTACTTTGATTTCGTAGGTGTTAACTAACAGACTACCCGCAGGCAATCAAAACTTTCCTTAACAAGAATCTTGAGGCACCTTATTGCTTTTGGCACAGCTTAACTAATAGTATAGTCCAAGTTCTTGGTGGAAAGTTACCGAAATATAGATAGATGAACTTATAAATCAGCTCCACTTATAATAATTATTAAGTATGTGCCTAAGATTAAGCTGAATTACTACTAAGTAGATGCGCTACCAATAAATCCATTTTACTAATTCTGATTTCAGGCTTTTTTAGTGTTTCGATAAAAAAAAAACAGAAGCTAGAAATATGCTGGCATCAGTTTTGGTACCTACACTAAAAGGGCTTGACGGCCTCCGTGGCGTAGTGGATGATGAGTCAACTGCGAAGCGCAATGTTGTGAGTTCGATTCCCGCACAGGGCACAGATTTGTGTGAACCACAAGTATTTGCTCTGAGTCTGGGTGTTTATAGGACCATGGTCCTCGTAGTTCCGGATTCCCTAGATATAGGGAATCCTAGTAGGGGTCAGGATCTATGTATCTATGTGGTCGTGAGGCGTTACGCGGTGTTTAGGTAGGTATGTATATATCTATGTATCTATTTAACTTACTTAGGTGTATATATCTATAACCTACCTAGACTACCTAGGTACTTCACTTTAACTTACCTGGATTCGTAACTGATATAAATTTTCAACTTGCGGCCATCCCGTTTGTGGGACGTCTTTAATGACCCATAGAATCGTTTTTATGATGTTTACTTTGATCAGAAAACAGCATCAAAACGTCTTTTATGGCGCAATAACGTAGAATTCGACAGAATATTGGAAGTTTCCTCGTGTACCAGCCCTGTTACTGTAGGTAGGTCGGTTGGTACCTACTTCCCTACCTAAGATGTTTTTACGTCGATAGAACAATTCGCAAACAGGAAAAATATGAGAGGCGTATTTTGGGATTCTGTTTTTGAAAGTGGTTTGTAAGACTTGTAAGAGTTAAGTTGTACGCAGCGTCACGGTTCAGTAAAGTAGGGGTTGTTTTATTGAATCTTCCTGAGACTTTTAGAGTAGAATAGAATAGAATAGAATAGAAAAACTCTTTATTGTACACCAGAAACAAAAATAAACACAGTACAGAAGAAAGAGTAGACACGAAATTACACGTTTTTGCGTTTGTATAATTTGCTTACATTCGTGCACGTAAAGAAACACTGGTTCTATTATCAATATTCAACCATTTATTGCACAAGAAACACAAGATTGATTTTTTTTAAATCAGATACTAGCTGCGCCCTGCGGTTTCACCCGCATAATTCAAGTTTTTCCGCAATAATCAGATATATATTTTTAGTTTCCCGCCAAAACGAAAGTGTTTTGGATACAGAAGAAAGAAGAAAAAAAAATGACGTTCAATAATCCTGACACGACGTTTCTAGCTATCTATCAAAAATAGTCACTGTCAAACAAATGTCAATGTCAAATAATTTTACTTTCATTAATCATTAGTTTCATTTGTTGAGGTTATTTGTTTGTTTATTTAGTTTCTTTGATTGGAATATCTATAAATAATTATTATTGCGGTTATAGAAAATAAAGATTTCTCTAATGGAAGACTCTACCAGTGAAAAACGACCACAATTCGGCAACAGGTTCTTGGAAAATGTTGATGAAGTTTTCAAGCACAACGCGTGGTACCGTATTACAATTATTTCATAGACCTTTTAAGACTGCCACACGCTGTTATTGTGCAAAAATACCAGATTTAGAAAGCACTCGACATAGAAAAAAACCTGCAGGCGGGTCACGATTCCTGGACGATAGAAAACAAGTGTTTCTTTTTAATGCTTGGTACTTTACCTTCCTATTTTCTTAAAAATGCAAGTTTTATGTTGATCATAATGAGCATATTACTTTTTAATTACAGGGACAATGTGAAATGGGATGAAGACCAAGAAAAAGTTGCCAAAGAGAAGGTGCAACAAAACTCGGAGATAGCATTCTCAGAAGAGAGATTAAAATCATTGGATGAAAATGCAGATAAACATTGGGATGCATTCTATGATATCCACCAAAATAGGTAATTTATTGAGCATTAAATCATAAATAATCACTCACTTTTATAGTAATGTACTTTTCAGATGTTTCTCGCTGGCCTGGAATACTTTGTTTTCCCATTTTTATATTATTGTAGTTATTCTTTCACTTGTTTTACTTAAACCGATAACAGTCCATGCTCATCTAGTTACAGAATAAAGTGAAGCAAAATATATCCTGGACACAAATTGTATTTTTATTTAAGTGTGCATTATAATTTACAGGTTCTTTAAAGACCGCCACTGGCTTTTCACTGAGTTTCCTGAGCTAGCTCCGGACTACACCTCAGCACCAGTAAGAGTATACCCTGAAGGTGATAACGCTGTATCAACAAATAACGACTCTGCACAATTGCCGAACAGCAAACGTTTCATATTTGAAATCGGCTGTGGAGTCGGAAATACAATATTCCCTATACTACAGTACAGCCGAGATCCAAACCTCTTTATCTATGGATGTGATTTCTCATCAACAGCTATAGATATAATGACACAAAATGAGCTGTATGATACAAAGAGGTGTAAAGTATTTGTATTGGATGCAACGCAAAAATGGGAAGTGCCCTTTGAAGAAAACTCTTTGGATATTATTGTGCTGATATTTGTTTTATCTGCTATTGACCCTACGAAGTAAGTACCCACAGATAGAGAATATAACCTAAATCCTATCCTACCTTCATACTAATATTGTAAAGGTGCTAGCTTGTGAAGGTTTTACCACTCAGCCAGTGCTAATATGCTTTTTAACCAGCAGGGGATTCGCCTGACTGTATACTCCACATCTTGCCATAAAAATTACAGTACCACCCAGTACCTTGCCTTGCACACTCTTGAACGGCACTGCATTATACTCATCACCCTGAGACTTTCAACCAATTACTTCTTAAAGTAATTGGTTGAATAGATTTTGATTTAGATTCATTAGGTCTTGGAATAATACATTGGACACTTTTCATAACTCAAAGCTTCCTAATAACAAGAAATGATTTGATGATGTGTGCAACCCTTGATAAATAACAGATGAGAGCCTTAAGCTGCCGACACATTTGTCTGATGTGTCGTGTCATGATGCATCAGAAAGAGTATTGGTTTCGTACATTTAATATGGTTGCGTTCACATTTCTCTGATGTAGTGTGTTGTGACGGCTTCTGTAAATGTATGAAACCGATACCTATCTGATGCATCACGAGACTACACGTCAGACAAATGTGAACCTAGCTTTACTTGGGAGTATGTGCCATTGTACAATGATCGTAATGAATTTAGTTAATTAAATGAGTTCCCAAAACAGAGCACTCTTTGGAAGCATGAATTGAAGCTACAATTCTGCTGCAATATTATAAATCCTTTTCAATCTTTATTTTTATCAATTCCAGAATGCCAACAGTGATCCAACAAATTCACAAATACCTAAAACCCGGAGGCTTAGTGGTGTTTCGAGATTATGGTTTATATGACTTGGCTCAGTTAAGATTCAAGAAAGGCAGATGTATATCTGAGAACTTCTATGCAAGAGGAGACAATACGAGAGTCTATTTCTTTACTCAGGAAGAAATCGCACAGTTGTTTAAAGCTGAAGGCTTTGTTGAAGAACAGAATTTGATCGATAGAAGATTGCAAGTCAATCGAGGAAAGATGTTGACTATGTATAGAGTTTGGATACAAGCAAAGTATAGGAAAGCTGTATAAGAACTGTTGGATTTTTGCAGGGTTAGTAACAAATTGTATCTATATTTATGTTTTAAGTAAACAGTATTTATTATTATCTATTACACTCACATTAATATAAACTAATGGATAAAAAAAAAGATTATTTTAATTATACCTGCCAGTACATTTTACTTTATTTATCTTTATCATTGCATTATAAAACTGAAGATTTCATATAATAAGGGATTTTTGGAGGTTTCTTTTTTTTTACTTTTCTATACCTGTTACCTACAGTAAAAAATCTATGAGTCACAGTTACAAATATGTATTCTATAAGTATGATATTTTGGTTGTTTGATTTATTTTGTGGTATCAGTATTTGGTAATAGAATAGTGAGGCTTAAATTATCTAATCAACACCAAAGATTAGATAACACCTAATCAGGTAGATTTGAAAGTTTTAGATAACATTTTTGTTATTTTCATAAGTAGTGTCTATAGTCACTGACTACCTATTTATATCGTATTTATAGTGACAAGATAATATTGATAAGATATTTTATGTTCTTATTAGGTTAAACAGTTTCTGCAGTTGAATTTAAATAAATGATTTATGATATGGTAATATTTCATATACTTAGGTACATAGATCATTAATACCTTGACTGCTGAACCGGTTTTTAGGGTTCCGTACCCAAAGGGTCACCAGGCTGTATCTCATGAACCGTGATAGTTAGACAGTTGATATTTTCACTGATGATGTATTTCTGTTGCCGCTATTACAAAAAATACTAAAAAACATAATAAAATGTATATTTATTCCCATACAACAAACGTGATTTTTTTGGTCGTTTTTGCTCGATATTGGTAACGGCAACAGGTAGACGGTTGAAATATTCACAGAATATTTAATTATATATACATTTTAAAAATAAATAAATGAATTATAATAATTTTGCTGTTTTTATAGATAATGGTACGGAACCCTTCGTGCGCGAGTCCGACTCGCACGGCCGGTTTTTACATTTAGGCACCATTACGGCACGTGTGTGTTTTCCAGCAATGGCCTGCCGTCTGTGTGAGCCGCACTGTAGTAGCACCGTGTTAAACACACACGTCTGTGTCTCGCCACACAGCCGGCACGTAAGCTGCGCTAACACAACAGGTGTGTTTTCCCGTACCCGCGTAAAGTTATAAAAAACTCAACCTCTGTGTTTTCAGCAGTGAACGTGTTAAAATATGTTTGACAAATGCACTGAATTAGGTACTAGAACATTATCAAAAAGATTAAAGTTATTGTTCGCGCCACTTACATTGGCACTCATAATACCTTCCTACCTTCCTATTCCTATCATTTCTTGGCGACTATCTCTGTCGCTCATATCGTGGTATCCACGAGAAAACTGCTTGCCGCCGCAAGTAGTCTGCGATCGACCCTCGTCCTTCGCGGCTGCCGCTCTCGCCGAATCCAAAGTACTGGATCTGCTGCTCTTCTGTGGTGGTCCACGTGAATTCGACGCGCAAATATAAACAAAACCCGCTATAAACCCGCCGCGTAAACGCTCCTTGCCGACACGCACCAACCGCCTAAAATACAGTCCACTACATCGAACGTCATAACATCCTGAAGGAACAAGCAGCTTGGAGACGGACCCGAACCGAGGTGATTGCAGTTGCATGGAGACCAGGTTAGTCGCCAAGTTCCTTTGTACTACTCTTCTACCAGCTATCCTTCCCCCGCCATTGGAGGCGCGCTCAGCCTATACAGCTTAGCTGCCGCGCTAACATATTGTTGGTCCTCCGCCGCCGGATCTTCTTTGGTCCTCCCGCTATTCTCTGGCCCCTCTTAGGCCTCATATAGTCCTCTTTATAACCGCCCGCAATTTTATATTGGTATTTTTACCAACGATAATTTCCTATAATTATCGTGTTCCCGCCCGCAATTACAGTTCAGATAGTACCCTGTACTATCCTACTACGCTCTTATATACTTATTTCGTGTATTCCGCATTCCTAAATAGTAAAAATAACGATTTTTCCGTAATTCTTAATTTTTATTAAAAAGTGAAGGTATTCCTAACGACCGCCCGTGCGTCTCCACGTGGGTATTCAATACGCCGCGCGCGCGACAGGTAAATGCTGTAGGCAGTTGCAGTAAATTAGGAATTTCATACTTTATCTAGTTTTTTATACTTTGTTAAGATGGCTATGGCTACTCGTTCAAAAGACAAAGATAGTGAAGTATACGAGGACGCAAAAGCGCTCGATACGTTACAGATCGAACGTTTGACCTTGATAGGTAAACGTGACATTATATTTTCTCGCTTACAAGATATTTTTAACCGATCTTTAAAGGCTTTCACTGATGATACTGAGAAAGATTTATTTCTATGTGGAATGATCTCGTTAGACCGCTTACGCTCCGATTTCAATGAAATTGTGAACAAATTAAATGTCACCGAGTTGACTCTCAACGCTTCGTACACGGTAAACTACCAATCTATAAACGTCTTCGAAGATATGTTTTGCCGTTGTCAGTTTGTTTATAATAAACTTAACCCGCCTTTAAAAACCGCTGATTTCAATGTTGCCCCGCAACGTAAATCCATCAGAATTCCTGAACTCGATTTGATGGTCTTCAATGGAGATCCGATGACCTGGAGAATATTTTATGAGTCATTCAAACGCACGATTCACGAAAATCCCGATCTCACTGATCACGAACGCGTCCAATATTTAATTAATAAATTGTCAGGCCGGGCCCTTGCAGTTTGTTCTGGTATCGTACCTAACGCTGATAATTATCCGATCATATGGCAGACGCTCGTCGATAAGTATAACGACAAACGTAACCTAGCCTCCGCTTATCTTGATCAAATGCTTGATTTTAAATCTTTTAACACCGCGACGAATAAAAACTTAGAATTATTCCTAGATAAATTCTGCACGGCTGTGTCAAGTTTGAAGTCTCTCAAGCTCGATAACGTGTCTGATTTTATTTTACTATCGCTCGCTTTGAAGAAAATAGATTCAAGTACTGCACGGTCGTTTGAAATGCACATGCGAGGTAAATCTATGCCTACATACAATGAACTTTTAAAATTCATCCGCGAACAAAGCAAAATATTGGAACGCACTACGACCGTTTCTCTTAGCCGCAGTGATAAGAGGCCGGGTACTGCAAGGTCTACGCAGTCTTTTGCAGCATCATGCGTCACTCACTGTCCGCTTTGCAAACAAGCCGATCACGCTAACTTATATAGATGCCCTGCATTTGATAAGCTTTCTATCGACGACAGGTACACTTTTGTAAAACAAAGCAAAGGTTGCACTAATTGTCTAAGCACTACGCATATAAATACTGCTTGCAATTCTAAATTTAATTGCCGTTATTGTGGATGTAAACATCATTCTATGTTATGCCGCAAAGTATCATCTTCCCGTGAAGACAATCGCCCGTACCCTAGCGCTCCGTCACAGGCGCACGCGCCGCCTCCGCGCGCGCGAACTGGCAACTTCTCCGCCGCCGGGGATCACATGCCGCCTTCGGCATCGCCGCCGCCCGTCGCGGGCTCCGCTAGCGCTCAGCTGACGAACTTACCTACAACTGCTTATCAGTCATCACAACAACAGGTGTCGCTGTGTAATATACGCCCCGCTTCGCAGCCTAATGACACTACTTGTTTACTGGGAACCGTACAAGTTTATGCTACGGATTTAAATGGTCGCCGCCATGTAGTACGCGCCTTAATTGATTCGGCTTCCCAAAGTAACTTTTTAACTTCAAAATGTTGCGCTAAATTAAATTTAAAATGCAATAAGGTGACGAACACCGTTGTTAAAGGGATAGGTTCCGCATCTAACCCAATCAAGGGAGCAGTTTCTGCTACTTTATCTTCCCGCCTAAATGATAATTTTATTGCAATTGACGCCTATGTTATCGACCGCATAACAGACAATTTACCGGCAGTGAAAATTGACGTATCCTGCCTTTCATACCTGAACTGCCTGCCTCTGGCAGACGACAGTTTCGCTTCGCCTTCCGAGATCGACATACTTATAGGCGCGCCGCTCTTTTCTGAAATATTGCTATCAGGCCGCGCCGCTGGTCCGCCTGGTACTCCAACCGCTTTTGAAACCATTTTTGGTTTTATCGTAATCGGGACCGCTCCCGTTACTCCCGCTCATGTTACTCCCGCTCATGTTACGCCCGCTCATATTGAAACCGTTGTTTCTATCACTGACCCCTTGGTTGAAGATAGATGCCGCTCTCATATTTCCCTCTGTACCTTTACGGAAGGACCACGTTTAGATAATCTTGTCCAACGCTTCTGGCAGCTTGAAGAGGTGCAATGCACGCCGACTTTGAGCCCAGACGCTATAGAATGTGAACGCATTTTTACAAATAACGTTTCCCGCGATCCTACGGGACGCTATTCTGTAGCGTTACCTTTCTCCCGCGATCCCGCGACCTCTCTGGGTAATCCTTACCCTATCGCTAAAAAACGCTTCATGTATCTCGAACGTAAGCTCGCCGCGACACCTGCTCTGCGCTTAGAGTACGATGCTATAATCAAAGAGTACATTCAGAAGGGTTACATTTCACTGATCGACAATGATAGTCCTTTTACTGGATATTACGTGCCACACCACGCCATTGCGAGACTACAAAAAACAACAACTCGATGGCGTATGGTGATGGACGCCAGTGCTGAAACTGACTCAGGCCTCTCCTTGAATCAAGTTTTATATACCGGGGATAATTTACAAAACGATCTTTTTACAATCCTCTTGGATTTCCGCCACTACCCAATCGCTTTTACATCCGATATTAAACAGATGTACCTACAAATTTTGATAAATAAGGACCACCGCAAATATCAAAAGTTCCTGTATCGATTCGATCCCGTTTTTCCGCTTGATACCTACCAATTCAACCGCGTTTGTTTTGGTCTACGTAGCAGTCCGTTCCTTGCGATGCGAGTGTTGCGACAGCTGTGCGCCGCCGACGGTGCCCGCTTCCCACTCGCAGCATCTCTTATCAGCGACAACACATACATGGACGACGTGTGCTACTCCATGCCTACTCTGTCTGCTTGTTTACAACTCAGAGACGATCTCCGCGAGTTGCTCAAGGCCGGGGGCTTCGATCTCGTCAAATGGGCTAGTAACTCACCCGCGCTCCTTGACTCCCTTCCCATCTCTGCGTTAACGGAATGCGTTAAAAATGCGAAAAATGCGTTAACGGATCTTTTAAATTCCGACGAATATAATAAGTCTATCTCAGATGAGTTATCAGCTAATCGCATACACTGGAAATTCAATCCACCGCGAAGTCCTCACTTCGGGGGGAATTATGAAATATATGTGAAAGCGTTTAAAAGTCATCTTCATAAGACGATCGGTTCACAGTTACTCACGTATGAGGAAATGTTAACCGTACTCACACAGATAGAATGCGTTATCAATTCTCGTCCTGTAACGTTATTGAGCGAAGATCCGTCTGAGCCGACCGCGCTGAGTGCTTCACATTTCTTAATGACCGCACCGCTGAAGCATTTGCCCGCTTGCACGGTTCCCGATGAACCTGGACACTTATTGAAACGGTACGCTTTATTGGATCAAATGGTACAATCATTTTCCAAACGGTGGAAGTTGGAATATCTTCACTTACTTCAATCTAGAGGAAAATGGAATACACCTTCGAATCCCATTATAATAGGTTCTATTGTTCTTATTATCACTGATAATATTCCCCCGCTATCCTGGCCTCTCGGCGTCGTCGTGGCCACTCATGTCGGCGGCGATGGCATCTGTCGAGTAGCGTCAGTAAAAACGGCGACCGGCGTCCACCAGAGACCCGTCGTCCGTTTATGTATCTTACCTACCCAATAATTTAACCCCTTGCTCCCCGGTCAACCGCTATGTTATATTTAACCCGTTGACTGCTTAAGAGTTAACTCTTATTTTTATTTTTTTTTTATTTCCCGCTTTCTTTTAAAAACCAATGGTTTTTAGGCCGGGGGCAAATGTTCGCGCCACTTACATTGGCACTCATAATACCTTCCTACCTTCCTATTCCTATCATTTCTTGGCGACTATCTCTGTCGCTCATATCGTGGTATCCACGAGAAAACTGCTTGCCGCCGCAAGTAGTCTGCGATCGACCCTCGTCCTTCGCGGCTGCCGCTCTCGCCGAATCCAAAGTACTGGATCTGCTGCTCTTCTGTGGTGGTCCACGTGAATTCGACGCGCAAATATAAACAAAACCCGCTATAAACCCGCCGCGTAAACGCT
Organism: Campaea margaritaria; assembly: GCA_912999815.1. Classification (NCBI taxonomy): domain Eukaryota; kingdom Metazoa; phylum Arthropoda; class Insecta; order Lepidoptera; family Geometridae; genus Campaea; species Campaea margaritaria. The sequence goes on from OU538800.1 coordinate 6,277,323, forward strand.
CCTTGCCGACACGCACCAACCGCCTAAAATACAGTCCACTACATCGAACGTCATAACATCCTGAAGGAACAAGCAGCTTGGAGACGGACCCGAACCGAGGTGATTGCAGTTGCATGGAGACCAGGTTAGTCGCCAAGTTCCTTTGTACTACTCTTCTACCAGCTATCCTTCCCCCGCCATTGGAGGCGCGCTCAGCCTATACAGCTTAGCTGCCGCGCTAACAGTTATCATAGATTTACAAAATTAAAATCAATTAGCAGGTTCAAATTTGATGCGGTAAGGCTTTTCCATAGAATTCACCAACATAGTTTTAATTTTAAGAGGTGGGCCTTCCCATGAAACTTTGAATTTGTTAAGTAATCTTTTAACAAATATCTCTATTTCCAACTCAGCAATTCTCCTGCCTATACAACTCCTGACACCGAAACCAAAAGGTAAGTTGACCATAGGATGGGCATTTCCATGATACATCGGATCATGTTTATCAACCAGCCATCTTTCTGGGAGGAACTCCTTTGAACGCGGGTAGTATTTATCAGTATTTGAAAGGTACTGGTTCGGAGCTATGACATCAATCTGGAAAAAACAAAAGACGACATTAAGTAACCATTTCATACTGTGTGAGTAATCTCTGCATCCTTAGGGAAAATCAATTCATTTTGAACTGGCAGTAAAGCGCCCGAAAGTGTCCCATCCGAAGAGAGCAACCCAGCATACGAGTCTAACATGGTAATTGCGGAGAACGTCATTTTTATTAAACTTCCCAGTACAAAATAATGCTTACTCCTTTCGGTATATGATAGCCACCCACAACGTGTTCCTTGCTCGTCCGCCTGAGATTAGCCGGAACAACGTGCCAAATTCTAAGCGATTCCTTCAGACAAGCCTTCAGATATCGACTGCTATTATTCGAACGTATCTCTTGTCGTAACTTGTCTTGAGTATTTGGGTTCGCTGCCAAATGGTATATTAGGCTCATTGTCGAAAATGCTACCTGCAAAATGATTAGTTTTACGGTTAGCTACATTATTTTATTCTGTATCCTTGGACTTGTTTACTTTCTATTCGTTATTTAGTGTTATGACTATAATTATGATATCTGCAATTTACGGTATCAATTCCAGCCAGGAGCATTTCGTTTGCCATCATGATTGCCACTTTCTCGTCAATAGCCAATAGTTTCTCGATGATACTCTTGTCTTCGTCCAGAACATCGTGAGGTCTTTCTTTTATATTTTTCTTCGCCTCGTTCACATAAATACTGCTTACGCTAAAATTTTACACAACATTATTAGAATTTACGGACCCTAGTCTATTCTGTCCGCTAGTGCTTAAAATTTTTTCCGTATTTTTTTTATGATTTTTTATGAATTGCATTCTAGATTATGTTTACCAGCGGAAGTCTTTATATTTTATCCTAATCGTTATTGTCGTGTTGTGGCTACCTAATGTCATGATTATTGTTGTTTAGGTTTGGATCTCGTCGTTCTTTTTTATTAAGATGCGCACGCATCTAAGCCCAAATTACGAGAAGGTCAAATTACCTATTAATTGCGTGGGGCTGAGAATACTTCCCTGTGCAACACCGCCACCCATCGTCGTTATTTAGAGGAATATTTTAGGTATTGTACATAATACTTAAAGTTCAGAAAAAAAAAACTAAAGTGTTTACCAAACTTCTGCCTTTGCACAACAAAATATTTAAAAAGTTGATAACTTACTCCCACTGCGTATCGAAAACTTTGACGATCTTCTTAAAAGTGGGCGTAGATATGTACTTCCATGGGTTTGGTATAAATTCCAGTTTAAACGTTAATTCCAAAATGTCTTTTGCGCACTGCATCAATTTTAGAGCTGGATGGTCTGCAGGTAAGTCTTCCCTCAGACTTCCCAGTCTGGCGCCTAAGCCGACAAGCGCCACGGATTCTAGAGACCATTTCGTCATCTCCAGTTCAAAGTTCTCCTGCAGGGACTCTTTGTCATCATTTAGCTTTGCTATCCTGATAATGAAAAACAATTAGAACAGTATAAGTATAACTAAAAGGAGTGGACGGGCTTAATCATTACGAAAAGTAAGAAGTTTTAACTACCAAAGAGAAGGTAGGTATGTATTATATACTGTAGCTTGCCGCCTTTTACTGTAACGGCTTCGCTTTACGTTTCAAAGTTTAATAGGTAGTTATCAATGACAAAGAAAGTCTTACTTTGCAACCATCTCGTCGGCAATTTCTTCGAGACCCGGCGCGTAAAGTTTGATAAGTTTTGGCTTCAACATAGCAGGATTCACTTTTGTGCGGAAGTCGCGCCATTGAGGTCCTTGTCTGCAAAAGGAACTCTATACTGACTAGAATACAAAAGACAAAATCCATATCAAATAATATAAATAGTCTTACGCGGTCGTCAGTCCATAAACTCCCTGAAACGTGGACTTTCTCATCTCCTCTCTGTAATATGTGAGGGTTTGAAATCCAGGGCGTAGTGGATTTGTCTCCTCAGCTTTGTAAACCTTTAACCAATGAGGGTTGATACGTTTATGAAATCTCAAAACTTTGTGCATAGTGATCGATATCCAGTTTTCAAGAAAAATACAAAATCATACCTGTTCAAAATGTTCCGGCTCAAATAGAAATACAAAGTCGGCTCTGCCAAATATTCCAGCCATTTTCATAATTGGACCATATTTAGCTCGTAATTTATCAAATCTTTGGAACAACTGTCCGTCTGGTCCTATTTCTCCTGAAAATAATTACTGGGCATATGAGACTTTAGAACCTATCAGGATGACGAGCAAAATGCAAAAAAACAATAATAAATATATCAACTTATATTAATATTAATTGTTGCAAAGAGTCGCAAGGTCTACCGATGGCAGAACTACCTACTTACTAATAATAGGATGCCTTCACTACTCATGCAGTTTCTTGGAGCCGACTGTTTCATCAATCACTACATGGCTAAAATTAGTTGGTAAATCTGATAATTATACATTTTGATATTAATTATTATATACTTAGGTACTTAGTTTAACGATCGATCAAAGAATCGATCCTTAACCAACCGATCACTGGTAGGAAGTGATGTAGGGGTCCTATAAGTGGTAAGGCTGAGAGGCCCGGCATAGACTTGAAAGGCTTGACGTCTTCTGGAAGCGCTTGCGTTGATGCTGCTCTTTGGTGTCCATTTCTGAAAACCCGACACTTTAATTAACTCGGATTACTCGGACAATGTACAACATTCGAAGATTCGCCGCATGCTTGACCTTGGCATTCAGCGTAAATACCTATGTGTATACGCACGTACACATGTAGTAACAAACACATTCGTAATTTTGGTCTGTGGTAAATGAGTTCCGGTTATTCATAATACCTAAGTAAATTATGTAAGTAGGTAGGTAGGTAGGTAGGTAGTTGTAGTTTTGGTGTCAATAAAGAGTTATCTATCTATCTATTACAAATAAATATTATTATAGAATCAGTAGGTGACGTTGCGGACCGCTAAGCTAGTAAGTAGGTCATTCTTTCGGTCATTCACTGCCCTCTTAAAATTATTTAGTCTATATACGATGTATCATGAATTCGTAAAGCCAAAGTATAGAATTTAGGTAGGTAAGTACTTACCGAAATGCATTCCTTGTTTGTGAAGCAAATTTTACGTAAGAATAGCTAACATACTTTGATCTCATTTTCCCAGATAGATATACCTGGGATGAATTGTTTTTAAAAACAACACTGCCAGATACGCAGAAGGATACACGCGGACTGACTGTTCAAAAATAAACTTGATTTGTTTGACCTTGATAAGATACCGCACCGAAATGCCGAAAGGGACAGTCTGCTGCTAGTACGTACCTACTACAAAACGTTATGCTACGTAGTATGTATCGTGTTATAACGATGCACTTCACTGGCCGCAGTTCTTAGTCATGCCAATTTGTAAATCACCGATTCAATAAAATGAAGAGAAATTTAAAAAAAAAAATCTACTCTTTTCCAAAGTTTCAGCTTCAGTAGTTAAGCCACGACAACGACGCCTGTACCACCGCTGCGCCCCATCCCGCCACTTTTTAGGGTACCGTACCCAAAGGGTAAAACGGGACCCTATTAGGGGGCTCCCATTCCACAAACATGATTTTTTTGCTCGTTTTTGCTCTATATTGATAATGGCAACAGCGGGGCTATGCAGCACGGTGCGGATCAGCTCAAGTTCGTTTCACTTTGATGTTTAATTGCCACGGAACTCGTCATTCATGATATGAATGCCGATTCTATTGAAATGACGAGTCCCGTGGCAATCAAACGTCAAAATGAAACGAACTCAAGATGATCCGCACCGTGCTGCATAGCCCCGCAGGTAAACGCTTGAAATATTCACAGAATATTTAGTAATTCACTTTAAAAATAAATAATTAGATTAAAATAATTTTGCCGTTTTTATACCTATTGGTACGGAACCCTTCGTGCGGGAGTCCGACTCGCACTTGGCCGGAAAAAACAAATAACTAATTGATAAATCGAACTAAAAAATGAAAAATAAATAATAGTTTAAAAAAAAATTAAAAAAACACGCTTTTATAGCTAACCGAACTAAAAATTAGAAAATAATTTTTAATTTCAGAGAGTTTATAATACAGTAGTAGAAAATCGAACAATCAATCAGAATTTATCGCCTCAAAATAAAATTATAATAAAGTTTTAGTTATTAACAAAAGAATTCAATTCAGAGTAAACAGCGTGGGGTTAAACTTTATTATAATTTTATTTTGAGGCTTTAAATCTGATTGATTGTTCGATCTTCTACTACTGTATTATAAACTCTCTGAAATTAAAAATTATTTTCTAATTTTTAGTTCGGTTAGCTATAAAAGCGTGTTTTTTTAGTTTTTTTTATAAATTTTATAACGCGCCACGATCACACGAAATTTTTATTTTTGAGTTTTGGCTTAGTACATTTTTTACATTTATTACCCGATGTCAAGACTGGTTTACTCTCTCCCCTCCTTTGCTCCTCTCTAAATATGTCCGACAACTAGAAGATGAAAGCAGCAAATTAAAAAAAAACAAGCGACATTGACATGACAGTTGAGAATTAATTGACAATGACATTGACAGAAGCGTTAAAAATGTTTTGGTGAGGTTAATGGTCGACACGAAGTGTGGTGTAATGCTAAACTAACTAAATTATTTATTTGAGGAATAAGGCTCAACAAATATGTAAAACCTTACAGCAAACTCGAAAGTAGTAGTATATTCCTTAATCCAGTGCTACATATCCTAAACCTTGCAGGGTTCACAACACCTAATACATAAAGTTTCTTTGTCATGAAAATAGTTTCGCTATAGCTATCGATCGATTACGAAATAGCGTTTTGGTTTGATTGTTTTTGTAAATCGGCATTTTCAGTTCTATTTCGCGCGGTAAACAAGCTTGCGTTGGTAGAATACGCGAGTTATTTTTATAAGCTTGTGAGCGTTCATAATATAATGTGTTTACGTTCACTGTTTCGTTTATTCGCGGTCGTATTTAACTAAAATCGGCAAAAATAACACCGTGCAGGGTATCGTATCGTATTTAAAATGAGATAAAAGGGCCGACAGTTATCGTCAACCACAAACCGTTCCTCACATTGCGTCCATGTATTGTTGCTCGTTCCTGTAAGTATTACTTCTATATTCATACTAGATGACTATCTACCATTAGCAAATTATATTCACTATTATTATTGTTATACATAATTACAACTATCACTGCATGAGCATTGATAATAAATTTTAGCGGCTACTTTTTCCATTATCATAAAGGTCTTGTTGGCCTATTCAGTACTAGAAATGTTTGAGATTAATATCCACCTAACAATGGTCAATAACCTCTGAATGTTTGTTTGCATGAATTATGTAAAGAGGATTGGACTTTTTATTACCATGCTATGTTAAGTCTCGGAAGTTTTATTAACTGTAAATTTGATTTATTCTGATTTCTTCATTAGATGAAAAGAATTTGTTCTTGATTGCAACTACAAATAAAGTAAAATAAAAGTCTGTTTTACATAATGCCATAGCATATAAGACTTGGGTATCTAAGTAAATGTGGTTTATTTCAATCTTAGCAACTACTGCTTATTGGTTTGCCATAGTCTGGTAAAAACTGAACATAATGCAACACAATTGAGGAATCAGCATTTGTGAAGAAAAGACTACTTATTTAACATGTTCACTTCTGAAAACACAACTGTTGTGATTTTCATAACTTGCCACAAGTGCGGGCAAACACAACTGTTGTGTTTGTTGTATGGGAAAACACTATGGAGTGTGCAGAGCCGCACCTGTGGCTAGACAGAAAATTGGCTCAGCAGTGAAAGTATTAATAAGCCAAGAAATGTAACAAAATTTACCTTCAGTTTTCATGTAACTCACAATGAGAAAAGAAGTAGGTTAAACCAATTTTCTTACTACTATTTACCTAAAGTATACAATGCAATCTATTACCTATTACTATGACACAGCAGTATGTACTATACCTACAATTTTCATTTTAATGGAGATGACATCACAATATACAGTCTTTCTTGTTTCTACTAAGTTTTTTTGCAAATAATAGTTTATTAGACTTGTACAAAGTTAAATACTATTGTAAACAGATTAAGAGACAAAACTTAGGCTTAAAGGAATGCCTGATTTGCATAGCATTGCATGTATATTCTTCATCATCATTAGAAGCAGCACAGTTGACCCACTGCAAGCCATAAGCCTCCTCCGTGAGGAGGAGTAGGCCTTAATCCACCTCAATGTATACACACATACATTTTGATCAAAAGCAAATACTGAAATATCCATACTACGTATGATGTAGGTATGTTGAAATACATACATAATTACATGCTTCATTCAATTGGAGGCAATGAAATGAAACGAGAGCAATCTGCAATGATTGGTTGAATCACATGCCGCTTGTGTTTTGGGCTCATTATCTCACATTAGCTAACCCAGTTAAGTTGATTTTGTAATGTGACATCTCTGGCTACAATAATTTATTTGATAATTTATGTATCAGTTATGTTTTCGCAGTTTTACAGAACAAGTTTGATGTAAGTTGCTGTATCTTTTTTGCCAACTATATTTCCTGACAAAGTTTTATAAAATAAGTATTTGGTAGGTATTGCAAGCTGATCAAAATGAGCTAAACACCTAGTGCAAATGACTGAGGAGTTCCATTGAATACCTTCCGTCCCTATCATCAGATCAGCTCACTGTCACTATAATATTGTATTATGATTAGAATCTGACAGGCGTGTATAATTTCAACGAATTGAACTACGGGAATGGGTTCAAAATTGACTTGCTAGATTGAATTTAAACATACAACCTCCATTCATACTAACCTACCCAGTATGTTAAATAGAACATGTACATAAACCTTACTTATGTGTCTGTATTTAAAATGTGTAGTTTTTGCAATGTTCTGCTCAACTCGCTAATAGATTTTCTTGAAATATAAAGAGAGATCTGTCTAAGCCAATAAATAAAACAGGTTTATTAACCTCTATAAGTTGTTGGCTTTGGTTATGACTAAACTATTGCCCTTTTTCTAATATTCTTCCTCACTTAATAATATAATTGATAGTTCTTGTTTTCCTTGATTCATCAATGGTTGCATTACATCACCATACAGCCATGTTGCTTGGATAAATAAATATATTTTATGAGATTTAGTAGTCATGGTATTGGGTGTTTATCTTCATTTACACAACACTTATTGATTGACAAATGCTTATTTATTATAGCCATTGTTCATTAATTCGCCTATCAGTGGTCTACCAATTTAATTGGAGATACTCCAAAGAATACACCCATTCTTGACGTACTCAACACATACTAGTCTTCATAAAGCTTTGCACAAGTTATTATCAGACATTCTCACTGCTGACCTCTCAGAAACTACCAATTAGCGTCCCATTAATTATTAAATTGTGTAAAAAGAATATGGTCTATTCGAAGTTTTCTGTATAAATTCCTCTGCACAAACCTCTTGAAATCACCCAGCCCAAATCGCCTTGACACCATTAACATGGTCTTCAATCTAAACTTTGCTCAGTGTATGCACTATATATACTATATAATTATTATACTATCTAGTAATCTATTGTATTATACGTAGAGGTTGCCAAGTTTTGTTCCAAATTATAATATAGTCCTGCCATTTCAGTCACGTATCCGATGAAGAACATAATATGTAGGTACAGATATTTAACGAGGACTGGTCAGCTCAGAATGTAGGATATAGTATAGATAGTTTGTCTCTGAGTATGTTTCGTGACTGACTAGTCCAAAAGTCACGCACATTAAAACACAAATGTGCATGTAAAAGTAATTTATGAGATGGAATACTGTATTTATAATGTATGTGTACACTGTGGCAGCTCGCGGCTGGGCGTCGGGATGGCGAGCATGAGCTCCACGCTCGTCGAGACCGTCTCCATCAACTACGAAGACTTTAACGAGAGCTTCCTCACCTGCGGCACGTGTTTATGTTAGTACACTGCTCTTTTATATCTTAATGGGACGACGATACAAAGTGTGGTGCGGTGCCGCAAGACAGTCGCCGCATCGCAAAAGTTTGTACTGCCCGGTTATATCACACGAAGATATAAATTTTCATTTTGGCGCCGCACTGCTCTGTTATGTTTCCTTCCTTACACATTCATGTACATGTATCATGAGCACGTCATTCATTCACACACAATTAAATTATAATAATAATAATAATAAAGCTATTCAACTTAAAAATCATATTGGAATGTTCATATAATCTGATTCCCGGTTAAACTAAACACTAACGACGCCCAAACATATGAATGGCTTCAGTTAACCAACATCCTTAAATAACTATAAACTTTTATTAAGGAAGCTGTACTATTTCCAGGCACTTACGATGGAGGCGAGCACACGCCGAAGCTACTGCCGTGTTCACACACAGTCTGCTTACATTGCCTCACGCGAATAGCTGCCTCGCAAAACAGAAACGCTAACAGTTTTCGATGCCCCATCTGTCGAGAACTCATCAACATACCTCGAGGGGGAGTCGCGGCCTTACCTCCTTCATTTCTCGTAAACCAGCTGCTCGATTTAATGGCAAGACAGCGCAGAGAAGTCATACCACAGTGCAGTTCACATCCCGGTCGAGAATTGCTATTCTGTGAGACCTGCGATTGTGTATTCTGTCGGCATTGTGCTGACGGGCCGCACAGTGACACACCCTGCGACCACACCGTTGTACCTTTTTCGATCGCTTTGAAAAGAATGTCAGAGATACTTCTGTATAGAGCGAACGAATGCCTTAGTAAGTTGGGATCTGCTAGAGATGCTGTCGCCAGTGAATTGCGAAGGCTCGAGACGGCAGCCACGGCCGCCGATGAAGCTATTGACCGACATTTCGCGGAACTAAAAGCGGCTATAGACAAGCGACATAACGAGTTGAAATCAGCCGCAGCCGCCGCCGCGACCCACAAGCGAAAGTTGCTAGAAGAACAGCTGAAGTTGATTGACGCCGAAAAAGCCAAAGTGAGTATGTTTATGCAAATTGCTTAATTGTTTTGTTTGCGACAAGTTGTAACAACGAGTGAAAGTTAAGCGTCTCGAGTTACTAATGGCATATAATTTGTGTTCCTCTGATAGGGCTGACACAATTTCACAATACCCACAGGTTGTCATAAGCGCGCGTGCTTATGACAACTTGTGGGTATTATAATTTATGACTACATAAGCTCTATAGAATAGAATTATTTATTAACAATAATAATAGTTGATACGGTATAATCATAAAGAAATTAGAATAGACAACTCAATATTGTTCACCAAAAAAAAAACAGCACAGAAAATTTATTATAGGTAAACAAGAGTAGTACAATGGGCGGTCTTATCGCTGAAAGCGATTTCTTCCAGACAACCCGCTATGTGACCAGTCACATTGTAATTAGTAGCTATCGTAATCGACTTACATATTTATTAATGATTAAATTGCTGAGAATCAATTTCAAGGTCCTATAGATTTTTACAACAAGGTACTAGCCGATACTCGTAACTTCGTTCTCGCTTTACGTTTTATTTCAACTAAATCGGATGAACGAACAATTACTATCCGATACTATTGGCGCGCCTGGCGCGTATCTATTTGTTCTTTGATGGTACTACGCCAGAAACCTTGAAAGTGCCTTTCTGACTAACTGTCCCAATCATACAATTTTTCAATTTCTCTACATCAAAAGGAAAAGGAAGGAAAAGCAATCTGCTAGAAATAAAGGAATCTGCTAGAAATTTTCAAAAGCGCTCATTGTTGCTAGATTCTACTGTTTAACGCTGATTTGAAGAATGTGAAGGGCCTAAACAAGTCAGAACATTCGATCTATCCAATATGTATTTGTAAAACGGTTTATCATTTTATGAAGTAGTGATTAAAGCAATTCTTAAACGGTTCAGGTGGAAGCAGAGTGCTCAGGTCTTCAGCAGCAAGTGGAAGTTCGCGAGGTCAGCAGTAGAGCGGCTGCATTAGGCGCTAGGCTGGGTGACGCGGCTGCTCTAGCGGAGCCTAGAGAAAACGCCTTCTTAGCAGTTGACTTTGCTCATAATGACGCTCAGCTACGATTCAGCGAGGCTCTAGCCGCGTTGGGACGAGTCCGGACGAGCACGACGTTCCCTGGCCTTTGTACATTAGCTTTAGGTAAGTGATGCTATGGCAAGCGGTTAGAGGTGTTGAATAACAGCTTTCGTCATGAGAAATCCTTGGCAGTTGCCTTTTAGCAACGGCTTAGGAAAGACTATCGGGACTAAACGAATCGGGACGTTCCTATGAGCAAGTGTGGACCCTATAGGTAAATGACCTAGATGTTTCCTTTTTCAGTTGTAAAAAAAATGTGAACGAAGTGACATATAACTATCCAAAAATAACTCAATCCAATACTTTTGGATAACACTAAAATTTGGTACTGCCTGAAATCTAAATGCACGTATCTTGCGGAGCCAAAACGTAAATATAAAGAGTACTTGACTTAGGGCTGAATGTGTTTTAAAAAGTCTCATAAATGTGTTAATGATTACAGAATCTGCTTGCGTGTGCGGCTTGGAAACAGTAGTGATGCTCCACACGGTAGATTACCACGGCGAAGCGCGTAGCACTGGCGGAGACCCGGTCACAGCCGCCGCGACTATCGACGACTCGCCTTTACCTTGCACTGTTACCGATTTGGATACTGGACTTTACAGGTAAACTTGACTTCGAATAGAATACTAACTAAGCTAGTGGGACTTCACATTTAGACTATTTTAAACATTTACGCCCAATGATAAACAATTCGGTTGTATATTCGGTTCGGTTGTAGAATCTCGATGCGTCCGTGGACGGCGGGGTGCATCTCGCTGCGCGTGCTGGTGTTCTCCCGCGCGGTGCGCGACTCGCCGCTGCGCGCGAGCGCGGCGCCGGCGCACGCGGCGCTGCTGGTGTGGGGCGCGCGCGGCACCGGCAAGGAGCAGCTCAGCCAGCCCGTCGCCGTGGCGAGGTCGGTAGGATACACAGACTACATCTCGCTGCGCGTGCTGGTGTTCTCCCGCGCGGTGCGCGACTCGCCGCTGCGCGCGAGCGCGGCGCCGGCGCACGCGGCGCTGCTGGTGTGGGGCGCGCGCGGCACCGGCAAGGAGCAGCTCAGCCAGCCCGTCGCCGTGGCGAGGTCGGTAGGATACACAGACTACATCTCGCTGCGCGTCACGAGAGACGCAATTTAAAACTTTTCGTTGACTCGATTCGACGCTTCTATAATACTAAACATTACAATTAAAAGATTATTTTTCTTAACTTCCAGATGTCCAAAACGTCGTGAAATATACGTACTAGACGCAGGCAATTCCAGAGTCAAAGTGTTGGACGACGAAACTTTTGCATTTAAAACTCATATTGTAAATGAAGGTAAGATAGTTTTATATTGTACTTGACTAGGTACAGTCGGTGACGAATGTCGCTGATTGTATCTTAATCTCCTATTTTACTTTTACGTACGCAAACTTTCGCGTATGTTGATTTAAAGGTTGGTAATGTTCAGCGACTTTTAATTCTGGCTGTACATAAATGTAAATGAACGAATGAATGAATGTGAATGGACGGAAGACCCCGTCTTTTTCGTGTCGCTGTTTCAACCATTGTTTGAGCAGTTGGCTCCATTCTCATTTTGTACTGAACTATTTCAGGCTTAGCGGGCCGCAGTTGTACGGGTATTGCGGTCACTGCGGAAGGCGTGGTGCTAGTCAATTGGCGGACAAGAACTCTCACAGAGGTACAAATACGGTGGATTAACGCGGGTTAAAAAAAATGATGCTAGTTATAAATATTTTCTCTCACTTTTTTAATCTTTTTATTTTTGAATGAAACAAAACAGAACACCATTAAAAAAAATAGTGTACAATTGATACCATTTTATACAAAATATTATTGAGATGAGCCGCTCGTTGATCTGATCGGACTACAAGACGCACGGAAACACGGCATCCGTATATGGTTGACATTTCTTCGATCCGCACGATGCGATTTGCATCCAAATTTATAATTCGAACAGCGGGTGTTCCGGTTTGAAGGGCATTGTTTCCAGTGAAATTACTGGGCATATGAGACTTTAGTAATGTGGTGTTCTGGATGGTGCTGTAACTGCTATGGGCAGGCGCAGTGCTTAACATCAGGTGAACGACATGCTCGTCTCGTCACTAAGTCAAATAAAAAAAAAACATCCGATAATTTCCAGGTGAACGTAGACGGTACGACGCTGCGCACGATCCGGTCGGACCGGCTCGTGGAGCCGGTGTGCGTGGCGGCCGACATCGGCCGGCAGCGCCTCGCCGTCGCCGACAACGGCGCGCGCTCCGTCTTCGTGTTCGACAAGCACGGGAACATTGAGAGAGAGGTACTTGCGCTCAGATTTTTTTTCCATTTTGTCTTTTCACGATTAGTGCATTCAGCCAGTGTGAAGTATTAGTAAATTATCAAGCTGTATATATTTTTATAATAGTCAAAATGTCGAGTCCTAGTCAATATGTAGATAGTCTAGTTAATGACACGGTTCAGTTAAGTGGTCGGTGCTTTACAGAAATTTCTTAAGAGTATCGGAGAGAAAACGAAAGAGCACGTTTTTGAGGTTTGTATAATTTACCTAGACTTGTACGTTTAAACAAACACTTAATGATTAGTATTCCACCAAAAGTTTGCACCAAAACTCTTGTGTTAAGTCACAACTACGAGATTTAAGGTCACCGAACCGATAGCTGATTCAACCAAATCGTGCCGATTGTTAAGTTTAATAAAGTCTACTGGCATGATATTTTAATCGCTCGCTGATGCGGACCATAATTCAAATTTTAGTGACTTTTTATAGCACTAAAATGAACGCACTAGTTATTTGTTTATATCAGTACTTGTTAACCCTCTTTTGTCTCGTTACTGTGAAAGATTCGCTTCAATCTCGCAATCTCTAGTTATTTCACGATTAAGTTTTCCGAAAATCACACTAGATGGTGCTAACAACAATTTTGTTAAATACAAGTTGTTTACAGATCGGCAATGGAGAACTTGGTCTGATCGGCGGCTTGGCTCTATCCGAAGATATGATCGTCATAGCGGATGTGGCTGTCAGAGTGTATGACTCCGAAGGAAACCTACAAGCTACGCTTGCACCAGTGCCTAAAGGTAATTTAACCCTTTACGAGTCGCAATTATTTCGAACCTTTTGATTAACCGGCCCGCCCGCGCCACACTAGTTATTGTTAATTAGAGTTTAAACTCGAATTCGAATTAAAAGTTTAAATAAACATAGTGTGTTACTAAGACGGCAGGACAACGTCTGCCGGGCCCGCTAGTTCAGTATAAAGAAACATAGTTCCTGTACATTTCAGGTCGAGGCGGCTACGGTGGGATCGCTCTCGAAGATTCAGATACCGGCTACCGCATTGTCTGCGCTCGCTCCGTCCGAGGCCGGCCCGCCATAGTGGTGCTGGAGGCCGGCGCCGGCGGCCGCACGCTGGCGGCCTGCGAGCTGGCGGACAAGCGCCCGAGGCGAGTGGCCGGCATCGCGCTGCTGCCTAACAACCGGGTGCTGTTGGCCGATTTGGCAGGAGACTGTTTGAGACTGCACACTTATTGGTGAATGGTGAGTTAGCATGTAATGTTTGTAGGTTGGATTGGGGCGGTCGGTAGGATTTGCGTGATGTCAATAAAGGCAGTTTAGTTGAGCTGTTCAGGTGGTAGCCTTGATAGATATGCGAGAATTAAATAAAAAAAGATTCAAAATATTCCTAAGTCGAATTCATTTTCATTAGAAATACGATAACTGGCATGCTTCATGTTTATGCCTCTCATCACTTTCGTGGACCATAATGTGTAATTGAAAAATAATTGTCTATTCCAGTTGGGAGGTTCAAGCGGGATTAAAGAAGAAATATGCCGCAGCGGAAACGAATTTCATACTAGTCCAATATGTAACGAAAGAACGAAACGTTGGCCATATTCGAGCGGGAGCACTTGCACCAAAGTCTTTAGTCGGCCGCACGCCGGCCCACTATATCTAACTATAAGATATCGCTTAGTACTTACAGTATTTATTTCGTATTAAGTTTTAATTAGGCTATGTTATTTTTAACATTTTTTGCGTCGATTTTTACGACTCATTGACTATCGTGACTGATTTTTCGTGTTTTTTTTTTTAATTTTCTCACGTGTATAACTTTTTTTAAGGTAGTAACATTGATTTATTCATTCTTTCAGAGGGAAAGCTTGTTTTTAAAATGTTTCCTTACTTGAAACTCGTATGCGTAACTGACGAAAAGCAACACAACTTAGTTAAAGCCTGTTAAATGTGTATTAATACAACTGTTAGCGCGGCAGCTAAGCTGTATAGGCTGAGCGCGCCTCCAATGGCGGGGGAAGGATGGCTGGTAGAAGAGTAGTACAAAGGAACTTGGCGACTAACCTGGTCTCCATGCAACTGCAATCACCTCGGTTCGGGTCCGTCTCCAAGCTGCTTGTTCCTTCAGGATGTTATGACGATCGATGTAGTGGACTGTATTTTAGGCGGTTGGTGCGTGTCGGCAAGGAGCGTTTACGCGGCGGGTTTATAGCGGGTTTTGTTTATATTTGCGCGTCGAATTCACGTGGACCACCACAGAGGAGCAGCAGATCCAGTACTTTGGATTCGGCGAGAGCGGCAGCCGCGAAGGACGAGGGTCGATCGCAGACTACTTGCGGCGGCAAGCAGTTTTCTCGTGGATACCACGATATGAGCGACAGAGATAGTCGCCAAGAAATGATAGGAATAGGAAGGTAGGAAGGTATTATGAGTGCCAATGTAAGTGGCGCGAACATTTGCCCCCGGCCTAAAAACCATTGGTTTTTAAAAGAAAGCGGGAAATAAAAAAAAAAAAAATAAGAGTTAAACTCTTAAGCGGTCAACGGGTTAAATATAACATAGCGGTTGACCGGGGAGCAAGGGGTTAAATTATTGGGTAGGTAAGATACATAAACGGACGACGGGTCTCTGGTAGACGCCGGTCGCCGTTTTTACTGACGCTACTCGACAGATGCCATCGCCGCCGACATGAGTGGCCACGACGACGCCGAGAGGCCAGGATAGCGGGGGAATATTATCAGTGATAATAAGAACAATAGAACCTATTGTAATGGGATTCAAAGGTGTATTCCATTTTCCTCTAGATTGAAGTAAGTGAAGATATTCCAACTTCCACCGTTTGGAAAATGATTGTACCATTTGATCCAATAAAGCGTACCGTTTCAATAAGTGTCCAGGTTCATCGGGAACCGTGCAAGCGGGCAAATGCTTCAGCGGTGCGGTCATTAAGAAATGTGAAGCACTCAGCGCGGTCGGCTCAGACGGATCTTCGCTCAATAACGTTACAGGACGAGAATTGATAACGCATTCTATCTGTGTGAGTACGGTTAACATTTCCTCATACGTGAGTAACTGTGAACCGATCGTCTTATGAAGATGACTTTTAAACGCTTTCACATATATTTCATAATTCCCCCCGAAGTGAGGACTTCGCGGTGGATTGAATTTCCAGTGTATGCGATTAGCTGATAACTCATCTGAGATAGACTTATTATATTCGTCGGAATTTAAAAGATCCGTTAACGCATTTTTCGCATTTTTAACGCATTCCGTTAACGCAGAGACGGGAAGGGAGTCAAGGAGCGCGGGTGAGTTACTAGCCCATTTGACGAGATCGAAGCCCCCGGCCTTGAGCAACTCGCGGAGATCGTCTCTGAGTTGTAAACAAGCAGACAGAGTAGGCATGGAGTAGCACACGTCGTCCATGTATGTGTTGTCGCTGATAAGAGATGCTGCGAGTGGGAAGCGGGCACCGTCGGCGGCGCACAGCTGTCGCAACACTCGCATCGCAAGGAACGGACTGCTACGTAGACCAAAACAAACGCGGTTGAATTGGTAGGTATCAAGCGGAAAAACGGGATCGAATCGATACAGGAATTTTTGATATTTGCGTTGGTCCTTATTTATCAAAATTTGTAGGTACATCTGTTTAATATCGGATGTAAAAGCGATTGGGTAGTGGCGGAAATCCAAGAGGATTGTAAAAAGATCGTTTTGTAAATTATCCCCGGTATATAAAACTTGATTCAAGGAGAGGCCTGAGTCAGTTTCAGCACTGGCGTCCATCACCATACGCCATCGAGTTGTTGTTTTTTGTAGTCTCGCAATGGCGTGGTGTGGCACGTAATATCCAGTAAAAGGACTATCATTGTCGATCAGTGAAATGTAACCCTTCTGAATGTACTCTTTGATTATAGCATCGTACTCTAAGCGCAGAGCAGGTGTCGCGGCGAGCTTACGTTCGAGATACATGAAGCGTTTTTTAGCGATAGGGTAAGAATTACCCAGAGAGGTCGCGGGATCGCGGGAGAAAGGTGACGCTACAGAATAGCGTCCCGTAGGATCGCGGGAAACGTTATTTGTAAAAATGCGTTCACATTCTATAGCGTCTGGGCTCAAAGTCGGCGTGCATTGCACCTCTTCAAGCTGCCAGAAGCGTTGGACAAGATTATCTAAACGTGGTCCTTCCGTAAAGGTACAGAGGGAAATATGAGAGCGGCATCTATCTTCAACCAAGGGGTCAGTGATAGAAACAACGGTTTCAATATGAGCGGGCGTAACATGAGCGGGAGTAACATGAGCGGGAGTAACGGGAGCGGTCCCGATTACGATAAAACCAAAAATGGTTTCAAAAGCGGTTGGAGTACCAGGCGGACCAGCGGCGCGGCCTGATAGCAATATTTCAGAAAAGAGCGGCGCGCCTATAAGTATGTCGATCTCGGAAGGCGAAGCGAAACTGTCGTCTGCCAGAGGCAGGCAGTTCAGGTATGAAAGGCAGGATACGTCAATTTTCACTGCCGGTAAATTGTCTGTTATGCGGTCGATAACATAGGCGTCAATTGCAATAAAATTATCATTTAGGCGGGAAGACAAAGTAGCAGAAACTGCTCCCTTGATTGGGTTAGATGCGGAACCTATCCCTTTAACAACGGTGTTCGTCACCTTATTGCATTTTAAATTTAATTTAGCGCAACATTTTGAAGTTAAAAAGTTACTTTGGGAAGCCGAATCAATTAAGGCGCGTACTACATGGCGGCGACCATTTAAATCCGTAGCATAAACTTGTACGGTTCCCAGTAAACAAGTAGTGTCATTAGGCTGCGAAGCGGGGCGTATATTACACAGCGACACCTGTTGTTGTGATGACTGATAAGCAGTTGTAGGTAAGTTCGTCAGCTGAGCGCTAGCGGAGCCCGCGACGGGCGGCGGCGATGCCGAAGGCGGCATGTGATCCCCGGCGGCGGAGAAGTTGCCAGTTCGCGCGCGCGGAGGCGGCGCGTGCGCCTGTGACGGAGCGCTAGGGTACGGGCGATTGTCTTCACGGGAAGATGATACTTTGCGGCATAACATAGAATGATGTTTACATCCACAATAACGGCAATTAAATTTAGAATTGCAAGCAGTATTTATATGCGTAGTGCTTAGACAATTAGTGCAACCTTTGCTTTGTTTTACAAAAGTGTACCTGTCGTCGATAGAAAGCTTATCAAATACAGGGCATCTATATAAGTTAGCGTGATCGGCTTGTTTGCAAAGCGGACAGTGAGTGACGCATGATGCTGCAAAAGACTGCGTAGACCTTGCAGTACGCGGCCTGTTATCACTGCGGCTAAGAGAATCGGTCGTAGTGCGTTCCAATATTTTGCTTTGTTCGCGGATGAATTTTAAAAGTTCATTGTATGTAGGCATAGATTTACCTCGCATGTGCATTTCAAACGACCGTGCAGTACTTGAATCTATTTTCTTCAAAGCGAGCGATAGTAAAATAAAATCAGACACGTTATCGAGCTTGAGAGACTTCAAACTTGACACAGCCGTGCAGAATTTATCTAGAAATAATTCTAAGTTTTTATTCGTCGCGGTGTTAAAAGATTTAAAATCAAGCATTTGATCAAGATAAGCGGAGGCTAGGTTACGGTTGTCGTTATACTTATCGACGAGCGTCTGCCATATGATCGGATAATTATCACCGTTAGGTACGATACCAGAACAAACTGCAAGGGCCCGGCCTGACAATTTATTAATTAAATATTGGACGCGTTCGTGATCAGTGAGATCGGGATTTTCGTGAATCGTGCGTTTGAATGACTCATAAAATATCCTCCAGGTCATCGGATCTCCATTGAAGACCATCAAATCGAGTTCAGGAATTCTGATGGATTTACGTTGCGGGGCAACATTGAAATCAGCGGTTTTTAAAGGCGGGTTAAGTTTATTATAAACAAACTGACAACGGCAAAACATATCTTCGAAGACGTTTATAGATTGGTAGTTAACCGTGTACGAAGCGTTGAGACTCAACTCGGTGACATTTAATTTGTTCACAATGTCATTGAAATCGGAGCGTAAACGGTCTAACGAGATCATTCCACATAGAAATAAATCTTTCTCAGTATCATCAGTGAAAGCCTTTAAAGATCGGTTAAAAATATCTTGTAAGCGGGAAAATATAATGTCACGTTTACCTATCAAGGTCAAACGTTCGATCTGTAACGTATCGAGCGCTTTTGCGTCCTCGTATACTTCACTATCTTTGTCTTTTGAACGAGTAGCCATAGCCATCTTAACAAAGTATAAAAAACTAGATAAGGTATGAAATTCCTAATTTACTGCAACTGCCTACAGCATTTACCTGCCGCGCGCGCGGCGTATTGAATACCCACGTGGAGACGCACGGGCGGTCGTTAGGAATACCTTCACTTTTTAATAAAAATTAAGAATTACGGAAAAATCGTTATTTTTACTATTTAGGAATGCGGAATACACGAAATAAGTATATAATAGCGTAGTAGGATAGTACAGGGTACTATCTGAACTGTAATTGCGGGCGGGAACACGATAATTATAGGAAATTATCGTTGGTAAAAATACCAATATAAAATTGCGGGCGGTTATAAAGAGGACTATATGAGGCCTAAGAGGGGCCAGAGAATAGCGGGAGGACCAGAGAAGATCCGGCGGCGGAGGACCAACAATATGTTAGCGCGGCAGCTAAGCTGTATAGGCTGAGCGCGCCTCCAATGGCGGGGGAAGGATGGCTGGTAGAAGAGTAGTACAAAGGAACTTGGCGACTAACCTGGTCTCCATGCAACTGCAATCACCTCGGTTCGGGTCCGTCTCCAAGCTGCTTGTTCCTTCAGGATGTTATGACGATCGATGTAGTGGACTGTATTTTAGGCGGTTGGTGCGTGTCGGCAAGGAGCGTTTACGCGGCGGGTTTATAGCGGGTTTTGTTTATATTTGCGCGTCGAATTCACGTGGACCACCACAGAGGAGCAGCAGATCCAGTACTTTGGATTCGGCGAGAGCGGCAGCCGCGAAGGACGAGGGTCGATCGCAGACTACTTGCGGCGGCAAGCAGTTTTCTCGTGGATACCACGATATGAGCGACAGAGATAGTCGCCAAGAAATGATAGGAATAGGAAGGTAGGAAGGTATTATGAGTGCCAATGTAAGTGGCGCGAACAACAACCTTTTTCTATTAACTTGAGTATAAAACTAAGTTGCTAGTTAATACATCGTTAAATTGCGGATAGTTGTTTTTTTTTTGTTTTAACTTGTGGTCTTTTATCGTTGCTTATTTGCGATCACTCGTGTTATTATTATTGGCATTTAAATTATAAATTGGTGTCTCGAATTGTCACGATTGAACTAGTCTTATGGCAAAAGCATTTATTGTGTAAAATATTTTGGTGTCTCAAACATGTTTAAAAGACTTGATGACAATATTTAAAACAAATCAAAATTAAGTCATCGTCGAAAATTGTTTAACCTTTTCGATATTGTACATTGTTTAAATTTTTTTTATTTATTTGATCAATTCGGTTTTATTTATAAACGGCTCTGAAAAGTTAATTCCGGCATTAAGGTTCTGTGCGGAACAAAAATATAGTGCGTTGAACTTAAATTAAGTTTTTAAATTTAAGAGGCATTTATAAGTAAGGCTGAACATATATCCAAATCATATTTAAATTCACAAAATTTATATTATATCTTACATCTAAAACATCATCGCACTTTAGTCAATCACCTCTTTATATTTTAACTATATAAATTGCTCAATAACTCGTAACACCATATCACACGGATCATGCTAGAGCTTAGACGATAATATAGAAATGAGTCGCTAATTTGTATTATTAATATCTATAAAGATTCAATGATAAAACTGGACATGGAGGCGTCCAGGTGCTCAGTTTGAACGCAACAACTTTATAATTCACATAATAAATAACTGTGAAGTAATTTCTCGCGGCGTTTCACTATACTTGATATATTCTGTTTGTAAATATGTCAGAATTTACAGACTTTCAAAATCAGCTACAGTGTAGTTTTGGTATGAATCTGTCCCGTCTTGTGGCATTTATTGCACTATATTTTATTTTAACGTAAAAATTCCCCGAATTCGTTAATTCGTCTAGACAAACTTAATAGAAACCTTAGTCGGTGATATGTAAATACACAATAGAAGAATGATCAACACTTAATTTCATCATCAAATATCATGATTAAATAACATATCGCTCATTTGCCATAAGAGCGTGTTATCTCCTTAAAGGAGATTTACACGTTTTTTGTCGCAAATAAACGATACATAGAAAAGTTAAGCCATTTCTCCAAAGCCGCCTAAACTTAATTTTTCTCTTCATCAAATATAAAACCGAATTTTATTTAGTTGTAAGAATCAATTTTCATTTGATGATGATGACATTGGAAGTATGAATCTCGAATATACAAGGCTTTACAGTATGGGAATAATTAATTACATTTATATGCAATCTTTACTAAGTTGAGCCTAATATTAACACTAATTGTTTAGTATTTTCTTTCAAATACATTTCGTATTAAAATCTTAGCCCACAACTAATTTGCCATTCATTTAAATCTACCAATATCTGAATTAAACATTACTACTGTTAGCTTAAACTCGGCATAGAAACAATTATGTATTTTTATCATACCACGAAACTATTAATATTATATGATTATCTGCATTCTATGGTACTGGTAAGTACAGAATTTGTTTCATAATCGGATTAAAGATCGCTTTTCCAATAAAAAGGTTTAAGGACCTAATAATGGTTTTGAAACTGCTTTTTAGATTAATCTTTGTTTTTGCATTTCAACAGCACTGTGACAATATTCTATAGACTTGTTAATTAACAATGGCACGGTATCACTTGCTGTCTTCAATAAGCCTTAAGATCACGATAACGCTATAAGTAGATATGATATAAGTCCATGTTCAGAATCTATGTATTATTCTAAAATGCAACTAACCAAAAGAAACCGAATAATATAAATTTATCTTTGTTTGTAGAATCAACTACCAACATAAACTCATCTATCCCTCTTGTCAAACAATATTCACTAGTATTCTAATTACTACACAATACCTGCTAAAATGTTTTCACTCCCATAAGTTTTGTTATACTTACAGTGGTGTCTGTTCTGGATCAAACTAAACTGAAACTGAACTGAACTTGACTGAAGTTGAGTCAACTTAACTGCTCTTAAAATATTGCCATCACTCTCAAGCCTTGCGAAAACGATCTTACGTTTTCCACAACCATAATTTCAGAGCTGACCCATTCAGATTTAGATTAGTTTAGAGCACCCAGAATCAACCCCTCTATCTACCTATTTAAAGGCGGATATTCAAATGGAAACAAATGTTACGCGTCACGTGGCGCAACAAAGCTACACGTTGCAGACTATATCTTGTAAAAGGGTGTGCCAACTTTAGCAATATTGCACGTCGTCAAATAAATATCCGGTTTATACAGGCGGTACTAGTAATAGAGGTACCGTGAGGTATGTTAAAAAAAGTTGCAAGTATGCATTGTAACTTAATTTGGTTTTGTTATCTTTGGTTAATATTGTTTGACGCTCGTCCCATCTCTAGCATCGGTATTACACTCATCGCGACAAAACGTTAGAAAATAAGTTGTTTCAATCGACAAAGAGCTTAATAGCTGTTTGTGTGTAGACAAGACACATTAGAAGTTGCTAGAGGTCAGTGCCTAGTAATAAATTAATATATCCAAAAGATTCCACTGTTAAATTAGGAATAGAAATATTGTACGATTGTACCTATGTATCTGTAAAATTTTGCTGTTTTCTTAGATACCTGTTCTTAGCCGTGATAACAAGTTATATTTATGAACAAAGATTTTATATACCTAATGTTATACATTTTATTTTATGCAAATGATGAGAGCTGTGGCGCCACAGAGGCGTGAAATTCAAATGTCAAATTATCATTTTTTCACGAAATGTCTGTTACAACCTTAGATTATTCAGCAGTAAAAAAATAATTTCACTTTATCGAAGGTCAAGACTTATTAATAATAAAAAATACTCCAATACTAGTATTATTTATTGTTCTGGTTATAGCCGTTTTATTGGTTATTTTGAAGAAAAGCATTTGGATTGTAAATATACTTCTTCATTTGGCGTTCTTGCCACTAAAACGAATAATTTTAACAAAATTAATCTAAGGTTGGTAATAAATAACAGTTGTATTGTAAAATTGCTAAAGCCTCTCAATACTACTCTTGCTTACTTGCTAATATATATAAAAATACACACGCTGTTAAGACTTATACATATTTAATGTCCGTTCCATTTGTTTGTTACGATTCCTATTTAGAGAGTTAGAACTGAGCCCAGAGTTAGAACTCCGATTTCGTGTAGTCACGTTCCGTATTTTTCTATGTATGCTGTTGTTAAAAAGTTATAATATTCTAGGCTAAGTCAAATTATCATAATAAACATGTCAATGTAGCGACTGATGGTATTGACAGAGGAATCGAGGATAAGTACTAGTGTGGTAAAGGGAACAAGGCAAGTTTAAACTGTTAGTATGCAATTTTTACGCACATCGATCGAGCACGAGATGAAGCCTTAACACTTTCACTGCTGAAAACTCAGCTGTCGTGTTTTTCATAACTTGCCGCGAGTGCGGTAAAACACAACTGTTGTGTTTGTAGTATGAGAAAACGCCGCACCCTTGGCTAGACAAGAAAATCGGCTCAACAGTGAAATTGTTAACCCCACTGGCATATTATTATCGGCCAATAATATTGCCTGCCATGAATAACTACCACACACAAGACTACAGTTTGAATTGAGTTAAAACTAGATTCCTTCTTGGACTAGCAGTACCGATTTAGTGCTAACTATGCGTTGAAATAATCAGTGTGTTCGACAAATAAGGCACTATTTTTGCCCTATGACCTTTTGTGACTATGGCGTGATTTATTCCGATTCTCTATTGTTAGTGGCAGGTGTACGCACAAATTATGTACGCAGCCTATACTCGAAGTGAGACTTATCTGATAGATTCTAATGATTGTGTAAATTGGCTATGTTATAAATCTCATAAAAATGCTGTGCTCATATTAATGTATATTGCCTTAAATATTTGGTCCAGATTTGGATAAACTACCAGCTTTTGGACTAATTAAATTGTTAAAAAACTAAGTATTAAGTTATCTCATTCAAGAAAACTAAAGCTGTTATGTATTTGATTAGATGTAAAAAGTTTAGCCCACCTCTGAAATATAATCCAACCCTATAATAATTGTATATTAACACGTTACGGTTACCAATCCAGCTGATATAGATCAATTCATTATCTCATTTGAAAATATACGTAATTTTGTTACGGTGAAAGTTTACATAAGCAAATTTTTTTACACAGAAAAACTTGGACTATGCAAAGCATTATTGTACGTCTATTATATTAAATTCAGTGATTTCATTGTGAATGCCACATAAATCTATTTTGAATTGTAATAGCTCCTCAAATATAAACTTAGCACCCAAATGATAAAAAAGATTAGTCGTTACTTTTGACTATGTAAATGTTGGTTCTAAAAATGTTGTCTGTAGATAGCATCCTTATGTTGTGTGACATTACTGTAAGCTAATATTTTTCGATATTAGATGTGAATAGAATCAATACACGTCCACAAACGTCACAAATTTTTCTAGCACTACTCCTCTTATAATTAAATTCTATTGAGTATTTTTAGTATATATGATGATTCAATACCACTCGAGTGTATGCATCATAGTTGGTGCAGTAGTTGACTAGTATAATAAAATAATATTTTGTCGATTCTATTTTATGTAATCCATTTCAAAATTATTTACCATTCGATTCAGAAATATTTTTGTAAAACTGTTACAACAGCAAATTGGTACAAAACATAATGTAGTAATTAATATTTAAGAAAATTATGTTAATGGCATTATAGATGTTCAATTAAAATCGAAATTATGTAATAGTCTAGGAGTCTAAAGAAAATCAAATCTATTTTGGCATTGTTTCTATTTTTGACAAAATGTATGGAATTGATCGGGAACCGTCATATTCATATTATGCATGGAGCTGAAGTATATTTATTTATCAAAAGCTGTGAAACTGTACTTAAAAATTATAATCACAGAGTATCTCAGTGTATTGTCGATAAAGCCACTTTTGTGCGAAACACAATAAAGATAAAATATTGAATTACATTGTTTTAATTAAATCCCGTTGTTTAAGATAGTTGACAATATTCGGGCGATGCTTTACGGAAAATCATAATTTTCAAAAGGATGAAAGTTAATACTATTGAGAATAAGTTAACCTTACTTAAAAGTGCCCCTAATAATTACAGAAGATTTCTATCAATCGTCTTATAATGCCTATTTTCTACGGGGTTATTATGGGCCGCTGGCAGAAAAATAAAAAACAATACTCAGTATAACCATAATTTAATGAAAATATGTCACATGATTTTCACAGGTAATGGTTACAAATTCATGGGTCTTTCGATTACTATCGACAGTATGAAGAAATAATATGAATGTTGTCAGAAGTAAGAAACCGTACTTCGACGTCATTATCTATCTTAATAATTGGTATATGTTACATAAAATCATAACTTAAGTGCTAGTTAAATGCATCTCTTTAAAACTTGATTGCAACTTAAATTTACAGTGTTCAGTTTCTCGTTCTCATATATATCTGTATAGGTAAGACATTCGAAAGTGTTTCGGAGGTAGCATAATATACTGCTGTAATCCTCTGCTACATACATGTGAGCTCATTTACGTATGTATAGTTAAATGCATTGTATAATCTATACTAAATAAGTAAAATAATCTTTGACATATTTAACTGGTATGAGTAAAAGCCTCTTATTCTATCAACTGGTAAGTAATGAATTTAATATCCAAGAGTGTCCGAGTGGCATTTCCATAAATCGAACCCAATGATTTAAAAAACCCCGGAGTATTTGGGGAGCTAGACTAGTCTAGATAGCTAATCCAATTACCATAAAAATAGTACACCACACAAATGTATAGGAATTAGGAACTTTTGTAAGAACATGGTGTAGAAGCAGCCAGTAAAAAAACACACAAAAAAAAATCAATTTTACGCATCATAGATCAAGAAATGAATAGCAAAAAACAACAATAATTGACATGCAAATTACTTTCATTTTATTTTTATCAGATCAAAACATTTTTCCTTCACGTGTCACTTCTGCACTATGTATCAACTTTTTTTTTCACTCTTAAAATACCTACTTAAATTCTTATGAGCTTAGTAATTTGGACCGAGATCT
The DNA here is from genome assembly GCA_912999815.1 of Campaea margaritaria. Classification (NCBI taxonomy): domain Eukaryota; kingdom Metazoa; phylum Arthropoda; class Insecta; order Lepidoptera; family Geometridae; genus Campaea; species Campaea margaritaria. Next base: position 6,303,594 of record OU538800.1, read on the forward strand.
TGACAATTAGAGACCAAAATGGGTAAAATGCATATAAAAAATACGATTGTGTATAAAAGTTCAGAAATAAATGCAAGTCGACGTCAGTGGGTAGGATTTTTTTGTTTGATGTCTATCCAGTAGGTACCTCCTCGAAAATAGTGAATTCAAATGACACTAGTTTCAAAGAACAGAGTATTTAATTGACACTAAGGGGTCAATAAATAGAAAATAATCAAAATATATGAAGACGATAACTTCTTAATTATATCCATACATTTTGATCAATCGTTAGATTATGGATGAAATATGATCAGCTCTAATCAATTAAACGGCTCCGGAAAACTTGGTGGTCAAACCACGGGTTGTTACTACCACTAAATATATTCTACTTCACGAAGACCGTTCTCCCGAAGGTGTAGTAGTGACGTGTAGAGATACATAAACGTCTCTGTGTGCGTCATGGCAAAGATCCTAAGCTTACGCACACTAAGGCAATATGCATGTACACGTAACAACAGCCAAACGGTTTTTGGAGAGATTGGTGCCAATTCTGTTGTTACAAACTAGTCAGAATGTAGTCCTGTTAAATGATTTGTTGACACTTTTAAGCCTTAAATTTAGAGCTGTCAAATTGGGTGTAAACAATAGAGTTGGCACCAATAGCTGTTTCTAGCTCCCGGTACTAATAGGTTGTCAGTCTTTACTTTCCAAAGTTGGAGAGAGTTTCCTTGCATTCCTTTATAGTCTTGTTGAGGCGTTCCACCGTGGCGGAGGTTTGCTTGGTGCCCAGCAGCCTGTTGCAGCTGGCGATGGTGGTGAAGTACCCGCACACGTTATGCAGGATCCGAACCGCGCGATCACCGCTCACGAACAAATATTTCCCGCTTGCGTCGAACTTCAAATCGTTGATTAGACCTGGAAAAATACGTAAGGAAATTAATTTAATAAGGAGAGATACGCTCAACGAAGTCTGTCGATGAAATACCTTATTGTAATAGTATGATAGGAAGCCTGTTCTGCTAGAGACCGCCAAACGTGCGTCAAACTTAATTTGTTTGACGACTTTGTCAATCACGGTGCCTAATACAAGAATCAAAAAGATCCCATGGAGCTTATTGAGCTAGCAGACAGTAAAAAGAACTTAACACAATAAGTTATAAAGATATTTATTCTGTTCTGAATTATCTGCAAAATCCGGCTAAAATATAAGTCTGACTGAACCTCTGCAGAAAAGCGGTTAAAACAAAACCGAGATATAACATGACTTAGCATTTAAACCACTCCATCATTTCAGTTTGGTGTTTATTTACAGTGACATTGTTTAAAGGCACAGGCCACGTATGCATTCTAAATGCGATTGTGATCGATAGCGAGGTGCCTTGAAACACTGTTCAATAATTCAGGTATCCTCGACCAGCTTGGCCTTAGCCTGCGGTTAAAAATTCAAAAATTACATTTTCAATGACTCGTGCCTACACTGCCTGTAGCTAGCCTATTACGGACTGAAATACATAATTTAACATTCGTGGTATTCTAGAAACTGGCCTTATTTTCGTTGCTAGAATCGGGTGTTGTTTTGGCAGAATTAAAGCTATTTTATCTTCAACATTTTGATTTATTTTAGCCAACTCAGTGCTCGGGCGAGTGATGCTCTATGCATAAGGGTTTTTGAGCGAGAGAAGGAATAGGTAGAGTAGTATATAAAATTGTGTTTTAAATAATGTATGGATGAAAATAATTGTAGCAAGAAAATGATGAACGAATGCTGTGATAAACTAAAAAATCATGAGCTCGGATGTGACTGATTGATAAACAGTTTGAAATTTATATTTGATTGAATGATAGAGGATCGGGAAGTCTTTTGCTCAACAGTTAGGTTATTTACTAAGAGGTAGCAACTAATTCGACTAATATTAGACTTTCTCAAATGAGCAAGTCTCCGCTAGACAAAACAATCTCATGAAGATCGAACAATTCTTTACAGGTAAAATTTGGTTGTTGAAAAATTTGATCCATTTCTTTAGAACGTCCTGTAGATCTCCACAGATACCAAGGTCATAATGTTATTGAAATGACATGACGAAGTCGTGTCGCTTTTATGGCCCAAATAAAAATGCGAAAAGACATACTTTATTATTGTCATGGCGTTAAGACGCAAACAAAATGCGACGACCAACACGCGAGGAGCGATAGTGCCATGTCGTTGTCCATTGACGCCTTGTTATTGGTATCGCATATCATCTGCATATAGCCGTCGATGGGTATTGATTTGACACAAGGTCTATTCTGTGGATATTTTTTGTTCCAGCGAGCGCTACTCTTCTTTGCGTAAGCAGATAGATGCCACACAGAGCACGCAACTTCGCCAGCAGTAAAACAAAGTGCCAATAACCTGTTGGAAGGAGTAAGTGTGACGCCACTCCCTATTTTGTGGAGGTTGGGCGTCGACGAAGATTATTACGCGTAGTGACTTTTTTCGTGCTTTTGTTACAATAGCTTTTGTATTGTATGTATGGCGAAAAACAGATCAATGCAGCGGGGCGTGCGGCGCTGTCACTTTGATACATTTTGTATGAAAAACGTATCGAGTGATGCTATGCCTTATTCCACATAACGTCATGCAGCGCTCCACGCCTCTTCAGTGTGGCTTGCCGGTTAGGACTCTGTGTTCGTACATACTATTGCTTATTCTGTGTTGTATTTTTGTTGTAGTGTTTCTTGTTCTCTTAAAATTTGCGTTAGTTCAAAAAATCGCCGTTGTTATTAAATAAATGGTAAAATGATGATATTGTTTACCATTAACAATAGTTGGCATATTATATTACGCTGTTAGTTTGATGGTGTATTTTATAGCATCTTGATGCAATAGTTCGTGATGTTTCGTCATTTATATATTATACTATATCTACTTATTTTAAATTGCTTTGTTGTATTGCGTTTGTAGATTCATTGGTCTGTGGTACCGATCTGCCAATTTCGAAATAAAAATCCAAAGTTGGTGTGAAAGAGAAACTACCTGCCTTCGCAAGCATTTATTTTGCACTTAAAATAATTGATTTTGGCCAAATTTATTAAGAAAAAGCAAAAACAATATTTTACCTGTTTTCAAAAATTTACGATTAGTGTAAAAATATGCAATAGGTTCTAGGAATCAACAATAAAAATAATTGAATTATTAATTAAAAATATCATTGACTAATAGCAAACAAAAAAAAAATTAGGACTTACATCCCCCTCTCCTTTGGTTGTCAATCAAGTAGGTGGGTAAAATATTTTTGCATACATGGCAAATATCACGTATTCCAAACTACGTTATTAATCATTGATGTCCTTATTTAAAAGAACAATAGAAAATCTGATTCTAAGAATTATTATTCAACTTTTAACTAGGCCAGAGTGATTCCTCAACGCCAAATTAATGACTAATTTGTTCAAATCACACATCCGCCGAATATAGAATTACACTGGACTCATCAAATTACATAAGCTCATTCATTTTTTTTTACAACATAAAAATAAACACCCTTATTTTCTTCGTAATAAAGTCTAACATTGTATCGCAGATATCTTTACAGTTTAGCACTTTGACGCAATCACTTTTCCGTAACCGGTTATGACAATGCAAATAAATGGTTGCTATTTTAATTGCGACAGAGTTGTAAAGTTTTAATTCTTATTATATGTCACAATGATGATTGGCAGAGACAAAGTTTGAAGGCTCATTGGGTCAAGGTTTCATTACTATACACGTGAGCGACGTACTATAGACCTCGAAATAAGAGCGTTGTCACACTGGAAAATCTTGTTTGAGGGAACACGGAATTAAAGATGGAATAATGAATACGATATTAGGTGATGGGGGCATAGTCCTATTCTATTAATTATAAACGCAAAAGCGTGTATGTTGGTCTGTCCTTCTTTCGGTACGGTTTTTTGCATAGAGATAAAAAGTCTGCGTGGGTGAAATCGCGGGGCTTAGGAAGTTAGATAGTCAGTTGTTATTTATGTAGACAAAAGGCTAGTACTATTCTAGGGCAGTTCATCATCATCATCATCGTCAACCCATATCGTCCCACTGCTGGGCACGGGTCTCCCCTCACTTTCGTAAAGGGGATTAGGTCTCAATCCACCACGGGGGCCCGGCCCAGATTGGTGGTTCACATACCTACCTCCGAAATAATTCTCGGGTAGGCATGTGGGTTTCATCACGATGTTTTCCTTCACCGAAAAGCGAGTGATAATTACGTACATTATATTTTACATGAAATGGTAATGATATAATAATGTTATAATATAACATATCAAAGATTAAACTGTTTAATCATAGTTAATTATGAGTACACGAGTGCGTGTGTTTCATGCTAATACTATTGACAAAGGTGGATTTAGATTAGCTCAACTCTGCGTGGAAATATTTAATCAGTCCTTCGTGAAGATGTTAGTGGCCGTGAAACTGTTTGCGTGCTTCTTTTCAATATAGGAAATATCCTTAACTGGGTGCACTTAAGGTCAATTACCCACTTAAGCAGTTTTCTCGAGGGAAATACATTTTCCTAGATGATAAGTATTAACTAACTTAGGAAGGCGCAATTTACCAAAATTCGTTTTGGACTTCGTTATTAAATTGATCTTACGAGACGTACGCGTGATATGTAAATCCAGGAAAGTCTGTTTACCCATTAACAAGTTCAGTGCTGAAAATACAACAGTCATGTTTTTCATAACTTGCCGCGAGTGCGGGAAAACAGAACAGTTGTGTTTGTTGTACTAGTGAAGCTTTACCTGAAAATATATGTTCCACGGTGTCATACAGCTTCCCGGTGTATGTGTCGTAGAACTCCAAGGAATTGTCGACGGCGACCGCCAGCACTTCGGCGTTGGGCGACAACGCGATGCGCGGTGGGTTCGCGGTCTGCGTGTAGGTTCCCGTCTCTAAGACGTGCGGGGACTCCCCCCGGGAATATTCAACTGGAAATTGACAATATTCAAGATAAGAAATCTGATGAATTTGGTCTTATAGATTTAAGAGGACGATGCTAATAATGATACCAAGGAGTATATCAACAGATAACCATGCACTAATTGTCACATATCTCTCACATATACAAACATACAATATTACGTACTAAATTTATCACTTATATATTTGGTATTGTTAAGGTAATCCACCAATAATAAAAAAAAAATAGCATCCCGTGCAAAAGCTTTTAAAAACAATAAAATTATTAATTTGAAAAAAAAAGAGCTTAAATCCAAATATTTTGTTTAATTTTAAAACAAGCCGTGAGGGTTTAGAGTACGCTTTAGAAAGTACCCTTTTGACGAAACTATCTCATTTCCAGGAAAGATCATTGCCATAACACACAGAGGGTAAGAAACGCACAGGCGCTGCATCTGGTTTTAGTTTTTACAGATGTCTTTATACGGTGACTACCCATTATGTGGCTCGCAAGGTAATTTACCACCAAATTAATAAAAAAATTGAAGTCTGTTAAGAAATTTTGGAGCATGACGTTTACCACGTCAGAATCAACTAAGAATGAAGCTACAGACCAACGATCTACTATGTAATTGACCTAGTACGCATAAGTGCCCTACTTTCATTACTCATCGCATGGCTACTAATATTATGAAGGTACGTCGAGTTAGCACTTTCTGATTCTCATTTATCTATCGAACGAAATAGCGGGTATTTTTATTTAACCTACAGTAAATAATTGAACATAAACTTATGTTTAAGGAACTTTTATAGATACTTCCGGGATTGTTTATATTTAAATTTTATATAATTCTAACATTGTTTATAGTGTTGATTGATTCGGTTATAAAACACTGCTCTAATGAACCATAAACCAATCAAATTATCTAAACATTACCTACTGCCTACCTAAACTTATGACAAGTTAATTAAATGCAAGTTTGATACTTGTTGAATAAATATAATAAAACAGTATATAAGAGTAATAAAACTGCTGCCTGTTAGTATTTTAAATTCATTAATGATTGCCTGTCAATGATTTAATTAGATACATTGCTAAAAATTGATAGATAAAACTATACCTATTTAATTTTTGATAAGTTGTTACAAGCGTTGATTGATATGAATCATAGATTTTATCACATTAACTATAGCGTACAGTTGGTTAGATAAGTTATTAGCTATTTTTATCAATCGACACTCATATTGAACTAGGTTAAGTAATATTACTTTTCCGAGAAAAATGTTATATTCAATAGTGACGGCAAATTCTTCATGTAAATAATCCAAGTTTCCGGTACACGGTCTGGGAAACACGACGAGCAATCTAAAGATAAAACTTATAAATATTTTATAACCATTAAGTGAGCTATAAGCGAGATAAAATATGACATTGCGACCGGGCCAGACCCAATATGACGTAAAAGCGTAAATTATACGTGGCGCTTTATCATCGTATTTTCCTACGCTTTTGCAATATACCGGTTGCACAGACAACAAACACCTAAGTCAGGGCGTCATCATGACAGTTCATTCAAGTTTAAAGTTAGCAAACAAGTAGAAGAAAACATGTTGATCTGTTTGCCGTTTGCGCCATAATTTGACGCCAATCAAAACAATTCAGCCAGTTAATAGTGCGTTGTGGCTTGAGCTCGGTATGAAATACGTTGTGTTTCTAATGTGCCGATGACGCTACCAGCTCGATGCGATTTATATTGTAACAGGATACCTAATGGAACATCTGGCCAAGTGTTGATTATAAGTACCTAGTCTATAGCATGATATAGTCTATGCACTTCTGCATAGATGTTATGTAATAAAGAATACAATTACAGTTCCTCGCGGATACACGTAGGTTCCAATTATTTACATGCACGTTACAGTTGGCTTGAAATTAGGTCAGGAACCATTGGTAGAGTCGTTGCTCTACCAACGAGTGTTCTAAAAGTTCAAAACACATGCGCGAATGTATAAATAGCTATAAAGTCGCTTCGTTCTTTTTTAGAAAGCCAAGCGTAGACAAAAGCGCTTTATGTAGTTACATCCCTCGACGCTCATCGCCTACGTTGTTGAACTAAGTCGATAAGCTGGTATTAGTCGGAATTAGCCTTAAGAGAGCTACAGCTGACCTGACGTGTAGAACTGGATCAACACTCCTATTGTTAGATTACGTATATAACGTGTATAATTTAAAAACACTACGCTGGTGTTGACGCTACTTATCACCTTCAAAGGTCTCTTAGTTCAAACATCGAGAAAAATCCACCGAGTTTGTTGATATTCCGGTAATTTTAGAGACTGGTTAATCCAATATAGCAATTATAGGTATATATAGATGTTATGAAAGAATGGGAGGTGAAGTATTACATTATATTATTAGAAATGGCTTCAATGTTTAAAGGATAGGGCTCTTCGAAATCTCTGTCTGTGGGACCTGTTTATAAAATAGATGCACAAAGTTAATGTCGTCATTGGTGCACATTACGCAGCACCATAACTGATATCCTCCCGAGTCACGTATAAGGACGGCCTACCCGACAAATGCGTTATCTATTAACATTGTGCGCATCGGCCACGACAATGAATACTCACTCTTTGTATGATAAAGCTTCCACGTGCCATCCTTGGATATAGTGGCGATGTGTGACGTGTCAACATCGAAGGCTACGTCGTAGATTCCAGACGAGTGTCCCGAGAGCTCAAAGGCTTTAGTCACTTGTTTGAAATCTCCATTCTTGGCGAAAACGACTTCCATAACTTTGACGTCTGGCGAAAAGCCGGTGGCGACGACGAACCGGCCGCATGGTGATATTTTCGCTGAGTAGGTGCTCATGAGATAAGTGTCGAGTCTATCCAGTTGTGAACCCTTCAGGTCCCATAGGACCATGTCAGTTTTGCTGGAACAGGACATCATGAATTTGCCGTTGCTGGAAATGCCGAAGCCAACTATATCTTCTTCGTGCACCTGTAAAGATATAAACCATTTTGAGACCTTAAGGTTTAAAAATAAAAAATAAATAAAATTAAAAAAAAGTTAAAGTTAGTATTTAGTTAGTTAATTAAATAAGTTTAAATTTTATTCACAAAGATAGCTTTAAGGGTTTTGTGTTATGTATTAAATAATAAGGTATGATCTCATAAACTTTGTGTTCATGTCACTGCACTATCGCATTGGGCCCTACCTGTAATGATAGTTGTAAGTTATGAATAAAAATAAATAAATAAATAAATAATAATAAAAGTTGAGGTCTGGAGGATTCAAGAGAACATCGATAGGCAGCAGATTGAGATTAGGACAAGATTGAGTTTGAACTTACTCACTCTCTGAAAGTATTCTCTGGGTTCACCATGTCAAATGGAAACATATTTAGTGCGTACTTATTGAGATTGCGATGTACCAAGTTCAAAATTAAAATTATTCCTCAATCTTAGCCTTATAGCGAAATCAAACCTGAAGATTTGAAAAACAACCTTTGTTGTCGACTTTGAAATTGAGATGTACCTATTACCTGCATTTTACATAAACGTCAATGCTTGAATTTAATTTTAAATTTAACTCGTCAAGTACCCACGCTTCTTTTTGGCGCATGTTAATTTTCTTTGTTAGATTTTAAGACATTTAACATAATTATCTACCACAACAAAACGCATATTATGTACGCTCAGGTACTCGAAACAAAGATAAAGAATGGCAAATAAACGTTTAGGTACAAAAGACTTAATAGTACAAGGTACAAGGTGGTCCCAATACGGAACTACATAGATAGGTATTAGGTACATTCGTATTGAGTATTCAGTGTATTCCAGACAAACACATGCATCATGTTTTATTAAAGCAAACGATGCGGAGCACCGAGGAAAACGACCGAGGAACCTTCCTGAGGCTAAAAATAATATTTTCGAGGCTGCGCGTGCGACGATCCGACGATACTCAAGTAAATGTATATTTTAATTGTACACAATCGACAGGAGTATGATGACCGGAGATGACATTGGCATGCAATACTTTACTTTATTGAGCATTCTGCATCTGTACAGTGTTGTTGATAACTCGGAATTAATTTTCTCCATGTATTCAGTATTAAAAATTATATTTAAGTAGCTTACAGTTCAGCTACTTTTAAAATTAACATACATATTTTCACCATTCTATGGAAATTGATCAGCTGTTGATAGGATTTTTTATAAATATATGTTACTATGTTTCTACCCATGCACATGCACTACTTTTATGCTAAGAAATTATAAAATTGCAACGAGTAGAAATTATGTCAGAAACCACTGACTGAGAGAAGTATTTAGTTACCTCACGAAAAATATAAACCTAAATGGCGGACGGCCGCTGCGCTCCAAAACCATTGTTATCAAAAGCGCAACTGTCCATACATAATGACTTGACTGTCGAACGTTGAGTGATAACTTAATATTTATCTCTTCAAACTTCACATATATAAGCGTGACCTTATTTCCCTGTCAAGACAGCCACGCAACAGCACAATATCGAGGTAGACTGCACGGTAGTACCCACATGAAAGAACCATTGTTAATGTGGAAGGTCTTTTTTTAATCGTCTGCCCGCATGTGTGCCTACACAAGTTAGATACAAGCAGACGTAGAGACCTAAATATATTATGGAAGTTTTGCGACATTATCGGAATAAAACTTGAATAAATGTCGCGACCTGGATGCCTGGATGACGCAAGGACTCGTTTTATTTCAGCCAGCTCAATGCTCGCTGGTTTTAGGGCAAATCGTAATTAAGAAGTTATTTATTAGCAGAAAGAAGAAACGTATTCTATGTACCTACATAAAATCTTACCGAAATAGGCACGCGGTAGGTATGAGATGATTTCGTAAGATATTTTCAGGCTACTTATTGTGAAATATTATATTCTCGGCTTTCCCATTTATCCTCAATTTTCTGAAAATCAGCAGTATTTTGTACGTGAATACAACAATTATTTGAGAACGTTCGGTACGAGGGACGATCCGATAATAAAGGTGGGCGACTGACGTCATTCAAGCCCCTTACTTTGATTTTATTTTTATCGGAGGCGTCTGGCCCTTTATAAAGACCCAGACAGCTTTGGAAGGGGGTTCTTTGAACATCCACGTGTACACCTCGAGTCAGGTTTTCGATTGAAATACACGTGTCGTCCTTAATCAAAGCTGGCAATATTGATTTATATTATTTTTTTACAACGTGATATTACTCGTAAATATGAGCCATCTTAATTATACCAACTACAAGCGTATCAATTACAACACCTGCTCCGTCATTATAAGCGCAAAAACACTATATTGATCCTCAGACGTTATTTAAAGGTAGAAAACGAGACGCCGAGCAGTTTTCTTCATGATAATGATGGGAATATATCGTTGAGACAGAGCGTCGAGATTGCTAGAGAGCTCATTTAGGTGCATAGCGAAATCTTGTGATCGTATCTGTGTTACAACAATGACAATCCAGTAAAAAAAATATGAAGACAATTTCAGAAAATACAATAAGAGACAGAACGTGTATGTGTTGCGACGTGCTAAACAATTGTTTTCATACAACATTTGTATGATTCCGTTGAAGGTTCATTGCCGAACGTACAAGGTTGTTCACTTCGCGAAATATGACGAAACGATCATCAGACTGGCGTGAACGACATTGGATACGGATGCCTTAAACGATCGGTGACTAACACTTTCGGTTCAATTTGGTAACGTAGCGGAAACAACGCCTTTGCAAAATTACTTTGATGTAGGCAAGGAGATGCAAACATTTGAGGAGGCCAACCTTATTTCTCTGCTAAACATATTCACAAAAAACTTTTCAAGAACTTCAATAATACAATCGAATTACGTACTAATGATGATGATATCTGAATTCATATTAAATTACAGTAGCTTTATAAGCAGAGAACTGATGACTATTGATAAACCGTGAGATATAAGAACTAAAAATAAAACAATGCAATCTGACGCGTGGATTCAGAATAAATTTAATAACTGTATTTTGTTACAAAGACCAAACCAAGCTGACGTGCTAATGATTAGGCAAACTGACATCACATCCTAAGAAAAATATATCAACACTGATCGAACAAAGACTGATCTTTGTCCTCTTGCAATTGGCGTCTGTTAATAAAAACGTGATTACCGTCACGTCAATAAATTAGGTATTGTTTTAATACATAATATTTCTGTTTTATCTCAGGTTGATTGACTGGTATTATGTAACTTTGTGAGATTTCATAATGTTCCATCAAGCATTTCACAGGGGCCGGCGTATGTTGCATTTACCGAAAATGTTTACTGGCGAAGATTTTAACTGACTCATTGCAAGAGGGTACCACTTAATTTCGTACAGTATTTGAGTCAAAATTCTACTTCAAACGCAAGACGTTATTTTAGAAACTTGACCTGAATGTTACCCCCTACTGCTTCCTAGCGTATTTTTAAAACGCGTGATTTACATTTTTATCGATCTCTAAATTGGAATATAATCTGGTTCAATCTACGGTTGCATTAATTAATTGCGCATTAGAGGTGCTTATTCAAATCTAGATTTTCAGTCTATGTTTATAAAATTAGCGATGGTTATTACGTTATGGTTATGTTTATTCCATGACCTTATTCATTCATATGATGGAAGCGGTTGAAGAGAGCGCGCGGTCGATGCCTTACGTGTAGGACGAAACAATTATGATTGCCCATCGATATGCCAATAATTGACACCACAACAGCAGTTGAGAATATAAAAGCCTGGCAAAGTGCTCAAATGATAAGTGCCTTATAAAGTGTTTTTTATTTGACTGAGTGCCGAGACGAGCAAGTTCACCTGATGGTAAGCGCCACGCCTGCCCATAACAGTTACAATTAAATGATAAATGAATTAAATGATAAATGAATTTTTATTACCAAAAAAGTTTGTGTTACAAATACAATTTACAATAAGAGCAAACATTATGTTGAAAAAAGGATTAACAATGAGTTCCAAACTAGGCGCAGGGCCTGTGTCTTGGGACCCGAGTGCGTGTTACCAGAACAATTGCGAGGGTGTGTGAGAGTGGGAGTTGAGAGGGTGTGTGAGAATGGTGGTTGCGAGGGTGTGTGCACGTGTGTATGTGTGTGCGTGTGTGTGTGTGTGTGTGTGTGTAGTGAGTTTGAATAAGTGAGGGAGGAGAATTTTCGTGTGAGTGTATGTAGTGTACGTGCCTTCACTCATGTGTGATTTGCCGTTATGGTGTTATCAATTAAATTACTTGTTCAGTCTCGTCGTACGAGAGTTTTAGTAGCCATGCTTTTATTGTCTTTTTACATTTAGGCACAGACAGGTTTTTAATTTGACACAAGTTGCAGACTTTGTTGTAAGTATTTATGTGAGAGTAGGCAGGGCTACGTCTAGCCAATAACGATTTAGCGCGGGGAAGTGGAAGTCTGTAGACGCGTCTGTTAACGACTTCCTCGTAATCGCTGCGACTCTTCAAATGTCTGTGAACTTTTAGAGTAGCATTATAAATGAAGAGTTGCCGCACGCGCATGACTTTAAAGTACAATGCAACCCAAAACTTTGCATTGCATAATCCAGCGCAGCACTGCCCTGCGCTCGTCGCCCTGAGACATCAGCTCTAAGGTCTCATATTATGTCCAGTAATTTCGCTGGATACAGTGCCCTTCAAACCGGAACACAGTAATGCGTGCACATCACTGCTTGGCGGATTAATATATTATGGCAAACGTGTGTTACTTCCCCAGGCGGGTTCTTGTAAAAGAGGCGTCCCTCTACAGTGTCGTTGCTTTTTTGCCGAATGTTAAATTAAATTTCCGATTGTCCATTACGTGTACTATCATCTGGTTAACCCGTTCACTGCTGAAAACACAACTGTGGTGTTTTTCATAACTTGCCGCGAGTACGGGAAAAACACAACTGTGGTGTTAGGTGTATGGGCAAAATATATGGGAGCAGCGGTGGCCAAGAGGTAATCGGAGTACGACCTGCACCAATGACTTATTTCATAAGTTACGTGTGGTTCATCGTTCTGTGTTTTGGACACCGCGTTAAAATGTCGGTCTCGCGTATTATTGATTGATCGTCAGAGGCCCTCGGTCATCCACAAACTCTGACACAAAAGCCCGGCACTTCCTCATTCGAACAACAATATAGAGTAACTTGTAATCGCATCTAAGACATAATACTAGTCAAAGCTCTGAAACGTAACAAAAATAGATTAAAAATTTCGAAAACGAATTCTCACTCACCAAGATACTTTTGTAAATTACAAGGAGAAACTTGAACAATAAAATCGCTATGGGCACCGACTTTCGTATGATAACCATTTCGAAATATAAGCACAGATTTACAATAGCACTCGACCGGTTATAAAAAGTCGCAAGTTCATCTCAAGGTCTGAGTTCACGCACTTTTGCTCTACCAAGTAGGCTCTGCTCAACTGACTAGGGGTCGTCTGAATGTGTATTCAGCGGGCAGAGTGTATTGTGCCCTAACGAAATGTACGAGAATTCAAGCGTAGTTTATAATTAACATTTAGGGTTGTTTAGCAGGACCTATAATATATTTCAGTTGTCAGGCCGTCATAACAAGACTTTTCACATCTTCATAATCCTTGAATACATATTTAGTTCTGGTGAATAGCTATGATATCTTTTGTATTAACAAAACAGCAATATGATTATATTTGATTATTATTATTTGTATGAAAGGAATTTAATATATTTTTAGATATGATATGCCACCTGAGGATACGTTTATTAAACATCATCATCATTAGGATATTCAAACAGTTGTTCAAATATCTTAATGATGATGTCAGGTAAAGTTATCTGTAAGGATTAGTAACAGAACCTTGCACGCTGACAAGTTCAACTCAAGGTCTAAGTTCGCACACCTAAACGGTTCCACCATTTCGGCAGCGCAAAGTCTTTGTTGGCAGGAACACATCCGTATCGTAACAGATGTCTTGAGCCGTCGCATCAGCCTTGATGAGTCAACGGGGACGTTCAACTTGCAATATAGGTAGGTAGGTACTTAAGTATTTGCATTTACGAGTTCCTTGTTCTATTGTCTGGGTGTGAGGGCATTAGCGTTTTGAATGTTTGTGGTGGTATAAAAAGTGAAATGCATTAGGCACGGAAGTAACGCGCCGTGCGTAAATATAACTGAGGAAGTTCTTGTGTTAAACATTTGCTTAACTTCCCATCATCGAATGTTACTTGATCTTACGATAAGCTGTCCAGTGAATGGCACGCTGTACTTAACTAGGAGTACAACTCGGTCCAAGTGTAAGCTGTAAACTTTTTTTTGAATTTGATCCTTAATTATAATTTATTTTATTTGAATTGCATATTTGTCTGGAAACACAGAAAAGCAACGTGGCTAAAGCCATCATCAGTAAAATTATTAAAAATTAAATTATTAAGGAGACACGAAAAAGTAATTATTAATTACTAATTTAAGTTACTTTCAATATGGTACAAAAAGACGACTGAACCAATCTGTATGAAACTTATATGGGACTACAGTTGTTGGAGGTCTACCTATTCGAATAAAAAAGTCTTCAGGAATCTAGGAAATTTCATATAATTATTATAGTTACATTTATAAAAACATATAAATTGAGAAGCTCTTTCAGCTAGAAGTCGGTTAAAACAATTCAACTAATATGTTTCCTATTATTAACTATCATATTATGTTAGTTCCTATAAATAAAGTTACCTCCCATGTACATAATATAATGTTTGTGCTTACATAATAAAGCCAGTTCTTAAACCTATATAAAGTTGGAGCACAGTTGAAGGCACGCCTGAAAGCTCTCAGAAGAGAAACCTCGGTTCATTACGTGCTTCCTAGAACATTGGCAGGCTTTCCTGGCATTACGCTATGAACGTCCGGTAGGACAACAGAAAGCTTCACAATATCGTGGCCGCGTTCTACTTTCATCGGTTATGAAATATATTATGTAGTTATAATTATGTTATGCCTGTACCTATTAAACTTATAATGATGCTCTTCGTAATCATAAGATTTATTAATTATTTATATCCCTACATAAAGTCGGTACTTACAGAATAGGTATTTCAATTCTTAAATTTTATCATAGTATTCTAGCTAATTACAGTAGGTATACTTACCGAAACTAAAATTAAGTAACCCTACCTATTTATTGTATTTTTTTATATTTACATATTAAAGGAACAATAGAAAATTAATAAAAAGAAGGATAACGAGGTAAGTAACTACATACTTAAAGATATTAGGTAGTTTACTTACGGCGCCTCAGTTTTTCTCGCATAATTCCCGTTTTCTCGCAGAAACTTTACATTTTTACGGGATAAAACATATATACATATAGTGCTCAAGTATTATGTAAGAATATTCACAATCGGATCATTAGTTTCGGAGATTGCCTCCTAGAAACTAAATTCAAACAATCTTCACATCATTATAATAGGTATTACTTTAGATTTAAATAATTAGGCCACATCTGTGACAATCCCAGACAAAAATTTTGCAATTCAAAGTAGCTTTAGGCGAACGACCTACATATCTTTCGATAATAAATCTGTAAAGGTTTTACTTAAAACTGGAGTTAAATGAGGTTAAGTCATTTATAATAGTAGGTAGGTAATAAAGATAAACCAGATAAGTATGTCAAAGAATAAGTTCTTTGGGTTACATCAGAGGCGGACGACATAGATTTCGTATAAGATATGAAATCATTCGGAGCCCCACGAGTTCACGTGGGCCGATATGTAAATGTGTAACGGAACAGCTACCTCAATTCGGAAATACAAGTGGCATCTCTATTCTATGACTATATTTATAAAAAGAAACTTGCGTCTGTTTAGGTTTCCGGATGATTTGGAAAACAAAGAGTTCTTTATTTTTAAGCGGGAACCTTTCTACTTAAAAAAAAGAACTCAGTTCCGCGACAAATCTGGTGTAATGAGTACGAAACCGCAGCTTCTAGCTAGTCCCATAAACATAAATATGTTAGGTGCTCATGTTACAGTAGATTTGTCACGGAACTGCATGTTTCGGATAATCCAAGAAAGTCATCCGATAAACCCAACCTATGCTATAATTGCGAAAGTAAGTATGTTCACGCTAACGGTGTTTATAGGTAGGAATCCTATGCTTCATAGCGGCTGAACGGATCCTGATGAACAGATACATAATATGCATACACATACATCACGTCCTGGAGTAACACAAAGGACACTTTTCCTCATTGTCCTCGCGACTGACGCAGTGTGGTTCAGCCAGTATCCTGTAAACTGCGCCCCTTACCAAAATGTTATCGAAATTCGTTCACCCAATAAGTATATATTCCATAGATGAATAGAGTAATGGAGCTGAGGTATAATAGTACAGATGTCTTAAAAATTATGAAACGTAACAAGGGTTAATTGGTTAGTTACTATAGTCGCAGTATTAGGTGTATAATATCGCGCATAGAAATGATTAAGAGGAAACACAATGGCCCGCTTATCACTGAACATGTGACTCACTTTGTAAACTGAACGCTCATTTGCAGCCGCAATTAATGAGGTGTGGCGATTTCAGTCTAATTTAGGACAACTCAGGAGTATATTGACATAATTCAAGTGAGAAATGGCGAGTTTCGGCGTAGAAGTCACGCTTATCGGAACCACAAATGCGAGACGAAAATACAGTTGGATAGGGTAGGTCACATAGACAGGCGCCGCGACGACAGGTAGAGTAAGTCGGTAGAGTAATCTTACTCTACCTGTCATCCTGTTGTCCTGGTTCGACGACCACCACTCTGTCACTGTCTGTTGTTGCCCAGGACAACGAAGCGTTGGTTGCTAACTGTAAGATGGGCCGACTATATTGTTGAAATCGGGGGTCGTATCTGGATCCGATTGACCCTGTGTCAATCGACACAGACACGGACTGGAACGAGGCGAAAGACATGGAAAAGAATTCTATGCTCAGTTTTGAGACGAGTCACGGGAAAAGCTGAATCCGTATCCATGAAGATAATGATAATGATGATTATAAGGTAGATATATAATCATACGTTTAAAATTTTATATATTTTTCACTACACAACTCGTTTACCTCCAGCATTGCCTTACTCATAAATAAAATTATTAAACAGACCCCTATGTAACGCTTTTACAGCTCTGTCGGAGGTGAAAACAGAAGCCATACAAATATAATTATTGCCAAAAACTTTCAAGTACATACATTGCGAAAGTCTTTGTTTCAATGATGAAAAACAGAAGCCATGTAAGTTCCTGATGAAAGGCTTGCGAAACAATTTTCACGAACTGGGCGTCGTGCGTCATGGCGAGCGGTAAACATTAAAATTATACATTTCAAAACAGTTCATATAATTTACTTTTTCTCAGTAAAAGAGAAGTAATTATTGTAAAAGGTTTCTTATTGTTTTACAAAAACGAGGGTCCACACCAATTTATTTTTAGAAAATCTCGCGATACAATGATTTTCCATAAGCTTCGAAACTCTCATGTACTTGCCTACTCATTTCAAAAGGAATGAGGCAAATACTGGAAATTAATATTTCACAGCGTTTCCAATAAATGTTTAATTTCGAAGTATTTATAAGGCTTCCGAGAACAGGGGAACCTTTACAGGTGAAGACCAGCTAGTTTATCGAGTTTTCAATTTCCTTCGAAAAAGCTTTTAGCTCTAGCGAGAAAGGCCCACGCTGTTTACAGTTAAGGGAGCTGTCAGACGCGATACGTATCTCGGAATAATACAAGGTTTCAGGCGAATGAAAAGCTTTTGAAGCGTTGAAAGGCGGGGCTTTTCATAAGATAGGAAATTTACTAGTTCCTAGCAGAGGTACAGTACAGGTAGAGGTACATACGTAATTTCAGCAATGGCGTTTGTCCTAAATGATTTTAGTAGGATGTGTGAATGTTATTGGCAGGAAAACCGCAAATACACATTTAGAGGTCACAAAAATTGGAGATGCAAGCTCTGCTTTGGAAATTCTGAACCTCAAAAAGGTTGTATTGACAAAATTCCAAACTGACGTAGCATTTGCACTTTCCTCGGGTTTTTCTATTGATTCAAATTGCGGTGGGCAGGATGTTTAGGCAATTTAGGAAATCATGAAGTGGTCGCAAACAGCCTTCGGCCACAATAACGATGCAAGCACGGCGTACGGTACATATTGTTGTCCAAAGGTGGGCTGGAAAATCGTTTTTAGCTATAAGTCCGCCCATTGTACTAGATTTATTACAATAAGTTCTATTCTTGGTGTACCTTGAGTATTTCTGAACTGGTGTACCATAAAATATTTTCTATTCTGTTCTATTGTTAAACTAGTTTCTGCCTACGACTTTGTATGCGTGGACAATCTAGATAATTATAATATGGCTTGCGTTACAGTTTTTAACCAATTACACTCATGTCCATAGCCCGTGGAACACATACCTACTCGTAAGTACAATTACAAAATTCACATACAATCAATGTTGGGCGCGGTCAGCAATAGATGGGTGATCTGGCATAAGTGCCATATAAATATGTTTGGTCCCAAAATGTAAACAATAATATTATATTCCCATTATTCTTATTGAATGGATGAGACTGGCACAGGACCAGAACGAATGGCGTGAAACAGAGGAGGCCTATACCCAGCAGTGGGTGGATACGGGCTGAATAGATAGATAGATAGATAGATAGATTATTCTTAAGCACAATATTGTGTTTCTCCTTAAAACCTTTTATGTGTCTCATGTCTCAACTCGTATTTCAATTTGAGCTTTATCATATTATGAACTCACCATAATATAAGGACATTAAATATTAAGACCCTTTGTACTTTCTATTTTGAGTGTTCCCGTGTTTCAAGTATTATTGTATGTAAAATGTTTTGTTTCCTTTTGTCTAAGCATTTCGCACGACCCTCGGGGATTAAAATATTTTACTTGTAATAGGCGCTGTTCGTACTATAGGTACGCTTATAAGTAAGTAGAACAGATTACGTTGTACTTACGTTGAGCCATGAGAATGTTTAACCTTTATGGAATCGTTTCCACTTTCTGGACCAAAAACATTAAGACCGCTTTCATTTCAAAGTGAAATTAAAATGTTATGTCAAACGTTACAAAACAAAGCCTCTCCCACTCCGGTTGTATAAACCAGTTCAATTTATATCGTATTGATTATACGATTAGGGCAGCCACACACGGACAGTCTGAAGCAGTCTAGACCGACCATTTCAAGCAACGACTTCCTGGCATAGAGAGACTGATCGCTCGAGCAATCAGTGTAAACTGCCCTAGCAGTTGCAAGACAATGTAAAACTGCTAATACTGCTATTGATTTCTCTAGCTGTTCACTGCTATGTCGTCTCGTCTGCCCCCGCGTTTGGTTATTGCTTACCGACTACTTGAGCAGTCTTTGTATATTGTTCGACTATCACGAGCTTTCCGTGTACGACCAGCCTTAGGTGTATTACGCGAATTGGTTCCGCCGACAACGTCCAGTTTGGGGTGTACTCATCACGTTATGTGTTCGGTGAAATGTTAATAGGAGGAAATGGCAAGCTAGAATATGCATGTGTCAATTATTGAATTGACGGGACTGAACACACATCATAATGGATTGAATTTAGCGGCTGAGTGCACAGTGTTGGTGCATATATTATTATGGCTCAATAGAATAGAAACCTGGGCGTGGACATACAGACCTTAGCTTCTTTAAAAAAGTATTGAGTATACAGCAAGCTGATTAATATGACTCCAAACACCATCAATCTACACAGTTCCTGAACCTAGAGCAAGTTATATAGACATGAACAGACAAAGAAAATTATGATTATCACTTTACGAAAATCATAAATATTTTAACGTCTTCTTAAACAAAGAAGAAAATACAACGTAATAATAGAATGTTATAATACGCTTTAATACCCACTTAGTGAGCGAAACAAAGGCTCTTTATGATATCAAAATAGAATAAACAACAACAATTCTTGCGAAATCAAAATGAATTCTGATAATCCATTAAAGAAAGCTTTTTCCTTTTCAATACAGATCACGTTTCATGTAAGGCTTCCTATAGTTACACTAATACCCAATTACTTTCTCCTTCGCTAATTAGTCTTGGCGATCTCCGAGGCATCGTAGATAAATAATACTTCAGTGCCCTAATTGGACTTGAGTTTACTTGATAACAACATCTATTCTAGGGAGTTCTCAGAATTATTCACGGTAGAAAAAATAAGCACTCATATTATAACATCGGAGGTATTTGAAAGGAGAATTATATGAATTACGAAAAGATTCGATAAATGAAACATGTACCTATTGTAAGACTAGGTATCACTATTCTAGGCCCCGTCGGAGTAAGTTTATTAAAAGATAAAACATCACTTAACACGTTCACTGTTTTTATTTCTTTTTCTCAAGACCATCATATATTCTTTCAAATAACAAAGTCGTTCGCTCGATTCCAATTTTCGAATGCCGCACTGACATACATTCCTCCTTTTTTCCCTTTTTCTTTTCGTCCGACTAAGGTCCGACTGCTCAACCAAAAAGATCTCAACCAAAAAGTTGTCAGCATAAAGAGGTATTAAGTAACTATTTAGTTAATTGATATCGATTAATTGTAACAAATTTACAAACCCTAACACTATATATAAGTTGGATTTTGTCTCCTATTTACGGGGCTTGCTACAAATTCAATAGAAAATAAGTACAGTATGATGGTAGAGCTTTTTATTAAATAGCGAAGTCTCACGATCTTTTATTTTACCTACGAAAAACCGCGCTTCAATTATATACCCGCGTAGGTGTTACATCAAATTATATGTTTAAAATTATTCATTATATAGTTAGGCAGAACATAAAAAAAATCAGGGAACTATTTACCATTACATGCTCTCAGTATGTGTAAAAAGGGCAATTAATTCTTCCATGTTTGGGTATAATAAAAAATAACTGATGATTACGTAGGTAAAATAAGAATTCAAGTTACGGATTAGGAATCAGGACTTCGTAAAATGACATGGACTATTGCGCGAAAGCATAAGAAGACTACGAGAACTAGCTTAGCTAATCTTTGATCGTAGATACTCTACCAACAATTAAAAAAAACCATTCACTTGGACGATATTCCGACTGTACCAATAGTGCTGATAATATCCCACCAAGGGTTATATTAGCAAACTGAGGGATTAAATCATAAACCAGTCAGCGCTAGCACTCGAAAGTAATCAGGTAGATAGGTTCGGGTTGTGAATGTCCATGGATATGAACCGTTAGCCATTCACGTTAATCGTCTTCTATTATTGCTTTCTTGGAATAGAAGCCTAAGAGACTTATTACCTGCAAAAGATAATAGTGCAATATAATAGACAATGCATCGGACGGTACGGTTGGGTTCGTAATGCATTAGGGCAGCAGCTTATGGCAACTTCCACCGAAAGAATAATAAAATCAGCGCTTTATGTGATGCGATTTCTATAAGAGTAGTTTCAATTGTTAAGTCGTTCACGTGAAACAATAATACAAATTCATTTCTTAGAATCTCATAGCATTGTTCATAAACAAGTAAAAATCCGCCTGTTTTGTAATCGCGTAGCTAATAAGGCCGCAGAGGCATTTAATATTTGCCCTATTTCGGTTCTAGTAGAGGCATAAAGTTTGTTATCAATGAGGTATTACTCATAACTGACTGCTTACAGCTGTTGAAAACAATGACTAAGCCTTACTACTGTTTCAGGGGCAGACGGTTGACACGGCACGATCTGTATTAACAGTTATTTACCTAAGGTTCTGAGTAATAGTATGACACATAGCTAAAGAAATCCCTAATGCAATTTCATTTGTATCAAATCTATCCGTAGTATAGTATTGATATAGTTTTTAGTGGGAGTAAAATTTGTTTTAGTGAGTATACCTACTCATCATCATCATCATCATCATGAACCCATATCGTCCCACTGCTGAGCACGGGTCTCCCCTCACTTTGTTCATGTTCATACGCAGAGTTCGAACTATTTCAGTACCAAATATCATCAAAATCGGTTCAGCCGTTTAGTCGTGAAAAGGGAGCGAACAGTATTCCTTTCGATTTGTGAAAGAACGGGCACGAAGTGACCTTCTATGTAAAGATTACTTACTAACAATGTGATTCAATTATTGTAGAGCAGATGCGAGAAACCTCCATCAGTGCAGTAACTACACAATCAGAAGTGGCACATCACTGACAACGCTTTACTTACGTCATTGTTTGACATGATCCATTAACCTCACTGATAATAATTTAACACTGGGTTGGCTTTAGATAACAAATATATCGGATGAGATTATAATCACACCCTCGACGGTATTATCTACCAATTCAACACATCTACGAGGTCTTTGAACTAAAATGTGAATTCACTAGCCAATCTAGTTTGAATCATCTGAAGCTAAAATTACGTTGTTTCGAAAGACCAACTTTAGAAAGCGTTAAAACAGCTTAGAAAATAATTTAACTTTAGCTCCACCTAAAAGTAAGCAACGAGTGAGAGAGTTGGAGATATATAAGTTCCATTTTCAGGCTAGGGGTTGGTGTTAGAAAGTCGATCTGTTAATTAACTTATCGGGCATTTCTATTAGCTAGGTTTAACATACGTTTTCGATGATATTGCTATTTTTCATTTGTTTGACTAACTTGTGAGCTTTAATTCCGCTAACCACACTATAGATATCTGCAAAGTAATGCCTGATTCAATCGACCAATTTAACAACAAGTTCGCATTGTAAATCTATCAGTGCAACTGGGCTACAAGTGTAGTGGGCGCGTCTTCATGGAATGCAGACTGTAATCATTTGGTACCACGGGTCCGGTCTAGGTCTGATTCGGTCAGTGAGCTTGCGGCCAATTCAAATTACAACTATTAGTTGATAATTTAGTAACTCAAAGCATAGGTAATCATAAGTTTAGTAAATCATTGTTGTTTTTTCTGTGTTTTCATGAGACTTAAGTGTTAGATTTGTATAAAAGTGCATTATTTTTTACCAATTGCAATAGATGGATGCGGGCAATTGGAATCCGTACGCCCTATCGCTTTGTAATACAATAAGCTTCTTCTCAAACTTGTATGTATTATTGAGCTAGACAGAGATAGACTCTTTATTGTACGGAGTATTAAAACAACCATATTAGTACGATAAGATTACTACTAGCATATTGAATATTTTGTTCTCGTTAGCAGTGCTGGATTTACGAGCTGCGGTTATGAGGTCAGATGCTGACACCGATGAAATACTGACGAGAGCATCCCACCAAAACTTTGTGTGGAACAATATTAGGACCGCCCTGAATCTATTCTGTACTTAAAGGTTATCCAAATAAAAATTTGAAAACAAGCTACTTTGCGTATTATTTAAGATTTATATTTACCAGCAAAAGCACTCCGCCTGAGATATTGAAAATGCGAAGAGGAAGTTGCGATATAATTTTGACTTTTTCTTTCTTTCGCGCATACATGTAAAAGATATAGGATATAAAGGCCTTAATTCGAACTCCTTTTTTTAGGTTAGGTAACTTTTCCAACACGTGGGAAAATGTAGGCCTTCAAAGTCGATCATTTGGAAATAATTCGTCTCAAATTTTACATTCGCTAAGCAGAAAAACTAGTTTCTATTAGATACGAGCAACCTTGTCAGCAGTTTTTGTGACTCTGCCGTCATTGTACCATACACGACGAAGCCGCATGACAATATTAACATGGTTTTTATGTTACCAATAACTTTTATTAAAGTTAGGACCCTTTTAGCTGGTTATATCTCGGTAACAATCTCTTTGTACCAAAACCTCAAATAAAAAACTGCATTGAAGTCGATTCATTCCTTTCGGAGCTACGATGCCTTTCTTAGACAGACACAGACAGAGACTTCAAACTTATAACATCCCTCTTTTTGCGTGAGGGGTTAAAATATATCTTATCCTGACTTGTGAAGTGTGTAGAATTAGGTAAATGCTGTAATGTAGCATAGCATTGTTGTATTCTTATACTTTTGTAAGTACTAATAATGTTTTAGTGAAGCAAACGCTATGCTGTAATGTTGTTGTCGTTACGAAACAAACGTTTTTGTGTCAAAAAGCGACAAATAATCTGACGGCCCCCTGATGATAAACGGTTACCACCGCCCATAGATACTTGCAATACTTACGGCTCATTGCAGGTAGGTGTTGGGTACGTGCCTAGTAACAGTGACGTTCTAAATGCAGCCATTGCTTACCTTTTCGGATTATCATTTTAACAAAAGGCTGACCATAAGTTATCCAAAAAATAATACTTTACTTATTTGTCTGAGAAACGAGACGAGCAAATCGTTTAGCTGACGGTTAGCGCTACGCCAGTCCACAACAGTTAGTGCCACCCAGAACATTGCATTGCATTATCTTGCGTGGTATTTTCTTTAATGAATGCTGATAAATGAGAAGTCGTGTTTTAAGCGATACTGTTTCGAGGAGTACCACCCATGATTTATGGGATAAAAATTACCTCATCTGTATATATAAAGAACTATATATGTCCGCACCAAACTTCATCCAAACCCGGCTCCTTTACGAAGGAACAAACACACGTACATAAACACAAGTTATCGAATTTACAATATTGGTGTAATAAAGGTACTAAAAATGCAGAGAACGGATTTTGGCTAAGAAACGTCTATGAATCTCGACCTAAGACAATGATTTGGCCTTAGAACTTCTTTTCGAAAGCATAGAACATGTGCCAAGTGTCACTGCCAATTAGAAAGCTACCCTTTGTCGCATAACAGAGTGGTCGATTACATACAAGTACATATATCGACACAAGACTTTGATTTCTTCCTCGGTCTTACGGAAAAGAAAGTCAAATGAAGGCGATGCACCTGCAACTGGCAATGGGCAGGCGTGGCGCTTACCAGCAGGTGAACGAACTGCTCGTGTAGTTATTCCGTTAATAAAAAAAAACTCTTTCTTACTAAAACTTGTATACATTGTAGAACGAAAAGCATTAATTTTTCTTTTGTGATCTTACGCGGACCTTGGACGATCCAGTTAACCCACATACGAGTACAACAGTTCTATATTTTTCGAAAGAATGATTATTCCGCAACATTGTATAACTACAACTTTGGCGTGTGCCAGTGCCATTTATACATATTTCCTAGTTATAAAGGACCAACGGTCAGCTCAAGAACTGCCAACCAGTTCCTGTTTACAGTGACAAAACAACGTACGTAACGCAGGTAGGTTAATTTAAGCCCTACTGATATTTTCTCCGACTATTTAGCACAGACATACAAATTCTCTCTGAAAATGTTATTTCCAAAGCATTAAAGATTGTGTTTCGCGAATTGCGATCAAGCAGGGTTCATTCTATTTATATCTCAGGATTTTCTGAGACACGTGAAAATGTACCACGACTTTGAACAAAGGAACATCCGAGGAGAGTTCTCTCAGTATTTTATATACCAACTACGTAGAGATAAATAAACAAACGCTGATTATGGCAATCGCCAGTTTGCGTGAGGCAGTCCGTAGTCACTGTCCGGTGCGGATTGCAATGATTGTCGATCATCGTTTTCGTAATCGATAAGGTACTATCGAATAGTATCTAGCTATCGGTTAAGCGTACAACAAAGGCTGGTAAGACCAAGGTTATCGGCCGTGGTAACCGGCGGACGACAATTAAATCGTATAACAAAGACGGCTGTTGCTTTTCTCGCAGGTACCTGGGCCTCGAAAGGCTTTTGTTATGTGGAATCTTTTCTTGTGTCGGGTAACGATAGCTATTGTAAATGAGATTAGCAGGTCTAGAATACGCAGCTAAGATACGGTTCCGGAGCCACAGTTGTCTGTTACCATCAGTCATCAATTTGTTATTTCCAAGAGTTTCAACTCTATATCCATATTCTTGCCTCTGGTGTTCGCCTCGATTTTCCCTTCCTAGCCTGAATACAAACGTTAATGTAGTCGACATTTATAATTTAAAGAAAATGTAGATTTTCCTGCAAGAGGGAGGCGACTGTATTTTCTATTTCCAAGGGTCATATTTCTAAGTGAAGCATTATTATTGGTATGTTCTGCGGTGCAATCTTCTGAAGTATCTACAAATATTTGTTGAGCAACGTTATATTTGCTTCACACTTAAGTTATTAGCTTGGGGGCTTCCTTATACTGGAAACTTCCTTATTAACTTGCAATCGTATGATAAAAGTATTAGTTGGTTTAATTAGTGATATTGCCAATTTGACATTGACCCTTGTGAAAGATTGCCTACCAAACCAGTTATAGGATATGTAGTCGTAAAAGCCGAATATGATATCTTGTTAGGATATTGGAGACGTTCGACGTTTTTTTGGCAATTATAAAGTAAGTACTTATCTGAAACTGTCCACAGAAAATTGTTTTCCATAAAGGCTTTAGGTATATCTTAGTAAAATGTTAACCTTTGCAATGTGAACGAACCAAAGTAAATACTATTATTAATTACCTACTATTAAATGAGTAGACTTTAGAGTATTATGCGACTGCTACAAAAAGACATCGATAGAAAATATTTTATGGGCGAAAGTGTCTTGACTACACCAGAGCGGTTCAATTCTGAAGGTTTATAGTTGTGTGGCATAGGGGATGTACTTATTGTTCACCTTTATATCTTTAAGTCCAATAAATGTTTCAAAATTGAAGAGTTTCTCAATCCAAGGAGCGTTTGGTGCGTAAACCACATCTTGGCACGAGATTCAATCTAAATCTGAATTATCTCTGTTAAATCAATTTTCGTGTATTACTGTCGAAATAGTTTCTAGTACTTTGTACTCGCTCGACCAGTGTACGTCAGTGACTGTTCGCGAGAACCTCGACATTTTCAAAATGTATAATTGATTAAACTTTTTATCGTCAAGAGAATTTGCTTGCTAACGTTTACATCCAGTTTTCTGGCTGACAAAATATCCTTCATCATACCCATCGCATCATTGACATTTATTTCGTAAAAATTAATGCTTACACTCTTTATTGTATACCAAAAAATAAACACAGTACAAAAACATTACAATGGGTAACCAAGGGTAGATAGATATATAGAAAAAACTCCTTATTGAAACACCGCAGAACAAAGAAAACTTAAAAACTAAAGTACAATGGGCGGTTTTATCACTGAAAGCTATTTTTTCCAGACAACCATACCGTTTCGTAGAACCGATAATCTTTAGAGAAGATAGGTTCTTGCATGGCAACCACGGAAATAAATAGAACTGGCGCTGGTGGTTTATAATTGAACGACAAATTAAAAGAATTGCCCGAAACCTGGTCGGAACAATTTTCCGTAAATTTTAGAGACTCAGCCGTTTTGCATATTTAAAACCGATGCTGACCTAAAAAATTATCTAGATATTCTCATATTGTCAGTAGAGCTCATAAAACTTATGGAGAGCAGTTCCCAAGCTACGAAAGTATATAGAATAGACGGAACGAATCTTATTGCTTTTATAAATAGATACCTATTGAAAATGTAGGTGTTCGTAAGCTGTGATAAATAATGTATGAAATAAACCTATATAAATCAATACCGAGGCGTTGATTACGAATAACAATATAGTTAAAAAAACTAATTACTATGGTGATTGTAAATATATTGAAAATAAATCGACGTTGATAAAGTTTTAAAAAACCGATCGTTTTAACACTTGATAAACTATGAAGATACCTACAACTTTTATCGGCTGGGATTTAAATCGTAGGTGCAAAGACCTACCTATACGTTCTTCATAAAAGTTAATGACACCCGTTGCTAAAAATAGAGGTAGCATATTTTAAACCAAACGTTGACTCTACGTAGTCATCACCAGCATGTCATTGCGCCATACTGAACATATGATTTGAATTTAACAGAAATACCATTCTTACCCATCTCTACTTATATTTTTCTTAATACTGGTCTTTGAAGTGTTTCTAGCTGTTATCTCGCCTGCGAGATACATAGTACTATCATCCAATTTCAACTCCCCGACCAAGGATCCAGAGAGAACCGGAGCACCTCAAATTGCTTTGTTAGAAGCTTTAGTAGACGCTGTTATAGGAAATATCCAAGAGCTTCAAGTACAACCCGCCCAGGTAAGCAACAGTTGCTACAAGTATGGAAAGCTTTTAGACCATTTTTGTTAAAGCTGTATTGCTTTATCGACACGGAAACTATTTCAACAAACTAAACACCGCAGGCACTTCAATTTAAATTTTCAGCGGCGGCCATTGCTCTCCTTTCGTGTACATTACAGTGGAATACCGGACGCCCACCTATTTTTGGCAGAGTTAAATTTAAAATGCGTATTCCACATTATTGCGTCTAATAATTCCAACTCCCGGTCAAAACAATCGTAGATGTGACATTGAAATCTTATAAACAAACGTGATCTTGATATGTGAAATTAAAGTCAAAAAACATCGCGTCATTCGACAAGTGGACCAAAAATTGGTTAAAATGTGTATTCAGAACGGCGTGCGTTAAATATAATGTTACCTTGCTTTTTTATTACTGCCAAGTAGGGCGAAATGGGCAGTAATCTAAATAATTAATGTTCCTAGCGCAGCCGTCGGCATACTCGGCTTCCTATACGAAAATTATGAGACCCTTAGCATTGTGGTAGCGATTACGTGACTAACAAGTCATGAATTATGAAAACAAAGGTTAGTTAATATGTAATAGGCGGTAAGAGATTATTTTTATAACATTGTGTTCCGTCTAGGTACCCGTTGACCTAGTTTCCAGCGCTCTGATATAGGCTAGAGGTGGCTGGTTGACCTGAAACTGCAGTCCCAGGCAGGCAGCACAGCGCGTTTATTGATTCTACGCGCGTACAACAAGATGGCCGTATTTACTGCTATGATAACTAGAGATAACAGCACAGTATGTTACATAATACAACACGAAACATCGGTTGCGTGTCCCGCGACGATAAACAGAGCAATAATAGACAATAACATTAAGTGAAACGAACTGGCAATGGCGGTAGAAGTATGCCAAGAAAATGTGGTTGCATTAAACGTATTGACTTAATTAGTTATTTCGAAATTAGGGTAGGTCCTTCGGATATAGCAAGATTAACCGATTGGGGTAGATGCCGTTATATATTCAACTCGCGACTTAATTCATGGTGGTAGTTTTGTTATTATCGATATTATTAAAGACAGTTTTCCACTAACAACGCCTTTTATCGGCGCACTAGTGGATATCGCCTTCAAACATATTTTTTCCATTTGAAAGATTTAGAATACTGAAACTCTCCAAATTCGCGCGTAGGTTTTAAACAGAAGCAAACAAAAGATTCCGCATAATTAGTGACACGCGACCGGTTAAAGAGTATGGAGCCGCAGTCAAAAGCCTTTAACTGCTGAGGGAAATTCAAAAGCCGTTTTCCCTGAAACGTACGTATCGCTCGCGTTATGACGCTAACGAACGAAACTATGAGGCGGGTCCAATACGAAAAATAATGCAACATGCATGATACATGCTGTACTTATATATTTACTTTTACCCTATTATTAATTACTTACCGCCATTTCCATTTCAAGATTGGCCAAAAGAGATTTCTGCTTTTCGACAAAACCTGCCATTGTATTTAAATTCATTGTATTTATTTTAAGAATAGAAATGATGTACTGTGTTACTATATTTCCTAACTGTGTACAATAAAAAAAAATTATGGTACCTACTATATATCTGTTAATCGAATCACCTATGTATCATTTTATGACGAAAGCATGTCGTGTTTATTTTTAATAGTTTATATAATAGCTATATAATAGCTTGGACTAACGCACCGTTGTTTTCTGCCTTGTTGCAGTATTAATTCATTTTTATCTTACTATTTACAGTTGGGAAATCCCGTTAAAGGTCGCCATTGTTTGTCCATAGTTGAACTATGTGATTCGTTGTAGTAACTATGGAGTTCATTTCAACAAAAGTAATAAAGCATAAGTTAATTACATTTCCAGGTAACATTAAGGTGAAGCGCTGGAGTTATTTAACTCACTAATCAATAACATAACTCTGGAAGAACTATACTAATTATTAGTCGTGGTTTTGCCTGAAAATGGCGCAGAGCACGTTCTTAGAATTCAGGTAGACTGCACCATCGCAATTCCACTGGCTAATTCTGTCACCTCGATGTTTCATTCAACAAAATTGCATAATACACTCCCAGAAGTCACTGTAACTACACTACAAGTGAGGCAACGTATGTACAAGAGCGATATCGACTACATAACTTCCCTTTAGCGACGCGCCGCGTATCATAACAGCAACCATGTCTCTCGTCATGTCTCATTTAGAATTCTATGCAATCATGGCAACATTGCATCGCATCTAGGGTTGACAGAAACTAGATATGAAAGGCTTTTTTGCAGTAGTGTCGTAAACTCATTGTTGCGTAGCGTGCCATTTTTAAATAACAAAGGAAAAGGTTTTCAATTTGCCTCTATTTTTAGCATATAAAAAGCACCTTACATCGTTAACTTTGAGTTCGAGAATGTTACTATGTGAAAAAACGCTCTCTAATATAAACCAATGCATTTTCTTTTAAGGTTAAGTTTTTTTTAGAGATCTCTCATGTCAACCTAGTTCGGCTGAAAATAATAGAGTATCACACCTGTTCGGAACTTTATAAAAATAACATCGCGGCAGTTAGCTTCATTTTAGTTTCAATTGTTTAAAACCATTTAAGTGTAGGTGACAGTCAAATGGCATACCTCGGCGAGGTATCCGGCTTTTAGGCTAATAGGCAAAGCCAGTTAAAATTAGCGAAGCACTGAAATAGGCCGTTTTACTTTAAGATCTGTATTTTCACGCAGAAAAATGTCAGCGTGATAAATGATAAAAATGCTCTATTATTGTTAAGAGGTTAGAAGATTTGGGGCATTAATTAAGTATGAAATTATTCGTGTCATTTAATTGCGTGGCATTGCAGTGTACCTGCATTATAGAGTAGTGCTTAATATACTTTTGAAAAACTCAATATTATGTATTTTGATTCTTTGATTACCACATAGCGAGGTAGCTAAGTATAATAGAATCCTTAATATTGAACCCATAAGCCTTTTATCAGTAAGTATAAGGCACCAAACACTACAAGTCAGTACTGTATAATGTTTATACATTTTTCATGAGCAAGTTGCTTATGAGACATGAAGTCTGTAAGTTTGTTTCATCTCGGAAATTGGATAGGTGCAGTGGTGTTGGTTGAGTAAATATCCAGAAAAGTCCTCGTCTAGTGAATGTAATTTATCATTGGTTCTTGACTTATCGTACAGGTATACGAAGAGAGCTAGTAATCTGCTAGTAGTGGTCCGCTATAATGTTACATAATAAATATAAAAAAATCTGCACTTAGGACGTTTCTAGAGTCGTGCGGGTTTGCTGACGCACGCGAAATTAATGAGTATCGCCCTGAGTCCTGTGGCGCTGTCTGGTGTCCCTTGTACATTTTGCAAGCATAAAATGGAACTCTATGAATTCCGCATGGGCGAGTAAATCCGCATGACACTAAAAACGCGTAACATGATTTGAAGAACATACCTTATTGAAAAAGATGCCCGGCGTCGCCGACCCGATGGTCCCATCCTTTTTCTTCTCTATCTTGTACACGATGATGTGGTTATCCCTCACCGTGTGGACGATGAAGGCCTTGGAATCAGGACTCCAGGCCACATGGGACGCGTAGTCGAAGTCGATGTTCACACGCAGAGTTTTGTGCTCCTTCACAGTCAGGTCGCGGATGTCCCAAAGGATGACTGAGCCATCTGCATAGAGATGCCACTTTTAACACTATTGTAAGGACTTTATATGACCACGGGCTGTTTTAAGCGTGGTGAATGAATGTAGGATAACGTGTGATCAGGGATCACAGAGCTCGGCACAAGACTCGCTCAACTCATAATAAAGAGGCGTTTATTCAGTATTGGAATGTGAAAAGATGGGGACGATATTATGTGCGCATTTATCAAATTACCTAAACCTATTCATAACTGATATCAATTCAGTCTATAAAATAATTAGGCCATAGTTTAATTGAAGTTAAAGAGCTAGAACTAACGCCACTGTTTGCTAATTTATTATAAGTAGGTATGTAACTAGTCGCTGATTTACGCAGCAGTTAATATGCTATTTTTAAATATTTTACATGCAGCAATAAACGCATAGAAAGATACCCAATTAAGATGTACCTAGTTAATAACCAACTAGTTTAGAGTACTGGATGTAGTAAGTAGTTACATTAGGCAATAATCAGATTTTCTTGAAAATACACTTTACTTGATGTAACTAAGATAGCATATCAAAGGTAATTTCAAAATAGACCTCAGAAAGAACTTTATGAAATGAAAAATATAAGAACGGAAAATACATTGTTCAATGCCGTCTGGGCAAACATCCGACATCCGAGCAAATGTATTGTTTCAGTTCAACGACATTTCTGGATGCAACCTCCTTAGGTTGAAGCAACCCCAATGAAAGTCTGAGATAAAAGCTTATAAAGGCGCATGAAAGTAGGTACTATTGTTATCTTATGACATCTAATAATTAGCTTTATCAAATCATAGTGTAAACAACTAATGATAACGTATCCGTTATAAATAAGTCTGGTCATAAATATAATTTTATACATTTTCATATTATAAGTCATTATACTCTTGTCTGTAGCCGTTCATTTATATAGTATCAGATATTGCTAATTGCCCACGCTAATCCTTGATTAAAATTGTATGATCCGCCTTGTCATACACGCCGTTTTTTCAGAGAATAAAACCTAGGATAAGTTTCTATTCACATTGTCAGCTGAATAAAGAGAATAAGTTATTGTTTCCGTGGGATTCATGTCGGAACCGGCCGATTACAAATATTTACCTTCAAAACAAACTCCGATCCAATCTCTCGTGCAGACCTTGTTCTTTTGCAGAAATAACCCTCCGTTAGCAGTAGAGGTATATTAGCCACGTGTACATATCTAAGACTCAATTTTAGCCCTTTCACAACACAATCATACAACTGCGTGCGAGTAAAACGTTTCGGTATCCTAAAACTATTTCGTTGTATTTACTCGTCAAATATTATTGTTCAATAATGGATAGAGGTCGTCAGACACGAAACTCGTATGTTTGTTTGTTTGTTTTAGATATTGATTTGGTATAGTGCGACTGTGAAGTAAATATAAATAACTACAATATGGTTAATGTAGCGTAACTAATGTCATATAGAAGCGGGTAGAGTAAATAAAGCACGCAGCAATATGCTGAGCGGTAAAAGGTCAACGGACCACTTTAGATATCGTAACTGAGTCACTGTATCAAGGCCTGTGGATTTCAGGTGAACACTGGGCAAATCTAGTGCGCTGCATTCGGTAGAGCCGTATAATTTCACGGTTGGTGTTACATTACAATCGTTAAACTTTAACACCTATATTTTTGAACTAGTGACAAATTCGTGACGGTACTTAGTGGTATAAATAGCACCTGCCTTAACCTAGTGATACAGGGCAAGGTGCACGGAAGTCGTATACCTAAATAGATACTTATTATACCTACCTACTTATTTATTCAAGTATTGCAGTTGTCGTTTGTTAACAAGGAACATAATATAAGTATACAAGTACTAAACTGTTACTATGTAAATGTATTACATTCAGAGAAATGTTGGATAAGGTTTTGTCATTTAAAAACTGTAATGTCAACCTATGGAGTATTTTTTGTATTTACGCAGCCATTTTATATTTATCGTTTTTTAATTAAAGCACGCAAACTAGGTTTATAACAATAATCTACTTCGTGTCACTTTTTTACTATTTAGATACAAATTAACGGAAAGTAATGCAGGACGCTACGTTTATTTCACTAGAATGCAGGATATCATTGTTACATCAAACAGTGCTATACATAAATGCATTAAATTCGTAGACAATGCCATTTCAAGCACATTACTATTCAGGAAACATTAACTCAAGCTTTGTCCTCTGCTAATTAACTGCGTTCTAGAATACTTGCTTAATAAACAATTGTCTAAATACTTAGGTAAATTATTTCTTGATTCATTAATAACATGTTTGGCATTCCTGAGAGTGAATTAAGTTAAGCATGTACTTATCTAAGTAGCCAGTTAATTTTGTAGATTGCTAATGATAGAGATAGTTCAGGAACAGAATAAGTATTTATATCATATACGGGTAGTAGCATCTATCAGAACCTCAGTTACTCAATATACATGTACTTATCAAAGATTATACAGGCTTCATAGTCAATGGTACTTATGGACATCATTATTTTCTACCACATGTAATGTATCATTCGTTTCTTCAATGTCATGTCACTTTGTGTGTATAGCTTTATATATATTACAGAAATATATAATATTCATAAGCTAACTTAATTCGAACTGAAAAAAATACTTAATTTAAGCGCGTTGATGTCTTTTACTTGAGGAGAAATTAAATTATAAGTGGAGTATCTAAAACTGATAATAGGTACCTATTAAGACATACATTTGTAACAACAGTGTAACTAAGGAATATTTTTTTACAAAACGACAGATTTTAAGCTACCTTAATCATTAACATCTCGTAAGCCGCCCGCTCAAGGAAACTAGGAAGCATTCTGCTTTATTATAATATGGTAACAAAAAATTACAAAAGTCATCATCATAGCTACAAACGTACGTGTGTACATAAATAGTGTGTTTATTTAAAATAATCACGACTGTCGGTTCATACATACATAATGAAGTCGCTGATTCTTATCCGAGGCTCCGGCGAGACAAAAAAAACTCGTCTGTCTCTGATACTTACATAAAACATGCGGTCCGTCTGCAGTTCAGAACGCTGCACATAGAGATCAATCTGCCTATAATTGCCTTCATTGCAGAACGTAAAACTACTGTCCATCTAGAAAAAGTTTATCAACGCAACTTTTGAATAATTCGCTTTTCAGAATATATTCTTGAGCATTATCCCAAGTAGATAATATTCATAATTTTGACAAACACGGAATAGGCCTATTTATGATTAGAGATAAAACTTCAGTCAAACCGATGCCCAAGATCAAGTCGATCAAGTTGATGCTCAAGATTTAAGTATACGCACTTACTGACAGACATACATTAAGACGTTGGTTCATAATGTTTAAAGATTCAAGGTCCACAGTATTGTCGGTGCGGAGGCCATGTAACATCGCCGATTTAGACACGGTTGCGGTGGGCAGAGAGTAGGCAGTCTCTAGCCTTAATTGGCCAACCTTTTGTCAGCAATATTAATGGTCTTTACAGACTATTTTAGTAATCAGTCAATCATTCGTAACTTGAATATACTATACTATAGTCTGTTCACATTATTAAGTTGTCGAACTATCAAATTAAGCTGATTTATTTTAGGAATATTCTAGCATATAGAGTAGAGAAACACTAACCTTTCAGTTCCTATGCTCTTCGTTGTATTGCCTAGTCAATTAATATAGGTCAGTTATTCACTTTTGATTGGACGCATTTGTTTAACTATATAACTTCTGGTGCTTATATAATAAAATACTTATGGTCCTTTAAATAGGCGAATAGCTAAGTATTGATAAAATATGACTTGCTCAAAGACGGCCTGTTTTCTAGAGCAGTTTCGATCTTCAGAATCAAGCTTAAAACATAGCCAGTGATAAGGGTGGAGTTGGCAATAACTTCATCAGTAGAGTACATACGTAGGTGGCGAACGTGTGCATAATACATAAATCTACATAATAGGTGCAGCTGCATCGATCCGTCTGAAATTCAGTCACGTGGCCGGATCCCGGGCGAGCAAACGATACGAGCCGCGCACGTATGAGTGAGTGGGAGAGCCGATGCTGCCCTGATTTCCCCATGTAACAAGGAAGGCTAGTTGAGAGATCTGAATAATTGCCTGAACCTCACGTCCTGCATTAGCATTATAACTCTTCAGTACTATAGCCTTTTTTCTACCGTCATATTCATTTTAGGAGACATATACGTTAAATCAATTTTGTTAAACTGCTCCGAAA
Organism: Campaea margaritaria; assembly: GCA_912999815.1. Lineage (NCBI taxonomy): Eukaryota > Metazoa > Arthropoda > Insecta > Lepidoptera > Geometridae > Campaea > Campaea margaritaria. The sequence goes on from OU538800.1 coordinate 6,339,599, forward strand.
ACCAAACGTAATGACTTTAATTAGCATATCATGCGCTACCGCTTCAATAGCAACAAATCAGAAGCATCTGGCTCGGTTCATTGAAATGAAACAAGTTCAGCGACATTCCGTTTAATTATCGGTGTAAATTTTTAAAATTAGTTCACTGCTAAAAAAGGCACTATTGATGTACTTTATTGAAAGATTACATGTTATCTAAAATCAAATACTTATTCCGATTATGGATAAGTACGTACTTAAGTGTTTCCTTTGTTCCTAAGAACTCTACTAGTGACCCATTAGGTACCCCGTATTTGTTTCAAATCTGCGAAATAGGTCACCTAGAGCCGTAGAAACCGGAAAAATCCCTCGCAACCAAGCCGTGTGCTCAATTCTAGACCTCACCTCAACTCGCGATCTTCACGCAGAAACGATTTCAGCGCCGCTTTGACACTTAAAAACATAACGTTCGACTGCAAATAACAGAGTGCGTGGCCCATGGTGGGGGCCTGTGTACCCGAGTAGGCGTGTCGAAGTGTGTACGATGATGAAACGGCACCTTATTTTGTGCAAGAGCCTTATTGTGAAAGAGGTATTGACGGTAGCAAGCTGGACGGCGCCATAGAGTTTGAGACGACTCCGCGTACCATTCTGTTTACATTTAAGAGTTGTATTCGAATTTCACACCTCAAAATGAGCTTTGTTCAAAATATGACGCTTCAGACATGCCTTAGCACTAACAAATATCCCTGTAATATCTCTTTAATTAATTGGTCTGTAAAGGTAGATAATGCAAATCTTAACAAATATTTGGAGAATGCGATCAAACAAGTTGAGCAGTTACTGTTATTACAAACCCCGATATAATATAATAGCCCAAGGCTATACTTTACATTTTGAAACTAGCATCCACTGCTATTTTTATTGTAAGAATGTCGGAGACCACCGAAGAAGTTACAAACAAACAAAAAGATGGACCAGTAGCAAAAAGGTACATAAAAAGTCGGGTCGTATAGTCTTCCTTTTTGAAAACAACTAAAATATTTGAAGTGGATCGTGGCAGGTCCCAATTAAAAAAACTTTGCGTGCATGCCTCGTAAAATTGTTTCGAATATCGCACAAACAAAGCTCTAAATATTCGTGATTTATCATTCGAGTGAACGATTACGATTCTGAATGAGTACCCAGGTTTTCCTTACAAATCACGATTCATGTCGTTGGACATGCATTAAGCACACAACAGTGTACGGATAGGGCTACCAACCGAGGTGACACTTTTATTTTAATCAACTCTTTGATTCCATTGTTACGTTGAGTAATGTGTACTTACTTGTGTTTGTAAAGATTTATTTTCGGCAACGCTTTCGATCCGCTCTCGAGTGAGGGGGCGGCTATCGTCTGCTCACATTCACGTCGGATAGTGACGTCACAGCGCAGCGTTCATCTTCATATCAACGGACGTGGAATATCCAAGAAGTCTCATATCATACCCAACGCTGCCATTCATAAACATAACAACCGGTGTTATCCAAAATAGTGTTTCGTTTGTTGTTGTGTAATAAACACGCATGTTACAAGTAAACATTTAAGTATGTATTATGTCATTGTAAGTAAGTACCTATACTGATTGCAATTTGTAAAGCTGTGGATATTACGTTATAATAATAAAACGATAAGATAGCATCAAACGGGGCATCTCACTCAATACTTCAGTTCGGCGGGACTCTCATATCAATTGAGGAACTCGACATAATTTGCCCTCAATTATTGGAGATAAGGTGTTCCTATTAGATTGCGGGGTAATCTTTCACTGTATCGACGGTAGAGAACGAATTAAGTGGAAGTAGATAAGTTTGTATGGTAAGTGCGTACAATTTGTAAATAAACTGGTAGCCCACACAACTTATTTTGGCGATCCGAAACAAAACACACCGCGTGTTCAGACGACCGGGCGCGCGGCCATTGCTCCTACTAGACTGATATAAGTCGTATCTAACGTATTAACAACTATAAGACTTTAATACGCAGTTAGCCTAGTCTCACACGTGCATACTAAAGAGTTTCTAAATCTCTACATGAGAGTTGTGCCGACAAAACATAGTTAATGTTTTCTCTAATGCGAGCGTCAATTCTTTAAGAAATTTCGCAGGCGAACCAAGGTGGAAGTTGGTATGTTGGCTCATCTTATAAACTGTTTCGTCATTAGCTTATGTAAGCAGGTTATGTTATGTAACTTTGCTAGAGTGCACGGTCGTCTAAAGTTGTTTGATTGGTCTAAAATCCAAATTAACTCGCGGGTAAATAATAAGTTTTGCTAATTGCTGTTTTTAGTCTTGAGCGTTGCGAACCTAGTTTTATTCGTATTATGTGTTCAGAATTATTAAGAAGAGTTCATGAGTCATATCGTTTCCTTGGTAACCTTAGGTTTTCTTGGGAATCAAATATATTTAGACTGACTCAGTTCTTGAGAATATGAAACAAGCATACCTATGAAACATACTGAGTCACTTGGTCGAGTGAGTATAGCATCAAGATAACATGTGTTTTTATTGATTACAATGCATCATTAATTCATTACAATCACTACAGATATATCACTGATGTTTTTAAAATTTCCTGCTACTTTACTTCTTTACTAAGCAAATTATGTTCCCTTTTCCTGTTCACTTTCAATGAATATTAATGAATCACGAGAGAACCAAAAACAGTTTTACGTCATTTGGAAATTCCTCGTGACAGAGAATTCGCCCAATATATATATGATTTGAGGTATAAGCTATTAGTCAAGATTTATGGCACGATATCCAAGCTAAAGCCAGCGTCAGGTAGGTTCCGTGCCACAGCTAACAACTACTTGTTACGTAGTGGAGAAACCTAGCACAGTGAAAGTTTTTATGGTTCTACTGTGACACAAAAATAGACACAAGTTCTGACTTGATATTTGAATAACTGTTGATGCTGATAACATCCGATAAATGTAGCATTATTTGTTAAAGGTAGCATAAGTTTACTCACTCTAGTTGTTGGAGAAGGGAAAACAAACAAATTTTTCGGGGAAAAAAATATCACGTTTATTGCCGTAACTGCAATTCGAAGGCACATACTGGGTGCAGTACGCGCGCTCCGTCAACGTAACTAAATCTGTCACTCTTGAATAGTTGAATTTGAATTATCATCAACATAATCGTAAACACATATCATATCCATTGAACAATTGTCTTTGTAAAACATTTTTATATCACTCAACATTTAGGCGGCACTAATCAAAGGATCGTAGGGTTGTAACATCGGTAGCTGGTTGGTAATGCGTGCGCGGGCTGCTCGCTCCTGGTGCACCTTCAGAAGCACCAAGTCCATGGCCGCGCGCGCGTCCTCCAGCGGCGAGTGGCCGGTGCAGCCGCGCTGGACGCTGCGCCCCAAGAGTTCCTCCGACAGAGCACGCAGCGATCGTCGTAACGGGAAGCCTCTTGGGTGCGGGTAAAGCGCACATGTATCTACGACGGCGAAGTGTAGCAATTTTAGAGCCCGCAAGTCATTATCCAACGCGTGTCCAATCAAAATCGTATCTGTTCCCACGAATCCAAGAATATCGTTCTGCACATCTCTGAGCGTCTTGGTCGCGCGCGCCAAGTCGCGCGGCCTGATGCCCGAGAAGCGCGTGTTGTGGTCGACGACAAGCGAACTGGGTTTCACTAGTGATCTATACACAAGACGGCCATCAGCAGCTATGACCGCGATACTAGCTAATTCCATTCCTGCTGTGGTATAGCACATTTCGGCATCTATGGCGTACACCCCACCGCGAGGTGAACGAGCACGCACATAGCCCTCCAAAGGTCCGTTCATACCAGGGCGAGTCCCGCTCCACACGTGACATCGGGCCGTACTGCATCCTCTGGATCCGAGCGGCATTTTGCAGCAAGCGTAGTAGTCACCGCTGAGGCGTCCCCAGTGATAAATGCACGGTTCCTCTTTCACATATTCACCATCACGACTAATTCTGAACATCTTATCGCATCGCACGCACAAGTGTTCCCCGGTGTCGGCCTCTTCATCACTGTCCGAGCGCGGCGTGGAGCCCAGAGACCCGCGGCCGCTGTCACCTTGCGAGCCGGGCACGAACTCAGGAGCATTCACATCCCAAGTCGTAACCGGTCTAGGTCGAGGCGGCGGGTTAATATACACCACAGCTTTCGGCGAGTTCGGCTCGATTTCCAGGGGGTACCCTAAGGCCCACATGCGCTTCGGCGAGAGTAGATGCGGGCGGAGGGCATCCCCTAATTCTTCAGTTGAGAATCTCGGCGGCGTCGACGGCGTCGGCGGCGAGGGCGGGGGGCGGCGTCGATCACGCGGCTTGCGCCTCTGTGCTGCAGCGCTGGCAGCATCCAGCGTCGCGAGGGTCTCTTGATAAAACCAATCGTGCAATTGAATACAAAAATGCATGTTTTCTGACTGGCTTGTGTACACATAGAGTCGAGATATTGAGCGCGGAGCGTCAAAGATACGTGCTATCGCGCGCGCGGGCGCTGTACTAATGGCGCGCTGGTGGGGCAGCCCACGCTTTATACGTACGTAGGTAGAGCGCGTTTGTTAACGGGACACGCCAATCGACCGGCCTATTCTCATTTTTCTAAACAATAACACAACTTTTCTTCACTAAACAAAAACACAAAGCGACCCGTCTCGTAGCAGGTAACTGTTGGAACTAATGCTCTAGACGAGCTTAGCTCTCCTAATGTCGCGGAGAAAGTCCCCCACGCCCCGTTTGTTTGTTTACTTTGATCAGCTGATATGCCCGCCGTCCGTGTTGTATTTATTTGAAGCCAAAAATTAGACGATGACTGCTTTTAATGCATGCGTTCACCTAATGGGTATGCATTAGCGTTATCTTAATCATAATTATGTCAAATTTAGAAACGATGTATAGGTATTTGATTCATTACTATTGATAACATAAAACATTTCGGGAATAATTATATACCTATACCTATTGTCTATTATTTTATTCGTTCAGCGAAACACCGAGTAAAACGATACTGGATTAAATATATACTGCAAGGGGTGAGGGGCGGGGTGCATAGGAAGGACGGGCGTTGCTCCGACAACGTCTGGCCATCATTTAAAAATAAACTTTCATTGATTGTGCGGGGTACTCGTTCCACAAAGGCATACAGAGCTATCAAAACGTGAAATATCGAAGGAGAACCTGTTCCACACGATTATTGTTGAGGAAAACTCTGGCATGTATGACATATGCCGCGAAATGTGCCATGTATTATGGTGTGACGTGGTCATATTCCCCGCGAGCAAGACAAGGAAAAAATATTATTTAGACTAACATTATACATGGACATAATCAAAATTAATGAGTCACGTAAATTAAGAGAACACGTTTAAAATCGGTTCAACGTCATCGTATTATGTTGACGTGACTGTAGACAGATAATAACATCCTTAGGCGATAAATGAAAGACGTTATGGCTTAGTAAACGTAAGTAAATATGAGATGACACGCTTTCTACACATAAAGTATTTTATCGTCCCTGACGACGAATCGTCGTAAATATATCAGTGTCTTTATAAGTTGATATTTCTAGTCTAGACTGCTCCTTTAGCTTAGGACGCAGTTCATTGTACAAGTTTATTAGAATACCAATGAACCCATTCTAGACGAAGCGACGGAATGAGAAAGATGTTTTTTTTAGTGACTTTTAAGTACATTTTTTTATTTAGTATAGATTGAATGTTTACGAATAATAATAAAAACTTTTGTATTGTTTTTTTCAATCTCACCTTGCAGATGCATAGTTTTGAATGTAAGTAGATTGTAGTGCACATGCACATTTATATTGTTTCTTGTGTATATTACGCATACAATTACGTAGTTTTTCTCTTTGTTTCCCATATTATGATTAAACACAAAGGGATGAGTATATTATCTTTAAATTTGAAAAAAATAACAGTTTATTTTTCATTTAACGTCCGATAACGATAACTATATGAAGAACAATATTATAACCTTATTTTGTTAATTGTAGTAGTGTGGTACTTTTGTACGAGTCTTTGTATGGCTTTGATAAGCTTTTGACTAAAATATAAATTTCTACGCATTGACGTATTAGGATCAATATTCTGAATTGAACTTCACTATCTAAATAATTTGCGCATGAGTTTTCGTTTGGAGCAGGAGTGCGTCCATATCCGAACGTTTATTGTCCAAGAGTAGTGATCATGTCGTTGAGATATTCTAAAATAGACTCGACGCCAATTGCCTAGGCAATTGGGTCAGATCCTTCCCCTCAATGTCATAGTCATTGTTTATAGCCTCAGACCGCGTCTCGTCACGTGCTAAAACATACTATTTTATAAGTATGAATATAATCCCTGATAGTGATCTCAATACGGATGTTACTGCTACCTTACTCTATATTAAATTTTGGAGTTCCTAATCGTTCAAAAATAATTGTGATTCACTGTCTGATGTAACTGCAGAGTAACAGGATATTGCCTTAGTAATTGATAAAACAATATTTGTCACTGTAAGCAATAATAGGACGACATCAGCTGACAATAATGTAATTTAGATGATGCATGCGTAACGCAGGAAGAGCCAAGTAATTAGCTAATGTTACGTTGAACTTTTAAAATTCCGAAAATAACCATTAATATTATGAACGTAATTAGTAATTACGTATGACTAATAGACGTCAATTTATACAAATTGAGGAAGCGATACTCTTGAAGAATTATCCATCAAAAAGAATTCATAATATTGACTTATTCGTGATACTCATTATCAGTTAGAGAAAAGGACCTACAATAATTATCCAGATTCTTCTGAACTAGGTGTAGAGTCTATATCTGACTAAAATCTACATTAAATTCCAGGAGTTATCCGTAGTTTTGAGCTGAAACTATTTTGGTGCAAATAGAGCCAACTAGACTTTCCGCCAATCTCCCAAGAAATCCTAGTGTTCTGCAACAAAACACGCCGCGTCGGCGTCCATGTGAGCGTGCGTTGTTTGTATACAGAAGCGCGTGTGGGCGCGGCGCGGCGCGCGTCGTGCTGGTCGCTGACACCAGCGATAACCTTCGGCGGTTCGGCGTCCAACCCGCCCGGCCAACGGTACCGACACTACAGAACACGAATTTGGCGTAAATTGATCAATAAACACTTAATACCAATTCGGAAATTTATAAAGCTATCCAAAAATGTTTACTCTCAAAAAAATTCCCAATTTTTCCGAAGGAGGTTGGTAGTCATCAATAAGGAATAAAGAACTATTTATATGAGCCGTAAGCACATACTATTTTAAAACGAGTTTTTGATTCTGCTGACCTACATTTCAATTATTATGAAGATATAGTTTTGTATTTTGATATACAAGAAAACCCAATTTTAAAGCCTTTAGATTTTCTCCCGGCTCATTCGGTAACGCCGCATCAAGTTTTAGAATTTTACTAGCCGATAACCTAGTCGTGGTATTCAATTCATTGATATACACTGTCTGCCTTATTGGATACGAGTCAAAACTGGTCTCTCACGTCTCGGCTAAAGGAAACAATTACAGTTTCTAGGAAGACTATGTAACTGTACGTTAGACATAGTTCGTAGACGTGTTTCAAGTGATGTGGCGCATGAGGCTGTTATATGAACGATAATGTTATCTCTTAGGTTTGCGACTCCTCTTGTGTAAAGATACTAATTTCCTGCAGATAAGTGGAGTCTCACTCCGCACATTCAGATTTTACAATATTATATGTACATAGAACTAAAGTTCTTTGTCTTGTGATAATTTCTATAGCTAATCTCTACGAACGACCTACTCAGATAAGCATTAACTATGCCGACCATATTACGCTAAGTCCAGACTACGCAGAAGGTGAAGATAAGGAAAGAATAGGAATCGATTAGTGGTTTTGGGAATGAAAAAGGAATGTCATACAATTTCCAGATAAAGAACATCTAGCGCTACTTGGTTAAGCAGTCGTGAGACCGGGAAGAAATAACTGCAATAATAAGGATAAGGTTTTGAACCGGGTCGACGTAGCGGCTGCACTCGTGCACCGTAGATTCCGTGAAATACGCGACACTTTACCAAGACAGGAAAATCTAGATAGTAAGTGGAAATGTTGAGACAACTACAAGAGTACTAATAGATACAGCAGAGACAAACGGAGATTTGCAAGCTTGCAAATTGCTTAAACAAATACCAAAACAGGTTTTACAACAAAGCCCCAATCAGGTTTCAAAAGTTAAACACAAGAGGCTCGTTTTTCCTATAAACGTTTACGCCTACATCCATCTGTAATGTTCGACTCGCGATCGCGGTCAGTGTGCCACGGCAACCGATGAACATTACCGGAACATACGATTTTAGAGCTACAAGAGACCTTGACAATAAACCCACCGCATTTTACCAATTAAATAACAATGACATTGGAGAGTCAGCAAAAAATTCTACAAAACAGAGTTTTAACATAATTTACGTCAACATCAATTAGCGTATTCATCACATATTGTGAAACCAGATGTTCTATACTCACGGTCGTGGTCAAATCGTCATTTTGATAGCCTTTATAATGTGTTAATGATTGCAAAAATGCTTGAATTAGACTTGTGTAAATTCGAATAGATTTGTCACGTCACGAATTGCTTCAACAACATTGCTCTGGTTTTTAAAGGGGATCTACGTAGTAAGTGTGACGCGGTATTGTTTTGGTGAAAGTTGTCCATCATCGGCGCACACAGCGAACGGAGTTCTGACCACCGTCACGATGAACAGCGAATGTGGGTCAAGGAGGCCGCGTACCTAGTGACTAAGCTCTGCATGAATGGTTGACAGATTTTCAAGTAATGAATAAGCTTAAGCGAAAGTTTGTTTTGGAAATTGTATTACGAAACTAGCAACCAAGACCTTTGTTACAAAATATTTAACGACAGACATCATTAAACAATCACCGATTTTCGCAACAGATGATCATTCAAGAAACCTCAATATTTTTTTCGTAAACTGCGATGCCGACATTGGCAATAAAGCTTCTAAATTATTGTTAACGTTGACACTATGAGTATTTGGGTAACGGTGAGCCAGAACTAGTATGCTGAGTTCCAACAAACCGGAAAAATAACGTTTTCGAGGCACGTTTACATTAAAAGTTCGCGGTGTGCTCGCACTAACACTACCTGATACGAGACACGAATCAGGTGCTAGTTTAATACCTACAGATGTATGATATCTGCCAAAACATAATAAAAGGCAAATTGCTCAGAACTGTGTCAATTGAGGCACTATTTGGATGTTGCTAGCTAGGTTTATAGACAGGAATTTAATTCAATATCTATTTAATTTTATCTAATTATGGTTTTTAAGTTCTGTAAATAAAATGTCCTTTATTTAATAAAAAAGACGGGACCAAAGAAATTAATACTAGGAAGGCAAAATCTAAAAACAAGTTTTATTTAAACTAAAATGGCGTAGTCACCACAATATTTATAATAAATGGTTATAATGCAACGACGATTTCTAAAGACTAAGTAAACACTATAGAAGTGGAAATTTAACAAGCATAAGAAGAGAAACAACATGAAAATATTTAGGTAACTAAAATATTTTTGAACTTTAATACCATGTCAAATGTTTACGTGGATATAAAGGATTATAAAACGATAATTAATGCGAATTAAACAAATCTGCTTTATTAAGTGTTCGTAATTATCGTACAATGCCTTATACCCCTCAAAGTCAAAGATAAGTGAGTTGATGTTTAAAATTCAGGGACGACTGATAAAACGTTCCAACATTTCCTAAGAATGTTAAATATGCAGATCTTGGTAATAATGGATAAATATGGGTGTCCAATAACACTGTTAATAACATCCCGAGAAATACTCATACAGGAATCATTGCGATTCAGACTTTACAATATTGATAAGGTTAATGTGGCTGTAATTATTAATTTAATCGGAGCTTTATTAATAGGTACAATCTATAATGGATATAATGAGTGTCCTCTATTCGATGCAGACAGCGACCCGTCTGCAACTATATTTATTGTGATTGCAACGAACGGCGTTTCCTACTTTAACCGTTTATCTGCAAAATATTGCGCAGTACGGGGATGCAATTCTTTTACCTACTTTTCCTCAATTTAGTTATAAGACTATTACAACCAAAGTAGCATTCCAAGATAACAACTATGGTCGGGAAACCCAAATAAAGGAAAATAAAATGCGTTGGTTGCAGCAACGCTCTTTTTTTTTAGAGTGGCTGTTGTATTATTTCTAATAACTATTATGACCTATGACTATGAATGATGTCCAAGATAAACAAATATTTATTTCGGTTCGGTGATGAAGAAATTTTCAAGGTAGAGGGCAAACGACACGCGCCGTTCGATTGACCGAGTGGGAAGGAATTGTCCGTTGGACTCTTGCCAATTTAAATACGTCAATTGCCTTTAATAATAAATTTTAGTAATTAGCCAACGTGATACCTGAATGAATTTAATTAGCCATAATATTTTTAGCGTCCGATACGCTGAGTTCATCTTGGTGAAAGTTTGCCTTTTAGCTATGTAATATCTACAAAATTATATGGAGTACTGAAATCATTCCTATTTTATAATTACTATCGTAAAAAGTGAACCAGTTTTGAGTTTTTGTCGCTTGTCACGATCACTGACCCTATAAATAAGGTTTAGTGGTCTGCGACAACAGGTTATTTGAGTAAATATATATCTTGCGTGTGTGATTTTATGCTAGATGGCTGTCGAAGTAACCGTTTAACGTCGCGGTCATCGCCCTTGTTTGTTCATGAACGGGTATGTTGTCGATATATGCAAATTGCTTCGCACTAATTTATGGAAGAATACCGCCACACCGTCGCCTTTGTCACCGACTCCCCTCTATTCCTATATCATATTTCTTTAGCATCACACTTCATTAACTTTACTTAAAAAAAAAATTAAGATGATTATAAGCAGATACTTAATAATATATTTTCATACTAATCATGGTTCTGGTTATGGGGTGGTGTTTAGTTGGAACTCCCTAACTCACCGTAATCCCACCCACCACGCACCTGCCGAGTGGGTGGCGCTTTGTTGGTGGCATTTTCACGAAGCTATTCTCACCTACTGATTCAAAAACGACCTTAGAAATCTGCTATAGATTGCAGAGCAATTCGTGTCTTGGTACCTTGTATACAGATTGTCAATCCGCAGCGAGCCTACCGTTCACCAGCTGAGTTTGGTACTAATTGTGAATTCGTATAATTAGGAACAATTTTATCTGGGTCTAGTATATTCCCTCTACTCTACACCACTTAGCAGGCGCATAATTTATCAACCTCTCCGCTCCCCGTTCGCACGACTTGACGCGCATCGACCGTTATACATAGACACTAGCATAGCATCATGCGATACAGCTGTAGTTAGATTATATACCGGAGGGCTGCCTGGTAATCATATTGAGTGTCACTTTGCTATATACTGGAACAATATTAAGACAAGGATGTGACCGAGATACGACGGCGTATACTAGCATCAAATGACGTCATCGTCATCTCGGCTGGCGTCCGTAGATTTTCCGAACGATAAACAACTCATTTACCTCAACGTGTGCGAGGAATTACCGGACCATAGTTCAAGGAAAATTTTAGGTAAAATATGTAACAACAAGACAAAACTAGACCTCAGAAGTTCCCCATACCTGGTATCAGTTTAATAATATAATTTGGAAACAGAGATGAGTCAGATCATTAGAGCTACGCTAAGTCATTTGTGAATTTGATTTCGATTTAGTAATAAGAAATATCGGTTAATTGACTGAGTTGGCATTGTTATTAGGTTATTACACAAAATCGATTAACCGTCAACACTCAAATTGCCACTTATAAGACAGAATCGATTTTTCAATGCGACTTCTACGAGCTGACAAGTTAACTTGAATAGTACTAAGCATGCTTTTATAACAAACATGTTATTCAATATACAACGACAATAGAGAATCTTATTAACAAAACATTGATTACTGATTGGCCTCTACTACTACCCTTGAGTGGCAGTGTCGTACATGAGACGTATTGTCGGATTGCTTAACAGAACTGTTGGTTTCTAAACGGAAACCAAGCAGTACTGCTGAGTACTATCGTTGATTCTGTGGTAGTACACTGTTCACCTATGTACGCTTGTAAGAGTGCGATGTGTTAGGCAACTCGTCATCCATGTAATGGTTCGAAGGTCTCACAATACTTCAGTGGGCGAGCCGTTTTACACTTTAGTACTCGTATCCTAGCAGTGATTGATTACCTAACAGTTTCTACGTCCTGCCTACGCATTACTTTTTAACCTGCCTGAATAATCAAGCACTAATGTGCTAAAGTTGAAAACTATTTTCACTAGTAGGTTGATAAGACGATTTAAGTCTGAAGTCTTGTAGACCCAATAAATTTTTTAACTAAACTTATTGTCGCCCTATTGAATGTCTAAAGTCTAAACCTAAGTTTTTACGGATAGAAGTCCCTGATGGAATGGTGGCCACCATTCCATCAGGGACGGACTTGTCGGTAAGAGTATCCGAGGAAGACCGATCCGACGATGGGTTAACGATATCGACAAACTTCTTGGATAGACCTGAACCAGATTGGCTCACAACCAGGATGATTGGCGTTTGAGGGTAGAAGCTTATGTCCTGCAGTAAGTCAAATTAGCTGCTTATTATGATGATAATTTTGTTCATTAGCTTAAAAATGCTTAAAGCTTAAATCTCCTAGCTACACCATTTCTTTACAATAAACATACCTCTTCAATGTAATTTTTTTTTCTATTTGACAAATTATTATAAGTAGCGATTATAGATAGCACTGAGTCGTTAAAATGTAATAAATATTATGACTTTACGCATTAAGTAATCGTTGGGAATCGACCGACGTAGTACTGTAGTGTAGTTTTGCGTAGTAAACGTATCATAATGATAGAATGCTACGGTATTCAATTAACGTACTTACGCGACTATCGTTATAAAACTTCATAATATGCGGAATAGTTAAAACGGGACGGCAATGAAAACCTCTCACGTACGAGTCCCATCTAATAGCCCTTTAGATAAATACTCCGACCTTTCCGAACAATACATATCAACAATCAGAAGTGGGCTACTCAATGTATGTAGTGCGATTTTTATTGTAACATCTCTTCAAGATACGTCGTGTCATTCTCTAAGCTTCATTATTAAAGTCAGTCTCACGAAACTCATCAATCATGGTCTTTGTGACGGTTCGAAACTGCTTTACTACGAACAAACTTACCAGACTTTCGCTCTATTAAGAACACCCGTTTACATAAGCAGTAATTTGTCATACACTCTCTTAATCTCTCCACTCCAGGTATATTACGCTGATTTTTCTAGCTTATTGACTTGTCCTTATCTATCTATCTATCTAAACGATACATAATTTTATGAGAATCAATCAATATTTTGAGCGTAGGTAACTATGTAGGAACACTACCTAAACCATAAAATTCAATTAGCAAATCAGTATTTAGGTCGCATAATCTCGATGTACCCACTGTTTTATTCAGCATCCAACGTGACGTTAGCGGAAATAACGGAACGGGAGCCAGCTCTTTTGTTCTCAGCTGTTAATTTGTGTGTCATGAACTCATGAATGATGATTAGTGTCGAATTCGCATGCACATTATCATAGTCACGTGTCGTACGTCACACATATACCTAAATGGTTCCGAATCACGGATTTTTTAAAACTATTGTTACCAAAAATCTTGAATTGTAAATAAGTCATGATATAATAAGCATGGAACACTGAAACGACCTTTTCAGCAGCTCAATACTGAACTGCTGATGCTGCTGATTTCACTTTGCTTTTTTTCTCGTCGTTTTATTTTTCTTTCACGAAATACGAAAGCAAGCAGCATTGTGAAAAGAATCTTCATCACGGCGGCGCCGCATAATTACATTGCGTAACAAAGTTTCTTCGACCGAATGTGTAACATAGGCAACTAAAATGAGCCGAGCGCAGGTTGAATAACAGTAACCCGTTGTAAACTCTATTCAATTCAACCGCACGCAATTTGTGTGGAAACCGTCACGGAAAGAAGGTTGCTGCCTCGTTGCCACGAAGCCTTTTACCGGCTAATATTGAAACCGGCCGAGCAACGCGATTTCGGCGACCGTGGCCTTATGCAAACTTGTGCTAGTGACAAAACAAACTGTGGTTTAAGTCAATGAGAAATTCGCAAACATTAGAAATTCGCGATCTATACGCGGTGAAATCTAAGATTTATCTTAGCGCAATACCGCGATACTAGACCCGATAATATTTGGAGAGAAACGTTGGTAAAGCTAATCGGGCACTGAACCTATATGTAAATAACATTAAATCTCTCCGTAAGCAGGTTACTACAACATATCTAGAACATGTAGTATAGTACAAATAAACTACATTAACATGACACACCCACGACGATCAGTCGAAAAAAACTACGAAATAAGTAAACAACAAATGTATCAATGAATGGCGTTTGTGTGGTTCAGACTGACATACAAATTAATGTAAGTCTGCTGGAACTTTTTAAATACTATCACTAAATAGAATACGTTCATAGACGCATTTTTATGTTCTATGGCCAGGTGTCATATTGATCTGGTGGGTTGGATTGCTCAAAGGTAGAACGTGGTAATGATTATCACTTTAGAAGCGCCTCCAACATTCCGAGGAGTATTCCGACCGAACTAGGAGATCACTAGGCGACACTATATCCACTGTGGCGGTTGGTGTCGCCACATTAGCGTGCTTTATGACATAAGGTCATAGTGGATGTACTCTCAGTTTAATGATCTTTATTTGTAGTCCTATTCTAACGAGCCCTCAATGACGAGACTCGTGACTCCGTCGACCCTGTCAATGTTCTCTGTAATCTATTCATAATGCTGAGCTTTCATAAGCGCTATTGATTTGCTACGAGTGAAATTCGTTTGAATATATGAAAATACTTTTGTATTGTTACAATAGCTGTTCATGACCGAAAATCTACTTGAATGTGTTAATCAGCAAACGTAGTAGAGTATGCAGTATGAGTGTCATGATAATTCCTACTTCCTTATAATAATTTTCTTTGTTCTGAAACGACATGCCGTGACGTCTTCTGAATTTATTTTAAATATTTGCCAACTAAAATAAGGGGATTTCAAGGAAGTATTTTACCAAGCTTTCAGCGTTGAAACGATTGATAGATAGTTCCGTTGCTAGATGACGTTGCGCTGTAATTAAGTATCAATGACAGTGAATTGCCAAAATAAAATCAAGTGTCAACAATAATAATTATTAGATAAAATATTCAATAATCATTTTGACATTGGTTCAGCGTTACCTATAGAGCCAATCAGAAGCAATTCCTATGCCTATTCCTATTCCTAAGCAAGTGCCTATGAAAAGACCTGACTGTAGCTCATTTGAGGAAATAAAGACAGGATAGAAAGATATCATGACGTCGATTCGTAACGGTTAAAATTTGAATGAGCCAGATTTGGCAAATTTTAATTCCTTGGTTTTAATGGGATCAGCTCTACACTTACACTTTTTTATAAAAGAAACGAGACACAACAGAAACCAAAGCTCACCCTTTATGCTCAATACGTAATGAAGATAGTGCTGAATAATATTTCAAACACTAGCCTATAACTAATAAAAACATAGACTGTGACATATACTTTTTTGGATTTTCATAAAAATCATTTCACTTTCATTATTTTTAAGAGCCTAAAATTGCCATAGTAAATAACGCTAATCTCCCTTTTGCTTTTACTACACCGTACTGTTTAGGTTGCGGTAACAAAAAAAAAAGTATTCAAACGGTGAACGTTCGAAGGTTACGTTGCAATTTTTTCAGTAACATTTCAATGACATTGAAAAATTCGTATAATTCTTAGCCTCGGAGTTTGTCTAAGAACCTGAACGCCTAGTGCCTATAGTTATTGGTTAACAGTTACAGCACGTTAGCTCACGCAATTCAATTGAAATTTCTCGACTCAATGTATAACAAGCCTATAGAAATACTTAAAATTAATTCTTATTTAAATACCATCACCATTGGTTAATAAGTAAAGCGTATGTATGTACTATGTACGTTGTTAATACACAAATAAGTCTGTCATGTGCAGTTTCGATGGTCCAAACGGTCGCTAATATAAGTTAATAGAGATAATACATATTAAAATTAAATATATTAAGATGTTAGATATTATGTACTTACATGAATATTCAGAGAAAATTATATTAGAGAAAACTGAAAAAAAGAAATAATTGAAAAGACAAATCAAAGAAAGAGAAATTATATATTATTAAATATATACTTAGGCAAGTCAACGTAAATCAGTAAAAATATGTCATTGTGGTTGATGTCTAAATATGCAGACATTTTGTCCTTTACTGCTTTATTAAAAGTATATTTTACATATACTTGTTTTTTTCATATGCGTTTACATCGAAAGTCACGGCGACATGCACGACTTGAAGACTGAAACTATTAATATATCTTTTTTTTTTTTGTATGCACTTTTGTCTTCTACTACTTCACCTAATGTTAAACGAACATTGAGGTTTCACGTTTGTAAGTAAACGAGAATGATAAATTTATTATTTTATTACTACATCATTTCAATTCCTTAAACAGATATGAGAATCTAGTATCTTTAATGAATAGTTAGCTCTAATAAGGTAGTGACCATTATACTTTAACGATCACATTATGTCGATTTACATAATAATCTATTAACATCTAGTTAATTATTCCGTGTCTGGGGGCTGGTACGGTAGTGCCACTTTAGTGTAAGGCCATTGATATTTATATTTATTCGGTATACTAATAAGTAGGTACATATATTTGGATGTGAGGTAGGTATTCTCGATCAAGTGAAGGACTCAACTGTACATACTGTCCTAACAATTTGTGTCATTGTTGGCATAAGGTTTGTGAGAAGATAAAATGATGGAACGCAATCTGCAAGGCTATGCAGCACGGTGCGGATCAGCCCGACTTCGTTTCATTTTGACGTTTGATTGCCACGGGACTCGTCATTTGTATTGAAATGACGAGTCCCGTGAAACGAACTCGGGCTGATCCGCACTGTGCTGCATAGCCCCGCTGTATTATGTAGTAGTAGTGGCCAGTGTCAAGAGAAACTAATACAATTTTTGACTGAAGATACTAATGGTAAAGGATTATTCAAAAATCTACGTGCATTTGTAAATGTTACATGGTTTGGGAGTTGACCAGTTTCGTAGAAAGATTAAGGAATTTGCCTGTAAGTGGCAGCTATATGAAAAATTTGCTAATAGAGCTAAGTTTTCTTTTTAAGTAGAAACTGTTCGGAAATAATATACCTACCTACTACGTACTAAACAGTATTCTAAACGTCATATATCACTAGTTTTAACATTTTTTTGTAGCTGAGCTCATTGTAGATATATTTGGTGAAGGACTCGGAAACATTGACAGATCCAAAGTAAATTGGGTAAAGTTAGTAAATGTGCACAATCAAGGTTGCAGAACCGAGGACCTTCCGCACTTTGGGTGTTTGCTTAGGACACAAAAGCCTCGATATTCTTTTCCTAGTTTTTATCTACGCGCCCTTGAATGCCATTTACCTAAACCGTATATTTTTTTTGCCGGTGCAAAAACAAAACCGTAAACAATGTGAGTGCCTATCTTATCACTATCAGTCTCTCACATTACTTAGTTGTTTACAAAAATAATGTTTACACGCGCTTCATATCACAACATGTGTGCACAAAGTGGGTTATTCATTACTATCAATTAATGGTAATTCATCACTATCAATTAAATCGCAATTTAGATAAATGCATGCTGACTTTGATTTTACAAGTTTGATAAGATACTATAAAAACACTTTAAAATATATGGTTAAACGTGGCGCCATCTCGGAGTTCGGGTTGAAACCACGTTAATATAACTCTAGAGTCCGCACCGCAATTCAAAAGAACTACCGCAGACGCGGCGCTGCAGTCGCGAGACATTATGTTTCCAGCTCACTAAGTGGCTAGTCCGGGTAACTCTTGATCTTACTTGAACGTATAAACCGAGAAATTTAAATATAGGGATATGATCAATGGAGTTGGTTTCAGACTTGGCCGGGAAAACATCCCTCTTAATTTTAGTTCCAAGTTTTGCCGCGGGACTCCTATTGTGGCGCTGACTCTAGCTAACAGATCAGTCTTGAGCCGGCACTAGCGTTGTTTCAGCGTAACATCATAGATGGAGTTACTGTATACTTTACGTAAAATATTAATGTACGGTCACTAAACAAAATTTTCCTGTGAAAACATTGTTGTTCCCCAAAATATTTTTGAAGAATTACGATTTGAATATAGTCACATTAGATCATTTTAAAGGTCCGTAAAATAAGTCAGAATGACTTCTACGACTACATACAAAACATCGAACTACACACAACAAAACTAGCTACAGATAACACAGTATCATACACACAAACTCAATTTATACGACTAATTTATTGCTTGTTGTAGTACTGCCATTAACACGTGGTTGTATAAACACATGCGCAGTTGTATACACATGTGCTTGTTTATCTCTTATGTCACATTATATTGGTCAAGAAAATCGCATTACACACTGACGTAATTTACAATATTATTTTTCCGTAAGACGCACTTCATACATACGTAAATAATAACAAAAGAAAATGCGTTACTTTCCACAATTGTATTGTATTGTATAACTGTTTAAATTCCATTGATTTTCCTCAAACATCCAGAAATACCCAGTAAAGGGGACATGACAATATCTCAAAAGGAGTTCATATATAAATAAATGATTCACCGACTCTGATGACTAATTTCTGTTTGATGAGTTCATTCACATTAGCAGCATCTTTGATTCACACTATAGTCGGATAGAACAGTTATAATGAGCAAAAAATTGGAATCTACATGGTAGAGTACCGTCTACCGCCTTACTTTGAACTTTTGTGCCAGAAGTTTTTGATAATAATGTAGGTACAAAATTGAACACGGAGTTATAATATTCTTGATTCGATATTGTTGAAAGAAGGACTATAATATTTACAAGGTATACATATATTTTTAGTTTCCTCAATTACGTAATCATAAACGATATAGAAGTTCTACGCAGACTTGACAAGACTAGAAGCACTGACGGCGAAAGTGGATAGACTAGTATCTAACACTCTGCCTAGACATTTCAAAGAGCTTTCCAACAGCTATGCTATATATAAGACAACTATATACCACACGCTAAGTTGACAATGAGTTTCGCTAAGGATTCTCTATTGTAATTAATTACGCACAATTTTGAGTTCCACGTGGTTATTATATCATAGATAATAATTATTATCAATACTACACAAACGTAAATGATAAAACACGTAATATCATAGCGTTATCGCGGCGAGTTAATTTGAAATAATGTCGAAATAACTTTTGTTTTTAAAGGTTTGCTCGTTTCAAGATTACAAAAATATATGAGGATAATATGGGGTGATCGTGTGAAGCATGGATAATAATGCACAACAACCTAGAGAAACTTAGCTTCATATCTATTTCAAGAAATAAATATCGTATAATAAATTTGTATAGTGCATAGTATGTGTTTCAGGCCGAATAAATAGAGAAAAAGAAAGAAGAAATAAATAAATAGATGAAAAACATTACTTAGCTACAGATCCTGAGGGAAAGGACGAGCTTACTATCGACCGTTCTAAATGGCGCTATTCTTTAATTATAGACATTATTTGAACAAAAGCCTAACTAAAGCATACCAAGAAAGTAGGTAAGAGAAAAGTGTTGTTTGAAATTCAGCATCAAAGCTAAACTGATTGAATTGATATGAAAATAATAGAGAAAAGAAAAATATTGATTAAAACTGAGAATATGAACTAGGAAGTATAGTATTATAGTCTCAGGCATGCACAAGCAGTGTGACTGTTTGTGCTGAACCATAGAAAGTGCGCACTGAGACAACTTTCGCGACCGAATTCGAGAGAAAGTAGTCCGGGCGGCAGCGCCGCATACATTATATCACTTCATCCGACTCGAGGATTATATCACAGCCGATATTTATGTTTACAAAACATGAAAACAAACAACAAGCAAGGCAAGGAATTTAGAAGATCAAAATTTCAGCTTATTACATCCACTTGAATAATGGTTAATCAAATCAGACAAACGAGACATTAAGGTTTAAAAGCTTTCCTGTAGAGCATAGAAATATGAAGGCTAAAACATAGGCGCCTTGGAAGCGTGACCTTATTTCTACTGTAATTTGTAAGAATAGTGTAAATGCTATAGATGAATCTGTCTGTTGATTCGATCATTTCCCATGAAACATTTCAAATGAATGATCAACGGCCATTGACGAAATTACAAAACGGTAATGCTTTCGGCTTCGACAACAGTATTTGTCGCCAAGCGGAACTTTTCAGTGGTCATATCCGTTTAAGCGGGCGTATCTTTTGTTCAAAAATATCACCTTTCGCTTTCATATTGCCGGTTGGCGCAGCATCCGCGGAAACCGTGAGCGCCAAATTAGCACGTCCGCGCACTAAACACCATCTATTTACAGAAACGAACAATGGAAGGTCAGAATCTGGTGGTACGCTTAAATGAGGAGAGTACTGCTTTAGGGATAGCTTCGCACAATTACACACGTAAAGGCCCTGATTTGACTCTACAAACAATGCGAAACAACCTGTCAACAGATTGATATCATATAGGGATAGAGGTATTGAGAAGTCAATCACATCTGTGAAGAATCAGAGCAGATATGTCCTTTGCAAAAATTCAGACAATGTGACAGGCGTTGATCTTATTGAAATGCTTAGATTTGCCAACAGCAACATCACTCTGTTCAGGAATAGCTTGGTGCGGCCAGTACATGGCAGTGAATAAAACATGTCGATACAAACTGCTTGCTAATCAATTAAGAGTACAACATACAGCGTAGATATGTGGTAGATACAGATCAACCAACTTTTCTATAAAATTGATCAATATTAGGGTGTCGCTATCTATCGAAAACACTATCGTTTTCATGAGATTTGAAAGCGAGATCATTTGACTTTCAGTTGGATAATACATTTTTCTTTTGTTTGCGCCTATCAGATAAGTATTTCGAGGAGATGACCGATTGTAGCAACGTACTTACCCATCGACTGTCGTAAATGCAACGCGCAAATACACTCTAGTCAAAGTATTATGAAAATAGGTTTATTTATTTAATAGTTGCGATAAGTCACCCAAAATGTCAAGGTTACAATACAACGAAAACATAAACATGCTGCCTATACTCTTGGCGATTTGAATTAAAAATAAAAGTGGAAAGATGTAAACATTGCTATAAACACTCACGTGACTAAATTTCATTTTAGATCAATATGCTTCGTTCGATTGATGACCAATACAATTCGTTCGGTCGATAAAAATGCAATGGTTTTCCATTGATCATATTTTTCAGTTCATTGACATAACGGTTGATAAAAAACTGCAAAGGATGTTAATATTAACATCGACGTAAAAATTACAAACCAAAATACATGCAGCGTCATTTTAACAATAAGGAAGCCAACCCCACACGATTCATACAAGAATTTTATAAAAATGAAAGAAAAATAGAAACGCATACAGTAAGTACTCAGGAAGCGGATCATATTAAAGCTGAGACTTTTGAGAGGGAATGATAGCACATTTGCATCTGCGTCAGAGATGCGGGCATAAAATATTGTGTGTACACGCATTGTCATTATGAGATCAGCGATGACGGTAGAGGCGCTAGTAAGGTCAGGTGCAAATATGGACCTAGTTCATACGGTTAATTAGCTATTGGTAAACAATACGATCTATACGAAAACCTAATAACAAAGGCTCCTTTGAAAGCATCTCAGGCAGATGGTGGAGAATTCTGCTGGTTTGAAAGCCGTTTTGAGGATCGCATTAACATATTCATTCATATTAAAATCCCAACTAATTTCAACTCTATTGCCGTTTACATCGGACAAACTGTAACATACAATAGTAACTGCTTTTGTAGTGGGAAGCCTCTTCTGCAAGAGACCGCCTGGAGAAGTAAGCACCTTTTCCAGATATTCATCAGCCAAGCAGTAGTGTGCAAACATTACTGTGTTCCGGTTTGAAGGGCATTGTTTCCAGCGTAAATACTGGGCATATGAGACTTTAGAGCCCATGTCTCAGGGTGACGAGCGCAGTGCAGTGTCGCGTAAGATTATGCAATACAAAGTTCTAGGTGGCACTGTGACTGTTATGGGCAGGCGTAGCGCTTACCATCAGGTGATCGACATGCTTGTCTCGTCACTCATTCAAATAAAAAAAATGAAAAAACTAAAAATATACAGAGCCGGACTGAATGTGTTCCGTTTAACTTGTGTATCGGAACACTTATAAAAATAATCCTTTCAGGCACCAAGGACATGAACACGTTTATCATCTAGTATAATAAAAATAATAGGTATCATGTTGTTTTAAACTGTTCGCATTTTATGGCTAATAGCGTGAATTATCTATCAGTAATATTCCATGATCATTCAAAAATTTATATTGGTTACTTGATTTGTGTTCATGAGGTCATCGGGTCACACTACCGCTTAGTTATCGGCTCTTGTTAACTGCATAATAAATGATACTCGTATCTACAAAAATCCATGATGTGACAATTTTCGATATGACCTGACATAGTGACGGGTAGGTAACCTTGAAATCAAAACCAGCACATGCTTATGATAATTATGGAAAATGATTATTCGTACAATTTTGTACTTATGTGGGCAGGACTGAAAGCTGGCACACAGCGAAACACTAACCAATATGGATATATTGAAGAAATTGAAATAATAAACAATATTAATCCTATCCTACTTAATATTATAAATGTTAAAGTTTGTGTGGATGTATGTAAGGATGGATGGATGTTTGTTACTCTTTTAAAGACTACAGAACGTATTTGGATGAAATTTGGCACGCAGCTTATTACCTAAATACTTTTTATCCCGAAAAAAGGAACGGTTCCTGTGGGATAATACTCAACGCAGGCGAAACCGTGGGGCAAGCTAGTTGTGAATAAATGTTGTTAGGCCCTATTTGAGTCTAAAAAATCTCAAGACCTCTTAACACTGAACCGGCAAAAAAACAGTAGTCAAACGTGTAGAAGGCACAAACAGTTAGAAGTGAACGGACGAATGTGAAAATGCGGACAACGCCACGGGATGGACCGTCTGCAATCACCGCAGATCCTTTTATATACATTGTAACCATAACTTGTTTAGTATGTAATGTCGTACAGTTGTTCGATGGCATTCAATCCATTAGCGTTTCTCATTTACATTATGCTTTGGATAAAATATTCTTCAACTTTAGAATATAGACTTATAGACGTCTTTACTGATAAGTATCTTGCACGACGGGGTGTGAATGAAAATCGCAAGGAATGCTATCTCAATTTAGAAAATATGTATGCAATTAGCAGTCATATTTCTGGTAATATTTTGGAACATATAGCAGAATAAGAATTATTCATTATTAATTTTAAATAACTATAAATTTAAAGTGATAGACGTATGCAATTATAGATGCGGAAGATAAATCTTCAACATAGCTAGTGATTCGACACATTCAAACATGGTTCGAGACATATTCTAACACAAAGTTTCCATGTGAATTCTTGTTACGTAATTGTGAAGTAATAATTATCGTTCGACTAGGAAATCAGTAAAGAGCCAAATCTTCGAAGGCGAGTCACGTCGTGAGATGACGCTATATCGCAATGACTAAACTTATCGCGATTGTCTGATAAATCGATAAAAAAAAGTTACATTTATCCTATGCAACAAAAATAAGAGGTGTGCCCGTACCTTATCAACTCGAGGAATAAATTACGATTCGAATGAACTTAATTTGTACGCAATGTCAAGGAATCAAAATACTGATATATTTAAAAGCGAGGTCATTGTCATTTACAATAACAACACAAAGGTGAAAGATCTAATAAAACCCAAACAACAAAACTTAAGAGCTCCTAATATATTATGTTGTTTGCCAATGTTTCAAAAAGCTTTTTATAGAAAACCGGCTGCGCTCCGCGGTTTCACCTGTGTTGAATCACACACCCACAGCAACCCTTAATTTTTCCGGGATTAAGGAGTAGCCTATGTCAGTCAATTAAACTTATATATCTGCAAGCATCAAAATCACTTCCAATCCGTTACTCCGTAACTGCGTGAAAGATGAACAAACTAACAGACACACTGTCGGATTAAAATTTGTATTATTAATTGGATATCAAAGACATTTGTTACTTTAAATAGTAATTTAGGACTATCAGATTTATGAGTTATTGACCTACGTGCTAAATCATTTCTCAATTAAGTCCCTAATCAGTTTATCAATGTAGATTTAAATGGATACGCAAATTACCTATAAATCTTTTTCTTTTATCTATGAGACATACATATTTTATCAAAACCATTTATCTATTAGGTCATTGAAATGATTCAACATCCAAAAAATATAGATACTTGTGATCAATAAATTATTAAAATTAAAAATATCCGACAGCGAACAAAACTGAAAAGCGGCTAGCAAGCTTTAGATTCGTGGTTTGTTTGTAAAATATAGTAGGAGGCATTAAATTTACTAGTTGAAGTAAAATGCTTAGTACTTGATGTTTCTGACTGCATTTCACATCTGAAGCCTGTTTTGGCACTTGACAGTAATTTTTTTCATATAAGTATTAATTTGTTTTAGTTTTCCCTCATACTTAATTCTGCCACCGAGATTTCGTCGGGTAGCTGGTCAAAAACTTTAAGGATCGAAGCAATTTATAGTTCGCTGATAAAGTAAAGGTGTTTTAATTTTTGTTATTGGGCCATGGTAGGTAGACTTTTATTTTGTTACCTTACTTGAAGGGTTTTCGTGTTTTTTTGACCCATTGGAAGTCCAATATGCCCCTATTCAAACTCGAGATTAGGGCAAATCCCACGAGACTCATTTATCAAAATCCATCAATATAATGAAAGAAACATACATATGCCCGAAAACATAACCACTTTTTGGGAAACCAAGTATAGAGAAGTAGTACGGTGGTAGCTTAGTAGGAGAACGTCTGCCTTTCAAGGTGAGGGTGGTGAGTTCAAATCCCAGTGCAGGCACCTAACAATTTTTTTCTTGTAAAAACATGTACGTAATTATCACTCGCTTTTCTGTGAAGAAAAACATCGTGTAGAAACTCACATGGTACCCGATAATTTTTCTTAGGAAGATATTTTATCCACCAATCAAGGCCGGGCCTAATGGCCTAATCCTCCTCACGAAACTGAAGGGAAACTAATGCTCAGCAGAGGGCCGATATGGGTTGATGATGAGTACCTACCGGCTATCTCGATAAACGACACGTTGATACCCATGAAATTAAATCAGGCTCGTCTATAGATGATGCTCTAAAACCGTGCCAAGGCGATCTTCCACTTCTGATGAGTCTAGGTACAACTAATTGCAACCAATTCCCATAATTCAAGATGTTAATTAATTCTACAAACGATTAATTGCACTATATAAACAACATTAAATTACAACCTACTAACGAACACAATTCAGTAGCATGCAAATTGTAATATTATTTTAATATTCTTTGATTTTATATACACAAAATCGTATGAGTATTATAATTTATTATATTATTATAATTTGATTGTAACTGATTTATGTAATTTATCGTTACTATAAGTTGAACAATTTTATTATTTTGTCATTAGAACTATTAATTAAATATTTGAGTTCTCCTGATGTTTTACAACTGAAGATTACTAAACAGTCAATCCATTTAAAATCACGATCCAGTTTTAGAAAATCTTAATCAAACAAAATGTGGAAATTAACACGTTTAACGACTTGAACTAGTACTAATTGAGGTAGCACTATTATTATATTCGATACCACCTGAACCAGAACATCCGAATCGATTTTCCCAATGCCACCCAGAAAGTAAATCGAAGAAGGCATCACATCCACATAGCTGCAAACACTTTTCAGAGGTCGCAACGTCAACTAGCGTGTCTAGCTACTCAGTCATGACAGTCCCTGTAGTATTATTTAATGATCCATTGTATACAAATACGAATTGCCTAGTGCCTAGAAGGAGGTACCTTCTTGGCAGAGGGAGTTATCAAACTGTAGCTTTGAATTAAAAGTGATAAGATAGCGCTAAAGACACTACATTGTAGGGTCAATTAAAACGAGGACAGAGAAGCATTCAGTATATTCCTAAATGACAAAAATGTGAGAGATTTTCAATTGGAAGTAAATTTTAGAGCGCCAATTGACTCTATAAACGATACAGTGACCAAACATCGCTATTAAATATGTCGTGTGATTCATTTAAAAGATACAGATCAGTGAAGAATAACGAAAGAAAACAATGTATTTTCAATATCAATGCAACGCCAACAGGTACAAATGTTCATAATATTTTACAACTTCTTTCCACGCAAATTATAGCGCGTGTACAGGCAATTGAAACAAGGAATACTAGCAAACGAGTACCATTAACATTATGAAACTTGAATAACAAACGCATAACACGGTCACAGCTAAAAAGCAATGAAAGAAATACGTACGATTTATGAAACAATTACGAGCGGTGGCATGTACATGAAATCGATAAATCTGTGCTAAATTTTAGCTATTTAGAGGATGTTACTGGATATTGTAAGATATGGAAGAAGTGTTTCAGAATCTAATGCCATACAAAATGTATTTATTCGTAATCCAGTAAATCCGTAAATGGATGAAGTGAAAACCCCCCTAACGAGGATTTCTCTACAATTATTTATGTTAAGAATCCGTTACTATATTTACTTTACATATTTCAATTTGAATAGAGGAGAAATAAATCCTCATTCAAATCTATTATAATAGAGACATTTTGTAATTCAACAGCAATTATAGCATTTCGTGGTTACGATATGTTCTTCCTAGTAATTAATATTGCATAATACACCAACAGCTTTTATTCTTTGCAGCTGGTTCACTAAATACTTCACTGTTTTTTTTCAACTTGAATTATTCCGGGGGTAAAGTTTGACATCATGCCTTGAAAACATTATCAACAATAAGGACGTGACATCCGTCGGTCGAGCGACGTCTCACAGACGAATCTTTACCAGGAAGCTAAGCGATAAACCAAGGTTAACCGCGATGCAAGATAATTCTTATCATGCTCTTATGTAAATTCGCATAGGAAAACTATGCCAATATACAAAGTAGATGATAACTGAGGGTTGAAAATATATTAGCTATAAGGTAATACGGCATTATGAGGACACACTTAACGTCATTCTAATAATTATTACTGTACCTACTATGGAACAAGACCGTAACATCACATTTTATTGATATAAGAATGTAAATGCAACTGAAAAACATCATGAACACCATGCTTGGAACGTGATTTTAATCGTGTGTGAATATTTCCTTACCCAAATATACGATTCATACATATTTATGCCCGCCGCTTTTAAACTCCGACGATTAAGGTATAAAAAAAATTGAAGAAAAACTAACGATTTGTTAAATCCTTGACGTAACCGGTGGTAATATTTAGTTTTTTTTTTATGTTTCACACAATAATAATAATAACGCTATTGTTAACAGAAAATTATTTATGAAAACTTCAGGCCAATGGAAAATCGGGTAGATAGATGCTACACTCTCTTGGATAATGATATTGTTTCAAACAAATCACTGCCTTGTAGTTGCTCGAATCACGTAATGGCAGATCATGACAATCAAGAATGACCTAATGTAACTATACTAACAGACAATGTAAACAAGTTTAACCCGATGCATATAATATGCCAAAGAGTCATGAGCAATTCCTCTGTTCGCAAATTAGCTCGAGGCCTACAACAAGAGCAGAGTTCCTTAACACAACGCGAAGTCATTAGTGCTGACCATTCTTTTCATTGTAGCAAACCCTGAATTCAATGCACAGGTTTGTTTACAATGGTCACGAGTCTCCGGGTGTGTAGGTTATACAACGAGCGATGACGCGTGAAGCTTGGCCATGGACCGACCTAGGGCGAACGTCCTCGCCGGCACACTGATCGACCATAACGACATTTATATAGCCACAAAACATTATTATATTGTTCCGGTACAATTGGAAGATCTAATCAACATCAGATTAAAGTTGCTTAAGCGCACTTAAACAGCTATTAAAACGGGTGTAATGGATAATCTTCTAGCTTGTCAAACTGATTTGCTCCAATTAACAGAAGATAGGAACTCGGTCGTATATAGAAAAGGTGGAGGAGACCTTTACCCACCAAAGGTAGGATAAAAACCCCAGTCTGCATTTAGTTAACGAAATGGTACAAGGTGTAATACATTTTTCTTTCTACAAGCTTAAATAAAATACGATTCGGAACTGTAAGCTGATCAAAATAAGCCCAAATACCAGCTCTGTACTGTTAGACAATGATGAGTTCCATTGACGATCAGATTGCTGTGACCACAAAATTGAACAAAGAAAACTAAGTTAAAATTAACTTGCAGGATTTGACCTACATATGGAGACATTCACACTTACTAATTAACACCGTGAATTAAATAAGAGCAAACGATAAATAGAAAGAATGTTGTAGTTTTGTTTCAAGATCTATTTCATAAATTATTAGTTTCAGAACAGTGTATTTTCATCGCGGCAGCATAAAGATAACAAAGTCGCCAAATAGCGAACACAACCACATAATATATTATGTACGCGTACGTTATAGATTTTCATGAGGCTGACACAATTTATTTTAGAAGCCACTACTGTAATGCGAATACCTTTAACAATTTGCATAAATTGCCTTTTATGAGCTCTCACGCTCTTCAATTTAAGCCGATACTATTGTCAGTATGAACGACTAAGCTTTATGACATGTACTCTGGGAATATGAATTATTTATGTTGAAAACGTACGTTAATATGTCGCTCACGAACTCACGGTACGATTAAAATTTACAATATGATCGCCTTCCGGAATGTCTGACTGAAGACCTGCGCTGATGGTAACGTTTGACATAAATTATCATAATTGGGTAAACAGGTAAGTAATAATGTTAATAAGGGGACTGGATGATAAAATTAAATGGCTATTAGAGGCTGATCCACATTTGAGATTAGTATATTAAATTTTCTAAAGTGGGCTTGCGTCAACCGCAGTTAGCATAATTACTCTAAACTAATTCTTAACTCTGGATGTATTGATGAATAAATACATCTAATTATTTTTGATTCTAGATTGATTGAATATTTTATGTTGATAACTTTCCATCGCTTAAGTGAAACTTCTCTAAAAATGAGATTAGCTAAATCTAAAGACCTTCTTCCTTCTAGCTAACACCGAAGTATCTGCTTGCGGCGCAATCATTAAAAACCGTAACAGGTCCAAGCCATTCAAACTGGACTATAGAGGCCTGGCCACACAACGCGAGTTGCTAATCGCAACCGCGACCCAGTTGGTGGTTGGTTAGGTATAAACAAAGCCTGTCCCAACAGGGTCACAGTATGCGAGGTGACCGACCCCGTGTAGAGTAGTGACCACGCCGGTTGCAGGCTTATCGGCGGCATGCATGCCGCTACATAAATAAATAGACCGGGAAACTGAATTTTACAAGGATTTTCAGCAGTATTTAAATCACACTTTTAAACTCTCTACAATTTTTGTCCCTACAGCATTTTGTAAAATAAATACATTGACCTAGTCCTGGACGAAAGCTCATTAACCTGGGTCCTGTTGTATCGAGATGATAATATGACTGTCAATTAGTTCTATCCCCTAATAGACAAGTAGTCAAAACGTATGGGTCAGTTCTCCAGGGCTTAACTGGTAGGTCAAGTAGGGCTCCAATAAAAAGGTCATAGGGAAAGTGCTGATGTTTTCGAGTTTGGCCCCAGTGTTAAAGACCAATGTACTGTGTATTTTTCTTTTGAATCCTTAAAATATAATGTAACATTCGGTTATCACTATGTAACTACACAAAAGCAAATAGAGCGGCAAACCGATTCTTCACACTAATTTTTCAGGTAATATGAATATGTGAATATTTAAATTTCTAAATGGTAAACAAGCTAATGTTTAAATTTAAATATGAGTAAAATAAATGTGTAATCTGAACTTAAAGTTTTGTACGATTCAAATAAAACCTGGATGAGCAAATACTTTTTAATACAAGCTTTTAGTGTTATTAATTTAGTACTCCAGTATGTATTATGTTATATCCTGCAATTCAATTTTTGCAGTTTCCGTTGTTCAATTGAGTTGAAATGTTGCATACCTGTCATGTTCCGAAGACAATACAGAACTATGGTGACAGCGAGCTGATCTTATAATATAGAACTCCTCAGAGACAACAACCTTATGACGTTTGGGCTCATTTTGAATACGTAGAAGTATTTTTCCACATAAAACTTATCTTTCCAACTCCTGCTAAACAAGGAAAATATGACAAATGTCTGTCCTAATTCTGTCCGATGTTCCTGTCTTCGTTAAGCGTAAATACAATAGTTAAATACAATTATATTCGATTTTGAAAAAGGATTTAGTTCAGGACGGTAAAAAAATAGAATAATGATGAGGATAATGCTCCCATGCAGGCATACATTTTAAAAACATATTAGAATGTATCGTTATACTGCAACTTTAATGTATTCGTATGAAATAAATTTATCATTTTTACCACATTCCTTTAAACAGACTTATCCAAGTAACTAAGGTTTTAATTTTGGTGGCCATTGTACCGTGTTGGCGCTTCAAAGGCGCCGGTTTTGACAATTTTGTATAGAAAAACTGACAAAATGGGTTTAGTACTTAATAGACTTGGACAGATGGACATTGGAGTGTTCTACCACCATGGTTTTTACATTTAGACATATAGACCAATAGCAAGACGGGGGAGCAAACGACTGTATCTGTATTGTGGTAATTATAATTTCGGAGCTAATATATGTACTTATTTTAAAAAACCAGTCTGCGATAAAAAAAACACGTATAAATACGAAACATACGTAATAGTATGTAATAATATTTTTTGTAGCTTATAGCAATGACATTATAAGATCCAAGTGCTCCTAAACTAGATTTTTTGTAATGATCTAGATTTTTTACAGCGACACTAGTGTTACTAAGTCACAGTCAAAGTAATTATATGATTCATGGCACAAATTGATAAATTTCTTCAGTCGTTATCAAACACCTAAACAATTATTATCATTTGGGTCTGCACGCATTTGACCACATTTCTATGGACCCAGAAATCTCAATTGGCTCGATAATGTTAATGGCAGGATATCTATAAGTTATTGGACTAGTTTATAATTGCGATAAGTTATTTATAAAAATAGTTCTTATCACGTAACATTTTGACTAAATTGTTTTGTACACAGAAATTCAAAAGAGACGAGTATAAAATATTATGTAAGAAAACCTTGCGGAAATAATTGACATCAGGATGGAAATTTTCATGATGAAAGTCTCGATAGATGCGTGTTCGTGTGAGCAAATATTTTTTACAGACGGATGGATACCCATCATTATTAAAATTACGACTTTCGATATAACTAACGATGCGACCAGTTTAAAGATTGATAATTTATGATTCTACTTATATGACGCGCAAAATATCTATATCTAGTAGCGTAAAGTCCAGACAGATAATTAACTTCAATTGTTAATCATTATAAGCTATATCCTTTTAATAAGATTATAACATGCAGGTTTTTAACAAAACTGGTATTCCCTTCTCACACGTGTCGTTATAATATCAGTTCAGTTCTCATTACTTTTGATAACAGTTACCCAAACGTCATCGTACTGGTTTTAATGTTTGTGATACGATACGACGAAATCTGTACAGATAACAGTCAAAGATTGAAATCACAATGATACGGCTGTTCTAAATGCGCCTAAAGAGTGTTGTGATGTAACGCAGCAATGATCCGGAAATATTGATTTAGGCGCATAATGCCCAGTTTTTAAAATATAATTCTACAATGGACCAATGCCTTTGAAGGAATGGTCAATCCTACAAAAGATGGCCCGGTAGAAAACAACAGCTGTACAAACTGAACAAGGTGTTGGAAATCAAAAAGACGCTGCTCCTTAAATTAAACTTACTCGCGAAAGATGTAAGCAGTAAGTACATAGTAAAGTGACGTTATTCCCTTTCATTCACTTGATATTAAAAAGGAAATTGCATAATGATGGAAGAGGAGTCATTAATCATGAGATAACCAGACAGCCTCAGAAAATTTATACTATAAAGGTGATCCAATGAAAAGTTGATAGACGTTTCACTTCCACGTTTATATATCTGAGAGGTGTTACATTATTATTTGTTTTCTAGTCAATTATAAATCTAATTAATCACACTCAACGCCCACTGCCAAAGAAAAGTTCATTCGTGAAGTAAGAAAAGAAATAGTTTATAAATTGCGGATTTTATCGCCTGACCCTAATCGACGACAAGATCGCATTGTCTACGTAAATGTAACTTTATTTACAGCGCGAACTACTTCCGTGGGGAACTGTGTTTAATCTGAACTGAAAGTCGGTAAATCGTAATCAATTTCACATAATTTTCCACGCCTTTCACTAGACAGAGGCACAGTTTACTCCGCAGTTCCTATTCCAAGTAAATGCAGCTATAGTATCTAATATTAGAAATAGTGTGGGAAGGGATTTAACCCCGGCTGCGGTCAGGTTACACTTTCATTTTGCGTAATCGTGTGTTGTTACCGTTGCCGGTAACCTTTATTAAACAAGACATGGCTGAATGGGAACATAATGTAATACCAAGTCGAGCAAATACAGTAAACCACGCGGAAGTTACGTTTCTTCTTTGAATAAATTCGTTTCAAGCTTACTGCGTTTTAAAGTTGTATTTAATGTCCTAGATAAAAGTATGAATGAACTTAAAATCTGTGGTGATGATTAAGAATCGGTGTTAAAAGCTTCATTTGAGTGTCTTAACCGTTGTCTGGTTTCAATGTTCAGTCGGGTGTCTTGGCACTTCGCTTTTCCCATAAGCTTTATCAAAGTCTAGGACCTAGAAAAGCTTAAATCTAACTATAATCTATAGATGATGAGTAATAGAATGCAATGGGTGAATCTAAAGCTTTCATGAACCAAACTGGGCGCAACAAAACTTTTACTCAAATAGATAGCTTACGAAACCTTAGATCATTTTAAAGGCATGCGTGGCGCTTCAATTAAATAAATCTACGTAAGTCAAAACTACGACACCAAATTTGGCAGAAATAATTGATTCCGTTGTATATCTGGATAATTGCTGGTAAAGCATCAGCCTTGATGGCTTCGACCGGTGGACCTCCAAATTACACATAACAGTGGCGTGGCGGAGTGGGACAAAAAGCGCAAGGTCTCTTGAAGATCCCCGCTGCCGCTTCCACTTGCAACCATCGGACAATGCTTCTGTACCGTTTACTTTATCTGTGGTTGTATCAATCATTAAAAAATGAAACAGTGCGACAGCCGCTTAAGTTATATCTAATTACTAACAGCGCTATCGCTCAATTTAAAATGCAAAAGGAACTTTGAACAGTCAATGACTTATCAAATGTATTTCTTAATAATTAAAGAATGAAAGATTGGAGAACCACGGTAGCTAAGAATCTTGTTCGATGGTTACACGATAAGCGATGATAAGGCTTGAACACACGGCGTAGTTCGATTTTAGTTTGACAAGATTAATTGAACAGATGTCTCAAATAACGTCTCGTATTTGGACAGCAGTGTATTCACGCCGAAATTTGGTGACATTGAGTGGATAGCCATAACTTCATCCGCTTTTACGATAGCTTCAATAAAATTATGGCTACTTCCTATGTTTGCGAATGGAAGCATGATGACAGCTTAAAAACAGTAAACACAACCTTCTACCATCACGTTGTCATCTTCCTAGTTGTGATTTGGAGAGTAAATATAGCAGGAAAGCGCCAGAACTATTTCATTGGTATTGTTATCTACGTGACCTCATTTTTACGGACTTCCTGATTCTGAAAGAGTGCTAACAAACTTTCCCGCTACATTTGTTTTTATGATAACAGCTTATATTAATATTATCATTACGTAAGCAAAATTATTTAATTAAGATATCTAATTAAAGAAAAAGCTGTGTTGACAGTGGCGACGAAAATGAAATAAATAAGGATGACGCACACTGGTGAATAATTTCATAAAAACATGAATATGATTATGAGAAGCAGTTATCATAAAAAATCATTTCATAATAAATGAAATGAACAAAACTTTCGCACACTGACCTGAATAAAACTGTATAAAATACATTGAACCAAATCAAACAATATTTTGAAAAGCTCTCAGATATGCAAAGTTCAAATAAATATAGCTAATCATATCAGTGTGCAAAAGCTTTACAAAAGCCGGTCTGGAACTTTGAAAAAAGTTTAATTTTTCACTAACGATATTAGTTTTGGTTTTGATTGTTTTTAGAACAAATCTTATTGAAGACGTTACAACTCTGCCCCATCCCGCTGAACATTCAGCTGATTTTAACACCGCCTTCGCCATAAAGGAATAAGAGTGTACATTTTCAAGGGTGCAGACCAGCTTCCAGCAACATAGACCGGACTACGTCTAAATTAGGACGTATTAGAAACTTACCATCACAGGTAGCGGCCATAAACTTTCCGTTCGACGAGAAGTCCACCAGAAGCACTGTGCCGGGGTGTCCCTTGAGATTCTTCAATAGCCAGGGATGGCTGAACTCGGATTTTCCTTTCCATGTCGCCCGCTTTTTGCTTTTTCCCTTGGATTGGCCTTCGGTCACGTTTGTCTCGGATGACGCTTCTTCGACGGGAGCACCTGTATTAATAAAAAATATTTAAAGATTCATCATCATCAACCCATAGCGTCCCACTTGCTGGGCACGGGTCTCTCCTCACTTTCGTGAGGAGGGTTAGGCCATATTCCACCACGGGGGCCAAGTCCGGATTGGTGGATAACATACCTACCTCCGAAATAATTCTCGGGTAGGTATGTGGGTTTCCTCACGATGTTTTCCTTCACCGAAAAGCGAGTGATAATTACGTACATAAAGATTGAGCTATCTTTAATCGGCTGGATGGTCACGATCAATCTATAGGATAAAAGTACGGTTAGACCCGTCTGTAAGGGTGGAAATAAAGGGGACAGCTATCACTATCCACACAACTCGAGGGCATCTGACATCTCGCTTTGGGCCAGAGTGATGGATAGTGGGTCATCCTCCATATTATTATCTTCTGAGAGAAGACATGTGTCCAAGCCAGCTTTCTTTTCACTATAATTCCGCGGTGAAAAAGTAATAAGCTGATATTATTAGTCACTGGCGACCCGCTGCCGTGTTTACGTATACTGCATAATACAATTACTGTTCAGTGTTTATTTAATTTGTGTCTCATGTACCGGTATTATTCTTAAAATAACATTCAATAAGCACACTAAAAACGTTCAATATGCTACTTCCGAATTCAACAGTTTCGTTGTTGCGCAGGTCAGGCAGATTTTATTATTTAGTCAGAGGTCAAGAATAATTTTCAAGCGTTTGCTCTCATCTATTTCAAACGTATAGAGAACTTGGTTATTGGGAAAAGTATAGTTCCACCGTAGAATAATAAAGATTTTCAACATAAACAAAGCAGCTATTGGGAGTCAAGGAGTCATCACTTCATCTCGTGTCACATCAATAGACATCATCGTTGAAAACAGGTTTGAACATATTTTTTCTGACTAATTATTTCATCAATAATATTATTGAGTGTGTTAAATAAAATTATGACTAAAGAACCTGCCTACACAAAAGCATTATTTTTTAATACGTGCTGTATCTTTTTCTCGATGCACGTTTTAGATCGATAAGCAATCGGAGTCGTCTCGATTGTCTTTCGATTTCGGGATGTTTTGATTCAATTCACTTGGTTGTTATTGTTTGGGGAGATAATAAATGAATCAAATTTACTGCGCAATAATTGATTCATTGTTATATTCAATTCATATGTTGTTGATAATTTTGATGAACTCTAGGCACCTTTTGGCTAGCAGGTATCCGTACTCAGCCGAATATCGAATTACCATAGGGTAGGTTATCAGATGGCGTCCAAAAATGAGGTACCTAGATCAAGAAGGAAGCGTAATGAAAAGTGATATTTTGTGCGTTGTGGAGAAAACAAAAGCTTCCCGAAGATATTTTTAAAGACAGATTTACGTAAATACGTATATGGTTCGGAGATGTGTCGCTCGCTCATAAGGGATACCACTTGAGTATCTCTGAAAGATCGAATCAGCAATGAGGAATCCGACTCATTCGACATAGAACCAATCATCCGCAAACAGATGGGTGACGTGGCTGCTTACAAGCCCATACGCATGTATACGCGTATACTCTGCTAAATATAGATGTACCTACCTACTCGTTTCATTAACTAATCTTTTTCCTCCCATATTTTAGCGTGCATCCGCATGGTAGAAATCCGATGGGTATCTTCGTAAATGAATGACTCAGTATTATATTACTCATGGGACAGGGCAATGACGCATTCACGGAATTTCATGGTGTCTTCTACACATGAGGCTAGACTAATAATAGATAGACTTTATTTTTAGGTAATGCGTGCATTGTACATTATAGCTATGTATTGTTAAAGACCTTTTGTCTTTGTTTGAATGCCTATTAGACTTTTTGTCTGTATGATACTGATAAGATAATAGGTACAGCACAAAGAAAAATTGTTTTTTTAGGAGTTTTTGAGAATAAATAGGGTTTATAGTTTGTTAGCGATATGTAAAGGACATTCCCAAAGTTTAAGTGAGAAATGATGAGTATATACTATAATCATTAAAGGTTACATAAAAGCTTGTCAAGAGTTAAGTGTAGAGACCGGCCGGCCGGTCTCGCATCGTCGATGCATGCGCGATGATGGCGAAACTTCAAGAACGAGGCTACCGATGGGGTCAACATTCGCTTTTTCTTTTAAATTACACGGAATCCTCTTTTATAAAGCCGGATTGGCAGTCACTGTAAAATTCATATAGGTACTTACAAACATGCGTATTAATATCTTACATGCATTTATAAACGGACTCACGATGCACAGCGCGGGGCGACTTAGGTAATAACATTAAAATGTTAGTGGGGTCCACGGGGTGTTTATATCTCAGCGTCCTCGCTGACTAATTTAGTATGGGGACGATAAAAAAATATTTTCCCAGCGTCCATTGTGCTTAATTCGTAAATAGAAATCAGTACTTATTCTAGAAAGCCTCAGAAAGACTGAAATACGGTTTAATCATTAAATCCTAACTCTAAATTATACAATAATAACTCAGTCTATTTCAGTATTATGTTGAATATTCTTCATCAGCTTGGTAGGTATGGGATTTTAAGGTATTATTTACCATCTTCTAACCTGGTGCTTATGTAGAGGATATTTCCTTGTTTTGAAGTAATTTGCGGTATTTTTTAAGCGGACGCCTTCTTCGATCTAATATTATCGACGTGAATTCATACATATCTAACCATTAATTTACATCACTATCACTAAACCATTAATTTGATATTAATATAAACTAAATACAATTGATTCCACTCGTATTTTATTACAAATATATTTGATGATCGTTAAAAGTACCAAAGAATGGCTTGTAAACTTTTTAAACCAAAAACTTTTTAATTTCATTTTTAATTTAATTATTAAGAAAAAGAGTAAAAGCTAAATCAATAAAATAAGTTTTAATGTCTTGAAAGTAAATTGTAAGAGTACTTGTTGCATAACAGTTGGATTAATCCAGTGAAAGTGAAGCAGAACAAGATAATTTGTATTTATTGATGATGTTGTTGAATAACTTTTTATTTTATTGAGTTGCACTTTATTTTCCAGTACCACAGAAGCAAAATATGATCGAAATGCAGCCCTTTATTTCGGACAAAGATTACATTGCCACACCGTGTAAAGCGGCGACAAATTCATGAATTATAGCTCTTAAGAATATTCATACAATATTCATGCCTCATGGACTTTTTGTTACATTTTTAAGTTTTTTTTCTATATTATTATTGTAATTTTAGTTCTGTCATTAAAATTAAAAGTAACTTTCTAAATTCATACAATAATTTCTTATTTTATTTGAGAATATATGAACAGTTTTCTATTATAAAAGTCTTAAATCAACAATTACTCATCTCTCAGCAGCACAAATACCTATTAATTTTTTCTATCCTTTCTTTCATTCTAATGTGACCCCCATAAATAATTCATTTTGATGTTGAAAATGATATGAATCATACATGTAAAACATTGTTTGACTGGAAAACTAAGTATTAAGTACATAAAACTAAAACTGTATGTTACCAGTTTAGTACCTTGTCACGCAAAGGTCAAATAAAATTTTCTCATGTCAAAGTAACTTGTAAAAATCGAAACTTATGCGAGATAACTTGTTGTGACAAAGTTCTACTCTATTAGTTGATATTATTGTATACATACAAGTTATACCTGTATAACCAATAATATTTAAACAGTTGGTTAATGTCATTTTGCGGTGAATGAAAATGTAATAACTCATGTTACATGTAGGTATGTTGTTTTATTTACATAATAATATTATTACATACTAGCTGTAACCTGTGATTTCGTTCGCATGGAAATTGGACAAATATATTTATATTAACCTCTTCTGAACCTTGGAAGATGTTAACAAGAAACACATGAAAATTTCATAAAAAATTGACATTTATGAGAAGGCATTGTATAAATAGTAGTTACAACCCCTTAAAATTAGGCATCCTTTTGAAATCACAGACAGACACTTTTATGTAATCATTAGTATAGATAATAAATATTATATTCTATTAGTTGCATATTTTGATTAAAAAAGTAAATAAACATTGTTCATATAATTGTATTATTAGTTATTCAATAGAATTATACATTTTCAATTGTGTATCATGTTAGATCATTTAATTGTACTTTTTTCACATGTACATAGTGTTAGCGCGGCAGCTAAGCTGTATAGGCTGAGCGCGCCTCCAATGGCGGGGGAAGGATGGCTGGTAGAAGAGTAGTACAAAGGAACTTGGCGACTAACCTGGTCTCCATGCAACTGCAATCACCTCGGTTCGGGTCCGTCTCCAAGCTGCTTGTTCCTTCAGGATGTTATGACGTTCGATGTAGTGGACTGTATTTTAGGCGGTTGGTGCGTGTCGGCAAGGAGCGTTTACGCGGCGGGTTTATAGCGGGTTTTGTTTATATTTTCGCGTCGAATTCACGTGGACCACCACAGAGGAGCAGCAGATCCAGTACTTTGGATTCGGCGAGAGCGGCAGCCGCGAAGGACGAGGGTCGATCGCAGACTACTTGCGGCGGCAAGCAGTTTTCTCGTGGATACCACGATATGAGCGACAGAGATAGTCGCCAAAAAATGATAGGAATAGGAAGGTAGGAAGGTATTATGAGTGCCAATGTAAGTGGCGCGAACATTTGCCCCCGGCCTAAAAACCATTGGTTTTTAAAAGAAAGCGGGAAATAAAAAAAATAAAAATAAGAGTTAAACTCTTAAGCAGTCAACGGGTTAAATATAACATAGCGGTTGACCGGGGAGCAAGGGGTTAAATTATTGGGTAGGTAAGATACATAAACGGACGACGGGTCTCTGGTAGACGCCGGTCGCCGTTTTTACTGACGCTACTCGACAGATGCCATCGCCGCCGACATGAGTGGCCACGACGACGCCGAGAGGCCAGGATAGCGGGGGAATATTATCAGTGATAATAAGAACAATAGAACCTATTGTAATGGGATTCGAAGGTGTATTCCATTTTCCTCTAGATTGAAGTAAGTGAAGATATTCCAACTTCCACCGTTTGGAAAATGATTGTACCATTTGATCCAATAAAGCGTACCGTTTCAATAAGTGTCCAGGTTCATCGGGAACCGTGCAAGCGGGCAAATGCTTCAGCGGTGCGGTCATTAAGAAATGTGAAGCACTCAGCGCGGTCGGCTCAGACGGATCTTCGCTCAATAACGTTATAGGACGAGAATTGATAACGCATTCTATCTGTGTGAGTACGGTTAACATTTTTTCATAGGTGAGTAACTGTGAACCGATCGTTTTATGAAGATGACTTTTAAACGCTTTCACATATATTTCATAATTCCCCCCGAAGTGAGGACTTCGCGGTGGATTGAATTTCCAGTGTATGCGATTAGCTGATAACTCATCTGAGATAGACTTATTATATTCGTCGGAATTTAAAAGATCCGTTAACGCATTTTTCGCATTTTTAACGCATTCCGTTAACGCAGAGACGGGAAGGGAGTCAAGGAGCGCGGGTGAGTTACTAGCCCATTTGACGAGATCGAAGCCCCCGGCCTTGAGCAACTCGCGGAGATCGTCTCTGAGTTGTAAACAAGCAGACAGAGTAGGCATGGAGTAGCACACGTCGTCCATGTATGTGTTGTCGCTGATAAGAGATGCTGCGAGTGGGAAGCGGGCACCGTCGGCGGCGCACAGCTGTCGCAACACTCGCATTGCAAGGAACGGACTGCTACGTAGACCAAAACAAACGCGGTTGAATTGGTAGGTATCAAGCGGAAAAACGGGATCGAATCGATACAGGAATTTTTGATATTTGCGGTGGTCCTTATTTATCAAAATTTGTAGGTACATCTGTTTAATATCGGATGTAAAAGCGATTGGGTAGAGGCGGAAATCCAAGAGGATTGTAAAAAGATCGTTTTGTAAATTATCCCCGGTATATAAAACTTGATTCAAGGAGAGGCCTGAGTCAGTTTCAGCACTGGCGTCCATCACCATACGCCATCGAGTTGTTGTTTTTTGTAGTCTCGCAATGGCGTGGTGTGGCACGTAATATCCAGTAAAAGGACTATCATTGTCGATCAGTGAAATGTAACCCTTCTGAATGTACTCTTTGATTATAGCATCGTACTCTAAGCGCAGAGCAGGTGTCGCGGCGAGCTTACGTTCGAGATACATGAAGCGTTTTTTAGCGATAGGGTAAGAATTACCCAGAGAGGTCGCGGGATCGCGGGAGAAAGGCAACGCTACAGAATAGCGTCCCGTAGGATCG
This sequence comes from Campaea margaritaria, assembly GCA_912999815.1. Taxonomy (NCBI): domain Eukaryota; kingdom Metazoa; phylum Arthropoda; class Insecta; order Lepidoptera; family Geometridae; genus Campaea; species Campaea margaritaria. The sequence goes on from OU538800.1 coordinate 6,380,817, forward strand.
CGGGAAACGTTATTTGTAAAAATGCGTTCACATTCTATAGCGTCTGGGCTCAAAGTCGGCGTGCATTGCACCTCTTCAAGCTGCCAGAAGCGTTGGACAAGATTATCTAAACGTGGTCCTTCCGTAAAGGTACAAAGGGAAATATGAGAGCGGCATCTATCTTCAACCAAGGGGTCAGTGATAGAAACAACGGTTTCAATATGAGCGGGCGTAACATGAGCGGGAGTAACATGAGCGGGAGTAACATGAGCGGGAGTAACGGGAGCGGTCCCGATTACGATAAAACCAAAAATGGTTTCAAAAGCGGTTGGAGTACCAGGCGGACCAGCGGCGCGGCCTGATAGCAATATTTCAGAAAAGAGCGGCGCGCCTATAAGTATGTCGATCTCGGAAGGCGAAGCGAAACTGTCGTCTGCCAGAGGCAGGCAGTTCAGGTATGAAAGGCAGGATACGTCAATTTTCACTGCCGGTAAATTGTCTGTTATGCGGTCGATAACATAGGCGTCAATTGCAATAAAATTATCATTTAGGCGGGAAGATAAAGTAGCAGAAACTGCTCCCTTGATTGGGTTAGATGCGGAACCTATCCCTTTAACAACGGTGTTCGTCACCTTATTGCATTTTAAATTTAATTTAGCGCAACATTTTGAAGTTAAAAAGTTACTTTGGGAAGCCGAATCAATTAAGGCGCGTACTACATGGCGGCGACCATTTAAATCCGTAGCATAAACTTGTACGGTTCCCAGTAAACAAGTAGTGTCATTAGGCTGCGAAGCGGGGCGTATATTACACAGCGACACCTGTTGTTGTGATGACTGATAAGCAGTTGTAGGTAAGTTCGTCAGCTGAGCGCTAGCGGAGCCCGCGACGGGCGGCGGCGATGCCGAAGGCGGCATGTGATCCCCGGCGGCGGAGAAGTTGCCAGTTCGCGCGCGCGGAGGCGGCGCGTGCGCCTGTGACGGAGCGCTAGGGTACGGGCGATTGTCTTCACGGGAAGATGATACTTTGCGGCATAACATAGAATGATGTTTACATCCACAATAACGGCAATTAAATTTAGAATTGCAAGCAGTATTTATATGCGTAGTGCTTAGACAATTAGTGCAACCTTTGCTTTGTTTTACAAAATTGTACCTGTCGTCGATAGAAAGCTTATCAAATGCAGGGCATCTATATAAGTTAGCGTGATCGGCTTGTTTGCAAAGCGGACAGTGAGTGACGCATGATGCTGCAAAAGACTGCGTAGACCTTGCAGTACGCGGCCTGTTATCACTGCGGCTAAGAGAATCGGTCGTAGTGCGTTCCAATATTTTGCTTTGTTCGCGGATGAATTTTAAAAGTTCATTGTATGTAGGCATAGATTTACCTCGCATGTGCATTTCAAACGACCGTGCAGTACTTGAATCTATTTTCTTCAAAGCGAGCGATAGTAAAATAAAATCAGACATGTTATCGAGCTTGAGAGACTTCAAACTTGACACAGCCGTGCAGAATTTATCTAGGAATAATTCTAAGTTTTTATTCGTCGCGGTGTTAAAAGATTTAAAATCAAGCATTTGATCAAGATAAGCGGAGGCTAGGTTACGTTTGTCGTTATACTTATCGACGAGCGTCTGCCATATGATCGGATAATTATCAGCGTTAGGTACGATACCAGAACAAACTGCAAGGGCCCGGCCTGACAATTTATTAATTAAATATTGGACGCGTTCGTGATCAGTGAGATCGGGATTTTCGTGAATCGTGCGTTTGAATGACTCATAAAATATCCTCCAGGTCATCGGATCTCCATTGAAGACCATCAAATCGAGTTCAGGAATTCTGATAGATTTACGTTGCGGGGCAACATTGAAATCAGCGGTTTTTAAAGGCGGGTTAAGTTTATTATAAACAAACTGACAACGGCAAAACATATCTTCGAAGACGTTTATAGATTGGTAGTTTACCGTGTACGAAGCGTTGAGAGTCAACTCGGTGACATTTAATTTGTTCACAATTTCATTGAAATCGGAGCGTAAACGGTCTAACGAGATCATTCCACATAGAAATAAATCTTTCTCAGTATCATCAGTGAAAGCCTTTAAAGATCGGTTAAAAATATCTTGTAAGCGAGAAAATATAATGTCGCGTTTACCTATCAAGGTCAAACGTTCGATCTGTAACGTATCGAGCGCTTTTGCGTCCTCGTATACTTCACTATCTTTGTCTTTTGAACGAGTAGCCATAGCCATCTTAACAAAGTATAAAAAACTAGATAAAGTATGAAATTCCTAATTTACTGCAACTGCCTACAGCATTTACCTGCCGCGTGCGCGGCGTATTGAATACCCACGTGGAGACGCACGGGCGGTCGTTAGGAATACCTTCACTTTTTAATAAAAATTAAGAATTACGGAAAAATCGTTATTTTTACTATTTAGGAATGCGGAATACACGAAATAAGTATATAAGAGCGTAGTAGGATAGTACAGGGTACTATCTGAACTGTAATTGCGGGCGGGAACACGATAATTATAGGAAATTATCGTTGGTAAAAATACCAATATAAAATTGCGGGCGGTTATAAAGAGGACTATATGAGGCCTAAGAGGGGCCAGAGAATAGCGGGAGGACCAGAGAAGATCCGGCGGCGGAGGACCAACAATATGTTAGCGCGGCAGCTAAGCTGTATAGGCTGAGCGCGCCTCCAATGGCGGGGGAAGGATGGCTGGTAGAAGAGTAGTACAAAGGAACTTGGCGACTAACCTGGTCTCCATGCAACTGCAATCACCTCGGTTCGGGTCCGTCTCCAAGCTGCTTGTTCCTTCAGGATGTTATGACGTTCGATGTAGTGGACTGTATTTTAGGCGGTTGGTGCGTGTCGGCAAGGAGCGTTTACGCGGCGGGTTTATAGCGGGTTTTGTTTATATTTTCGCGTCGAATTCACGTGGACCACCACAGAGGAGCAGCAGATCCAGTACTTTGGATTCGGCGAGAGCGGCAGCCGCGAAGGACGAGGGTCGATCGCAGACTACTTGCGGCGGCAAGCAGTTTTCTCGTGGATACCACGATATGAGCGACAGAGATAGTCGCCAAAAAATGATAGGAATAGGAAGGTAGGAAGGTATTATGAGTGCCAATGTAAGTGGCGCGAACACATAGTATTTATTATTGCATGTTCAAATGATCTAATTTTTCTATTACTAGTTTTATTTAATCATGTAGATTGATGATAATTAAAAATAGAAGTATGTTTATCAGATAGTTGGATCCGCTTCTGTTATACTAAGATTTCAATGCTTTGTGCAGTCTAAACATATTATTTTAAGTTATTTGGTTTATGAAAATAACTCATTATGGACAATGATTGAACTGCAATGACTTATAAAAAAAATACTTGCCTTGGATAATTTTGTTATTTATTTGTTATTTGTTATATATTCTATTGTATTTTTTTCTGAGATATAAGTATGTGAATATTTTTATCAGATGGGTTGTGGAGTTATAAAAATAAAAATAAGAAAAAATGATCTAAACAATGTTAGTAAAATATCAATTTTATCTAAACAACATTGGACATTTCATAGAAATTTAAATAAATCTGGGTTTTCTGTTTTAAATTTGTTTTTTTACTATTGTTAATGACTTTCCTCATCCATGGGTTTAATTGACTTTGTAGGTATTATAAATTTATTCAGCTTCTTCTGTTCATTCAAGAAAAAAAAAAACAACCGTGTAAACAGCTACTTTTCCGCCAAAACGTTTTTTTTTATAAAAATGCAGGTAGTCTACAAACCTAGTAAAAAAAAATTACCCCCAGGATTTGATCAGGAACATGTCAATGACATCATGCCAAAATGGTCTGTAAACTCAGCATGAGAACTTAATACTAAGTGTGTCAGCTGCATTCTTCGGATACAGTTAGACCATCCGTTCACGTAGAGCAAAGCCGCAACATTATCAGTCTCAACTAGCTAGATAACTAACGGTTACCGGCAAAAACCACACACACGTGGGAATCATATCTACCACATTTTTGCCGCCAAATCAATTTGTAACCCTCTATTCATTGAAATAAAAAGAATAAAAAAATAAATCTAATAAAAGCGCAACTTACCCAAATCGCTCGTGGCTTCTTGCTTTAGCGCTTCCTTTTTCTTCGCACCGAAGATGGTATTGTATAAAAAGTGTAATATAACACAAGACAAAACCGTAAACCCTGCTAAGAGGAATACGTTAGCATTTTGACCGGCTTCAATATCGCCCATTTTCACTCAATATTCTTTAAAATTCCAAAAATTTACTCCGATTTCGGATACAAGACAGCAGCAATCACGCGGTCGACATCGACAACTACAATAACTAACCACAGACATTAAACCTGCATGACACGAACGGAATCTATTGAATGAAGTGAAGATAATATTCCGGCCGGTTTGCCCAGTCCGCCAATACGTAGCGTAGACTATAATAAGTAGTAGGTAGGTTCGATAGTTTTTTCCGAGCCAAGCGTAAGCGCAACACACAGCTTAGTGATGTGACAAGAGATATATAAATCACATAAAACACGGAAATCCGGACATCTACTAGGTTCTAATATTACCTAGTCATTGAAGTTCTTGCATAGGATCACGATGGTTTTTGTATTAGCTTGAACTAGAGGGAACTTGAAGTGATTATGTAAAATCATATCAAGAGTGGCAAAGCAACTGTTGCCTAAAAAGGCTTTAAATATTCAAAGCCATATAAGGCATTGGTTTTAAGGCTCATGCCTATAGTAACTTCTTCAAAAGATCTCATAAATAATATCAATTTAAAAATAAAAAAAAAACCATTTATTTTGTTATTTAAGTTCTGCCAATAAACATAAAATACAGTATTTTCTTGACTCTATATAATATTATTCTGAACTGTGTTGTATATAAAAATTGTACAATAATATTAAATAAAAAAAAACTATTTTATTTATTTTTGTTATTTTTTTATTTAAAAGTAAGTTGTATAGTAGTGTATTTGTTTTGTTCTAGTTTTAAGTTTTCTTTGTTCTGTGGTATTTCAATAAAGAGTTTATCTATCTATCTATCTATCTATACTGCCTTTCCCCCTCAATGTAATAATAGGTAAAAATAAAGTGAAATTAATATCACGAAAAAGTCATCTACTCAATTATTTTCATTCATTATTTCTGTCCTAAACAAACAAAACGAAAGAACTATTGAATTTTGTATTAGAAGGTATAAGCAAATCAAAAAAATATATAAACTTATTTATTTCTACCGAATCTAAATATATTCAAAAAATAAAATTATTTATTTATTTATTTATTTATTTAATTAATTAATACGGCATAACCAATTATATTAACTAATAACAATAATAATCGTATCAAAATATATTAGATTATAATTAATTTGTATAAAAGTATAAATTATATACCTAAAATAATACAAAATTCAGAAACACAATCCATTCGTTGTTGCAAATCCTACCTTTGATGTCAAAACTCAAATGTATAAAATAATTGTAGTTTTCTACTTGCACATCACTATGTCTGTGTTCGATGTGATAAAATCATTTAATATTACATTTTACTTTTAGCATACAATGATTCTGTTCTCTTTTCTCTACAGATAAAGTATCCTTTTGTCTCTTTCAGATGATACAAGGAACCATAAAGATGTGTTCAAATACTAAATTAGAAACTATACGAGTATGTAAGTAAAACCTCATTTCAATGCCAAGTTAATATTGTAGTACTGGCACTTCATATAAAAAATCGTTCTTTTAATTTTCAAATTAGACTAATGTCATTCATGAAATCGTTTTAACGTTTCAACATTCTAAATGCCCCAAAATTAAATTTTCTATAAAAATGCCAGCGGGTCGAAGTAAAAGCAAGTAAGTTAAAATTACTTGATAATTTAGAAATTTGAAATTGTAAATTGAGGAGGTATTGATTACTTTTGTTTAAAACTCCCATTTTTGAACGTAAGTTTTACGTCACTTTACGTTTATCTTTTTCTTTTGGGAAAAGAACGCGTTTGAAAGAAAGAGATGCCAGTATTCTAAATTTAAAATTTCTAGAAAATGTATTCTCATAGTTGACAGCTGCCTGAATGAGATCTGACGATCTTGAGTCTTGACATTTGGTAATTGACTGTCAAATAGAACGCGACCCTGTTTCGAAATTCGCTATTCAAGAGTTTTGTGAATTATTGTGAAGTGCTAACGTTAAAATAATTAAAAATGCCACGAAGAGGTCGTTCTGCTAGTCCTCCTCCTGCGCCTCAGCGAAGGTAAGTTTTCAAAATCCTATGCAATAATGTTTTGAAGTGTCATCATGTGAGGCTAACCTACAAGTGATTTTTCAGGGCTCCTGCACCGGCTCCTAGTCGCAATTTGCCCGCTCGCGCTCCGCCTTCGGCCCCGGCTCCTGCTATGGGAGCTCAGCCGCAGCAGCCTTCCATGTTCCAACAGATGGCTGCTACAGCCGGAGGCGTCGCGGTCGGATCTGCCGTTGTGCGTAAATTGTTATTACGTAACGTAAACATTGATGAATTTCGACTTTGATCTGCAATCGAAGCATAATAATAATCTATGGGTTATTTCATATTCCCTTACATTTTGCAACATGCTGAAATTTTAGAAAATGTAATACCTTTTCAGTGAAGACCTTGGCGAGACGCCAAAGTGGTTGGAAAGTGGTCACATGTTTTCGTGACGTTATCGTGATGCAGTGCCGTGTTTTGTCAATAATAATATGATTATTATTGCACAATAAATAAAAAATTTTGCATGTTCTCAGAACTTGTTTACATAAGATGGCCTCTAGAAAGTTCTTTTGTGATATAAGCTTAGAGAGTAATATGTAATTGATTTCGCTTTGATTACATTGCAGGGTCACGTGGCTGGAAGCGCTTTAACTGGTATGTTTGGTGGTGGAGGCAGTAGTGAGCCGGCACACCAAGCTGAAGCAGCTCCGGCCCAGCAGACGTACAATCAGCTAGAGGGCCAGAAGCCCCAGGGACCTTGCGCTTGGGAGATCAAACAGTTCATTGAGTGCGCTCAACAGCAACATGACCTCACTCTCTGCGAAGGATTCAATGAGGCTCTACGTCAATGCAAAGTCAACAACCACATGTAGATCTAAATTAGACAATGGTGCCATCATGATTTCTTTCTTCCAAAATTCAATGACAAAATTGTAAAAAAACTGTTCTTTCCATCAAAGGCTACCTCAATATTAAAACATTTTTGTTTGATTGCTACATGAGGCACCTACCCAGTAGCTATTAAATGTAGGGAAATATGATTTCCAAAAATTTTGACTTTTTTTTAGAATTTTTAGTGCACATTATTTTGTGTTACATTAAGAAATTGTGATGTAGAATTCTATAGCAAACAAATTATCCAATTTATTTTACGTAATTTTTAGTAAGTTAAATTAATAAAATATACCAACCAATCAGTTGCAGTTTTGTTTTTTATTAAGGCCTAGGCATACCCATGGTTTCCAAGTTAGACACAGTGACTGTCACTTAATTAGTTTTTAGTTGGACAATTAGGTCTAAATTAATGAAGGTCAACAGGAATAGACATTTCCATCGTCTACTACCATCACCATCGCCACATCACCTACAGCGGCACCATCACTGGTGGCAACTAAAAAAAAATTGTGTCACTACCCTGTAGTGCTACCCCATAGAAACTACCTCCGTCAAGGAGTACACCTCTAATACCCCACCTCTTAAGCTTGATTTGATTAGAGGCATATCCAAAAATGCTACCATATTTCCCACCAACTAGCATTGAAATATTTTAGTGGGAATTACTGGTGCCCTTTTTTGGAAACTGTCATAAACCTCTTTGGTAGGGATGGATTATTCCGGAAATCCCCCTCGAGGGGGACGGCCTAGGGGGATTTCCGGAATCCGCACTAAACATTTCAATGCTGGTCGGTAGAGATTATGGCAGCTATTTTGGAAAGAATTGTCCTGGTGGGAACTTGATATGGGAATAAACCAAAATAGTATATTCCTTGCATCAAGTATCTATTCTGCTGCAGTGGTAGTGGCCGCTCCCGCTATAGCAGCCGAGATCAACATGCACCCGCTCGGCCACCTCCCATTATCGTCACTCCAATGCCGCGAAGGTCCATCTTCAGGGACGCTGCAGCTGTTGCTGGAGGAGTCACTGTTGGCACAACTATGGTAAATAATTATAATTGATAAACGGTAGTTCTGTAGGTAGGTAGTTGGTCTTCAAAATGAACGACGAGCAGGTGAACGACTTTCTCGTCTCGTCAACAAAAAACAAAAAAAAGCTATATTAGTTACACAAGCCATCGTGAATATTTCTCAGGGCCACTTAGCGGGAGAGGCCATCAGCAGTCTGTTCGGCGGAGGACGGCGCGGCCAGGAAGTCCAGGCGGCTCTACCGCGGGACTACGACCCCCAAGGGCCACCTCAAGGCCCTTGCGCGTACGAGATCGCGCAGTTCCTTAATTGCGCTACCAGCCGCGATAACCTGCAGGACTGCGAACAGTTTAACGAAGCCCTGAGGGACTGCAAGAGGCGTAACAGTATGTAGAATTACTCTCATACCTTCATTCTTCGCATGATGAAAAATTCGGACCTCAAACTAAATCACATCATCAAAAGCCTAACCCCACGGCAATGAGCCAGTAGTATTTTGCTACTTACTCGGTCGGATAGTGACAGTTGAAACACATTGTATCTACAACCTCCGAAGATTACTGGTAGTTTTAATTCTTCTTTTTTATTTCAGGGCTGCCCTAAGAACCAATTAACCAATATCAACCTACATCTCAAAAACGGAATCAAGCCTTAAGTTCAGAATTTAAAATAAACCTCTACCACTACACGCTTCGATTACTTTCTTGACTTTTTCTATATTTATTAAATCGAATATTACTATGGGTATAGAAATGTAGGGCGCAGTTGCAGGATTTGTAGCAAAGAATGCCCTTAATATTTTATCCTGTAAGTATAAAAAGTAGATGTATAATTCATCAATAAGATTTACATTAAAGGGGAAAGATGTTTTTAGAATAAAACGAGAAATTGTACAGGTGTATACATTTAAACTTAAAATTTATTTACACCTACATACATGTTGTGACGTTTTGCAGCATAAATAAAGATCAAATTAACGTATCTGAACAAATAAACAAAATTCGAGATTGTACAGAACATTCGAGATAGGTAATCGTTTCGTTTTTATAAATAATCTTTAAACATAGGAAAAAAAATATATCATGCTATTTTGAAATAGTTTCTAATGATAAGTTTGTGCGCAAAGTTCAAAAATATTCGAGTTCATAAAAAAAATATTAAGCTACGTTTTCGTTATGTGATAAATGTCCCGGGACATGTTACCAGATATTATGGTGAAATTTGGCACAATTGAAAACTTCTCGCGGATTATGTATAATGCCTGAATGAATTACATTTTTATCTTTGGACTGAGCAAAACCAGTATACATACAATCCGTAGTTAGTACTGACCGAAAACAACAATCTAACAACTAACAGACATAGAATTGATAGGAAATTCAACTGCAGAAGGAACAATACTGTGCTGCGAAGTTAACAGTTACATTTCATGAAACAGTCAAAATCAAAACAGGGGTAAAATTGTCTAATGTAAATTGACCAGTCCTAATCGATTCTCTAAACATTTTGTTCACAATTAATTAGACATTTTTGTAGATGCGAGGGCCAATTTATACTAGACAATCTTCAAAGAGAAATAACAAGTCATTGGTTCTGAATCGCGCGTAAACGCTTCGTTTAACAATTCTGTATATAATTCGTTCGAACATCTTATTAGCTAAAATTCAACTAATAATATACTATAATGCTTAAGCTAAATCAGTCTAATTCTTAAAGCGACATTAAACGTAATGTCTAACAATAAAGCTTAAACAAATGTTAATCACACACTGGAAATTTTCATGAAGTAAGGCCACTATTTGTTTACTGTTAATACACTGAATACAAGAACAATTTACATCCAAAATTAAAATTAACCAATTAAATACAAAGAAGAAATTCAAGATCAAATTTAAAAAAATAACTTTACAATTTTAGTTGAGATTACACGATCGAGTAGTTACAATTTTTACAATACGTTATTCTACATTAATAAGGCGGTATAGATAATAATTGAATAAACAAATGGAAATTATTTTGTAAGGAGATTTTTTTGTTCAAACACACCTATGAGAGTTATTTATGAATATAACAAAAACACCAATGAATTTAATTTCATTCATAAATATTATTTAGTTAACTTCACTGTTGCTAATTTAGAAACTAGAACACGATCAAAAATATAATGCACCAATGCTTAAATATAATATAATATAATATAATAAACCAATGTAAACATCGGGCTATTGAAAAGCTAAGCCCAAACATCGAAAAATAATTTAAAGCTTATCACATGTAAATTTTTCATAATAATTTTCGCTGAACTGACAAATATATAACAATATTTAGTAAATAGCACAATCATAACCCTAACATGTTAATAGCCCTTTACAATATGGAATTTACAGTCAACGTAATATATTTACACGCCGTTGGACTTAATATGACACAAAAACGCAGACCCCAGTGGGTCTGGCGACGAGCCTCACGTAAGAATACGCGCGTAATGCAACTGCAACTTTGAGTTACTAGTTTGTCACAAGCGCATTTCCCAGAGGATGAGATGCGCGTCTTTGGGGTTTAGATCGGCGGCAGTGGCCGGTCTTTCAGCCGCGTCGGCAGTCTGTCTCCAGTCAACGTAGCCTCGCCCGCCCATTATCGTGACGACCGACCGCCTCGCCGCGCTCTCGCCTACGATATAATCGGAGCCGCGAAGACTTCTCGCCGCGCTCTTATTAGCGATTCTCGCTTCCGCTGCGTTCGAGGAGTCGCTTCGACATATCGACCGGTCGGAAGTCGTCGATTTACTCGAGGACGAGTCTGGGGTAGATACGGCTACGGGGGCTAGATTCGCGGCGCCCGATGCTCCTGAACTAGTTCGAGATACGCCACGGAGCGCCATAGATTCCTCGCTACCTGACGACGTGCACAAACTAGAAGCCCTCGAATCGACGGACCAGTTCGACAAGTCGAGACTTCTAGGCCGTCCCGCACGCATTCTTAACCGACGATCTAAAGTGCTAACACGGAAAGGAATAGCTGCTAATTCGGGATCACTTCTCCGTAAGGACTCCCCGCCGGAGCCGTTTACATCTCCTTCCCCCACGCAGTCTTTTACGAACATCAAGTCTCCGAATAGGCCATAGACGTCACACGCGTTTAGGTTAGCGCACTTTGGTAACGTTTTGCTGAGACGTACGTCTCCCGGCTTCTTTCTTCTGAGAACAGCTGATTGCACCCGCTGCGGTCTGTAAGGACTCGACTCCTCGGAAATCCGCCTTTCCAGTTTTGGTTTATCGTCGTCTTTGCTTTCCTCCTCCTTGAATTCATGTAGCACCGAAGTATCGGCTAAAGCACGCACGTTGGACAGGTTACGTCGGACTACGTTGACGTCGATATCTCTGGATTCAGGAACCAGTGAGAGTAGGAACGTGACCGGGCCCGCGTGGGCGTGGTACGAGACGCCGATTTGGCCGCCCAACAGGGGAAGACCTTCGAGTTTCGGCAGCGGCACCGTGACGCTGACACCGGCCGTGGTCCCGACCCACAGCAACCCTTGTCCGGCTAACAGAGCGGATATGTGAGCGGGTTTGCTCCCTTCCCGCGCTCCGATAGTCTTCGCCACGTCAGCGGCGATGTCGATATTCTGCAGGTGTTCAAACGTTTCCGCGTGGTACAGACTCACGTACGTCGAATCGGAGAAGGCGGTCCAGAGGCCGACGCCGGAATGAGCCAAATATTTCACGGATTTGTCTCCCTCGCCTTTGAGTTCTAGAATGCGCATGATTTCGGCTGTGAGCGCGTTGATGGCGAAGATTCGCCTCGTACACGTCGCGTATACGATTCCGTCGACGGGCAGTACGCAGTGGACGGGTTTGTCCCCGAGCTCCACCGCGAGGGGTTCCTGCAGCGCCCACGAGTCGTCGTGACTCCGCCTGTACACCGACACTCTGCCGTTGGAGAGGCCGACGAACATCGCGTCGCAGTGATACTTGATCTGCGTCACAGCGGCGATGGTGGCGACCTCTATCAGTTTCTCTTGCTTCTCGGGTTCTACCCCGGAAAATATGATGATTTTCTTGTCTTCAGTGCCGAGCCACACTGTGTCGCCGCACAGCGTGGTCACTTGTCGTATCCCTTTGGCGTACTCCATTGCAGTCACCTGGGAACAGAAAGAGGCCAGTTTTATTACTGCCGTAATTTAGAAACCATTTTGAAGTCGACTCGGTACTTCACAACGTCTAAGAGGAATTTATTTTGACATGAGTGTAGGATGAATTTATAGTCACAATTGTGTTTGAAACTCAGGATTAGAGTCGATTAGATTAGCGTAATAACAGGTCTCAGTCCAACAAATCAACGGTTAACCAATGAAAATATGAGTTTGGAAATATGCTCACTTATTTTTTAATTTATTCATTTGGAAGAGAGATAATAAGAGATGGTGTAATAAAATGAAGTTTATAATTCATCTGTCACCCAGAGACACAGTTTGCTAGAGCGGAGCGACAGGTGCTCGGTTACGAAGGTCGCGAGCCAAGATGTCTGGCGACGTTAGGCGACATCGCCCAACATATGAGCCCTAATAAATACGAGGTTTTAAGTTCTTCGCGAGCAAGTGTGACTCTAGTTCTTGGTACGTAGCACGTACCTTAGTGTCGGGCAGGTCGAGCGTGACGAGGGTCTTGAGCTTGGCGGCGCGGTGCGTGAGCACGGCCACGTGGCTGTCGGCGCCGCCCGCGCACACCCACACCAGCGAGCGCGCGCGCCGCATGGCCGCGCCGCGGTTGCCGCTCGACGTGTAGAAGCAGCCGCAGCGGACCTGCGCCCGAGGCACACTTTTATAATAACGCATAACATGTATGTACCTATTTTTATTTAAAATAAAAAGAGAACCTTTGCGAGACGCATGGCAGATGTGAAACATCCAACCATTTTGTAAACAAAATATGCATGAGCGGTGTTGGTTTATCAAATAAATAAATATGGCATAGTGAAAAAATATGGCAAAACGGGTCAGACCGACTGTTGGCGTGGTAACGCATCGCCACGACAACAGTCAACCTGATCCGCCGTATTGGATGTTTCACATATCGTGACTTAATACCAGGTGAGATGTTGGTCTAATACAACAGCCTATAAAGTGCGAGTATAAAACAAATGAAATGAGTTAAGTTGGACCCATTGTGAGATGCGAGCATCCTCCTTAAAGCGAGTAAGCTCGCAGACTATGCGCTAGGATAAAACGCTTACGCTTGTGCGTAACGGCTACAAACAGGGGTAACTTTTACGGTGGCGTTTTGTGCGATGTAGGCAGTCTCGAAGCGGGTAAACAAAACTCAGTCCAGCTGTAGACTCACCTCAGTCAACTGTTTCGAGGCGTAGCGGCTACGAACAGGGGCAAATTGTGCGGTGGCACGGCTAACTTCCAACTCGGGTGGGTTGGCAGATGCCTACGCCAAAACAAAAGCTCGAGAAACTCACCTCAGTCAACTGTTTCGAGGAATACACGGGCGTAGCGGCTACGAACAGCGGCATCTTGTGCGGCGGTGCGTTGTGTGGCGCGGGCAGCCTCCACGCGGGCGAGTTGGCCGAGGCTTGCGCCAACTGCGCCAGCCTCAGTTCCGTGGCCCACGCGAGGCGCGCGCCGGGCTCGCTCGCGCGGAAGGTGATCGGCTCGTCGCGCCCGCGGATCTTCAGTTGGAGGCAGCAGGAGTCCACCCAGGCCATTTCGTCGTCCTTTTTCTGTGGAGACAGATAACAACATAAACGGACAGCTTAAAGCATTTAAGACCGACCGCTTTAAGCGGCGACTGCGTAGCAAACTAAAGTTCTGCTTGCACAGACATGTTTGAAACCGTATCAACTACTTGAGCTATCCATGTCCGGACGGGCTTAGGTAAAGGTTCATAGTCAAGTCATTAGGGGGAAAAAGAACATACATATTTACTTATGGCAATACACAATCATCATGATGATGTGGTTATCAAGAAAAGCTTGGATTAGAAGTGAAATTACCGGACGAAAATTAATACACTCGTATGTGATTCTAAAAGAGCTTTTAGGTTATCTAAGCGCTAAGTCAATTTTATAAGCCTACGTTAAGATTTAAAGTACGCAATTTGGGGGCGATTTATAACTAAAAATAACACTACAATGGGCAGAATTCAACAGCAAAATGACTAACACACCTGTATACTTTGCTGTATATTTTGCAGCAAAGTTTTGAACATCTCAGGCGCTAGTTCCGGGTACGGTGTCCGAAGCGAAGCCGCTAGGTCGGCTATTCTCGACACCGTTTCATAGTCATGCATTAAAGCTGACATCTCGCTGCACAGGGAATCCCCCGTGGAGGTGCTCATTTGGTCTTGACTGGAAGTGGACCGTAGGCTGCCACTTCGGTTCGTTCCTGAAGACATAGATAAATGAAAATAAGTTTAGATGAAACACGACGAAGGGAACATAGTGAGGAAACCAAGGACAAAAAACAAAAAACCTGAAAATTCATGACATTTTTTTTTATATTTTCGTACATGAATATCCACCTATTTCTTTATACCATCTGAGGAAGTAAACATCCAGGATGGTCCTTTTGAAATTTCATGAAAAATTCAATAAATTTATAAAAAAGATAAAGTTAAAGATACATCGTAGTAATCGTATGCTATGTTTTACGAATTCATCTATACTCTAATCTATACTTATCAAAGGTTAATCAAATCATTTATTGCAGGCATTTAAGAAGGCAACATGAAGAAGGAATATAGAATGAATGCGCCAGCTCCAGGAGCGGAGGACTGGCAGGAGGTGGCGCAAGACAGACCCATGTGACGGCTCTTATTATTGAAGGCCAAGACTCATTTTGGGTCGTTGCGCCATCCTAGTTAGGCATAATGCACTTTTACAAGCTTAAGACTGATAAGTGGCCACTGTCGCAGTCGACA
Organism: Campaea margaritaria; assembly: GCA_912999815.1. Taxonomy (NCBI): domain Eukaryota; kingdom Metazoa; phylum Arthropoda; class Insecta; order Lepidoptera; family Geometridae; genus Campaea; species Campaea margaritaria. The sequence goes on from OU538800.1 coordinate 6,395,914, forward strand.
TAGGGTAGCGGTAGTGCAGTAGGGGCCGAACGCACCTTGCGCCAGCACGCGGCTGAGCGTGGGCGAGGTGCCGGTGTCCACGACGTCCACGTCCTGCACGGCGTGCGCCCACTTGAGGCCGAGGCGCTCGGCGTCGTCGCCGCCGCCCACGGACACGCACACCACCAGGTCGTTGAGCAGCAGCAGCCGCCGCGGCTTGCACTTGGACAGCCCGCCCGACGCGCTGAACTCCTGCGGGACCGAGGCGAGCGCTCGTGAACTGCGCGGAGGACGTGGCCAGAAACTGCGTTACCGCGCAGAAGGCGCCCGCGCCTCCGCGACGAACACTGTATGGATCCGCGCGGGCGCTCGAATAACGCAGTTTCCGCCCGTAATGTACCGAGACGCGACGCGGGTCGCTGATACTTCAAGGTAGAGTTTCGTGGGTCGCGGCCGACGCGACTGACGCGTGGCGGATGCGCGCGACTATGCAAAGTTTTGCGCTCGGAAGCGGCGTCATACATTTGTATTTGCGTACATTTGCTACGGAGGTACACCTTCGAGCGGCGTCGCGAGGCCGCCACCATTGCTATAATTCCGACGCTTTTTTGTGTGACTAAATTTTCATCAGTGGGAGGTACCTCCTCGTAGTGACCGATGCGCGACGCGTTCCGCTACGCCACGCTACGTAGAGCCATTTAACGCGACGCAGCACTACCTCGCAATATTACACACTACACAGATACACGAAGATCGCGGTGTCGCTATACGCAGCGCGGATTTTCGCGAGAATAACTAGTTTCTTCAAGCATCCGCGCACAGCGTCATTTTCTGTCAAATCTCAGTATGGGCTCGGTAAAGATAAAATAAAAAGCTCGGTAAAGGCTCGCTAAAATTGAACAGTAAAACTTACCAATTGCAAGAGATCATCCTGCCGTAGTAGATGCCGCTTGTCGGCGCGCGAGGCCAGCAGGCGCGCGGCGCCGAAGCGGGCCGCGGTGCCGGCGCCGCCCGCGCCCGCCACGCCGCCGCGGGTGAGGCGCCGCAGCGCTGCACGGAACGCCTGCCAAACAAATACTTTCAGTTGACCTTTGAGCAGCAAGATAACACCCGATTTATTTGTTGTGAAGACCAACAGCAGAACTTGACACATTCAGGGCTGAAAACACAACTGTCGTGTTTTTCATAACTTGCCACGAGTGCGGGAAAACACAAATGTGTTTGTTGTGTCGAAAAACACTATGGTGTGTGCAGAGCCGCACCCGTGGCTAGACAAGAACATCGGCTCAGCAGTGAAAGTGTTAAACAATAGACAATTTTATAGAAGCAGAATGCCATTAAAAGGTCCTCGCGGCTAACATCAAGACGGCAACAATGCATGTAAACATTATTGTAGAAGCTAACACATAGTAACTAAATAATGATGGTATCTATGTGATAATAGTAGTAATTTAGAGATGAGATACGATAAAGATATTGTAGTTTGGGAGTTACTTAAGTGCATTAAAATTTTATCTACAGCTCGAGTGGAGTTCTCATTAAATCGATCCAGGTTTTGGGATTTGCGCGGGGTGGAGTGTCCATTCTGTACAACATACTATGTGTCATCTGTGACGAAAGAATAATCATATTATCTGAAGTTTTTACCTGAGTTCTTTCCGCTTCCCGTTTCCTCTCGTTCAATGCTTCGGCTAAAGCCTCGAGCCTAGTCAGGGCGCGTTGTAAAGCGACGCGGTCCGCGTGACCAGGAGGTGTGTGTTTTAGTAGATCCTGCAAGGTTCAACCATGGATTAAATAAGTTATGCGTAGGCTCAAGGAAAGCAGATATGAATTCATTCTCATAGGATGTAATATCTTATCATAATCAACCCATATCGTCCCACTGCTGAGCACGGGTCTCCGCACACTTTCGTGAGGAGGGTTTGGCCATAATCCACCATGAGGATATTCAATATTTTAGTTAATAGGAATTAAATTATCCAATGTTAAACAGTACCTGTAAAAACATAATGAACTGCGGAAACCTCTGCACCGGCTTCACCATCAGTCCAAAGAAGGACAGCCTGTCATGAGCGCTAATCTGCTTCACTTTGAAGAAGTCTGCCAGCGCCGACTTGCGCTTCGACTCCATCTTGGCCAGTTCCATCGCCACAGAGAAGTTGTTGATGAAATCCGAATAAACGTCCAGCACCACGGCCTTTGAGAACGCGCTTAGGAAGACCTCGCCTGGAAACAAAGAGAGTTTTGGCGTTACAAACAAGATTAGCGACCGCCAGTCGAGTGATCTGAGAATTCCCCTGAGTTCAAACATAACGGAAGGCATAAATAAAACTACGAGTGTTGCAGGTGTTCATAGGTGTGCCGTGTACCATCAGGCGGGCTGTCAGCTTGTTTATTTGTTTGCCTTTTTTATTCACATTTTAAATGAGTTCAATAGTCGCTGAGATAGAGCCATTAACACACAAACATCTTTTTATTAATACTTATGTTTACACATCCCACGTCCATCCAACTTCGTATTATGATACAAACTGACAGACGATGCCATCAACCCATCGCTTAAAAATTGGACTGAACAACATGTTTTCTCAAATTTTGTTTTTTATAGCAATTCATGTCTTTTATTTCCTGGAAAAGTTTAAAAAAGCAGATATAATTATGTAAACGTAATTTCAACTGATTTAGTGGTGCAAAACACATTTATTTTTCGCCCTATTTCCAATGTAAACACACCGAAAACTACATTGAACGACGCATTTAGGCGACAGATTAAAAATAACATTTACTGGTAATTTAAAACTAACCGTGTCAAGTCCGTGAGTATAAATATGCGGGAATTCTCATAGATTATTCACATAATACACGCGATTCTAACACAGAAAGACATTTAAAAATCGCTCAAAATACTTAATTAGCGTGCATTTTCAACAAAACAATAGCAGCCAATTTCCGTTGCCCTTGGTCAGTTTTTACAAGACTGTTTTATTGCACTAGTCTATCGTTGAATAGTCAAGGAGATTTTTTGTGTGGAAACTAAATCTTATATATTTCTGTTTCTAAATGAAGTTGTAAGCGATCAAGAAATTCTGTGTTTTTTATTATTTGGCAAATTGTATCGCGGTTTTTTCAGGCATCGTTTAGAGCAGGAGTTCCCAAACAGGGGCACAGCCAGGGGGCGCCATACGTCTGCATTTTCGAAAGAAACAATCATTTTGCGCGTAAATTGAACATTACAAGATTCTGTCGTTTAATATTTCAAAACGTTTTTCGCAATGAAATAATAAGGGCGATGGGGAGGGTGCGGCATGAAAACATTATTTATAACCAAGGTAGGCTCAAAAAAACAAAGGTTGGGAAACCCTGGTTGGTTTGGTCATTAAAGCTAAATAATTAGCACTGTGCATTACCGTTTAATAGGCTAAATTACAGGTACTAAGAAAACGATTGAGAAACAAAACGGTGTTTGAAATTCCACAATAAAACCTTGACATAGACCGCCCATAGAAACAGATTACTTTATCAAACGTGAACGTGTGAAAGCTTGCACGTTTACAGAAACTTTTAGTATTCCGTAGACAAATTAATGGGCCGTACGAGTATAAAATGTGGTGCAAAAGCAATTCAAGTGATAGATTTTGGCGCTAGAGGCTATTAACGTAAATTTTCGTGTCTCGACCCGTATTCGTGGCTGTAAATAATTGTGGACAATAAACCCACTTGATTCGCTCGGATGAGTCACCGGCCGACTACGTATGTCGGTGGCGTCTTGTGGGAGCATTTATTAAAAATATTTTTTTAAAGGTTTTGTATAAACGATAAAATGTATGCGGTCAGTCGAGCATGAGCAGAAAGAAGATTAAGATTTTGTACGCATTATTTCATCAGGACACAAGTTAAATAGCGCTTTGCCATTGGTATATCACCATTTTGTAGACTGAGGTCAAATGGAAGTGTTAATTTACTCACACGATCTGCGTGTTGAGTATCGGTCGTTTTTATTTTCATCTGTCATGTGATCTTTAGCGAGTTGCATTTAATAAATGGATAAGTAATAGTCGGTACAGTTCTTAAAAGTTTTTTGTTGATTAATATGTAATATTTTTTCTATTAAATCCATATTCGCCAGTGCAAACTGATCAAAATGAGCTCAAATACCATCATTCTACAATAAGTCACTGAGGAGTTTCATCTCCATCATCAAATAATCTCGCTGTCACCATAATATTGTATTGTCACCAGCGGGGCTATGGCTATGCAGCACGGTGCGCATCAGCTCGAGTTCGTTTCATTTTGACGTTCAATTGCCACGGGACTCGTCATTCGTATTGAAATGACCCGACAGGCATGCGACAATTCCAGTCAATAGAACACCGAAAACTAGGACCAAAACATTAATCCATACCGTACTAAATACTGCTACATAAAAGTTTGTAAAAATATCCGGGAAATTTAAGTACACTGTCGTAGTCTGACTTTAGATGTATGGTAAATCGCGTTTTCTCCTATTAATTACTATTCACGCTTTCAAGCGTGCGCATAACGATGTAAAATATGCATTGTGTACGCACTGTTATAGATGAACAGAACAACTTGTCTCGAGAAAAAGAGAAACTGAAAACTACTCGTGGAATATAACAAGTGAAAACTACTACGTAATTCAATGTTTATAGAAGAAAGCTGCCATTTAAATCAGCCATTTAATTTATAATTTAATCATTATCAACTCTTGTGATCTGTTTTACTTTAAGATAATTAGGAAGGTGGATTACAAAGAGATTCGAGTGTTTGCGACTCATAGTCTCTTTGACAAAGTTAACACGCGTGAAATTCCAAACAAAAAGTAAGATTGAATAGCGCGTCATTGGCAAAACTGTGGCATCCACATAGCCATTGAAATAGATGTTGAAGTTTGAAAAGAAAATGTCCAGAAATTAGCATTTAACATTTTATGGAGACAGCATGTCGGGTTCTTTTCACATCAAATCGTTGAGTGTAAATTAGTTGCGGTCGACATCCCGACACCTTTTGTTCGACCAGTCGCGTGTTTGTGTTGAGTTATACAGCAATGACGCAGAATGATCGAGACAATACGGGACTGCTTTGCGAAGTGGACGCGTCGCCGCCAGGTCGCTGGAATTCATAGCTAAGAAGCGAAATGTCCCTCCAGAATCATTATTATGGTGTAGCAACGGTAACCTAATACTTCATATGTATTATCTACAGTGTAGATTCTACACTGACGGCTATTCTCTGAAATTATAGATCCGATTTTCAGATTTTTTTAACTGATATAAATTTACACTATTCCCGATTGACATGGCTGAGCGGTAACTTCTGCGGTTCACAACTCAACTACACTGGGTTCGATCCTCGGCCACGCACTAATAAATTATTCTCGTAAGCTATGTAAGTGTGTCTAAATTTTCATCGCTCCGTGCTTTGGATGGCACGCGGTCCCGGGTGTTATTTTATTTTTATTTTTTATATATTTTTATTATAGTCATGTATAAACTTATAAAAGTCCCTTAAATATATCATTAAATAAAAGCACTCAAGAAGTCAGAGGCCCTAGGGCTGCGTGACGAACTTGGACACCACAGACGGCCTCTAGTAACTCATTCCACCAACAACAACAGAGCTGTTATTTTTACCTATTTTTTCATCGCGGTCCCACGTGCGCGCGCAGTCGGCAAGCGCGGTGCGGAAATGTAGGTGGCACTGCAAGATGTCTGGCAGCCGATGGAACAACGTTTGTATCTTGCTGCCATTTAGTATCGGTGGACTGCTCTCCTCTAGGGGTTTCTTGTAGTCCTAGAAAATATAACGACAAGGTTAATACATTTTTATCTCAATGAATATTTCAATCTCTCTCTCGCACACACTTTTTTTTTTACCGAATAGTATACTTCCACTATCACATATAGACAATATACCTTATTATTCCTCTCCATGCACTTGGAACAGATCGCTCTGAGCGATAAGATAAGTTTTGTCCTAGTTTTTAAATTTTCCTTGTTTTGTGGCGTTTCAATAAAGAGTTTATCTATCTATGTAGTGCACGCTCGAGATTTTTCAATCATATTATCAAAGCTCTTTGATCATCCTACTGGCCCAAGTGATTAAAATGTAATAATTGAATTATGTACTAATGTTTTTCTACGATTTATAGTATAGGCAATGCAATGTTTTGTCCATAGCAAAAAATAACGAATGTACTAAATCACTACAAACAAATCTAACCACATAAATGCTAATTTAATACTTCTTCACACTTGTACATGCTAACGTCTTATAAGGTAGGTACTAACTCTTTCCGATTCTACTGCATCTAATGACTAGAATAAAAACCTCATAATTCCGTCATATTTTCAGAGAATAGGAAGCGGTGTGTATGCTACAGTCATAGCTTAAAATAGCTTGACGTGTATTGAATGCAAAGCAAACACGCTTATACTTTGGACCTTGTTAGTGTCAAGATCAAGTTACACTGAAGATTGACGGAATTACATGCGAATTATAATAATTCTTGTTTAACACTTTGGTTGCTAGGCCGATCTTCTTGTCTAGCCACGGGTGCGGCTCTTCACACTCCATAATGTTTTCCCATACAACAAACACAACAGTTGTGTTTTCCCGCACTCGCGGCAAGTTTTGAAAAACACGACAGTTGTGTTTTCACCACTGAACGTATTAAGTGACGATGTGGTCGAAGGTGGCAAACGCTACAACGACACGGGCTCTCAAAAGCTACCGCCAGAGCACCCCGAAAGAGGCTTGGCGACCGTGTCAGAATGAAGTTCGTTCCTCAAGCCAAACAATTATGATTAATACCAAAAATGATGGCCCTGAAAATATTCTTCGCTGTTAGAATATCATCTATCCAGTATCACGACTCTTTGTACAGGTATGATGTAGCAATTAGCTAACACTAGAGTAGCGACACAAAATGTGCAATTTCGCTTCCGCGGTTGCGTCATATTACACAAACAAAGCGTCTGGGCGCTGTTGTCATAGGCGACATGAGAATTTACATTATAAACATTATTAAAAGGACTACCAGCGCTGTAAAAGGCCATGCGGAATGCATGCATTCAATATTTATACTCGGAAAATATACAGGTATAATTGACGTGACAAATCAATATGTACGACGTATGAGAAGCGCCCTTTATGAGAAATGCTTGTTGTGAGAAGTGCACATTCTGAACATAACCCGTTTGAAATTATTATTGCCACAGCTGGGTGTGACGCCGTGAAAAGGTCGTGGGATCGCAACCAACTAACAGCGCAAAAATGAGTATGATGGGTCTATAATCATTGCATGAATGAAAACATCGTATCTTTTCTTTTATTTTATTGCAATATAGGCAAGCATTTGACCGCGGTCTCACCTGATGGTGGAGCATGCTTACCTAGATAATACCTATTCACTCTTGACTTCAAAATTACAGTTTTCGGGAAACAAAGAAGCAGAAGAACTTTGGTGGTAACATCCTTGGCTTAACGTATTGACCACATCGGTAAGACAACGGCGGGCGGTCAAAAGCTACCAATACTTTAAATATTTTGTGAGAACAATCGTATAAATTTTACCAGATTGATTTGGAAATTTGACGCTGTATTTGAGACATTCGCCTACGTATCTCGCTCTAGAATTTCGAATGACAAGATCGAATAGTGAATGATTTTAACTGGGAGTCGCGATTGGTTAATCCAGAGCCCGACCTCGGACTACATTTGACATCTCTTTGTTAGCGATTGGTAACTTTAGGTAGACCAATGCAGTACGTAGAGGATTACCCTAGAGCGAAGCTGATTGATTTCAGGTTTAGTCTATGTTTAGTTTTGTTAAACTTAAGCTCTTTGAAGGATACTAAATGAAATCATTATTTTTTTTGTTCTTATGTGGTCAGATAAGATATTACATAAAAGTCTTTGAGGCTTCACACATCATCAATTAGGCATGCAAAAACTATTAGGTTTTACGATTATTATATTACATCACAATTGTTTTTGTTATTACTTAAATCTTTATTGTATTTAATTAGTGTCCAAATCATAAAATGTCGAATATGTATTACTCAAATTATTCAATTTCAAAATATCATTCTCGGAGTCAAAACATTTGACATTATTAAAGTCCAATCTGACATCTAAACGCTCATAAACGTTCATGCGTGCTGCTACCCATTCGACCACATTGGTTTTACCAAGTCAGTTCCTGGCCTAAAGGCGCTGTAAAAAAAACCCAGCTAATCTAAACAATTCATTGCTAGCATTAAACAGAAAGTAGCGTGTAAATACTTCCCATCAATATCTCTAACACTTACATAGTTTTTCTCTGCACAATGAAGCGTGATGATAGCCATAGAAGCATGAAATGAGGTAAACGAAACATTTTCTATGTATAGTGGAATATATAAAAGTCGCTCAAGCAAACATAATGGGTGTAATGTAAACATAAATAGAAAATATGCAAACAGACTGTTCCAATTAGTTTATTGAATGTCGCATGAGGTAGGGGCGGCTTCTGGCGTCACAGACACTTTGACCAGGCTCAACAGATAACAAGCGATGGCAATCAGTGCATGACTTATAAAAGCGACTCATTTGTAAGCGACACGAACCTATTTTTGGTTAGGAAAACCTTTTTAGTTCGAAAAACTTTATTTTTAAATGTGGAAAAAAGATTAGAAACAAAAGAGAGTAGGCCTTGGCTATTTCGCCGCAGTTGTTTGTAGTTGTATTATTTTTTCCCGGCTAAGCTCTTTTCTGAATATATATTTTATCTTCCTGAATAGCCTGTTTCATTCGAGGGAGACCTGCGTCTTCTACATCATTGATGTCATCAATAACTTGTAATTTATTGTTTTATAACCGGCGTCAAATAGTGTCAGATTATCACATTAAATCTGTCAATAGATTAGAATTAACCAAATCATAATCACAACAAATCAAGATTCAACAAACTAAAGTCCAAGGTTGACTTGAAGTCGTAAACTGTTATTATTATGTACCAATTAAAGTTTATTAATACAAGATTTAATAATCGTAAAACATTTGTTTAATATGACAGAATCCAGGATTCATGGCGCTGCTTAGGTTGAGGATAATTTATGCTCAATACTTGTTTGTAGGTATTGTTATGAAATTATGTTTTTGACTAGATAATAATTATATTGTTGCGACGTTTGGAATATTAGTCATGGAAGGAAAACATTGTTTATTAAATAAACAATAGGAAACATAGTAAACAATGGTCGGTAAAATACTTTAATTTCATAATTTCCTTTTGTGGTTTGACTTTATTTGTATAGATGTAAACAAAGTGCATGACACTTCATTTAGTTTGTACAGTTTGAATTTGCCGCGTAATAAACTTGATGTATAATTTATCTGTGAACTTGTTAGATTCTATGGAGTGGTCTGCCATATTGAATGAGTGAGACAGCATGATTAAATATGGAGAATCCGTTAGGTTATCGAAATATGATTTATTTTGTAATTTGAATGTTTAACCGATAGTAATTAATAAGAACTGGTGAATTGGTGATTTTTATGTTAATTAGGTTTTTATAAAGGTATTTGCTTTGTTTTCGGTATAATATCATTTAAAGATAATAATGAAGAGCAATTTGGCTTTCTCTTCAAAGGCATAGTAGATAATTATTAGTGTTGGCAACGTTTTATGACTTTTTCATTCCCGTGGTAGCATCTTTCGCAGAAGATAGTGGTTCGAGTCGGGCTTTCAACATAATCTTGGTTTAATGTGTACTGGTTTTACATTTAAAAAAATACGGATATTATTAAATTATCAGATGGCTGCCCTAGCTGTATTGTATCTGTATTCAATAGTAAACTTTACAGATCCATGCAACGAAGCCGTTCTATAGAAAACGCCCCATTTCCCAATATGCAAATGAGCCATGTGAATTGTGCACTAGACAATACCAATGTGGGACACACAGGTTAATATTTACATAAAAGTATGTTTTGTTGAGATTTTTGACGTCTACTGTAGGTAAGTGTACAAGTCGCGACATCTTGTTCGTTACAGATCGACAAACTTAATTCATGCACGTGAAATGGCGCCACTGTCTAAACAAAACAACAAGGTTTGTTAGAGAAAAAGCTGGCGCCTATAATCGCCGCATGCAATAATAAGTTTGTGCTGATGTGGGTTTCAAACAATAGAAATTATGAGAAAACAGAAAAGAAAGCTTCCGAATTAGACGCGGCTATCAAAAAAGGACCCGAAACGTGCTTTCGCGAGAGAGAAAACTTTCTAAAGGAAGCGTCCAAATACCGAAATGAATATTCACGTAAATAAGTTGATTGAACATGTGCAAATTCGACGAACCAAGTGACTTATTCATGTTCGTCATGCGAAAGAGGCGTGGTACAACCGATGACATACATAAAGTAGAACTGTTATACCGCCAACTGGTTTGCTAGATATTCATGAGCACAATAAAAACTCATAACATGTTACAGGTTTTCATAGACATGCTGGCGTTATGTAAGAGACAGTAGCCTCTAGTACCAACTGGATCTAACCACTTTCTGATCTCATTAAAATTAACACCTAGTCAAGTCTTACGCCTAGTCAACCTGGTATTGCAATTACATACTGTTTAATAGACTGTCCCGGCGAGATGGTCGCACTTCCTTTGTGGCGAACAAAAGTGGCAACACTGTTTACTAGTATAATCAAGTTATGTAATAGGAACTGTTATTATGATTGAATTATAATTGCCGGTGGTTTAGACATCAATCTGGGCTCACTTCCTTGCCGATCACGAATTTCTCCGGAGTCATGAGAAATGTCAGTGTGTGTTGTGTACAGAGGATCTTAGAAACCGGTTGGGCACCGACTTGTGTAACTTGTCCCTTTGTGTTGAGAACGTACTTCAGTTTACTCATAATCTCGCAAAACAAACATTTGATCGGGCTCGCCTTCTGTGTGCAATCATAGCGTACTGGCAGCGAAGAACCCTAACAAAATAATCAAAACTAAAGTTTCAGTCAAAACAAAAGACCGTGAATTTTTCTCATAACGACATGGTGATAAGCGGTTTAAACTTTGCACTCCACTGTACGTTTAATTACAAGCCACTTCCTAAAGATAAACGTCTGTAACATTAGCAGACTTCTTGTTGCGAATCGATGGTTCTGCCGCGCTTTCTAATGGGAACGATTTGGCTTGACCTGACCTAGCTATTTGTTGAACCTAGAACAATACTGCCTTGGGAATACGAGAACCAACTAACGACACTGCCGTCCCTACCGGCCACCTAGGCGAGGTAATAGATGAGTCGTGACTCGTGATGATTGTCATTTGTTGTTAATTCATTTCATACTTACATTGACAAGCCTTTGTAGCGTAGCAACGTACGAGTTCTCGCTGTGTATGACGGCGGCGACCACATGCCGTCGCCGCAGCTGCACCGGCGAGAGCGATTCCGGCGCACCACCCAGCGACGGCGGTGGCACCCGCCCACCGCGCACCTCTCCACCGCATGAGAACAGATCCTCTTCCAGCTGCAAAACGAACACAATTTCAACACTTCATCACGCACATGTTCCAAAAACAATTCGATGAGCCGATTCAAAAATAGCGCGCTGAATTCACAAGGACGCCGTGGTGAACGTAATTCCAAACGGCACGACCTTGCCGCACGTCACGAGTCGCGTCATCGAAACACTGTCTCACAAACACGCAAACGTCAAAAGCACCACCAAAGTCTTCACGTGACTTACGGCATAGCTCGACAAACAATATTCGCCTTTATCGTGAAGCAGTCGCATGCACGACGGACAAAACATGGCTGACCGGACGCGAAACAACGGAAAACTAATCAACTTATGACATTTACGTATCGCACGTTGTACGCGTAGACTCACTAAAAATAAACTGAATGAAGGAAATTACAATCGTATACATGAATCCGCTATGCAAGCTGACAGGCCTCACGGGGTACCAATCTGACATCATTATATCACATGTTAAAATAGATTTGCTTCTTTAGAGACTTGAGACCTCCGTAGAGACGAGACGCGGCGACGCGATCGACGCGTTACTGCGGTTTGTTATTCAATGTCTACTCAATGGTCGGGTCATGATTCATCTAAAATATAATTGTGAATCATGTGGGTAACATAATATATACGTCATAAATTTTACAGTCTGTTAAATAAATGAAGGATAACTGCCAGTGAAGCGATCGTTATAATTCCAGAAATGTCATCGCCGCCGGCTGGCAGTCGCGAGTCAATGACCAAATTGTTTAAAGGCACAACGTCCGCTTCATAACTCTTTATAAGGTTCAATGAAATGCTTAGTATACTCATAAGCGCTTCTATTAATTGAAAACTGTTCATGTTGAATGGAGGATGATGAGAGGAGTCATTAATTTTACTAAGATAACGGCTCCAAAGAAAGTTGATTGTACTAGTGTTAGATAAATAGGTACTGAAGATGGATTTCACCTTTCTTTAGAACAGGTGTCACGTTATTTTCCAGTTTGAATGTAATAGAGGCAGTGAGTTATGATGATTCTTTCATAATTAACAGCCTCATCTTCGATATTAAATATTTTAAAACTTTCTTGAATTTATATATTCATTACATCAGCAATATTCCGTACTTATAGAAAAAAAAAAAGTGCAACATCTTAGAGATAATCAATTCTATTTTTTTTCTGTTGTGATATCTCAGATTTCATTCAAAATTAAATAGGGAGATTTTACAAACTTGCTTCGACCGTATGAATAGATGTCTCACGGTAGCTATCTATTATCCTCCTCCTTTCTTGTCCCAAAAACATGTGACAGACGGACAACATCGCGACCGCAATGGGGTTCTATTTAAACCCTTCGGGTAAGGACCTTAAAAATTCTTGAGACAAGATACTAACCTCAGGCAGCTTTGGCATCTTGTCATTCTCATGAGTATTCATGTCATACTGATGTGTCGATCCTCTCCTCACGCTGAACCACCTGGCAAGCCTTCCCCCTCCCTCGTCGTCGGGTGGGGGAGCGGGAGGAGTGGGGGTCGTAGTACCACTGCGCCATCGCTCGCACAGCTCCCGCGCCCGGCTGAGCGTGTTGCGCAACTGCCCGCTAGTCCTGAATGAAGGGAAATTAAATGAATTAGGTGGACAGCTGGGTGGTTTATGTAGACCGGAAGGTGCAGAGGTGATGAGGAGTCATGTTTATTCGGTTCTGGACGCTGGACGTTTTGAAATATATTCAGCTGAGCCATTACAATGAAGTAACTTCATAAGTTTATGTTCGACTGATACCTGATTTGAAAGATAGGTGTAGACCGGAAGGTGCAAGTAATGAATGGATGTATCTATATTATCATTGATTGAGAGTTGAGAAATAAGTAACGTAACGACTGTAATAAAGGTTTCTTGTTATGGCCACGGTTCGCAGCAAAATTGTACCAGCGGGGAAGTTTTATAGAGTTACTTTGGCTAACATAACATTTACGTGAAATAGATATATCAACATTACTTTCAGAATTCTTCCTCCTTCTGGCATATGCAGCTATCTTGGGATTTACACAAAATTATTTATTACAACAATTTATCCGGGTGATAAATACATTTCAGCACTTCGCATCGACTTGGTAATTCATTGGAATAGTCTTGCCAATAAAGCGACATTCTATAAGCTATTGGATTACTCAATGGCATGCAGAACGGCCTCTCAGTCTTATGCTATCGAGTTATAGTTAAAATTCCTTAGGTGTAATAAATGTTTATGTTACTGAACAGTTAAGTTTGTTTTCGTATTATGTTTTTGAAACATTTCGTTGGAATATCATGTTACGCGATTGAATTAGTAATGGAATCTGCAGGTGTTCCACAGGGGAGTGTTCTAGTTGCAGATAGTTTTATTTATGTTAGTTATTACACGAGAACAAATAGAAACATCTACCTAAAATAGTAATATTGATATTTTTGTGTTTAGAGGTTTCACGAAAAGGAACCGCTTGGTTGTGCAAACGATATAATCTCTGTATGTGACTATAAGATGATCTTCTTGTTTATTTCTTATCGAGCATGATGTAATACGACATTCGAAGGTCAGCATTATGCAGAAATAACCTTGAGAATGCAATTCCGTCAAGTTGTTTACATCTGCAAAATTTTATTAAAGAGGTTCCACAGGATGTGATTATTACACAGTTACCCACTAAGTCATATCATTGGAATAGGTTCTTCTGTTTCTTAGTAATTACAAGATTTGCAAGTTAACTCTTGGTCTACCAATTTTTTTCAATTACCTACCTCATGTTCATAGTTACATCAGTCACGAACGTCATTTATTTCTCATTTGTTAATTCGCGGATTCCGCTTTATATAACCGATAGATTAACATGTTACCAATTTATTGGTTCCGAATTGCTTGATTGGCCGTATGATTGTCAGGATACGGTCAATTAAGAAGATACGGAAGAAGCTCAATTAACCATAAAAATTGGCATTTTGTAACTATATTTCGTAACATAAAACAATGTTTACCGTGATAATATTATGAGAATTTACATACGAATATTTTATTTATAAAAAAGCTAACGACCATAAAAAGCACGGTTACTAATCGTACTCATTTTTTTCATTAGGTATCTACTTTTAGAAGTAAATAAGACCTGACCATTAGGCCAACATTTAATAAAAGTAATGAAGCCTGAATTATAGGCCCAATTAATTACTATGCCATCGACATATCGAGCATCATAAATAACACAATCAATCTGACAAAACCAAATCAAACAATTGATCAATAAGAATAAAGCAATTAAGATGACGATACTGTAGGCAGAAAATAAAATACTGAACAAAGAATATGTCGAAGGTTGTCACAACCGATAGACATTAATAAATTTTATAAATATATCTACTAGCGCGAATGCAAACATACATTTGGTAATGTGATGAAAGATGAAGTACATATTGTCTTTGCGATTGCTTCGCTGAGTGAAGCAATCTCAGTAATGCAATTTTATCTTAAGGTATCGGTTACGGTACTCACGGATTCGTGTTTATGTAAAAGTGTTTCTGTATTCGGAATCTGTTTACACAGTGAAGCAAACAAAGTAATTCCAAATTAGTTTTTTAAACTCATCTGAGTTCAGGTTGCAATCAAATTTTCATGCTTTAAAAGCACCATCCGCAGCAGGGTGTATTCTGTCTACACGGAAAAAAATACTGCGGACAAGCCACGTGTGGATGGAATTTGCACCCGCACTCGTATCCGGGTAAGACAGAAAACATGCGGTATTTATTTTGCAGGTGATTGATATAATGATTGCAAAACATGTAAACCTGTTCGCCTTTGCACCTTTGAAATAGCAAACAAAGTAATCGATGTTTGATCTTCACAGGCCATCGCGAAAATTAGGTATGCGCCGCGAATATCGCTAAAACAATTTCGTACAAATTGATGCCGTGATGTTAGGGCATGTAACTACTAACTAGTGATGATCCTTAGGTCAAACAGCGCTCGTTTGAGTTTTCCAACCGAGTCACGGGTTAACGATCACAATTTCATGATTAGGCAAATTAGACATTGCCTCTTAATGCAGAAAATCAACTTTTTCCCTTTAAATTGCAGCACAATACGCAGGTATTTTATCTACTTTATTATATTTCTGACATGCAGTGACCTTTCTGTACCAATATAGTTTAGCAATGTTTACACAACGAAAAGTATCCACATAAGGTATCGCTAATTAGAAATCTATGGTCGCTATCTATTGGACTGTCATGAATCGAAAGGTCAGCTGAGATATATGAAATAAAATGAGAAGAAACATTTAGTATTGTTGCAAAGCGAAGTACAGAATTTAAATCACTGAACAGCAACAATAAAACAGGAGACGCACTGTCTACGCTCGGAGAGCTTATCTATTACATTGACCTGAGTGGTATGTCATAATCATAATCATAAATATGCAATAACTTAAGTGTTTATTTAAATTAACCATAAAACCAATATTAATCAAACATTTATTGGAGAGACATAAAGCGAAATACAGCTGGAACTCAGCTCGGTCGTAAAATACAGTTTCAATTTGTATTTTGTGCTTTTTTTTTGGTTTATTTTCGTGTTATAGTTATCTATGCAATAATTCACGCATTGTAAAAAGTAATTTCCTCTATTCATCATGGGTTGTAAAGCTAACAGGCATTTGACCTCAATTAGAGAAAATAAAAACTGTAGTCAATGGCGAAACAATTAGTGTTAATGAATTGACTCTCAGATTGGTTTGTTAGTTGTTGTGTTACTCATATGACGGTTTATTTTTAGGTTTGTTATGTCTACTACTATTTTAATTCGTACCTTTAACAAAGCCAATACAATAAGCTTTAGCAGCATTGAGTTTTGAGATGTTGCCTGCTGCGACACGTGTATCTACGCAAGATTTGTGTATGAAGGCGATTAAAAATCGCTAGCTATTGTAAAAGTGTATAGAACAAAAAAAAGTACTCTGATACATGTTATATCATGGTTCTTGTCAAGGTCAAAACGACATTCGAAACCGATATAAAGTGAGTCTTTTTGGTAATGTTGACAATAGGGGTGTGAATAATTACCCTTCTGCAAACAGATAATATACTGTGTGAGTTTATCGCCAACGCAAATGCAAATCGAGAGGCAGCGGTATCATCGAACCTTGACATTATTTTTAATGCTATGCTATCTACTTGTTTGGTGTATAATGTCACATGTTGGTTTGGTCGACAAGTTTGCACGTGGATATAAAAACAGCATTTGTTGAATGAATTCTTCATTCATCTTTGGCCACTCCTTAGATTTCGCAGCGCACTAAAGTTGTAACGGACCTTCAAGCTATCGGACATGGTTCTCAGACATTCTCAGTAAAACCAATATATCTATTTTGTAAAACAGACATCTTTTGTCTTCACAACATTTTGAATTCCGGAACACATGGAAGTATCTTTCACATGTCTTTTTGTGAACTGCTATTCAGGTTAGCAAACCGTGACATCAGAGTTACAGCAAGACAAATCAACATAAGACATTAATATCTCTTTGGCTCTAGTTCAGCGTGCCACTTAGAAGGCATTTAGAAAACACAAGACCTACATAGTCTCATGCAGAGTACAATAGCATATGAGCGCGATCATTTGTCGAGGCAGTGCCCTGAGTTGGCCTCCAGTTTGAACACAGGAAATTCGTGTTAATTGCCAGCGCGACACTGCTAATTGTTCAGCGGAGACCACACGAGCAGAACGTCGAGGCTCGGCGGTAGCTCATCTCCCAAGGATTCTAAATCCACGACCATTTCTCATTACACCTCTAAGTTTCTTGTGTGAATCTATATCAATGAGAAAATTCTCTCCAAAAATGTTTCGCATTGGTCTTGATCAGATTGGTCTAGGTTCGACTTGTTTTCAAACACTGAATGATCTAATTAAGAATTCCTTGTGTACTTCATATTCGTATACCGATTTTATTCATCTGAGTAGTTCGCATTGATCAATATAAAACTATATTTTAGCAGCTACAAGTCAAATGCGAGTTCTCAAGTGCATCCATTTAGTTGTCTGTACCACCGCAGCCTCTATAATAATACGATGTGCGTGAGGAAATGTGAGTGTGCGGACGTGTATGAATGAAGTCAAGTCACTCGAGCAGGGGATGAGACGGGAAGTAGCATTCATTCGCCAACTGTCAACTGCAGACTTGACTTTACCATGTTGTTACCTAATAGCCGCAATTACGGTTGACCGCAAATAAATTATGTGGGATGTTATCTACATCCTCCCTGATGTAATCTCCCAAGGTGGTCTCCGTCGTTATACAAGCATAGGACTTGCTTTTATACTATCTGATTGCAATATAATAGGACAAGTAGCTTCAAGCGCACTTTAACTTCTGACGTCTTCCGTAACGTGTAAGTTAATTTGTGGATACACACCACCAACCATACTATTTTTTTTTATCTGTCCATCCAATGGTTGTTTTAGCTGGAAGAAACTGTTTTGAGCAATAATACCCGCTCATGGTACTGCCTTAAGTAGAT
Organism: Campaea margaritaria; assembly: GCA_912999815.1. Taxonomy (NCBI): domain Eukaryota; kingdom Metazoa; phylum Arthropoda; class Insecta; order Lepidoptera; family Geometridae; genus Campaea; species Campaea margaritaria. The sequence goes on from OU538800.1 coordinate 6,413,957, forward strand.
TACTATAGTTTCTTTTTTTGGGTACAGTAAACAGTTTTCTATTATATTCTAAATTGTTGGCGCATACGAAGCAGTAGATGCAATGCAACTACTGGAGTCCAACATATCAGAGCATATCACTATACCTACTATAGGTAAGGAAATCAGTTTGAGATAAATAGGAATTCAACTTTGCCCTTATGCACTCAGAATGAGTCTCAGCAAGATAGCGTGTGTCGAGATTTTACCCACCGACCCATATCATATTGATATTCCACGTCTACTAAGTAATCATACTCGTAGCTATCTGAATTGTCTAGTAAACTATGTTCAACTGATGGACATAATAACGCTAGGTACGGAAGCAACAGAATGCCTCGAATTACTTGAGGTGCTAATGATGAGGATTTCCTTGGAGTAAAATTAAATGTTGAAACATTTTGGTGTGATGTAGAACGTTCCAGGGCTAAAGAATTCGTGCCACATTTTCATCACATGTTAATTAGACATGAGGATTTCCTTGCAGCAAACTATATTTCTGTTAATTAGTGAGAAACGACGCAGTTAAGCTGTAGATACACCTTCGCAACCAGAGCGATTCTGAAACTAGAGGGTCTAATAAGTAGTCTTTGTGATGAAGTTTTAATCATTGTCTTCGAAATGGGGTTTTAGTTGAACATGGTGTACTGGAATATTTTAGTCGTTGGGATTAATTTATTGCACTAGCTTTGGAGAGGCTTCAGGCTTTGGTCCTATACTAACATTAAGCTCAAGTGTCTGAACTAATAAGGTAATAAGCAACAGTTGTCGTTTGTTTTTATTCTGCCCCTATTCCATCAATTCTCAGAACAGCGTTACTAGTGTGATTACTTTTATTGCAAGAACAGTTTAGACGCATGTGTGTCTGGAGCTTTAGCCTGAAACTCGATACATTCGTCCCGTTTTAGACTCGTCCCTCCAAAAGGCGAGAATTGGTTCTAATTCTGTGGGTGCGATCAATCATTATTAGCTGTGACGGTGCGCCGCCCCCGTCTCAGCTTTGTGTATTTATTTCAGTGTTTTGGAAAATAAATTCACTGTCAATGTTTCTGCATTCGGATTGGAAATTTCCGATCAGTTTTAGATGTTTGATTTCACCACTTCACATAGTTTTTATTTATTTGACATGTACAATGTGAGGCCACATTCAATTAATTTCAGTATCGAAGAATTCCAATATCGATCGAATGGAATTATTGCCACTTGTTGGTGCCAATTTTTTGTCCAACTAGTCGAAATTTTAGTATAGTTCTGATAAACGATTTTTTATCACTCTCAAACCTTATGAAAACCACTGGGATAGCAATAAATTTAAAGCTGTCTAACTTAATATTAATTGTTTAAGCTTACAGAATTGGTATGGTACAGACAGCTATAAAAGTCATTGTACTTTTATACGAAATATTTGAGGATTTTGCTTCCGTTCAGCTAAATTGTTAGTATTTTGTTTGCATTCTGCAAAGTTGTTAGGACGTTTTTGCTGACTGTAACATTGTAATGTGTACTAACTTGCGCTCTTCAGAACTAGCAAGGTTCTCTGTTGTCAGATAATTATGTCATGAAAGAAATTATCATGTACTAACCTGGAGTCCAGCGTGGAGTTGAGTCTCTGGGAACGACGGAGGGGTGCGTTTCTCACTGCACTCACCGGCTCCTCCCAACTCCCGCCCGCCGACCGATGCTCATCTGGAGAAGAGACAAGTTTTAAAATCATTGCCGAATATCTGGAATCTTATTAAATACAACCCAGGTGTGTCCAAGTCAAGAGTGAATGTGTATTCTAGACAAGCTTGTTTCACCTGCGGCCATATCGTCGTTTCCCATCAGGTGAGATCGTGGTCAAACGCTAGCCTAGTAAGTCATACAACAATCTGTAAAGAAGATTTAAATAGTTAATGATGCTAGAATCGGTTTATTCCTATGATCCCCACCAGGGAGATTACGATACTTTCCACAAACGGACTCCCATAATCTACACTAAATGAAATTTGTCGGCCTGCCGTTAAAAACGTTCTCCACAATTACTATCAGAAAGTCGTTTTTTCGAATGCGTCGAGACGGGGATCGGATTCGTAAACTTTCCGATACATGTGAATAGGAGGGGTCCTGATCAAATATCGAAGACTGGTTTATATTGTTAGTAAGACATAACAAAGGTAGGTAGGTACATATTGGGTTTTGAGAAGAACTTCCGGTGTGTTACTTATGTTCTGAGTATACTAGTTTTTATGTAGACATTGGTGTCATCTGCGTGCGAATTCATTACGGAAAGATTTAAGCTAAATGTCAAGTAATATTAAAATAATTGAGGAATAAAAGTTTTCGCAACACTAATTAAAATATCCACATTGCGATGACTGATGGATCTAATGATTCAATTATCTGGGATAGTGGCAATAAAGAGGAGAATTCTTCGAAATGTATTATTTTCAAAGAGAAGATACCAAAGGTCATGCCTAAAGTAACAACTAATGACAACTCAATTAGTGAGGATTCAAATAATGAATTTTAACAGGAACAAAGAATTTGTTAAATTCACTAAACTTTAAAGTGAAACAAAAGCGCATAATTTCGTAGGAAACTGATCAATATACATGGAAAATCAGAGAATTGAAATATATAATATCACAAAATATCCTCGTCCTATACGTAATTTTTTTTATTTCTTTAAGTCATACTTTAAGAATGTTGCGATAATATGGTGGCAAAAAACCAAATGTCAATTAACTGAGTATGGGACCTTGAAGCCGCCAAGTGTAGGCGGTTTATAGGGATACCACGTTATGTCAAAATACCACGTTGTTTTAAACTAATATTTCGAGTACTACATCAAATATTTACTTTCTGATATCACTAAAAACGGTAGGTTAACAAACAATTAAGTAAACATATTTAATTAATCTGTCATGTTTAATTGTCGTGGTCACATCTTGTGGCGCAACGGCACCTAACCGCAAAGTTTAACACCTCAACCCACAAATTCAATAATTACCTACTTAGTTTGTATTTCTTAATCAATTTGTGTTTAATTTTGGTGATTTTGTTGCCCTTCTTCGCTCGCTTCATGTTGTCACATCGTTTCTCCATCACGTTTTCCCACTTCACGATTCAATTGCGTAACATCGCCTTCAACTTGAAGATCAAGGTTTACTGTCTATTTAACATTTAAAACTTCACATTTAATTATGTAAACCACTTATACAACACTTAAACGTAACTTTGCACTGGAATTTTAATTTGTGGTATCACATTTTATTTCCTTGGCGGTTACCACGTGTCGCCTCCGCACTGTTTGCTTACATACTAAACCGAAAACTTACTCCTCAACTAGCTGACTGCTAATGATATCACTAACAATACAGTAATTTCCTCGGTTATGATTGACTCGGTAGGCTATCTCGGTAGGTATTCCTATACTAGGGTTGAGGTTGCCGACCTACTTTAGTTTCGTATACAATTTTTCACAGCTCACTTTGCACAGATGTTAATCGATTGTGTGTTGCGAATTAATTTGATATCTGGTTCAATTCGTTAAGCTTAATTGTGCTTGAAATCGTTAAGAAATAAATACATTATGAAGAATTTGCTACAAATTGTTTTATAAACATGAGATAATTGGCACTGCATTGGATGGTGACGTGAGAAAGTGTGAGAGAGGAATAACTAGCTTTTATCAAAGATTTGTATTGTTATGGTAATCGTTAATGGCAGCCCTGGCATGAACTAACTACGGATGGTATTAAGACGTATAACATCCTGAACAGTGTTGACCTCCCTTTCGAGATAGTGCTGCGCTATTGAACATAACTCATATCGCCCCAGAGAGATAGCACCAGTTCCTTGAGTTGCCAGTAAGTACATGCGCAAGTTGTATTGGTAGGAAAGTACGTACGTAGGTAGGTAAGCACTGAACCCTTTATAGACTATACGTACAGACGCAAGAATTAGGTATAGCAATTGTAAACACACGAGCCGTATTGAGTCTTATAGCCCCACCAATAACATTAATTAATTTACAGCTGGCAAATTTCACAACTCATAACATAACCCACTGTCGGTCATGTATTGCTTTTGAAATCGCACATACTAATAAAACAAATTACAACGATATTCATCGAAGTTGTAAGTTATTGGCTTGCAGATAACCCCGTTAGATGGGAACAACCTGTTGCTGGTAAATGTAAATATCGAAATATCAGGTCCATAACAAGAATCGATTTATGTACGGTCAGTACTGAGTACCTATCTGGAGATCTCTGAAAGAGTTAGTATAGACTGTGTATCGGAGTGGGTCGAGGCACCGAGATCTGAGATGCCGCGCCGCGCCCCGTCACTCACGGACGCATTGTTTCGCTCGCCTAGAGCTTGTGATTCATAATATTACAAGTCTCAGATAAGAATGCAGCAAATAGGCCATTGCAAGCGAACAATCGCGCCCGATCTGGGCGTTATGCGCTTGACACAATTCCTGGCGCCGTGTGCGGGAACGTTATATGGGTTCATTGTATCAGAAATACAGAGTAATATTGAGCAGTTTGCATCGCGAATGCGAATGACGTCAATGAAGCTAGTCATTCAAAACCATAGAACTCTAGAAAATTACGTTGAATTGGAAGACCACAACCACAATGATAAATGTGTTTGTTAAGGAAAAGACGGGTCTACGAATAAGGAAGTCTGCTAGCAGTTCAACGACCTACGAAAGTAAAAGTTTTATCTGCATCATAGACTATTGCTTTTCTGAGAGAACAGCAGAATGACGATGGTAGAAGAAATTGTTAAACAGCAGTTGCCTGAATATATAGTAAAACATCAGACAAAATATTGACAGCGCTGCGATCGTGGAGAAAGAGCCGTTCTACTTATCTCCATTGAACTTAACTCGTCTAAACAATGATTAGCAGCCGAGGGCAATTGCAGCATCGGACCCGACACCCGACGGTAGATGAGGGCATGGGGTCGATAGAAATTGTCCAATTACATTTATTCAGATGGTTACGAATGTCACTTACAATATCGGTGCGGTCTTGCCACACAATTGGTAAATGTACTTTCTATTCCACAGCTGGTATACCATTCATAAAATTTTAGTTTTGTGTTGATTTGAACGATTCAATGAATGTGGCAATCGGTTCTACGTTTGTGTTAGTTTTTCAGAGTCTGAAACAATATTTGTGATCTGACGTCTTGTAAGACTTCGGAGTTACTTTTCGACACATTATTTCTATTTAAAAGTGCTTCATCTGTTTCATTTTCAAGTTTTATCGCCATGTTCTAGTTTAAGTAGTATTTTAATTGCATTTTTATATCCATAACGAATTTCAATGCCACGAAATATTATCGAAAGATCATTAAGGTCGAGCTCTAAAGTTGATAAGCCATAACTATTTAATTAAACCTCACCAGTGACAGTTGACTAGTTCGGCGTAGAATAATAATATCATTGTTTCCGTTTGGAAACACTATGGTTTGTAATTCAAAATTGAAGAACCTAATCAGTTGCACAAAGTTATCTCGTAACAGATGTTTCTCTAAATAAAATGGATGAATCGCAGCAATTGTTATATGAACAACACAACCGTTACCTATTTGTTTTATCGGTTCCTCCGTCACCGGACATAACTTCACTTTGTTTACGACGATCACCAAAGTAAACTGCATTGTCTCACAGCACCGACGCACGCGCAAAAACAAATCGATTTTCTCACATGGTCGTTACATATTAACATATTCATTGTTTGACGCGTCAAGCTAACCCCGATGTCGGTATAAAACTAAGGCCGGATTAACATAATTTCCGAGTGCACATGTCAATTGTCGAGCCTACAGTTACTTGACTACCAGCATTGGCTCATGTCCAGAGTGAAACAATTATTATGAAGCTCCCAGAAGCTAATTGTAAATATGCGTGGCTCCCGCATCAATTGGGCTCATTCGAAGCGACGCACGACGGGAGAACTTTCAGTGACGGATATAAACACAATTGGGGCTATTTCTAGAAATGGCAAGAACCCGACTGGAAGCAAAACATTCTGCGATGGCCTTTTAGATTTTGACTCAGATTTAGGTGGAAATAAACTGAACAGATGAGTTGTTTTTCACGCAGATACTTGAGCGTAGAATTGATGATCAACAAGTGTTAAACAAATGGAATCGAATGTTGAGTAGCTAAAATAGATGAGTTTAACAGCACACAATATTTCTAGTGTACATCTGGATAATTTGATAATCTATGCACTTAACTCGAGAGCAAAGCGGACAAAATAACAAACACATCAGTTACAGTAGATATGAATCATGCATGACAGGTCCACTCGAAAACAAAATTGAACATAGAAAATAATTAAGTATTGTATTATTTCTCCAAACATAAGAATTAGCATTGTAATAGAATCTCTGTCAAACATTATTCACAAAGTAGATAGACACGAAATATATGAACAAACATGCGAATGGAGTAGGTACGAGTAGCTATAGCAAGCCCAGCCAACACAACTCTGCGTACTCTAATGGATGTGGTAATGGGGATCAGTCCAAAAATAATCCAGATGCATACGAGTCTTAAGCCAGTCGTAAATAAAATACTGCGCAAGATTGATGATTATAACGCGACTACTGCGATACTATTATTAGCACTTAGAATTCTAATGTTCAAGTGTGCTTTTTGCATCAATACAAGTGCATCTGATGTCATGCTGTCGATTGTAGTTAGACGGCAAATAATAATAGAATTTAATACAGATGAAGCATAAAGAGAATCTCAGTAGCACGCTTTGTAAAACACGTATTTAATAGCCAATCTGTGGATTCGTAACGTCAAATTACTAACACGATTTAAGGGCTTTAATTATGTAAATTCAATACAATGTGATTTAAATATTGATAAAGATAATAGAAATAAAAATGTAATACATAACCTTATACAAAAAATAAATCGCGTCAAGCATGGATGTAAATGAGTTTCAGTGACATGGAATGAAAATAGCTGAAGAATCTAAGGCTAACTTACTAAATACACTGTTAGCACTACATCCATATTAGCACGCGTAAAGAAATTAACATAACAGTTGTGTAAAATGAATAACATGTTAAATTAGGTTAATTAAAGCTTAACGTTATTCACGTAGGTGTAATGCCTGTAATAACATTAGTTGGGTGTATTATGTGTGCTGTAGAAAGAGCAGTGCTATTATTGTCAGACCTATGTTAAATAGTAAATAAGCATGTTTTACATGTGTGTTTTCGTGTTGTCTCTTATGTACTTAGTTCTCAAACAGAAGGTTATATGCAAATCACAATGTTATACAAATAATTTTCTAGGCTAGACTCAGTTCAGTCGATAAAATGAATTGCAGAATTCAGGCTAGCAGTTAGAGAGACAAAGGGTGACCTAGTAAAGGATTTATACATATTTTCTAGGGTTCTTTGTTATGAAGTGATGTCAAGTTAGAGGCTAGATGAATTTTTGGGTTCATTTTGATTAGGGCACAAGATTATCTATGCCTTGCAAGTCAATTTTGACCTAGTTTCTGTTGTTCATTGATTTGAAATTTGCATGTCTGCCAAGTTCCGATGAATATACGATTGATTTGGTGAAGGAGATGGAGGGTAGAAAACGGAACTCCTCAGTGACCAACAGTATAATATGTTGGTGATGTTTGACCCCTTTGTCAGCTTGCAGTATCGACAATATATTTTACAAAGACTTGCCTGGAATATTTTTCAACAAAAAAGTATGTATGAATCAAGCTGCTTTGTAGTATCTTCTGTTATCCCTTTCTCTGTAAAGTGGAACTATAAATCACATTGCCTGTCCTACTAACAGTACTAACTAACCCATACCAATTCAACTCTACTGGTACCTTTAGCTAATTCATTAAGGGCCCGTACTTTACAGGTTCCTATCATAATAGTATGTCGCATTTAATAACTAACATTACTTATGACCTACATCGGGTTCAGTGGGTGTAATACTTACATTTAATGAGTACCACCGAGTCGTGGGGCTCGCATTGCACCTGGGTGGCGTTCATGACCAGCAGAGCCCCACCGCCCTGCCCGCCACCCGCGCCGCTCGCCTCCCTGTGAATACAATTACGATAAAATTACATGTGAAAGAAGTACATTATTGTTATTGTCATAAAATATGCCTCGTATGGATAATTAAGATTGAGATGACATGCAGCTGGGATGGGACGATCTCAGCGACTTGGATAAAGCCAATTGAAGCGTCAACAGTGCATCGATTATCAGAGGCAGCACTGTCACTGGCTGGCACTGCTCATTATTGCTAAGCACTAGCCCCCTTGGCACATACACAATTATTATTATTGTAGTTGTGATCAGTTATTTATTATCTCTTTGTGTTTGTTGTGTATGTTGTGCCAAATCAACGTATTTCCATTCTCTTGTAATAGATCATTAGATACGCAATCAAATTTAAGTCCTACTAACATAGGTCTTAATTACAGCTACCTACTGTAATATACCTCTAGGGCTCTTTACCTGATGAGTAAAGCCCGTCACACACGTAGCTATAATATATATTAATATAAAATATAGCAAGGCATATTACGATATTATTATATGTTAGCTACGTGTGTGACGGGCTTTAGAAGAGACGTTAGATGGATTGCTAACAACATTATATTAAACTAGGTACTTCAGGTGACTTTTAAACCCTTGTACCATTCATACACAAATGGTATTTTATGTGAAACATAGAACATAATCGTAAATCATGAGGTTTTGTAAACATGATTAAGTATGTACTGGGGGTTTCGAGGTCATCGACCTTGAACTGTGGCCTTAATAATTATGTTTCAAAAAATCCTTGATGTTGGTTGCGGCTTGTAAGGATTCACAACCAAGATTATCATTTCAATACGGTAATGAGGCTTTTGAGAAGATACATTTTTTTTGAGAATGTACTTAATTAGGAAAATTTTGAAAAGGTTTGCCATTAATATATTTTTTATGGGCTTGTTGTAAACTATTAATTAAAGTAGAAATGTACCTAATCTAATTTGTTTGTGTGCTAAAGTGTAACTAAACAAAATTAAAATAAACTAAATGTACCCAATACAAAAATTTTGCATAAAACAGTAAATTGCAAGCAAATGTTTAGTTTTAGTAAATTTTGTTGTTGACTGTACTGTATTGCTTAGTGAAAAATGTATGAACATATATTATACAATAATAGTTAAAAAAGCAGCATTTTTTTATATATTAAAGTTGGACAGCAAATTTATGAACATACTAGATGTTTATACAAATAGTATACTAGTTCATAATCAGCATAATATTGAAATTCGAAATGCACTCTTTTTCATTGACATATTTTAATCAAGTGCTTAAGGTAAATTCCACTGTGCAAGAATCAATAATAATCATTAGTATGGGAACCAAATGAAGTAATGGCAATTAAGCTGAAGAGTGATGTAATTTTTATAATAGCTAACAGGTGCCACAGATGAGTGTTAGCATTGTGACTAATGCGGCAATGTTACATTCAATACTTATAATTATGTAGGTTGGTAATGATATTGATTAGCCGTTGAACAATGGTTTGTTTAATTACATGGTTTAATAAAAAATATAATTAGTATTATAAGTTAACAGTAACTTCATTTGAGTTATAAATGCAGTGGCGATTGGAAATTAGTTTGCAAGGAGTATCTGATAAAATGAAAAAGGGCATATATATTTGAATTAGTGATTGTGTGGATTTCTGGAAATTTGAAGGATATAAATATATGAACTGTTTTTTCTGTTGTTTCTGTTCTTTGTTCTGTGGTGTTTAAATAATGAGTTTATCTATCTATCTATCTTTCTGTTCTAATATTGTTGAGAATGGTCCATAGACTAGTTTTATTATCCATTTTTATATTATCTAGTTTTATAGTCCATAGAATAGTTTTTTTAGTGTGTCTGTAAATTCCAAAATTTCTCTCTCCGAGACAGTCACTTTAAGTAAAATTATGTTTCATTTGATAATAAAAGCGTGTTAAAAAGAAACAATAAAAATTCTATACTTTGAAGTAAAGGTGTCAACAAATTCAATATAATTTGTTTGATACTCCAATTCATATTAACTAGGGATGGTTTAACAACATAAATCTCTATTGTCAATAGCTTTCTGGGTCCATTGAAATTTATCTCTTGAATCTATAAAAGGAATGAATGCCGAGAGGTCAGAGGTTACAGGGTCACTGACATAGTTACCAAAGTATCAATTGTATAAATGTACTGAGTTTCTACTTGTGCAAATAACTAGGTAGATATTTGTGGTGTTGTTGGTGGTGACAATTACGTGTTTATTATAGTTTACGGCAAATATGATGATAAAAAGGAACCCAGCTCCGCTCACAATCAATGTTAGTAAGTCCATTAGGTATTGAGTTAAATTATTATAAACGGAGTAAGTCAATAACATGTTTAATAATGTTAAGAGGCATTGTACCCAAGTCAGTGTTAGGTCTTAATAAGTCTATAATCTATAATAGGTCCTACACGTCGACTTCACTATCAAAGAATAGATTTTTTTCAATAAGTCTTGTTTACATGAACAAATTTTGTCGCATTTATCCCTTTGTAAACATGTCATTTACGGAGATAACTCTGTAGTTTATTTTTGGTGTACAATAAGGAGTTTTCTATTCTATTCTATTCAATATTTTTAATTGTTGACAGGAAGCATCCTAGACAATAACATTTTATGAGTTGTTTTGTGAATTCTTGCAAGAGATTTAAGGGGTTGATCTTAAAAAGGTGTTTTTCTATTTAAGTATCACTAAAGCCTCCAAGATGCTTGTGTGTTATTTAAGAGGCATGTGATCCATTAGTCTGGGTGGTTCCCCAATGGTGGATTATGACCTATTCCTCTCAGGAAAGTGAGATGAGGCCGGTGCTCAGCAATGAGCCAATATGTGTTGTTTGTTGATGATGATGAAGTAACAATGAAATAATAATTGTACAAAAAGTAAAGACTTAAAATAACATGTACCTCATTAAAAAGTTCAAAACCCAGCTGTGAAACAACAAAAAAGAATGTAACTTCACACTCCCCTAATCTCAAAATAGAAAGAAACATTAGTAAAAGAACTTCAAGTGTGAACACATGGTTTGATAATAAAACTCAGTTTTGAGTTGCTTTATTTGAGGTTAACATTATGTTAGACTTTCAAACGACAGAACTGGTCGGACACATCCTCTTTCGAAGGTTTGTGTGGGATTATAATAGTTGGGTGGTCTACTCTACAGTGTTAATTAATTGCATTTTGCAATTTAGCAAGAAACACCATGTATAACTCTATCCATTTGTGAATATGTTTTGTCAAGGATCTTTGCTAAACAACTAGTAGGAGTACAAGTAGAAGTACTATCTAGGTACCTCTAGTACCCGTTTTGGACATAGTTTATATTTGCATGTGGCATGCCTAGACAATAGATTTTTTATTGTTGTCTAACTGTATCCGTAACATGCAGCCTACAAGTTAAAACACCTAGAGTAGGTATTTAGAAAACTAAAAATAGGGTATCAAAGACATGGCTGAGAGAACATCTGGGAAAATAAATGTTATTACTCAGCAAAAGCAACCACTATTTAAAACTCTTTTGTAAATATTTATTTTCCAAATAGCAATTGGCTCAAAAATAGTTTAGTATCATCAACATCATCTGCAGGTACAATCCACCTCAAAAATCATTGGACGAGTCCAATGTCCATTTCAATTGTAGGAACACATAATAATTTTGTTTTCATACTAACAGGTAACTGAAATTATCCACATGTTCAGCTAATTTTGCTGCTGATTGTACCATCCAAATTATTTCAGTTAGAACCAATTAATTTCATGTGTTTAATTGGATTCTGGACAAATAAAGCCGTCCAAATGAGGGAAACTCTGGCAATTGAGAGCAGTTTTCTAGGACACCAATTAGTGTAACAATACTGCATATTGGTGTGCTATGATTCAGACTGTACCTACCATAAAAGCGAACAAAGCTTGCAGTGTTAAAATGAAATATAATTCTATTCACTGTTACTAGATTCTGAATTTATAAGCCTTTTATAAAACAACAATTTTGAAGAAGAATTTAATTTAGAGATATTGTTTTTAAAAAAACCCGTTTTTAAATATTCGTTTTTATCCACTTATTTAGCTGAAGCGTCATTTGAACTGACTTCTTGGTTCTTTTTATAGACATACAGTAATCAGATAAGTAAGCTCTACTAAAACTTACCTATTTACACCAAATGATGTAGCTGAAATAACTCTTAAGTGTGTAAGGAAACTTGAAATAACATTCGAAATTAGGTTTATACTGGAGTAAATCTAGGCTATCTATGTTTGGAGATAGTTTCATGTGCCAACAGGAAAAATTGCTAAAAATAATTTTGAAAAGCCAAACCATAAATAAACTCACCAATAAAAAATATTACCAATGGTGCTTTTTATTTGTAATCCTTTAGTAATCAAATCCTTTTTGGCAATAAAAATTAATTTATTAAATTTTAACTTTCGCAAGATGAATTAATGATAACTGACAAAAACAGGTCTATTCGCAATATTAATAATATTACATGGTTTATTTTAAGATATCAATATGTATGCAAATAGTTCTATTTCTATCTTAGAAAGATGTTAATGCTGTTAATGGCTGCCTGATTCATCGCAGAAGAGTGTGGACCACTTGAATTTACAAAGGTAGAGACTAGATGGAACATTTTATTGCATTTGCCACCCAACGAGACTCTTGCTTGTCCCAATCAATTTCCTGACTTTATATCTGAGCTGGCCTCTATTTAGGTCCATAAATTCTCATCATTTCACTTGCAGTGATAGGACATGTTGACATTTGACACTGAGCTGGTAAACCCGTTGTCAGCATTGTCACAATTTTAGGTCAAAGTACGATGAACTTGAACGCGCTTTACTCACCGTAAAATGCTTAATGCCGCCACTTGCGTCCCTGCGGAATGCGTGCAGGTCGGGCCCGCATTCGCTAGGAAAGCATTACTGTTTTATGCACGTTTGGAAAGTTTCCTCAGTGGAAACCGGCCACGACAACAATCACTGGTCACACTGCTGCCTCTGCAGGCGTTCAACCTGACAGTAACGTACTCAAACACCACCACCTCTCGTAAAATTCACTGTTTTTAACAAAAGCCACTGGAATCCATGCAATGAACACATCCGATAGTTCATCACTGCACTGGTAGTATACAGGTAATTGTTTTGTATCAGATTGGCGTCGGCAACGGTGCACACGCGGGGTCCTATGTAAACAAACTTGATTACTTCAATATAATAACAAGAAAATAAAGAATGGAACGTCGGTCGCACCGCAAAATCCGAAAAACACAAGACGCGCAGCTGGCTAGCTGTCGCCGCTCGCTCGTGTGCGGGGGTGAAGACGGGTGAGGCGGGGCCGGAGACCGCTCCTACCGCGCCCCCTATCCTTCCCGCCTCGCCTCACAAGTCATTTCGTTATTACGTTACGTTCATTTTATTTTGAAGCTGCGTCTGCGTTCGCTGTCCGTATATGCGAGATATTATTAAATGCACTTGCATTAATTGCAGGTGTAAGAGATAAGTGGATTCATTAATTAAGTGATTTTCTATTCAACTTTTTTAGAGACGCTCTATTATTTTATTAGATTGCTACATATATTTAAGTTATTGCATAAAACGGAATGTATTTAGCCGACTTTGTGCATAATATTTGAAGAGAGGTTCTGTCTGTGGCTTCTAATTCACTATTATAGATGTTGGTAGATATATTTATTTGATAGTTTATTATGTATACTAGCTAGGCCCGAATTTTTAAAGAAAACGTAGAGTCCTCTCTATGTTGCCTTATCCCGTTTCACACAAATTTGATCTACCTACCTAAATATAAAAACCATTGAGTTATTTCCAGGTAAGTACAATTAAGGAACACAACCCACATGCTATGATCCCAATTCCAAATAGTTTCCTGGATGCTTTTGTCTAATAAAATCAAAACAATCCTCGCCGTAGTCACATCAGTCCATTGAAGTTGTCGAACGAGTCGCAGGAACGCAGTATGCGCAAATGGAAAATATAAACAAGCATTTCGCCGATAAAAGCACGCGCACCCGTGCGGTGTGGTTGGCCTTCACCAGTATTCTCCGCAAACCACATATTTTCGAAAAAATAAAACCAATTTCACACGGCACACTTTCAGGCAATTTTCGAGAAAGTACTTAATCCTTCATTGGCGATCTATCAGAGGTTTCTCCTTTATCATTACGCTCGGACAACCACCCCTGTGGCCCTGTAATTATCGGTAGGGCCGGCAGATGAGTAAATGCCTTAAATTCTGGGTTGTTCGGAAAGTGAAGTGTTAATGGGACACTTGCGACAGATTGATCATAGTGTTTAGTTCCTTTCTACTCGGAGCTCTTGGAATCAGGAAGGGATTGGCGATCAGTGCATGCATCGTCGTCGGTCTTAACCTAAATGGAGATTTTATACGAATTACCCACTTTACTGATATAGCGTGACTGCCTTAATATGTTATCTAAAAAAATATTGATATTTTGAGAATACTGTAGCTCTGCGCTGGCTATTTTTTCAATGAATTGTGAGTAAGGCTTTCAGAACACTTTTCAATAAAGACTGCGAAAAAAGGTATTATTATTTTGTACCTACCAGTAGTGGCTGGAAAGGCTTACGCCATGCCCGATCCGTTTATTTGAACATCTGAAAACTGATTGGGCAATCGATCACTGCAATATCCTAGGATATTGCAATGGTCGTTTACTTACTAGGTGGTACTAGATCAAAACTAGGTGCTTACGTTGATTTTAGGTCAAACTAATACCAAACAACTGAAGCCATTGTATCAGTTTAATTCCACAAAATCCTATGGCATCAGTATGTTCACCTGTTTAAAACCGGTTAACCGCAGCGGAGCTTCCCAAAGACTTGGGACATCTGCTTCAGTTTTTGCCAGTAACAATATACTCTACCCCAATTCGTCGAACGGAAGTAGGGTGCGGGCTGGGTGTGTCCTTGAGAGCTCATTGGAACCGGAAGTGTCTATTCCATTGAGTGCATTTTGTTTAATAGTGGTTTGTTTTGTTGTTTCATTGATTGGTCTAGCTAGTTCAAGCAGAACCTCTTGCTTTGAGGCATACTAAAAGAGTTGCAGGATCATTGCACTTAGCTTGCGTCTTTAGGGTTTCGTACTTTATTTGCTTGACCACGTATTTAGCAAAACATGAAGAAGGATGTGTGTATATAGTGAAATCTCATTGCAACCAGGCTTTGCTGTATGCTCTACAAATATGTAGAGCAAAACTTGCCGAAAAATATTTTTCAACAGAACGGCGTCTCTACCTTTCTACATGTCGATCATTGATGATGAATTACGAATTTAAATCACATTATCAGAAGATCTATAAAGGATACAAATGCTTTGTACAGCGTGTCTAATGCTCATATTAAGTTCATACAGTTCAAACGGATATCCTTTCTATTTCGGTCCAAGGATAAACGCTAATGGTTACCTGCGCAGTTGTTCAATATTTCACCTCTTTGTCAACGTGCCTATTGTCTGAGGTAACCATTCTGTTCTGTTTACAATTACGTAAGCACACAGTCTTTGGCCTAATTCAATTCAAGGGTGGTAATATTATGAGGATCTACTCGTACTTTAACTAGACAGGAAGGAAACCACTGACTAGTTTCGTCCCTTCGAAACTTAAAATGGGGTTCAATCATTGAGCTAGATTGTTGTGTTCAATAATATTTTTGGGGAATGGAAAGGGCATTTAAATATCTTTTTACCTATATTATGTAGAATTTGTATGTATATTGTGATATTATAGGTTTTTTTGTAAGATATGAACCACAGCAGGTTCTGCCTTCACCACTGACGATATAATTGGTCTCAATCAAATCAACCTACTTTGGGCCAAAATACCGAATTAAATGGTCTATATTATAATTTCTCGGCTCAGGCAGTTGTGACAATGATGATGAATGTAAATAATTTAGATCACCTACATAAAAGCTCCCGCGTAAAAGACCTGTGACTAGGTCCTACTACAGTTTATTTCAGGTATTTGAATCTAAAACCTGAAAATTCCGTCTTAAGTTTTGAGTATAAGCGAGCCTCTTTGACCCTGGGTTCGATTTTTTGTTGTTGGCTTTATTTATTCTATGGTGATGGTTGGTAGATAATACATTAAAAAAAAACTATATTATTTTTATCACCGTTGTCAAACTACGTACATTTGTTTATTATTTGTCGTGTGGTCACTAATTGGCTTTCCATGGAATAAACGATCATTGTTTCTACCACTATTACACTATTAAAAGACTATTTAAAGTCAGCTTCCTAAACTTTACAACTTATTAACATAAAGTTAAGTAGCATCTGAAGAGAACCAAAGTTCAAGTAATGACAATCAATTAAAACTGTTTCTCAATTATTAACATTCCGAACACAAGTGCTTTAGAATGTAAAATATCTATCGCGTGGGTGTACTGCTTAGTAAAGAGATAGTTAGTCATACCCTAGGAACGTATTACCGTGATATTTCGGAATTTAAGATGCTCACTTTATTATCGCCATCCATATTTAACTACCCTTCATTTTCCACTGAACTACGAGTAAGGAAGCAGTGCCCTCCCTTCAATATCGAAATAAATAAAGGTGCCGCTAGTCAAAAGAGCTGAAACTTCAATATCTTTATTTTACCCCGGACAATTCCGGTATTCCAAAGAGTAATACCGGTATATATAATAACCTGAAACGTTCTGTGGTGTTTGCTTAGCAAAGGTAATAGTTTGTCAAACCTTGCTCAAGAATCAAGTCGCTACACCACCGTGGGATGCGGGCTTGTGAGTAGGTACATTTTATTTATACCTAAGAAGTCGCGTGTTCGACGCGCCTTGCTCAAAATATCGCGGCGGTTGGCGACTTCCGTTGATTCAGAGTTGTTTAGTGTTTGTTTCCATAAGAAGATCTGTCAACGACATATAGGCAATCTTCTTTTTACTCAAGATATCCTATAATAAGTCGTTTTTTGAGGTAAGATGGTAGGAGTAGGTACTTGCATCTAATTTAGCTTCATTAGAATCTAATAGCTTTTCTCAAAACTGCTTTGTATAGGTATACGGCGTTTTATCTATATCAGTCTACGTCAACCCACTGCTGGAAATAGGCCCCCTCATGTGGACGCCACTCTTTCCGGTCTTGCGCTAGCGAATCCCTGTTTTTTATCATTGAATAAATTCTTAGTACAAGTAGGTTGGTAGGTATAATACCCATTAAGAGATCAAAATTCTTAGAAAATAAGTAAGGTACCTACCTATTCAAGTTGTAAAGTCCTAGTTTATGTCGCATTGAAAATAACAAAATAATCAGGAGAAGCAGTGAGTCAACTTTAGGCGCAGTTCTGTGTCATGCAATGAATAAACATTCACGGTCACTATTATCAATGCAGATAATTTTCAGACTAAAATAACAAACTTTACGCTTGTTTTGTGAGTCAAAGCACCCATCCTGCCTTGAAGTTTTAGTAAGGTCGAATGGTATTTTCATATAAGCCAGGTAATCTGGCTTTCGAGAATGTATTCTTCTATGGTCCAATTATTGTGTAAGCTTTGCTTGTGTCCCTAATTGATCTCTATACTATTATTAATTTTGTAGTTAAACTAACACTTATGTGTAACTGTATGGCAAACTCATTTTCTTTTTTTCATTAATACATTTTGATCATTCCTTAGTTTAACTAGTGATGAAACAATCGACCCAAAACTCTTTCTAGAAGGTTGGCAAATAAATCTTATGGATTTAAATAGATAGAAACGTCTGTCATCCGTTTCAGAGGATTCAAAATCTCCAACCTTCTGTCGATAGCCGTGTTTCAATGGAGATGTGCGTGCCGCATTTTTTGTGTTCAGTTTTTGTGTGAACATTGCTCGGAGTCTCAACTGCAGACGATGAGCTGTTATCAGACTTTGGACACTTGAGTGCTCGAGCTTTTTGTTAGTATGACACTGGTGCTTAATTTTGCTTTGGGAACGAATTAAGATTATTTCTCAGTTATCAATAAACTCTATCGAGACTCTACCTTCAGCATAAGTCACGATGTAATTATAGAAAGGTTTAATCAGCAAAGGAATCATTTTGAGGGTTAATTTCGGAACTGTTTTGATTACTTAAGTATGTTCTTCTACCTATTTTAAGCTAGGTTATATCAAAACATGTATCAATTCACTCTAGCACTTACGCTCTCTCTCCTAGAAAAGACCTGCCCCTAGACCTAATAAATATTATACCTACTTTATTGAAATGGTGTAAAAATACATGCCTATAATAAATAAGGAAATCAAGATAGGTCTGGTGAAATTCTGGGAAGGTGCCTACCTGTCGTTATCACAAATTGGACAACAGTTGAAATATTGCCAACGTCGATAAGCCTAAGACAAGGGTGTTAGGGAACTAAATGGGTGCTGTCTACCAATAACATATGGCTTGAACCCTTACATTATACATGCCCTATGCAGGTATAAGCTTTCGATATTGACTTCAACCATTGCACAGCAAGCGCTGACAAATATTCTGTTGAGTGGATTTTGCTCTACGTTGTAACAGAGACTCATAAACTAGTTTCGAGTCTTAGAAGAATTAACTTGGATTGAAATAAAGCGCTTGCTTTGCTTTAAAATGTCGCATAAATGGGTCTATATTAGAATGATCTTTTCATTATAAATAATTCAGCTGAATGACATCAAAGCTGCAGCTCAACTACCTAGTCAGCCAAATCACAATTCAAAGTTCCGGCTCTCACAAGATACCCCGTACAGCAAGCAGTACCAGCCGCCTTTCCTTTGGCCCCCAAAATAATGTAGATATGACATTTACCCAACTAGTGCTGTCTGTGAAGTATTGGGGGGCGTTAGTAAGGGGTGTTGCACAGTCACCACCGCCCCTATCACAACGTTACAAGAGGAGCTTCTTCCAAGCCGGGGTGGGCAGCCGTGTCGGGGCCTCATAGATAGAGGCGCAAGCTGCCGATTCCGACGATCTGATTACGTCTGATTTCGGAGCATAACCTTCCTTCCGTCTTCTAAAGCGGTCTGCTGTATCTGTTTGCAAACTGCTCCGTATCCAAATTTAATCCAATGCATCAAATAGAATCCATTGCTGTGGCAGCTAACGCTGTCTGTCTGTCCGTACCTATCTGCGAAGATTCTTATTGCCAAATACCACTGGGAAATCCTATCACTGCTAAACTTCCAATCAGGGAGCTGGGGGCTGACTGCTGATACAAATTGTAATAGTAAACGTCTTCATTTCACGTTATTAGGATAGGAAATGCATTTAATTGAATATGTTATGAATTACAACGTGTCTAGGACAAACCGCCATTTCATATGGAAAATCAATTCAATACCAAATCAATAGCACTTTCAGATAAATCACTGAACCAATTAAAGGGGCATTAGCGAATTGAATGGCTCGTCAATACAGCCCATTGTTAAGGCCCAACAGCTTGCCACGGCCCATTTAACCTGGGCCATAGAGAAGTCATAGTGCCTTCGTACCAGTGTTATCAAACGGTGACGAACAGCGCCAGGTCAACGTACCTTGAACCTTTGTTGATGGGCTTTTTAGTTCCTGGAAGAGAACGGGTGAAATGGGATCTTCTATTATAACAGTAGCTGAGATGTTTACATGTCCCCATTTCCAATACTAATGTAGTCGGTTGGTTTGTGTGGTTTTCCCTCTAAAGTGATGAACCAACTCTATAATGTTAGTAGAGAGATGATAGGGATAATACCTATATAACTACCCGAAAGTTGTAAAAGGAGGCCTCTTCTACAAGAGGCCGCCTTGGGAAGTATCACAATTTTGCCAGATATTCATCCGCCAAGCAGTAGTGTGCAAATATTACTGTGTTCCGGCTTGTAGTTCACTGTTTCAAGCGAAATTACTGGGCATAATTAATGATACTTCAGAACCGATGTCTCAGGGTGAGGAGTGCAGTGCAGTGCGGCTTAGGATTCTGCAATGCAAAGTTCTGGGTGGCACTGTAACTGTTATGGGCAGACGAAGCTCTTACCATCAGGTGAACGACTTGCTCGTCGCTTCACTCAAAAGGCTAGATGTCGAACTTAAACGCAGTAATAATTCAGTATAGTATTTATATCCATACTATACTGACGAGACGAACATTTCATCCGTCTAAAAGTCTCAAGTTCTAAAGATCTTTAGATGAATGAAATCAGAATTTGTTTTGAGAACCTCTTTGTTTGATGTAAGATTGGGATATGTTTATTCAAGGAAAAGATTATGGAAAAATTGCTTGGTATGTAGATACTTAGTTACCATAAGTTTGTGAAAAATTGTATACTTCCGAACTAGGTACTTAAAAAACAATTTACAAAATAAGGTTTACAGTTCTCTAATAGTATCCGACACCATTTTAACACGTTCAGTGATGAGAACACAACTGTCGTGTTTTTCATAACTTGCCGCGAGAGCGGGAAAACACATCTGCTGTGTTTGTTGTGTGGGAAAACACTATGGAGTGTGCAGAGCCGCACCCATGGCTAGACAAGCAAATCGGCTCAGCAGTGAAAGTGTTAATAAAGAAAGGAGTCTACGTAACCTACCCTAGACCTTCCCAGTGGGGGAAGGACTAGGTACTAGACAAATACACTGTACCTACATCCTATATTGTATTTATTTGCATTCTTATAGGATAACTCACTCAAACTAAAAACACAATCAAATTCAAAAGTCAGTCATGTTATTTAGTTTAAATATAATGGCATATCTATAAAGTTAGTACAAATTACCCCCATCGCTGAAATGCTTTTGCTACATTTTCGCCTCTCTTTCCAGTTTAGTCAATTTATTTGCAAATAACTAGAAGGTAACAGTCATGGTACTGTCTAAAAATAGTTTGCCTTTCATTTTCATAAAAGCTCATGATATAACTCTTTAATATTCATTAAATACTCACCTAATAACAATATTTACCATAAACTATAATTAATTAATTTAATAACGCACTCCAGAAGTTTTTGGAATGAAGGCGTGGTCTTGACTTTTACTCATAAATAATATCAATATCTGTCTGTTATTATGGTATCGTTGATTTTACGTAACTGTTACAACTCGAATAATAGTAGTTTAGATGGAGAAAAGAGCTTTAACTCAGAAGAATTTTGAAAATAGTATTTTGTTAGGCCTTTGGGAAGAGTCTTGTACCTACGAATATATACGATACAAGACCATGGTATGTAAGTTTGTAATGTCAGTATTTATCAGGGACAGATTCAGGTAGGCCACAATCAGTGATTGCATTGTAATTTCTTGTCTGTCAACTGTAGTACTCGTTACTATGTACCTATGTATGTGTATGTGCGTGTGACCGCTCATTGTGACACTAATTATTAAGCTTGTTTTGTTCTAGTTTTTAAGTTTTCTTTGTTCTTTGGTGTTTCAATAAAGAGTATATCTATCTATCTATTTTGGCGAAATTAGTGTAAACGGAAATATTATTTTAGCTGGGGGCTTTTGTACGACTTTTCTGGTGTAATGAAGTCACTTTGTATTTTGGTATGCAATTAAAAACTATCGAGTTTTGTAGGTATAATTTAGGTACTTCAAAACTAAACAACCCAAGATCTCAGAATGCGCTCCCATGAGAGTTGTGTGAATTAAAATCCGTCTCATTAACTACAGAGAAAAATGGTTAGCTTCAGAGAAGGACTCAGGACTAAATAAGATAAAATAATTTAAATGTATACATATACAATGCTTGCTGAAATATATGTAAGAAATTTAAGCATTGCAAGTTTTTCATTAATTTTGCTTTAATTTTTCAGTTATATAATTTATTTATAATAAAGTTATTTTCTACAATTTTATATTTTATCTAAGTAGTAAATCGTCGTCGATATTTTTTGTCAGTGTCACCCAAAGAGTGAAACTTTCTCGTAATCATGTATTAACATCTAAATTGTTCTCATCAATCAATTTAATGGTAAATTTTATTGGTCAAAATAAAGTGAGAAGACTAAACTAGTAAAAATAACGTAGGCAAACCAAAGTAGCTTGTTTAAAATCTGCCTTTTATATTTAACAAAGTCGTAATTTTAAATTGCATGTCTTATTCTAATCCTGAGTCCACTCTTCTCAAACACAAAGACAAATGTCTGCTTTCTTTCTCAACCGAAGACCATCGAAAGTTCACCAAACACAATAGTTCTGCGCGATGACATTCTTTCTTCTTATCGAGTCATCATTTGCTGACTCATTTCTTATACAATCCATGTTAATTATTATAATTTTCGTAGGCAAACTCATCTGCTATATAACTGCCTTGAGGTTACCATGTACTCGCCTTGAAATCTCCTTAAAATCCACTCAGAATAGAATAGACACGATTTAAGTTTTCGCTCTTTCATTCACGTAATTTGTGTTACACTCGTATTGTGTAACTATTCGCATAGATTTATTTCTCCACGTGACATGACCGTATTTGAATTTGAGAGAAGTAGCATTGTTAAAACAGCGCATTTTCCCATAAAAACGGATGTACTCAGCAAAGTTTCTCACAATTTCGGAACCAATAAACCACAATTTTTAGGAAACACCTCCAGCCAGGCAACACTGTGTCCACTAGCCGCTTGTAGTGAAAGTATTCTGGATTAATCACTCGATCTAAAGCCGCAAGTTCAATGCCTCGATTATGACTGTTAAATTATAATATTCTTTTGCTTTCTTACGAGATGAATGGGGCAGGTGGGTGCCGTAACCGCGTACGTAAGACCGCGTAAGTTCGAACATTAACTTTCTGACTCCTCTGACATCTTCGTATTTTTCTACGCGTCAAATTGTCAACTGCGATGTGATTTGACTCTCTTATCTCAGATCCGGCTACAATTAATTAAGATCGCTATAGATTTGAATAATCATGTGTTGTAATTAGTATCTCAACTGCGCAAGACTGCGGACTCCAAGGTTCATTTGAAACTAGTGATTGAATAGTGAATGTACGGTAAAAAGTTCTCGCCAAGTTTTTTGTTGAATGTAATATCTAGATACTAACAAGCGATAAGTTAATAACATTGCTACACGTCTGCATGACTAATCAATTGGAGAAATGGCAATCGGAGTGGTCCCGATTGATAATCACGCGTATTCCTTGTCCTAGAGTGGACATAGAGCTACAGGCGTAATAGGTGTCGTAACACTTGTAAGTTATCGGTTGTAATTGCCTCCGTCACAGACTAATAACCAGTTGCTGGTTCTTGGTATTCCAGCCTCACAGGCGATTTGCTTTATTTTCAACCAGGTACCAGTTTTTTTTCCTTTAAGAAACAAGCGAACAGCAAACTCTACTTTGAAAATTACAAATATCTGGGTTATAAAGGCGAAATAGGGAATATGCCTTATAGAGGTATAGAATATCATGGTGTGAATTAAAAGGAAGCTAATGAAGAGAGGATGAAAAACGTATCATGAATTTTGCTTAGATGCCTTACCTCTATCTGGGAAACTCCATGGATCTTTAAGGGGTGTCTTGGTTTTGTACCAAAAGAGGAAGAAAAATAATGGAAAAGTAAATTCAGAATGTTATAAATTCAATCATGCTCATGTTCTATTTTGTTTTTACACAAGAACTTTTTTTTCTCGTATCTACAACTAGTACTTATTGCAAAAAACTCAGAATCACTAACGGTAGATGTTAAAGAACGATTATAAGAACGGCCTTTCATCTCATTATTGGTATTCCTCAAAGGGAATCTCGGCCATGGGTGCTGAATGCATGTAAATAAATCAAGATGGACCGTGAGATACAACGCAATACACGATTTACAATCCTCATTGTTTTCTCTCTAAGGAATGCTAAATATTTAGAATGCATTTAGAAAAGAAAGGAGCACTAATGAATGTTGTCTGTAAACTATTTTAATCCGTAGTTTGAATTACATTTTCGGCACATCAATAGAAAGAAATATAAACTGAGTTTCGTGGTAAACTCGAAACCGTCTATCACATCTGTCTGTGTCTCTTTTGAACAATATTCTGAGATGGGTACATACATAATTATGAATAACAAAGATGACATCTGAAGTAGCCAATACCGAACTTATGTTTTTTATTGCCTTTGGCCTTTGTGGGCTAAGCAAAGGTACAAAATAATAAAAACAAGCACACTGATAATTTTTCAACATCCTTTGTCGAACCAATATTGAGCAATACTTTCGATCTCATTTCTCTAACTATTTTTATTTTTGCATGCATCAATCAGCATAATCAATGAGTGAGTAATCATGAGTGTTGATCTGCTTCTGTTTCCATCAAGTACTTTCAGAAATCTTTACACATGAATGTAGTGCTTTTTAAGTTCGGTTATCACCGCTGATTTAGCCATTGTGTCCGCAACTCACGTTACCATCGAAACTTCTAACAATTGCGTATGTTCGACAGTTCTATGTACACAATTGCTTGCTCCACAGTCGCCAAGTCCTGAAGATGGCATGACCGATTACAAGAGCAACGTAACGGTTGAGCCCACATAATGACTGACCACACGCAATGAAGATAGCAAGGTTAACGGAGCAACGTCTACGGCATGCCTAATAGGAACCAAGAACTGTCTACTATGTCCGAAATCACCAGATCCTAGAAGTGCTGCAAATAGGGAAAAAACGCTATTTCTAACGAATGATTTCCGTACGGGATCAGAGTTGATTAGGCAAAATGACATTTCCATATTGGAGGCACGGGTCGGATCTGCATCCGACGCAGTAGGAATAGGCCGTGACCGAGATCTTTTGACGATCTAAAAGAAGAACCGCAATAAAATGTTACGATTACTGCTTCGCAGTTAGTGTTATTGGTGAGAAAACGGGGTATATTGCCCAAAAGAACTTGTGTTTGGAGCTATTACAGATGGCCCATTGAGATAATTGTAATAAGACAATAATAATGCATATTGACAGGTAGTTTCTGAGTGTAGCGTAGCAGGGTTACTTAAATCTTTATTTAAGACACCTTATGTAAGATACCACTATCCTTGACAAACAATATGGCGCTGTAAGTTTTCAAAATGAAACAGACCAAATATGAAGCTGGATATTGCTGAGCATCGCTTGATAAGGTCAGCCTAATACGCTCAACCTGAAAGGCTTATTTCATAACCCTTACGCAAATAAGGTTTGAAGTCATTTGAGATCTGCATCTTATGTATCTAGCTCTTTCATTTGGCATTCCATCACTTACAGGTCAAGGCATTCAAGGGAAATCAAATCACAGTAGAAACTACTGCTCAGCGGGTCCTTCAAAAACTTGAGACAAAGGCGCTGCAGAAACCAGTTAGGTACCCGTGTCCTTTCCTGACAAAACGTAATATTAAAATATCTTAAACAAAGCACTTGTTGCATAATATTTAAAAGAACCAGGGCAAACGTGATGCTAAAGAAAACATAATACCTAGTAGGTACGCTGAACTAGTCACTTTCTTACGTTCCTAGTATTACCACAGAAGATAATACAGGTAATGTAGCTGAACTGTAATACTGACTATTACTTATTAGTAGGTACCTTCTCAATGGAGTTACCAATCGTAAGCGGTAAAAATCTGCTTAAGGCTATAGGTAAAGAAACAAAGACGTAACCTCATCCTGTTGTTATGTAAAGTTGCTTTTATGCAAAGGTTCCGCGGGTACCTGGCCATCCGGGCAGTTTTGCTGCGGGGCTCATGAAGATAAGACCAGTGAAAGTGCCTCCAACTAGGACCCCTTACGAACAACAAGTATTGTTGTGTGATGGCAGTCACGCTCCGCTAATTCGAATGCAAGCATGAATTTAATAGAATAATCTCGCTGATTGATAGGCTTATTATATGACGATGTGGTTCCAGGAAAGTCTGCATTGTCCAAACAGCGGCGCACCCGAGCACAATTTGTTAAAGATATACCGTTAGATACAACAAAGTAATTGAAAAATTGCATTACGTAACTTCAAAGCCGTAAAGTCATAGAGAAATTGTGAAGGTCCGCCTTCAGACGTTAAAATGCTTCAGGCGGTTTTCTTTATTCGGCCGCTACTAACGTAATATTTTTATAACGGTCATCGACCTCTCCAATTTTATGGTCAAAGTAATATATTGAATCGATAATGGTCTAAACGCTATGAACTCGCTCAACGGTGTGTGAAAATCCACTTATTATTAAAAAAGATTATAAATTATTATAAAAGAGATTCAAATCCTACATGTGGCAGCTCTGTGATGGCTATCAGTCGATTTATTTTGATTGCTAGAAAACTAGAAATTTAAACGTGGTCAGAGTGATGTGAACAATGCGGCAAATTGATACTGTTCATTCTATAAAGTAGCAGTCGACGACTTGTTAATAAAAGACTTTGCGACTCGATTAATTTGAAACGTTATGTGCACGTATCGCAGAAACTATTTGAGTTGATTAATCTTTATTGTAAAATCTATTGGAGCGAATTGAGAATAATGGAGTCAAGTGGGCCTCAGCCGTTCGCCTAGCAATCTTTTCAATAAAAGTTAGTTAAGAAGCTTATTAAGATGAAGGGGTGAAGCTTTTTGTTCGGAAGTGCTTAGATGCGTAAGTGTTGTTACTTTCACTACTCAAACTATTTGTGTTGGCGCAAAAAGTTCGCAATTTATTTCTTTTTGTGCTCTACATAGAGTCACGACGTCGTCGTAGTTATTTCGCCGTAGTAGGTACGGTTTCGTACCAAGGTCGAGAACCGGGTATTACAATACAGTATTATCTCAACTTTCGTGTTCGATCGACGAAAGCGAATGCTACGACTCCCGTTTCGGTGACAACTTTCTGTAAATATTCCGAACCACTTTTTATCCTTTCCAAATCGGAACTCTGTCAGTACATCAATGGTGCATGAGTGGTTGGTTTCGACAGGTCCACTTTCCATAGTTATGTAAGCAATACAGCCTTCAATATTTATAAGATAAGTCAAAGAAAGGCCCTTAATTAAGGCGTAGGTGTTTTACTGTCCTGCACTGATTGCAGTACAAGATACAATAACATTGTAAATGACACGATAGCTGAATAAGTGTCTCTGGATTAGCATATTGCGAGTAGAATTTATCGATGCTTACTGTCGGATCAGAATCAATATCCTACCTACTCAGATCTGAAATTATAGTAGGTATGAAATCTGTATAATCCAATTAACAATATCATTGATTAAAGTAAGTGGATGTAACGTGAGACCTGATAAATACGATACAAAAGAAAAGTATTGCTGGAAGGATAAAACACAGCAGAAAAAGTGAAAAGATTTACACTTGTTTATAAAATAATTCATCTGCCGTTAACAATACAAAACGAATCAACCTGAAAATAAGCAGAGAATACGTTCGGAAAGTGGCAATCAACATGATTAAATTTAGCTGACCCATAAATAAAATCCTTTAAACACAATGGCATATCCATTTCAACGGGCTATTTGGAAATTGGGTCAGCCACATGATAGTGGGAAATAAAATAAAATTGGTCACAGCCTTGACATAATAACATTCAATTCTGGGCAATTAATTTAACTGCGCTGAAGCTGGTTCAATGATAATGCCATTGATCTATGACAAATAGATCGTGTTGAACAAATAGATGGTATCGATGATTTGTCTAGGCCAAAATGTCACGAGAACTATAGCGATGGTAGGCTAAGTAGCTATATTTGTTTAGAATTAAACAAGGCAAGTTGTATGTCTGGCGTTTCAGCTATGGTTCATGATTGCTTCAGATTCGAATCGATTTCGATTCTAAGTAAGGCGATGTTTTCAGAATAATGTGTCACCTATCTTCTGATACCTTTAAGTGAATTTTACAACCTGAAGATAAAACCCCGGTCAAGAGCGTGTCGGACCACGGGTACTAAGATCAGGGTCCCGTAATCCGTATCTTGTTCTAAACAATAATTTTCGTTGAGCATTTTCGGGGCTGAAAGTTTGAATTATTTCTTATTTTTTATGACGGTTGAAAAGTTAGAGATAGCTCATAATTATCTCATATTCATTTAAATAAAAAACTCATTTAGGAAACTTCATCCAATTTTTAAAGACTTCTCGAACAAATGGCTGGCACAAAATGGACGGCTTATGACGAATTTATTAGAGTTCTGTTTTTGCCGTTTCGCGTTTAAAAAGAGCTAGAACATGGGAAGAATAAGATTAATTGAGGTGAATGGGAAAATAATAGGCTTTCGCTGTTCTACACGAGGAAGCAAAGCGCAGAGTAAAAAAAGAAAAAAAGGCCAAGACAGTCACGAATCATTGCGGCACAGTAGATGAATAAAGTCACTTTCCTTTGTAATTGAAATAGTATATCGCAGGTCAAAGTTGTTACATTTAACAATTACAAAACTGTTACAACCACTCAAGTGAAAGACCTTGCTTTCAGACCACTGACTGCACTGGTTGTTCATGGGACTTTTATATCGGCACATGTACAATTTGATTATCTTATTACACCGTTATGGTATTTATTGATCGTTAATTAATTTGCAAATCGCTCAGCATTTGTGCAATAATAAAAACAGGGTGGCCTTAAACTAAATCCTGAGGCTATAAACGTTAAAGGCTATCAAAATTTACATCGAGCGTCCCGATTTGCGGATTCATGGAGCGTATGTGGGTGCTGGGCTTTAAACGTTTTACCTACTGTGAATTTTCGTAGTTCCTAAATTTGTGGTTACACAGGATATAAAGAGTATGAGTAGTAGATACACAAATCCAAGCAATATATTGGCGATGTGGAATGGAAAAAACGCTTTCGGATTTGTAGCGAAAGTCTTCAACTATTCAGTTAGAGTATAACTCTATAGATTATCTGTGGGTTTTCAGTCACCCATTATCGAATGTATTTCATGAGCATAAATAAATTTAACTCATTGAACCACGTAAATGAGAACTCATATGAGTTCAAAGCACCACATTATAAGCGACGTAATTCGATGTTAATGTAATCCACGTTTGGAGTTGGCATAAAGCTACTTTGAAGTTCTTTGAAGATCTAGGTACTGTTATTATCACCCATACTGCTTCTATGCTATATTGGTCGACTGTGGGAGCAGTCAGCGGCAAGGTTGAGGTCGCCAGTAAATAAATTACTGTCGCTCTCAAGTCATTGCGCAAACACACCAAGCACATCGTTTGTGTTGCTCTTCAGACTCTTACCGAAGTCCACTCAGAAATTCCAGAGCTACAAGTAAAAATTTTAGCATAGCATCATAAATCACATACAAATGTACTTCACTAAACGACACCACATAAATCAAGAAGTTCAATCAGTCCATAATGACCTACAGTTTCACTTTCCTTTGTATATGGAACGAGGTGATAACACTCGATTAAAGACATCATTGTGGACCCATTTCCGAGTGGGAGTGCTCTGTATTTCAAATAGGCGATGCAAATCACTCAATGGTTACCGCCAAGGCGAAATTTTGTAACAAATTGTTGCGGAAGTGTATAATAGGTTATGCAGTTTGTATGCCGAATGTTTTGGACGGCCTTACACGAATAGGTTCGTCTGTTTAATGCTTAACGACTGTCCATATCCTTATTATATTTTAATGGCTGTTCTGTTAATATGAGGAAGATGCATAGGTGCTTTAGCACATCAAGGGCTGTAGTTTTGTTAACCGTTACTCTGGCTTGTGTGGTCTTGTTCGAAAATGTCTCAGAAAGTCCAAGACCGAATTGCAAATACTATTATATTTTATTTTTTAAAACCAATAATAAATGCTTCACGTTTATTTATATTTTTATCGTCTCTGTAATAACAGTGCTACCTCTTCA
Source organism: Campaea margaritaria (assembly GCA_912999815.1). NCBI lineage: Eukaryota > Metazoa > Arthropoda > Insecta > Lepidoptera > Geometridae > Campaea > Campaea margaritaria. Next base: position 6,443,841 of record OU538800.1, read on the forward strand.
CTTCATTTACTATAAAAAAGGGAAAATATACGAGTAATAAGCATTTTCTGAGATAATGTTAAAAAGTGGGCAGGTCTTTCACACTGTATAGAGATTTGATTACCCACAGTTATGGATAATAATGAATGTAATCGTAGAGCCTACGCATGCATACGCGTTTATTGCGAATGCATATAAAGGAAATACGAAAAGTGCTAAGCACTCTCTGGCAATTGTCAGTTAGCCCATTGCAAACACAAATGTTTATTTTAATTTATAATGCAAACTAGTCATGGCTGCTGCAGACGAGTCAACTTAGTCAGACACTGCTTTTTCCATAGATATAATGCTATAAAGGAAAAGAAGCAATTTAAATTATTTGCTTGGGAACCCCAGACCGAATTACGCATTTTATATAAGTAAGGAAAAAGTATTTTATAAAAAAACTAGCAGCGCCCTGCGGTTTCTCCCGCGTTAATTGTTATACCGCAGGAACTGTTGATTTTTACGGGATAAAAAGTATCTAAGTGCTATCCCAGGACCTCAAGTGTCTATATACAAAATTTCATCAAAACCTGTTCAGCCATTTTGACAAAAAGAGAGGACAAACACACAAACTTTCGCATCTATACATACATACACACAAATAAATGAAATAGAAGTGTCGGTTTGTAATATTAAAATAACTGCTTTTTACTACATGCATAAGAATGTATATACGGTACATATGGCAAAATAACATTTTTAAAATTTTTGTCTGCCTGTCTGTTTATTCCGGCTAATATCTGGAACGGCTAGACCGATTTTGTCGGGAATTTCACTGACAGATACCGGATGTAATAAGGTGTAACTTAGGCTACTTCTATTTTAGAAAAAATATAAAATTATTATAAATACTTGGATAAATAGGTGTATCCATGATCGAAGATAAAATAATAAAAATAAAAATGCAAATCGAAAAAAAAAATGTAAGTATAACTTTTTTGTTAAATTCCACGCGGACGAAGTCGCGGGCACAGCTAGTTTATAATATTGATAGAGTTTCGGGAACCCAAGACACAGGAGTGACCTTTTTTTTTTTGTTTTTTCCTGTGGAAATGCATTAGGCATACCACCCCAGGCCAGGGGGGGGGGGGGGGGTGTATGTGGGACTCCCCCGCCAGAACGCTGTCTAAACTTACCCCACTAAAACCCCGGGGTGTTCTCCTCTCCGCATTGTGGAGGTGGCCACGGGTACGGACGGCGCTTCCGCGACCACCTCTGCGGGTGCCCTCTCGGGCTCGGCACGTGAGGCTTGGGCCTCTTTCTCCGCTGGGTGCGTCCCAGAACTTGGGCGTTGGACCCCCCGATCCGCGGCCCAAAAGTCCCCGTTGTGGTCCTTCACTGTGCCGCCTGCTGATCAGCGGGACACGTGAAGGACCTCTTCTCGCCAGGTTATTTGCTACGGCCACCAATTCCCCTAGGAGAATTGCTGACCGAACCCCAGGGTGCACCGTCCCAGCTGCTGCCCTTCCCTCCGGATGCAACGCATCAAGAGGGACGAACAACAGCCGGGCACTCGTGGAGGTTACTTGGCCCGTACCCCACACAGGAGTGACCTAGTTAAAGGCCCACAGTGGATTGTTTTCTGCCCTCTTAAGATCCAATTTCAGTAAACGCCCTTGTTTTCATCTCAGAATATTTTTAAACATTTTTATAACAAATCACATGATATTTTTTTTAATATTTTTTTTTAAAGATTATAAAGATTAGACGATAAAATTGATTCCCAAGCATATCAAATCGTTGAGTTTGTGTCAGACCAATCTACCGTTCGTTGGCACTAAATGTTCAAGTAAATAATGCCACTTAGGGTTGTCCAATATGGTGGCACGTGCAAATACTTTAATGTGAAAACTGCACATTGATTTTACACCATTCAGAAGACTTTTGTAACTGAATGGAAGACAAAGGATTGAGATCATATTATGCCATATTAGTCAGTTTGTTAGTCAGATTGGAAAAATAGTAGGACTATTGTAACTTAGTATAGATATCACGATTGGAGATGTTCCACAGATAAGATATTGCGTGTATGTGGTATCCCTAATGAAGTGAGAGGTATTTTGTTGCTCGGCGTACAAACGTCTTATTTCTGATGCAATGCTTTCCGTACACAGTAAACGCGTATAACAAAACACGTATCGAATTCGCTACAGCATTCCTTTTCCTTTACAGGCAACTTGTCATGCCAGAAGCGATTTATAGACTACCGTTTATTTCAAGTTTTAATTGAAAAAAATGCTACATAACTGTATAGTTATTGAACAAAGAGTTCTCCAAGATATTATAAATCAGTACAAATCTTTGCCGAGTCTATTGATCCTTTGTACACTACACATTGAGATAAGGGAACCGCTTAATCTGTCATAGGGATGTACTTATACTTATCAGATTATGGTAAGTCACAATGTACACCTCTTGGGAAGTAATTGTCAACTCGGAATTGATGTTACAGGCGTCGTAGCCCATACACAGAGCTCATAGGCACATCGACTGTGATAAAACTCCAACACTAGTGACATTTAAAGTTCCATGATATCGTCAACCAGCCGAATAAGCGTTTCAAATCAATTTCTACGACTACAAACCTACTCAGCCGGCTGTTCTATTTACAATCATGATGCAATCAATGGAATTTAAAGCCTACTTTAGCATAGGTGCCGCAAATAATTCTAAACTATGTGCTTTTATTCAGTTCAATTATATTCGCATAGCTTGGGAAAATAGATTTGGGTTTCGTATTTCGTAAAGGAATTCCCATGCGAACGTACCTATATGTACCTACATAAAACAGTGCTCTTATGTGTAAAAATGCGGGTTGAACCGTGACGATGGTAAGCCGCCAATGGCGTTGGTGGAACGTCGTGAGATCGTGGTTTGCAAGCCTTGCCTGCGTGCAGCCAACAATGGTTTGAAAAATGAGAGCACATTACATAGGATAAGACACAATATCTTGCATAATACGAGTACCTCCTTATGTCTAGACGCTAACCTTTTGTGAATAAATTCACAGTTCATTCTCATCGTGGGAGCGACGAGAGCCCTTTTCGTGTTTATTTTATGATAGGGCCAGTGGAACCAACACGCATGACTCTTATATCTACGCGTTTAGAGGTCAGTGCAGTGGACAAGGGAACTTCATAACAGATAATATGCAAACGTGATTTTAAGAATTTAATATTAATATTATAGAGCTATGATATGGATGATGGAAAAATAATATTAGATGTATGAGGTAATGTAGCTATGGGACAAGGCACAGCTGCAACTGCTGCGACTGTATAGTTGCAATTTTTTTGGTGAAAAGGTATCGTAATCGATAGATCCTTCCAACTTTTTGTTGCTGAGGAAATAAAACAATATAAGTAGTCTCAAAAATATACAGCAGCAATAAAACGTTTACGCATTCAGAAAATATCGTGGATTTAAGAAAGGTCATGGTTGCTTTGCATAATCAGATGTTGTAGGGAACGAGATTGTTGAGTGTTCGATAAATATTTTGACTTGGTATTCGTGGTTTTGCAAGTAATGTAAATACGACATGTATTTATTTTGCTTTCAACTCGAGATACCACTCGGACAAGTCCTTTGATTCGTCAAGCATCTTTAAATCTGAAAATGTGATTGTTTAAGGTCCATCTTTAAGGACAGCCAGATATGTATGAAACTAAATGTGGTGATCTGTAATGATTCATTCAGCTATTATTGTCACAGATTTAAATGAAAGGTAATGTAATTTTTTTAGCTTGTAATTTAGGTGTAATGCCTATTTTACTTGTATTTTTTTAATTTTACTTTATGACGAGACGAGCAAGTCGTTCACCTGATGGTAAGCGCTACGCCTGCCTATAGCAGTTACAGGGCCACCCAGAATTTTGCATTGCATAATCTTTGTATAAATTTTGTCAGTTTTTTTGTATTTTTTGCAATTATTGTACTGATGTGTGCGTTGTAAATTAACTTAGAGGTATTTTATGGCTACTTTCCTTAAAATTCAACAAATTATAATTTACTTACAACATTACTTACCTATTATTATATTTTACCTGTGTCGGATTAAATTATCCTTGCATACCAAAGTTGGAGGCTGTGTCTTTGTTTAGTCTCGTAAACAAGGAAGGGAAGACGATTAAAAACATAATGAGGAAATGAAAAACTGCACATGAAACGGATGTTTTTACGACATAATTGATATACAGAGTAATGTCTCTGTTTCAATGATGTCGTGTTACCTACCTACCAAACATAAGATCGACCTTACAAATATAGAGAGCGGAGATTTAACACCAGTGGAGTCACTGGTTTAACTTGGAACAAGCCTATGTCTACTACGGCAAGCTTACCAGTTACCACAATTAGCAGTTTTAGACCATTAGGTATAATATCTTATCTGGTGTTAGTTGACGAAGGAGCACACGTGCTAAACCTAGAATGGGACTGTGGCCCTGAAGACTGCTGCTGGAATACCCCGAGACGGATTTAGGGCCATATTTTCTAAAATTTATATATTGTTAATATTCTTTAAGATGATAACGGTTTATAGAAAAGGTTAAGGTTATGGTGATAAAAGCAATATACAGTAACGTGGAAAGCAGCGACAGGCATGATTCCACCAGCTTACTACCAGGTGAACGACTTGCTTGTCTCGTCACCCAGTCAATTAAAAAAAACACCCTTATCTTTGGAGATGCAGCTGGGTACTGTCAGGTCGTCTGATATTATAGTACCAAAGATATATAAAGCAACAATTCGTGCCTTCGTTTTAGAATTTACAACGACGGAGAAATGAAATAGAAACCGAATCTTAAATTCGATGGACAAAAAGTAACAGCCAGCGACATACCTCATTTATGCTGCTGTAATTGTGACCCATAGTGATCAGATGAGATAACATTATAGAAAATAAAGCATCGACGCGCAAACTGCCTGGGTGGCCGTGGCGGACATCACGTTACTCGACCAGTTCTCCGAGACCCATCAATATTTCCCATCCACACTTTACTACAACACCATAGAGGAAGATGGATAATGTTAAAGGGGCCTTGCGGGAGTGGTCGACGCCAGAACGGCTCGGCCAAATGACTCCAAACTGTCTCAGCGAAAGTGTGTGAATGTACGCCGGCGTTCTTTGCATAATTTCTTGTAATTCATCAGAATATTCTGCTATGTAATCGCAGTGGGTGGCAGGCACGTTTGTGTATTCTGGACTTGTTACTCTATAAAAATCGGATCGTATCGATTTACGTGTATCGATTTAAGATTAATGAAATCAGTATAGCACAAGACTATTAGACTGAGCTTGTTATTGTACAAGTAGGTTAGTTTTTATTATAATGAAGTATCTACTACACGTGAAAATGGTTTGTCTGGCTTTATCAGTGCTAGGCTCGGTGTTATCAGTGTCTCTATTCGCCCTCGATTTGGGCCTAAACATTACACGCTCTTATCTACAGGGTTCAACACCTGATCAATATGGAAGGGAACTGATAATTACTAGAGCATGAGAGTAGATATATTTGATGTGCTACTTGATCATTATAAAACAATATTTCAAGTCTCTACCGTGATAGTAGTCTCTCTCTACTCTATCTGGCTGCCTAATTAATGCCATTGTATATTACAATACACTTTGATTGTATTCTGGAACTTTAACTGGGAAGAAACAATGTGATTATGGCATGTTTGCCTCGAAGATTATAACCTGTAAATTTGTTAACCTTTTCCCTATCTACTGATCAGAAAACAAAGCTCGTTATCCTTTTGTTTTCATCAATCCCCAGCTGTAGCGCCCACGAGTATGAGGAGCGAGGTGTGTGGCCCCCCGTCCGCGGAAACAGGTTTGTAGCCAGCGCCCGCGACCATGCCCGTAAAAAAAGCATTCAAAAGTTAACGACGCGCTCTAACAAGCAACACGGGCACGGGCGCCGGGCTCACATCCACATGGAGGGCACTTCTTCATAGATCCTCCAATACACTCACTTTCCGTAGCACAGTAACATACTGATACCATCTCCGCGTTACGTTCCATGTCGCAACTCCACCATAACATAAATAATCCGCAACGACATTTATTTTGTTACAAGTAGCTTTAAGAACAGATGTTCTCGTGTAGATAAAGCGTATTCAACTGTCATAACACTTTGTTATGTCTGTTTGTAACATTACAGGATGACGACATTTCGTTTCTTTAGCCCTCCTAAACATGGTAATCTATCTATTGAGAAACTTGCTCGTCCACACACCGTACGATCAAACTGCTATTAATATCAGAAACATTATCATTAATCTTTCAGTATACATAATCAACTCGGTATGTAATTATTCAGATTACTTTTAAAGCGACCTTGCTAAATACCTAAGCACTATTTTAATGATAGACTAGAGATGAATTTTGATGGCCTTTTAGTGAGTGATTTCCTTGATGCTTTGCTACGTCGTCGGATGATTGCGAGTAATGGTAGTACATTGGAAACCTTTGTATCTTAGACGGTAAATTTCATTCACAGTAATTGTGTACCATTGAGCCTACAGGCATCTACAGGGCTTACACACAAGACAGATGGTAATGACAGTAAAGCAAATGTTCGGCTATGCTTTACCCATCGAGGGTCGGGCGCAAATGTCGATGGTCCTCTAACTCTGCTTACAATAATAAGTAAAAAATGACGTTCCCGTCTGTCGGTCACGTGTGTCCGGGGGCCCGAAATGAAAGTGGTAGCGTGGGCGGTAACGAGCTCGACCATTGATACGAACCACTTGACTATCGTGAGAATAGAACGTGACAAGCCTGTCCTTCCACTCGCTACCACATTCCCACTTAGTCTTGGAACAACTGAGCAACTGACATTATCACTCGATATTAGAATAAATATTGCAAATAATTGAATATCGGTGAGCAAAAAGTTGTTCACCGTTGAACAAGGTTAGTCTGAATTTATCTCAGTGACCGTGGATCAAATCGTAAGTTTCAGTCGTGGGCGTTACCTGGCATATCCACTCATAATTGGGGTGGAGAGTTCTTGGTGTTTCTGACGATTCAGTTATTTATAGATCAGATGAAGATCAAAACATTTTGCAGTTCAAACAAAACGTAACTTCATTAGAACAAAGTATTTTAGGACGCTTCTTTGAAACCAGTTTAAAACTCAGAAAGCGATGACTGAAGAAGTGCATAATACAGATTTGTTTGCTTTTTCACAATTTGTATTGAGTTTTGATTGCATTTCGTACATCAATTGTGCCGACTTTGAACTTACAATCGATATTTTGAAATAAGGATGTATTGTTCTGATACGTAAATGTAAAGTGACAACACTATTGAAAAAATATAATTTCCGAATTGACTCCATTTCTTTCACCACCTTTCAAACATCTTTGACTTGATCATGCAGCTCAATTCTTCCGTTTACAAAACTGATTACCGCATTGTTTCCTCTATTAACATAATTTGCATTGGCTTTGTATTGTAGATGATTTGTGGCAAGCGCCAAGCTCATCAGGTAGTCCGCAAACGAGGCGTGCTCTTGACCCCCACTCGATGTGACTCATGGGCGCGCCTCCGTGATGCATTATGTGGGAATCTAAAGGAAGGAACTTGGATTCTTTGTTAGAAAAAAAATTAAGAAGCCTGAGAAATCTATGTAGATAAAAATGTCTTGAGAATCGACCTAAACTAGAATAGAGAATTCTTTTAGATGTAGGTAGGTGTATATTTTAATTGGCATTATCTTTTATTGTTTCTGATTCGATGTAGAAGTTAAGTTCAGAGTCTGAATATTGTCCAATTGTGTATTTTCTCCAAATACCAGCGTTATTACAACGGGTATAGGTACATTCTGAATTTTTATTAATGAGGATATCTCCGAGGTCTATAAATTCTTGACATGCATTATGGATTGATTAACTTACGTTTAAAGGGATAACGAATCGAAAACCAATTTCTATTCACTTTCGACATGTTTAAAGCAATGAATAATTACAGTTCATTCATTAAACTAACTCAAAACTCGTCCAATTCGACTCATAGATACGAAAGAAAGTTCACCGAAAGATTATTTAATTTATAAGCCCTTAATCAACTTTATTGCCAGCACTTATCCGAGCGCTCTCCCTCAAATGACTTCGAAACTAAGCTTCCATAGATGTTTACGGCTGCACTCATAAATTTCACTTTCACTAATAATATATTTACGAGTGGAATCATTAAAGATAACAACATAATCAAGCGTTAATTTGTAAATCACCGAAGAAAAAACCCATGGAACGCACCAAGGAATTATAACTGGTGTTTATTTTTCTAGTACTTAGCAAAATAAAGCTGAGCATGGTGTCATGCGCGTAGATAGATAGTACAATAAACTAACTTATCTATCTCACTCGAACACGAAAATCTAAGTTTGGTTTACTTTTAAGCGCCGAATACAGCACCTCATTCACGCTTTTCACAAACGTTGAAATCGGGCCATAACGTATCTTCTACTCGTTGTATATCTAGTCTTCTAATTCTCCCCACTAAATTACTAACCATAAAAAAGTCATGCTTGACACCAGTATCCTGTATTCCCGTACCTTTCTTCTCATCTAAATGCAAGGCACGAGTTGTGTGATTGTGTTGGTACGTCTGACAAATAGCCTCGTGGCCGCTCTTTGTCGGCAGTGAGTCGACGCACGAGACATCCCTCTGTGTTATGTATGTATGAACTCTTCCGGGGAAACCGAGTGTTGAGTCGTTAACTTAATGGATATGAGCTTTTGGATGTATCATGTTATGTTTGGTAATTGTCTTTGAATGACCATAACTTTATTGAAGTTGTGTTTTATGACTTTCATCGTTCTGAAGGATTTTATTGCTCCATTTTCCATTCCAAGATGTTTCTTGATTATTGATTGTGTTTTTTACTCTATTGTTAAGATTGTATTGGTTTTTCACTTAGCGGTGAGATATTTGTCTACTCGTATCACATTTCATCACCATTAACCCGTTGTCTATGCGTAGGGTCTAAGCTCAAAGATAACATTTGTGTTACTCGGATTAAAGTTAATAATCTCGAGAGACTTCTCAGTCCTCAAACATTTTAGTGACCGGAACAAACAAATGTCGCTCAACTCACAGTGTTGGGCAACAAACAGGACTGCACCGTTAAATCTACTTCCAGTTTTTCGGAGATTCATTTGCTTTGCCCCAGTTCGAGAAAGACGCGTCTTTCGTTCGCTCTGGTACGTTTGTATTGCATCACTTTATTACTTGCTGCAGATACGCTTTGATCAGCACGAATTCAAGTTGTTCAACCGTGAGGCGCTAAGGCCGATTTATTTTAAACGTTTTTAATGCTTCATGTAGCTTGCCAATTAATTCGCAATTAAGACGTAAATATCAACGGGACAAAGAAAATTCCTCAAACGCGCGTGCGGTCAAAAACCTGCCAATACTCATCGAGCAGCTAGCGGTATACTGAGGAATGTTTCTCGCGCCCTGCATTTCGCCACGATACTAAAGAGCTGGGTACTGGGTTTGGCAATAATATTTACACACGCGTTTCTGCGAACTTGCGGTTTCCGGTGGCGTCTGCCACCAGTAAAGACGGTAAAGACCAAACGCGAGCTCCTGGCCCATCCGCCGGACGGACTCTTCGAAACACTCTCATAAAATGTAGCAGTAAAAATTACAGCTTTCACAAGATTTGGCAGTCGAACGAGGAAGATCTTGAATATTAATTTTACGCTGGAAATGTTCAACAATTCTTTCTAGGTTGAAAATGTTCCAGGAAACCTTGAATTCCCTTCCACGAGTTATTTTTTATGTTCACAAAATAATGAATTCACTGAAATTTTAAATGCCAGCTGGTGTTATTTGTAAGTGCTAATGAAGGTATTCATTAAATTATGGCACATTTTATAAACACTTGCTAATACCATGAAAAAACACCGTTTAATCTGACTTTCCATACGTTATTATTAGAGCCATTTAGTATTAATAGCGATGGTGTCCTAACTTTATCAGCTACCAACCCCGCTGTTTTGTAAAAGTAGGTACATCAATGTATTTATACATTTTTATTGAACTTGGTGCTCTCAAAGGATATCTCACGGTCTCTACAAAGAGAGTTATGTCTCAGGTACAAGCCATGATCGATTTCTTGGCTCTTTGCCGCTTAACAGATCAATATATTGATGCAAGGTAAACAAGTCAGCGATCCTTCCTCGCGTCCGCCCTAGTTTTAGGAATAACATAATGATCTGTTTATTTTTCTCTAGGGTTTCTATTAGCATCAATTACGCTTTTAACACTTTTGAGTTACAGGAATTAGGAGGCTAATGGACGTTTTCTAAGATTTCAGTAACTGATATTCGGTTTCCACTTTTTACTTGATAGCAGGCAAACTTATTATGTAATTCCAACGAAAATTAAAATGTGGTCCATTTGACATTTATAAAACTCACGTATCACGTGAACTATCTATACCAACTTAGGTGTTACAGCTTATACTTACTATACTTACTTATCCACTTAGAATACAGATATAACTTTCCGTAATGATGGGTTATTCATAGAAGATACACTTAACGGTTGGTTGTACTAAAATTGTAGGTGTATTTTGGTTTTATAATAATAATAGTTCTCAATGTGCAAATTAACATGTTTGTTACATCAATTTGAGTCCCTTTCTCAGCGTCACTTGTAAAGAGTGCAATATTTTGTATGGAAGTAAAAAAACCCCAAATTGGGAAGACATTTTCAAATGAGTCTTCTAGAGCTTTCCTCGGCCATACATGTAAAGCTTCTACGTTCAATTCCATGTTACCAAAAAGGAAGTCACAAGTACATTCGATCCATGCCAACAATAATGCAACAGGTGTACAAGTAACTAACACCTTCTTGACGGTGATTGGCGTTTCTAGATCAGACACCGTATTATGATATTTCACGGTGATTAGCATCCAGTTCGAAAGAGATAGGTTCTGGTACTCGTAGCCGTAGCGGTGCCTCTTAGTTTCGCACGAAAGGAAACGACCATACCACTTTAGAGGCAAACTTGCAAGTCAATATTATAGAGCCATACTGAAATTCAATAGAATATTGTACAATGTTAATAATTAAATGATGTTTTTTTTACATGCAATATAAAGCACAAGGTTTTTGTTTCAATGAGAAGTCAATCAACTAAGAAAAACTGTTAAATGTTCAAGTCAATTGAATTTTTAACTTATAATCTGCCTCCTTTTTTTTAAGGGGGTGGGGGGGGAGATGCTGTCGCACTATCCCCTCCGCCACGGGGGTGACGGAGGGGGGTCTGTGGGACTCGAACCCACTAAAACCCCCCCCGTGAGCAGACCTTCGCCAAGGTGTTATAATCTGCCTCCTGACCAAATCCAATCCAACCAAGCTGTATCCAGACTTCGGAATCCCTTTAAAAATGTAGCGTCTTATTTTTCTTTAGCTCTTATATATAGGAATCTTGGAAGACCTACTTCAATTTGACATAGCACTTAATGCTCCTACATTTAAATATATAAATTTTCGCAGAAGAGAAAATACGTAACAATGCATGATTGGCCATGTTCAGTGGACTCTATATATAAACATTCAAGTTTCTTTAATTTATTAATAGCCACATCACGTGTGGAGCTCGCAACACTACCGTATAAGCAGAAGAGATAAAAACTGGCCAGTGCTCTTCCAGCAAATAATCTTAGCCATTCATTACACCCGGCCCGTGAAAGTACTTGCTATGAAAGTCAAGCGCGGAGAAAATGATCGATCAGCGACTACTGTTTCTATTGAAATGTAAACGCTAGGCGATGATTCAATTTTAAGCATCAATTAGAATGCGAGAACACCTTTCGTTCTGATCGAAAAGAAATTAATTCGAGGAAATTAAACAGCGAATAGATAGCCCGATACACATTACGTAACGACATCGATATATCGAAGACGAAGAATTCTCACGAAAATTTTATGGGTGTTTTGATTGATAGGCGTACGTGGGCGGCTTTCATTAAATTTCGCCGGTTTTTTACTCTAGCTTGTATGAAAATTCATGTGCAACTGATGGGTTGAAGGAATGTTAACGAGACAGGTTGTCTTCAGAGAAAACAGTGTCAGAAACCTGCCGAGGCTGCGGTGTCAATCATTGATTGTCATGGCTATCTGGACGTTATCGAATTGTCGCATAATTCGTTGAATAACATAATCGAAGTTTCGTAACACTGACTCTGCCCGAGGCTGTTCACACTGGACTGGAGATAACCAATTTGTTTCTCTTTGATAATGATAGTTATTATGATATTGTCGGTGAAGGTGTGTTGATAGACTGGGTTAGCGTTAGGAAATTGTGGAAGATTTATTTGGATTACCCTTTTCAATAGTAAAGCGATTTAATAGATAATTGAACTCCGTAGAGTGTAAGATCATTATTATTTCTATATATTTTCTTCATTATTATTTATCTATACTCATACTTAGAATAAAACAGTAGAAGACAAAAAGTATGCACATCAAAGATAATTGGATACTTAAAATATGTGCAAATAAAAATAAACCAACAAATAAAAAGACAGCATTTAAAAAAATGTTCTATTCGTATTCGTCTAACTATTCGTAGATCATTTAACTTTTTTCTTTTTGCTAAGATTTAGGCACGTAGCTTTATAAGCAGTTTGTGACAGCCCTGTCAAAGTGTAGACAAGGGAGGTGATAGCCCTGTGATGTGTCGGCTTGTCTTGCGCTGCACGCTTTTCGCATTCAAATTACTGATTGACGTAACAGCTCTAACTAGGGTTGACGTTTAACTATACATTTATCGCATCCGTTATTAAAAAGCTTCCGATTCTATTTGGCAGTCAATCATAATAATTAGTAATGATTTGTAATAAAAATGTAACTTGTTTTGCTTCCTCTAGTAGGTATACAGGATTTCTGTAATGAAGTGTATTTTGTAAGCTGGCGTATAAACAATTTTACTTACTAATGTCATATTATTTGACTAAATATACCTACTTCTTGATAAATCTTGATAATAAAATTTAGTAGGTACCTATCTTAATCCAGCTGGTTAATTAGTAAAATAATAACCACTTAGCTATTCATTCTACATGGAACAGCTTTGAAATGAAAAATAACAAAAACGAAAATGTTACAATTTGTGATAGGTAGGAAAGTACGATAGCTCTTCAGTAATAGCAAGCTATATTAGGCTCGTCGCTTTATTAAGTTGTACACTTTGCATTCAAATTACTGGTATGATGTAACCGTAGTAAATAGGCTTATTGTAGGCAGTTCTTACTTTGATTAAAACTAAGTAGAGGTACCTCCTACTTCCGTTCTAGAACTTTCGTTTATAGTGTTTGTAAATTTTTAAGTTGGTTATTTTATTTTTAAGACCTGATTTCCATATTTTTCGATAGTGTAAAAGTCGTCTTACATAATGTCAATTTATCATTACATATTATAATATTTTACTTTACTAGATTTTATTGTTTAGCTTTTGCAGTGTTATTTATTACCCAGAGGCATTTTAAAATTCGGATGTTCGTAAGTTCTTTCGTTTAATAAAAAAGTAAAATTTATTGACAAAACTTAAATAACAATATAAATAAAAGGAAAACTAACGAAAACTATAACTTAAAAATGTAAATAAAGAGGTTGTCCATGAGGCATGGTGCCAAGAACACTGTGCGAGAAATGAGCCAGCCCTCTTGTCACCAGCGGTATCGACTAATCGAGGAAATAATTGCTTAAAAAATTCCTTGTACTTGGACCAGACACTTTGCTAGATTTTTTTTAAAGTGTAAGTGATTTGTTTTCTGATTATTTTCTTAGCCAATGCTGATCCATCTAAACAAACCAGGTGGAGCTAACAATCTTGAAAACGAACAGTTCATGGAGCTGCGAAGTGCATTCACGTCATTCCAATCGAAAGTAAAGCTCAAAGGTTATAAAGAACCGACAGAATAATTAGTCTGTCAGGTAAACTGAATTGTGGTTGGTTCGCAAAAATCTAGATTACCGATTCCACGTGGGCTGTTCCCAAAATTCTACGTCAGACAGACGTGCAAAGCAACAATCGATATTTTCATATATACAGTTGGAAAGTTCCAAGACCAACATCTGCGTTTACATGACGCATGTTACAGAAAATCTTCGTTCATGGAAAATAACGAGAGTTTGTAATTGCTAAGTTCAAATAGCATTTTCGATAATGGATTCGATGTAAGTACGTAGTATGTACCCTAAAAATTTTCTTTGCTGATCGTGCGTTGCTCTGATTTCAATGTTAGTAACTTGTTGCCAATGTTAGTAACTAAATGTTACAAATTGACATAAGTGGACTTAAAATGTCTACTTACAACTAATAATACAAAGAAAACCGTTAATGAATAATCATCATCCTCAACCTATATCGTCCCACTGCTGAGCACGGGTCGCTTTCTTGAAAAGGGTTAGGCCATCATTCACCACGGGGGCCCGGTCCGGATTGATGGAGAGCATACCTAGTAATACCATATTATAATAACCATAATAATTCTCGGGTAGGTATGTCGTGGTCTCGGGTGGTTTTCCTCACGATGTTTTCTTTTACCGAAAAGCGAGTGATAATTACGTACATATGTTTTACAAGAATACATTGGTACGTGCACGCACTAGGATTTGCACTCTTCTTGAATATTGTTAATGAATAGTATCCTTAAATTAAGAATATCTTGATTTATGTGTGTCACACAGTATTCAGTGTAATGTGTCATTCAGGTTTGCCGCAACATAAAACGTAATTTTTGTAATGACAGTACCATGAGAATATCTCAAATAGAAATCACAATAAAACTGCAATGCTCTGGTAAATAATTTATATAAATGTGTAATCGAGACGGTCTTAATCTAAATAATTAAAAAACCGTATATCCAATTAAGATTGTGCGACGGAGTGTGTTACAACTAAATAAAATCTCACGCAGTATCCAACCTCAAAATCTTTTGGTCAAATGGTTCAAATCAATCTCCCACTCACTCAGTGACATATTTACACGCACAGTATTTTGTGTTTAAATAGTAGGTACAGTATTTCTTTATTAACATTATGCTTACAGTTGAAAAAGAGATTAAATACCGCCGATTAAATAGACCGCCTGAAGTTACTTTCCTTTTCAAAGATTGAAAAAAAAATGTATTAAAAATATTAAAACTGTCAATAAGTAGATTATTTTTATTTAGTCCATCACCTTTTTCCACAGACCGGTCGCCTTTATTTTTATTTATAAAAAATCTATTTCATCACAGAAGCCTTCTGCGTTCCAAAGATCTAAGGAACTTGTGTTCGTTTCTGTTTCTACAGTAGAGAAGCCATTTGACTAGTTGTAGAGTGATCCAACAGTCTGCTTGAGAAAATATCTTCTATCCATGCATATTATTTCAGTAACTACTGCTCGACGTGTATCTGACTGCACTAGGCCATTCGTTGAACTTATGATACTGATTACATCCAATACTGTAGCGATACGGCAGGTTCAACGCTACATTGACATGGAATCTGACGATGAGTCACCAGCAGGTTTCCACCGCGGTATCTGGGCAATGCACAAGAACCTGATAATTTTATTGATGGATTAATGTAATTTTAAACAATGTTTCTGCTGAAATGGCCACGGAGAAATGCTGGGAAACTTGTAGAACAAGAAAGAGTTGGCAACTAAAAGTTTTCTAGTAACCATGAACTTACAAAACGGAGGACGATGGACGCGACGGTTAATACGAAAGTAAATATTCACATGTTGTTTTCCTAAAAGATTTAATTCAACAAAAATCACTAACTTTAAATTCGTGCAGTAAATAGGTTTCCCTGGATGGTGTTTTTTTTTCTTTAAAGTACAGTTAGGAAATGTTTGTTATACGGCCACACTCACACACGAACTCCGCTGTCACAGCTACGCTTCACTTTCGTAATTGGCGTCGCGCCTTTTTTCTTTTTATAGGTTCATGCATGTAACTGTATCAACAGGTGACTGTATGCATGTTTATTTTCATTATCTAATCAAACAACTCCTTAGTTAGAAGATAGTCCAGAAAAACTCCATGTAGAATGTAACTATACACTCGCGGATCAATCTAACAACAAGGTCAAAACTACGGTGAATCTATGGGACGCGGGTGCACAATCAAAGCGTCCTCTTGTTTAAATAGTTTATTCGGGTATAGAAGGAGTAAACAGATGGGTGAGCGTGTGACACAGTTATCGCCAACTAGTCTGTCGCTGACTGAGGGCTAGCGCGGGGAAGGCCCGGGTCGCGGCGGGTACTCAGCCTTTCAGCTTTTGCCCATCATTTGCATCGAGCTAAAATACACCTAGAATACAACTTTACCATACTAATAAACATAGCTACTTGACCGCTCATCCATCTAGCTCAAGAATCTAATCATTATCTGGAAGCCGACAAACAACAATAATTACTGCACCTGGCCCTTCTGTATGCAAGATACGCATATACACACTAGCATATTATCATTGCTATTATATCCTTTTGTCCTTCAATGGTTATGTTCACTTTAATAGTCGCTAGAGCAAATACTAAAGTCAATGCTTCTATTCACGTTTCCAGAGTTACAGATCGACGTAAAACCACTTTTGTTAACGACGACGAGACGGTAGATATGACTGCAAATCTTCACCCAGGGCTTCTCTAAACTTTGCAACGCATTACAAATGCAGACAATTATTTCTACAACTGAACAGGTAATCATTAAAGATTTCGAAGAAATGTCGAATGACTCAGTATTTCAAATCAGACTGTAATTTTGCTTTCTTAATTGCATTATGTACTAGTATTTACAGCTACTACAATTTGCACATGGTCTCTGTATGCAAGAGAACCATCGGACAATAATGATTACCTCTGACATCACCGTTCGCAGTACAGCTTTGGGCATGGATAGTGTCGTGTATGGAATTTGCAGAGGCTAATTTTGGACCTAGTCGCGGCCGTTGACTGCCGGACGTCGTAAAACGCAGGATCTGATGATGATAGTTCGGATTGTTTAGGTTAAGGTGAAATGTGCCTACATGGTTAATAACAAAAAAGTTTTGAGCTTGGTAGTTACTTATATAGTGTAGGAATAGCACGGGCCCAAAAAAGCCTGGACAAGGAATATTAATCAGAAACTTATAAACTGCGTGAACTCAATAGCTCTACATTAAGATCTATGTCAAAATGGGATTGCAATGATTTATTAAAAGCTCTCCTGAAGTTTATACGAGTACACGTGACAGTCCTTCTTTTCCCATACGAAATATAACTCAGCAGTCATACAAAGTAACCAGCTCGTTCCCAACTTATCAAGAGCTGTGTGGCCACTACTCTGTCCCACATTTACCTACCTTATCTTATCAATGAAACTAAGGTAAGTAAATTCACTTGTCAAACGGCGAATTCCTGTATTGAAACCGGTAATGGAATGCAATTTGTTACGCAACTAGCTGATTTAGAAATTGGCGTTGGCATATTGAAGCTTTTCCTCTTAAAGTAAGTATAGCTTAAACTTAGATACATAATGATGTGTAAACTATTTTACGTCTGGTAGCCTAGTGGGTGATCGTTTGCCTTCCAAGGAGAAGGTCGTGAGTTCTAATCCCAATGCAGATACGTACCAATGTGTTTATAAAAAAAAATGCATAATACGTACTTACGTGATTATCACTCACTTTTCGGTGAAGGAAAACATCGTGAGGAAGCCCACATACCTACCCGAGAATTATTTCGGAGGTAGGTATGTTATCCACCAATCCGGACCGGGCCCCCGGGGTGGATTATAATATACTTATTTAAGATTATATTTTTATTTTGGGATAATTATTATTAAAACTCTATAACATCTGGCAACCCAGTTTGCATAGCTCTTGCGCAATAGAAACCAAACCTACCAGAAGCTAGGATTACCAAACAGCATTAAAAGCTCTTCGGAGAATCAAGTTAATCTGGTTCCAAGGACCTTGAATAGACAATAGACGAATTTTTTCACGACAATTCCTGGCTTCTTACGTTGTCTATGAATTAATAATTTATTGATTGCGATGCTTGAATGATGATGATGGCATTATTGAGCATGTTGTTTAGCTATATTATTAGTTATTTCGTCTGTTGGACTTATTGCAAATTAATTAAGTAACCAATAACTAATTTTTAAAGAACACTCTGGATTATTTATTGTTTCATCTGTTGGAGAAATATCTCGGCCTCTGATCGAAACTTAGTTTGAGAATGTTTCCCATTAGGCTTGTTAGATTAGATTTAGATTTAATTTAGGTTTTGGTTTGTTTGAATATTTATTTATTTGCTTATAACCGATATTCGATCAAGGATACACCGAAAGTGTTAACGATTGATGTTTGCAATGGCCTATGCCTTGACAAAAACGGCCGAATTCTTGGAGATTACAAATTGATTTTAAATGTAGGTGCCTCGACGAATGATACAGTATTTAATGCAAAAGACATGAAACTGCTAGATATCTATGATGTGTTTAATACGAATATTAAGCGTAAATAAGCCAAAGGTACTAATTTCCTAGATAATAAAATTCCAAGTGAGAATATATCGCTTGAAGATGGAGGTGTCGTCGGTTTGACAATAATGAAATGATGAATAAGTTATCGCACTTGTAGCATCTTCTATAACTGGTCACTTCCTTCCGGCATTCAAACCATAAAACTTAAAATTATACTATAGTTCTCAGAACAAGGACACTGTCTCACTAGGGTTAACAAGAATACCATGTCAATAGGCCATTTCGGTGCTAATTTATATTACAATCGCATAAAATTATCATCGGAACGATTAGCGAAATCTAGTCTCGAAGGTCACGGAAGCCGTTACCATCACAAAGGCTATGTTAATACTGGCTGTGGGCGACAGTGACATGACTCATTGGCTGTAGGCGGCAGCTGATGAAGGCTGGATAGGTGAGGCTTGGTCAACGGTAACGTTCAGTTAGAAAAAAAAGTGGCGGTGTTGTTTGATCTCATTCATGGTTGATGATGAAGGTTTGTTCGTTTGATTTCGTTGAATTTCGCCGAACGAATTTCTGAATTTGTTTCATACAATGCACGCGAAAATTTTTGGATCAAAACACGAATGACATGCGTGCATGTAAGCAACATAGGAATTATGCTCGTGATGTCTATTTCGAGGGTTATAAATTTAAAAGAGTTGGTATCCACACAATATTCTTTCGGAAATTCCCGTCAGTTAACAAAAAATCGTATTGATTTTGCAGCAAGGCGATAAAAAATATAATAATCCAGAATAGAATATCTATTACATATTATTAAATGATGTCAATTTTCTAGGCTTAAAGAGCACGTTGAAATGAGCATATTGTTAAAAATACAATAATTGTTGTGCAACAATCCATAGGATCATCAAATATAAAGAAACGTGTAGAAAAGTCGAGAAAAAATGACATCAATAGAACTTCTACAGTTTCGAAATTTAGAATTTATTTTTCTGTCATAATATCGAGATTGACTAGGATCATCAATTATCGTTGACTTTGAATTGATACTCGATGAAAACGTTAGACTGGGTACCTCCAGTCACGAATTCGTGACACCAAAGCATTAAATGCTCGAAGCCACGTGCTAGCAATAACCGATTTCAATCCAAGTTTTTATTCAACGAATTTGCGTGATGTGATTTAATAAAAGAGTTGTGTAGGCGGATTATCAAGTTCGATTCTATAATTCGAAAGATCGAGGTTGTTAGAATGTGCAATATTCGTGGGTTATTGTTAGCGTTGTCTGTTTATTATATACTTACAATTTTAATCCGACTGCGGCCAGCTTAAGAAGGTATTGTGCTGTATCGAGAGCATTCCACTATTTTTAATGTAGAGCAAGAGTATCTTTAATAAATGGTGTATTAGGATCGCTAGCAAATATCTACCTAAATACTATACTACCTCCTTAGGTTTATCGTTCTGTCAATACAAGATTAGATATCTGGCGTGGATGTTGATTTTGCCCAGTGTTAAACCCGGTCTAGTGGTTTTAGGTCATCTCTGAAGGTATCGTGTGAAAGCTATATTGAGAATACCATTCTGTTTTACATGATGGCTCTATCAAAGAAAAAATGTAAAAATAATAGAACATGCTCTGTTACTTTGCATTTTCGATATTAATTATGACAAGGCATAATTTTCATCTGCGCAAATCCTGATAGGCGCTCCACTTTATCCTAGATCTATTTAAGAGCATAACAAAAACTCGGCCTGCGGCGGTACAGTTACGCTGACACAGAATAGACCCGTGAGTCAGTCTCACGTGAGGGACGCCGCAGAAATCTGCGCGTTTACATTAGTCCAGGCACTTGAATTTGTACTATTCGGCCTCCAATTGTTCATTGCAACTCCTTACTGCTTCAAAGGAACTTCAATTTATACACAGTTGAACTAGTGGAACAAAAAACTCCCATTAGTTCAACGGTGTAACTAATCGCGTGTACTAGTGGGAATGTAAAATGTACAGCCTATAGAGTTGAGAAACTTATGGAACATTGAAATCTAAATCTAAAATTCAAATTGCAGTAACGTAGACTTAATGAGAATTTAGATTTCGTTAAAACCTGTATCAGACTTGTTCTTTATTTTTCCTTAGTGTGACTAATATGTACAAAAGAATTGTCTCGTGTATCTAGGCTTGAACTGGCGAAATACTTATCTACCAGGCACGCTGTCTTTTAAGAAAAATTTGTTTATGCGATTAATTTACACAGGAATTCTAGGCCCAGTACTGGATCCTTCAGCTGGAATGTTTCGAAGCATCTTTCTCTCCATTTAGATGCACCTTGTAGATTCGACGCCGCTGGTGATTTGTTCCGCGATCTCTGATGATACCTTTGGATCCCACCGCTTATAGGTTCGACTCCGAACTTTTAGGGTTGTAAAAGAAGAAAAATAATCTCTTTAATTACATTCCCTGATGTAGGTACCTGATTTATATGGAGGAGACACGAGACCGGCAGCCGTATTATATAACAAATGAAAATCGGATTCATTTGACGTTTTTGTCCCGTAAAAATTAATGGTTCCTGGGGGATAGTTCTCTACGCAGGTGAAACCGCGGGGCGCATCTAGTGTAATATAAAATTGTTGCCAATAGTGTTGAAATAATCGACCAATAGATATCAAGAGCGTCTATAAAATGTAAATTATTCTCCAAATTCCGAAAGAAGTTAACTGAAATAGTAAGTTTTTTACTTAATGAAAGTGTTATTGTTGCTACTTATAATTTATTTTTTGTAAAGTTATATGTGGCTTAACGGATGTGACGTAACAATAAATTCTTGCCAGTAACTGTACGGTTGGCAGCCCTAATCGCGTGAGTAACGGGTGGGTACCATACAAGAATGCTTGGGGTCAAATCGGAGGTTCCATCGATTGGTGTCAGTGTTTCACGTTTTCTCTGGAGGCTTTGCTTTCGTATGAAGATGATGTAATGTAACCAGCTTAGGTAGGCACTTATCGATTGTTGTTGTTAGGAACTAGCTCCCTTATTCATAAAAAGTTATGTGGCGTTTAATAAAATGCGCACTACAATAATGTGACTCCACGCTGCGCAGTATTTTTATTGCGGTTTAAATCGCAGACGCAGAAGGAGGCATCCTCTTTTCGCAGTGCGCGGGTTCTAGTGCCTATATTAGTTGCCTATTGCTCACTGATTGGCGATTCATATCTGCAACGATAACTTTAATTATTGGAGATCGAAATATTTGAGGTATTTTGTCTGGCCAAAGTTCATTGGGTAAGCAGGTATGCAGGTAGGTAGTGTTTTTAAAATATAAATTGTACTCCATCATCAGCCTATGTTACCACTGATTAGACAAAGTCTTTTCTCATATAGAGCATGGGACTAAATCCAACATTCTGTCTTAGTGCGGATTGTTGGGATGTTGCCCTGTCTTTCAACATGTCGGTTTACATGCGAAGTTTTCAGTATCGATTTTTTAGTAATGTCATCGAAATCTGCTGCAGTCATTGCTGGAAGACCTCGGAGCCGTTGGATCGCAAAGCGCGCATTAATTTATATTTTGTGGCTACCACCGCTCAACTCGTGACATTCACTTTGTCGTAGAATAAAATACTGATAAATCCTCCTAGCTTGATCATTTAGCCAAACTCAGGTAGCTGTTGTCAAAAATATTTTTTGTAGCTAACCGAGAGCTTTTGAGCTTTTCATGCAATCTGGTTACAGCGCCATCTATTCAACTTTTTTGGTACGAGTTAGTGCAGTACTTCAGTAAAATTCTACAATATGTAGGTGGTGGTTGGTGTTCAAAGTTTAGATGTACATGTACATTGAAATTGTATACGAACGGTGCGTTAGACTTATGTAGTTTGTGACCAAAACTACAGATGTCGCTGTGTGATAAAATAAAATAATTCTGGCCGCTCATAGGTCATAGTTTGCTAAGCTTTTGTTGTATGATACCTATTTTCACATAAATTAGTAACATACAAACCAAAATATAACAAAGAAATTATTTCGGCATACCGCCTAATACTTTACATATATTATTATTAAGTATATTAAGTATTATTAAGTATTAAATGTATTGTGACTGTTAAATACTGTAAGTACGCCACCCACCCTACTATCGAAAAATGTTTTTTACTGTCCAACCAAAGGTTGTCTGGAAGAAATCGCTTTCAGCGATAAGACCGCCCATTGTACTACCCTTGTTTACCTATTGTAATTTTTCTGTACTGTGTTTAATTTTGTTTCTGGTGTACAATAAAGAGTTTTCTATTCTATTCTATTCTATTCTATTAATTTTATTTAACGTCTTTTTCGCACGTTGGTAATTATATTTGTAACATTATAATGTGAAATATACACCTTAGTATTTTTTGGATCATTTATAACTAGTGTAGTCTAATCCTTAAAATTGGTTCCATTTGTACGTGATTTTTATTCCGCAATATTGTTTGAGTTTTGTGACACAGTAGGCTTTCAAAAATATATTGCTCCATTTATCTTTTTGGCTGCAGTTTTATTCGGTTTGGTTTTTAGTGGAAACCCAGATTTATGTTTTTAAGTTTTTAGAGCGAGAGTTAGTCACAAACTGGGAAGTTAGTTAACGGCAATAGATTGTCAACTAACTCAAATAATGAATTTTAATGAAAATAGAAGCAAATGGTAGATGTGTAAGGCCTCCTCCGCACGGGTCCGTAAGCAAGTAAGTAGCTACCTAAGAAGTGCTCGGGTTTGAACTTTGAAAATTAACAATGACTATTATGATGGTGATGGTTTACAATAAGGTATACAAAAATAAAAATACAATAAAAATAAAAATAAAATATACAATATAGTACAAAAGCATTATATTCCAGTTTTCCGGTTCCGAAATTTTTAACATTTTTAACAATTTTCTTTTTCTCATATCGTTTTTATTATATAGCTTTAGTTTAGTACTTTGTGCTGAACGCTCGATATGTTAATATTTTGTAGTATGTACATATTTTGAATTACAATCCAGATTTTAAACTACTTTAATTAACTCATAAGTTACAACGATTGTAATTTGTTTTGTGCATCAAATAAATAAAATAAAATAAAATAACAGACTTAAAAATTGAGGAGGTTCTCAATTCCACTGTTTTTGATGTTTGTTAGGTACTTCAGTACCCTCCTCACGAAAGTGAGGGGAGACCCGTGCCCAGCAGTGGGACGTTATGGGTTGATGATGATGAGGTACTTCAGAACTTTTTGCGCCTAAACCCAATTTAAAAATCTAGTTTCACTTTTATAATATTTATTCTTTTGTTGTAATTTGTTACTTATTTCTTAAGAAGTTAGTTTATTTTATCTTGTTTAATTTGTTATCCATCTTATTAATTATTTTTGTTTCACCACTGTGTTTCGGTTTTGAGTATCGTTCTGTTTTTTTTTATATACTTATTGCATTTATTAGTGGCAGCTCGATTGGTGTTTATACAATTACCTTGATACAAAATTAAGTTAAATAAAATATTGTATCGTATTCTATATAGTTAGCTGTAGTAGAAAGTAGAAACTTCTTTGTATTTGCAGGCGGTAGAAGTCAGTGCTTCATAATTTCCATTATGCATATAGAAGTTGTGTGGAAACAAAACAGACCGCCCCTCTAGAACAAGTCGTTTGTAAGGTTCAGAAGGGTTACCCCAGTTTTTGTTTCCGTGGGATAGAGTTTTACTTTTTTACATTTATCACAGCGGATCACTATCACACATTTATCACATCGTTACTTAGCGCCAGGTGAGAAAGTGGTCAAATTGTAGCCTATAAGGTATATTTAAAATCTAAACACAAATATTATAAAAAAAAAAATGTTTACTGTATTTTCTTTATTTTGCAATTAAAATTTCAAACTGTTTACCTAAGCCATATTTGAACTGTGATTTTGGAACAGACCTCGACAAAAATCGTCAGAACTTTTTTTTTCTTGAGGATATAGAATTTTTTTTTTCAGTAGATTAGGAACACGTGTAGTCGGTCAATCAATTTCGATGAGTTAAGTTATACACACAGGTGGTAGGATAAGTTTAAATTTTAACATTTTTATAGCGCTATAGAAATAAAAAGAGATGAAGCAAAACCCTTTCGTCCCAATTTTATAAAAACAAGGGATGGTAACCTTACGCTCACCACACAATATTGTTACAACGTTAGAACTCCGGGGTTTCATGTTTTGACTCGTAAATTAATATATTTACATAGGGAAAGCAATCAAGGATTTTCATTGGCCCTGAGAAAACATGGTTTACGTAAATGTTGATGAATGGGTATGATTTTGTCAGATTTTAAACCTTTGTTTAAAATTACCTATCTTTATCACAAAACAAAAAAAAGGAAGAAAACCATTTATTCTGACACAACAAACACAAACGGGTTAGAAATACCTACATAATTTTACATTAAGGGTTAAAAACGAGAGCTTGCCAACTGCCATAGTAATAAATCGAACCCTACAGTTCGTAAAGCCTCGCCTAGACAGGTGCGATATAAGTAGACCGATAATTTCAAACCAAGATTAGTAGGTATAATATACTTAAGTACATATATCAAATTTGACTGATAAGATAGGACAGAATTAAGCTTGGTTTAGATTATATGCCGTAAAGTTTAGTGTCATCTTCGGCCTCAACCATTCTCTACTATCTTTAAACTGAGGAGAAAGCTTATACTTTTTGAAAATTACGTAGGGAAAAACTGGTGGAAAGAAACGGAATCCTTAAAAAAGTTCCATTTGTAAAATCTGTCCCATTAGCGTATCTTACATAAAAGTCATGAAGTAGGCATTAAAACTATCTTCACTGAGTTACATTTACTAAACATTACAACAGATTTTAAGCGTAACAATCAAGACAATTTCATTGTTTAAACTCGAACAAAAGCACTTAAAACCATTATCAGGGACCACAAGAATCAAGCAAGCATAAAATATTCAGGGACTCAGGGTGACCACAATTCACCGACCACTTAAGTAAGGTAAGCTTCCAAAACATCAGGTCGTGGACTACAGAACCCTCAAATTAAGTTAATTGCGATTGTAATTGGCCCGCACAGGGGACCGGAATAAAAGGAAAATATTTTCATTAACCTCCCAGTGCGGAACTCTGAAAATTTGAGGACAGGCGCAATATACAAATTATGAATAGTAAGGGACCTGCTAAATCGAGAGGTGAAACTAGTGTTGTGTTAAATTTTTGAGATAATAAGACAAAATAAAAAAACGGAATCGATTTGGGATTTTTGTAATCATTTAGCTAAAGAGCTACGAAGTCAATGATCACGTCATTTTCCTAGACATCAAACTCATATGTGTTAGTTGCTTACGAAAAACACTGAGCGAGTTTTAACGTTCAGAATGTTGATTTATAAACTCGACACAGCGTAAGTGAAGTAAGAATAGTCACTCAGTGAATTTTTATTTTACAGAACCGCACTGCAGATCCTAGTGCTGGACTTGAATTAGGACAAGTCAAGCTTCATCAGCATTTAACAGGCTTGTCCAGGGTGTTCTCGATTGAGATTTTGTGGTCGGATGCAGTGATAAAGTAACAGCATATACAGGGTGTCCGGTAATGAGTGGATAATCCTGAAAAAAAAAATAGTTGAACCGATGATTCTCCAACCGCTTCTTGCTTCTTCCCATAGTCATAAATAAGAGAGACAATATCTCTATAGAGTTGCTAATTTCTTCACGAATCGGTCTGTCCATCTCTACGATTTCATTGAAACAAGTGCTCCTACTTGCGCAGCGTACCTCCCCTTGCTACTGTAGCAGACTTACTACAGAGAAGCTGAATAAAGGAAAACGAAATAAAATACAGATGGACGGAAAATAGTAAATTACAGCAACAAAGACGCACTCAACGTTTAATTCCTTTGAATAAAACGAGAAAGTTACAAATGAGTCGGGTTCTATGATAAAAACTCTGGAACACAACCAAAGCTCTGTTTTGTAAAACTCAACACACGTCGAAAGTGAGCGTAGTTTGAACTACAAAAACGTATGTGTGCTGGGACTCATAGCAGAAGTAAACCTTCAACTAATAAATTATTTAAAAAAATAATTAAAAAAGCTATTTTAAAAGTAAAAAAAAAACTCTCTCTATTTGTATCTTTACTAACTGATATCTCCCTCTTAACTTCCGTTTGCCTCGTTTGAATATTTTTGGTAACGTATTCACCAGTCTACTCCCCAAGTCAAGCGTGCGTAAAGAAGTTTTACTTTAAAAATTCCGTCTTTGTTATAATTATATTCTATTCAGTTTTAAATGGGCCAGTTTCTGTCTCTGTTTACTCCGTTATTTTTGTAAGTATTTTTAAGGTTTCGCACCCTCAAATTGCTAAAATGAAACCCTTTTATATTCTTCATGTCCGTCTGTAAGTTACAGCATTTTTACTATAGATTATTTGGCCCTCATAACTTAAACTTGGCAAATAAGTAGGTATCTTCTGTGAACAGTGATACGGCTGTGTAGTAAAGATAAAATATATATATGTATTTAGGGGTGACACTCACTGAATAATATATTTCACACATCAAGTCATCACACATCAGTGAATACCTAGCCTTTTAAAATGTCAGGTGAATATTTGATGTGATCTGTCTGAGATTTAAGTAAAAGTTGTTAGCAGCGCGTCCTCTTACGTTCCAATCGTGTCATCATGAAGATTGTATAGGCACTTGACATTTTCAAAGAAAAATGTGATTGTGATTAAAATATTTTATTTTTCAGGGAACTCTGCACTGTGCGTGGTTCCACACGCATTTGGCCGGTTTTTTAATTTAAATAGCTGCACCCTGCAGAAACGACGTCTTTTTTTTCATATTACCACGGCTGCTTTTCAACGAAAGAAGTAGATTACGTTAATCGCTTTAGTGTACAACGTCTACTTCCTCCATGCAAAAGAAAATAAGCTAAAAAATATTCCCCGATGTCTCTACTAACATTAAACAGCCCTCCTTTCCACAAGGGTTGTTTCCCAACAATATTTTTCAAAACGAACAATTGGCACGGACTCAATTAGTATAATCTAATTAAGTGCGAACGGCCGTCGACTGTTTCAAATAAAAGAAAAATATTATCTTTGGTCCTAGAGGAGGCTCTGCAAGATTGTCACTGGGTGTTAATAGGCTATTCCAGAGCCATTTTAACGGGTTATTCAAGTTTATTCAAAGGGTTTTCGACGGTTTTATTCGCTTCGCTTCGTTAACGGCAGGAGCGGCGACTTCTATTTATTAGATTTTTTGTTCCCTTATTGTGTCGCTTTGAATCAGCTATGAACGTTTTATTGACTGGTTCGGTGATATTTCGGTCTATGAAACTCATTAATCGTTTAGGTTATTTAGCTGGAAGGTATTTAGGTTGAACCAGCAAGTCTGAGGCCAAGATTAATAGTTTTTGTCAACTAGAACACAATTCACATCTTTACAAAAGTTTTGAAAGGCTTTATTTAAGCTTTACTCTAAATTATATTGCTGAAAATAATGTCTGAAGTCAGGAAATTTTAAAACGATGATAAATGTTTGCTTAGTAACAAAACTATAACCTGTTTAATAACATCGGCGGAGACCATTACTTCTCCGTTATTTGGGTTGGGGGGTTGTAATGTTTTGACAGAATATCTCTACGTTTCGTATGACGTAAGCATCACCCCATATACCTCAAAGTGTGATGTCTCCATAAATCAGCGGAATGGGGTATCAAGGAGACGGAGGCACGCGTTATCAGTCATTACTCATTTACCTTCCTTATATGCGTACCGACCTACCAACCGTCACAAAATAGAAATAGAATAGAATGGTACTAAATAAAAAAATCCCCCGCATAAAAACCAAATCCATAAAATACTTTTCAAGTTTCTTATATCGCTCTATATTCACATTCAAAAACAAAACAAACTCACCCAATATGACGATGCATCACGTTTGCACTCTATAATGCAATGTGTACTGTGTAATTCAATGTGTACTGAAAACCTTATTTAGACTACTATAGTGAAGAAAGAAGACGCATGAATATACAACAGGACATTTCAAATGACCCGTTGGATTTTCATAATATGCAAATTGACAAGTAAAGAAAGAGACGCAGACATCTTCATGCAAAACCTTCGGAATAATCATAAAAGTTTAAGTACGAAATCTGCTTACTGTTGTTTCATCTTTTATTTAAATGTAGAGCATCGACACACACCGAGACAGTAGCGGACAGTCCAAAGATATTATTTACTTATTAGTATATTTATTACTAACAAAGGGCTTAAAAAATTTAAGGCATAAAATTTTATTCCTGTTTTTAGTCTCAGCTTGTATGGATGGTTCAGATTGATAATATCCTCAAAAGTTGAGAGGACTTAATACCTATTAAAGGTACAGCGGGCACTTATTGTAAAGAGCTACTAAAGTTATTAAAATATTTTCCTAGTTTGAATATTATTACAAGGAGAATAAAGAGGTCTTCATAACAAATATCTGCCTACATCGAATAATCATGTATGTTTGGGTCAAATATTTCCTTGCTCCGTGAGCCTTGTCTTAATTTCAAATTATAGTCGGCGTGGCGTGAAGTAACCCACCGAATAAATTAAATACGAATTAGGCATAGCTCTGTGACAGATGTGTGAACGGATATTAAGACGAAGGAGGATATTGCTCGCATTTCCGTTTTGCGGAATTAACGTTAGTGATACGTGTAGTCTTCATCATAAGCTAATTACGTTCCCATTTTGGATATCATGCCTCCTATTCGGTAGAGATTTATTATCCATCGGGAAAAATTAAAATCACTATGGATTCTTCACAATATGGAGTCTAACCGCTATCAACCTGGTTTTTGATCATCATCCTTTGATTAAAGAGTAACTTTTTTAAAAGGTAAAACAAAAAAAAATGGTTTATGGCCAGTATTGGTTTATTGCATCCAGTATCACTGCTTGGCAACTGGGGTAAGCTCAGCAGTGTACTGTGCAGACTAGTCTACATAGGGCTGGTTTTCAGCATACCCCATTGCTCGCTTTATCTCATTTTCTGTAAGGCTCGTTGGTTTAGATTTGTTGCCCATATATTTGTTTCCAAAGTAGTGAGCAATTACCGAGCATTTTTTGCGAAATCTAAGCTTCAGCTTCCCGTATACAGCGTATACTGTGAAGGTATTCCTTTTCAGCAGTTCAAAGTTTAGATTCACCAAGCGGTTTCTCATTTTCATATGAGGTCAGCAACGTATATTTTCAGTTAGTGGTCTGAAAAACGTAAGTCACTGAATAAATAGGAATTAGGCATAGGTCTGCGACAGATGTGCCAACGGATATTAAGACGAGGCGTCCGGATATTGCTACCATCTGCGTTATAGCTGATTCACTTGGTAAATACTTGAAATTATGTTTGTGGTTTTCTTAGAAAATATGGTTTGATGAGGTTTTTCAGGGACTACTTCAAGCTTTAAGATCAAAGGTTGTTTTACCTTTCACTAAGGACAAGCTTCGCAATAATGCTGCAAACATTTTTTTTTTGTGGTACTACGTACCGAGACGAGCTATTCGTTCACCTGGTGGTAAACGCCACGCCTGCCCATAACAGCTACAGTGACACCCAGAATACGTTGCAGTACTGCACCGCACTCGTCACCCTGAGATATTGGTTGTAAAGTCTCAAATGCCCAGTAATTTTGCTTGAACTAATGCCCTTTAAACCGGCACACAGTAACGTTTGCACACTACTACTTGGCAGCTGAATATCTGGCAAAGGCGTGGTACTTCCCCAGGCGGTCTCTTGCGGAAGAGGCCTACCACTACACGCGTTATAATGTCTCGTACGTATCCTGAAATGATTACAGAGTGACTGTTATTATTAAATAAGCTTTGCGCATATTTAAAGCGCAATTTCCTTATTCGATGAACAATGAACAAGACTGCCAAAGAAATGACTGTCCGTTCTTGTGATACTGACAGTGAATGATTTAAGTTTCGAGTTTTGACATATTGGTCTCAAACACCGGCGACCAAATACAATACCAATACCAATCAATACTCTAATATAGTCTTTGATTCATTATTCCACTTCCTTCAGACTAATTATGACATTTATAACAGGCAGCCGTGGCGCGTGTCGATAAAATTTAATGAGAATCTCTTCGTAACGAAGGAAAGTGTCTGAGGGATTCTACGAAATAAATCGTAGATGATATGCGCCCACAGCGCTCGCTAAACTCGAATCTTATTCTCAGAATAGATTCTGAACACAATGCGAAGCTTCTTTAGATCCGTATTAAGATAATTAACTTGTAATTGATTAAGTGGTTTTTCTTTTCAATTGTGACTTCAAACTGTGAATCTCTGTAGATACTTAAAAAACTGCCATCACCTTACTTATTTATCACCCATATAGAATCAAGTAAGGAAACAATTTTTATTTTAATCCAATTTTACCATGATGCCACGTCTTATGTAGTTCCGTACACACTAAGTACGCAAGACAGTTTCCCAGCGAAATGTCAATGTAAAGGGCATGGCATTTGTAGCCCACGTGATTCTGACAAATGTTATTGTGCTTTTTGTTTTTCAAGAGTTAAAAAGCTGATGCTTTTATAAATAAAATAAAACTTATAGAATAGAATAGAAAACTCTTTATTGTACACCAGAAACAAAAATAAACACAGTACAGAAAAATTACAATAGGTAAACAAAAAAAATAATAATAGAATGAATATAATAGAATGTGTGAAATAAGCTGGTCTAGAAATTACTTGTATTTTTAAACTAGATAGAGCAAAATGCTATAGAAACTATAATGTTTTCTTTTCAACGTTCAGTTTCATGATGAGCGGATATTTTTTTATACATAAGCTTGACTAACAAGATGCGCAAATCGTTTCGCCGATGGTAAGTTCTAAGTTAATCCAAAAAGTTGTCATAAAGTATTTTTGTTTTTGCGCTGCTAAAACAATATTTCACTTTTTATGTAGGTCTCTTGTCCAGCAGTCAGCAAGAAGGTGTTCAAGAAAGTTGGCAGTTCTGTAACGTCACTGCTGGCATGCCCCTTGCCATATTAGTCATTGGAGACTGCACGAGATCCTACCGGCACCACCACATATTATCACCAAGTGGATCCAAATGAACAGTCCCATACTAAAACCCTACAAACCCGGACCCCGTGGACCTTCATAACCGTAGAATATTACGTAAGGGCGGTAAGGGAGTGTAAATTAGGGTTCCGAATACCTATTTATAGAGATTGCCTGTCCGTTTTGGAACAAGTCACGTAATAATGTCGCGGTTGCCGCAATCGTCCCGACGTGGGGGCAACGTTATTTGCATTTGATAAACGTGTAGTGGGGATTAGAAATGTTTTGGTGAGTCTCCCTTTCAAGATCAAATTAAATAGTCATGGGTTTGAAATTCACCGCTATCTGTCGGTATTTATAATATGTACTTTAATACTACGGTTTACGTATTCTATTTTGACATTTTGTTTGATGCGACAAATAAAGTTTAGTGTATTTTTCAGCCTAACCTACTTGGAGTATTCCTGTTCTTTGAGACCTTGTTCAATTGTAGGCTCAGCATATTTAGTGCCTTCAATTACTTGTGTACTACCGGATGAGACAAAGGTCAAACAGTCTATGTTATAACTATTAAAAAATTGCTGGTTCCTGTTTGAAACGACCATATATTTTTATCAAGAACATAATATTCTCTTCTAAGTAATATTAAGTTTATTCTCGACTAAGTAGTTTCTACCATCATGTAAAAATCCTCCTAACAAGGTTGCCACCTCAATTTCCCAGTTCTTAGAAACTCAAGCTACCTAGGATTTTTGCAAAAAGTTTGCCTCGGTTGATACTTTGTATTCTTTTTTTGTTAACGTTTGAGCTTGGTAATAGGGATGTCATTCCCATCTTCAGCTGTTATTCATAAATATTCCATTTTCAAGAAGTTATTGAGAAAAAGATTACCTACTTCGTATAGCTAGAACCTCATTGAAAATATTGCGAGGGAAAAGTTTTCTTCTTCTCGGGTTCCGCTTTTATAGGACGTCCAATATCATGGCTATTCTGACTTCTAAAACATTTGCTTTGAAGAGCGAGGTGGTGATGAAACCATATAGATAGGTATTCTATGAATAAACCATTTCCGCATGATTCCCGCAGGTTCCTTGACCAGAAAAGCTGTTTTTGCTCATATCTCATTCCCCCACAATTTTTCCTTGGATTATGAAATAGAGAAGTTTTTTGGTACGTAACTCCGTAGGTAATTTCTCATAACGTGACCGAAGAAAGCTTTTTAAGTTTAACGGTATTCACAAGCTGTGTTATCCTTGAGTCGCTCCAATACTTCTATGTTCGTATCTTGATCTCGGATATTGATGATTAGTATATTAAGAAGAGTTTTAGGTTAAACCATTCCCGTCTTTATTCTTAAAGCCTCAAGCTTCAACTGTCAGAATGTGTGACTATGGGTGGTGACTACAAACATAATATTAATTTGTAATGCCTCCTATTCATAGATTTTTTAAACATTTCAAATATGTTTCAAATCGTGTAAACGAGGGGAGAGAAATCAAATCTTCAGCGTAAACGAGAATCAGAATTGTTACATCATTGTAAACGGTTCTCCCCTCTTGACATTAGAATTTCATATTGGATTCGCGTGGCTTGGCTATTAGAGTGCGAGCTAGTAACCAAATGGATCTTTTTTATCAAAACTTTTATAGTACCTATAGTAAAAAATACAGTCGAATTGAGAACCTTCTTCTTTTTTGAAGTCTGTTAAAAAAACATCATCACGATCCATATCCGTCAACTGCTGAGCACGGGTCTTACTTGACTTTCGTGAAGAGGATTAGGTCATAATCCAATCACCATGGCAGCTCGGTCCAGATTAGTGGATCACATGCCTTCAATATAGTTCTCGGGCATGTGGGTTTCCCCACGATGTTTTCCTCCACCGAAAAGCGAGTGATAATTACGCACATAATAATGTTTTTATAAGAAACACATTGGTTACGTGCCCTCATTGGAAAAAAATAAAATAAGAAAAAATATAGCTATAATAAATAAAAAACACGAATAAGTGCCAGCAAAAACTTAGCGATGCGTTTGCAGTACAATATTAAACGACAATTGCAAGTGGCGGGGTGTAAACGAAACGCTACTTATTTTCCCTTTTGAAACAACGAGGGCCTTTACCTCGACAATATCACCCGGCGATAACACCCCCCAGGACAACAGAAATAAGTAGGAAAATATGAAAATACCTATCCTTAATTGAATTTTTTATCAGTAGAAGGTTTATTAAATTCGTTGAATGGGCTAACTGAGGGACAATCTGTGCGTTGTTCCGCGTTTCCTTTCTCATGGAACATTGTAGCATTGCGTCATAAAAGCGTGTATCATAAGAATCATAAATAATGATGTACTAAATTAAAAGCTATTCCGGTGGTGGATATTTCTGTATTTACAATAAAAATTTAATTGCATAAATAATCGAGTTATTCAAAAAACATATCATCCCATTCAACTTCAAAGTTCAAACGGTTAGTTTCTTGTATTTAATCATTTTTATTCATCTAAAATGTTATTAAAGTCGTTGAATAGGTGCGCTGTGAAAGGCAATCGCCACCTGATTTGCATTACTAGGAGGATGAGAGAGCACAAAGAGCCAATTCTGAAGAGACCGTTCTGCAGTCAAAGGCTGATGCAGTCGAATCTCGATAGACGAAGCAAGGAAAGTAGCGTTTTATTAGATTTCATTCGCGACCTCGTTGTAAATAAATGGCGCAACTTCTACAATATTCAATAGAGTGTGTGCGATGTTTTGCGTGTTAGCTTTTGTACTTCTTGAATAAGCTTTAGGTACGCAGCCTATCCAGACACAAATGTACCGTTTATAAAGCAAACACTAGTTTCTCCCATTTGATTTATACAGCAGTTTATTGACAATGATAAAGGTCCTGCATTGGAGCTGACATTTCGTTATGTGAGGGTGAAAAATGGCGTGTCGGCGATATCCGTGTCGTATTAGCTTGTTTGTCGGTGACGTGTTGTCGAGTTGTTTGTTTTTGTGAACCGCAGAACGTAAATTATTTAATTGCATAACGCTGGTGGCCGTTGTGAGCGTATTTGAAACTATCGGCTTTTGCGTGTTTGTTGAAATTTTTCAATGGCACGCCTATAATAGCCTCTAACTCTTATACCATCCTCAATCAGACCCTCATTTGTTATCGTATCGTTTCCGGATGTTCCGTCAACAGTCTTTGAGAGTCTAGGCTTATTGTGTTCCGGCGTGTACCTCGTAACACGTAAGTTAGTGGTCTGAACGATAGCCGATAGTTAGTTTCGTAATGTAAAATTCCCTTATAAAGTTTCTCTATCTAAAGGCTCGCGAGTTTCACAACATGTGAAGCGTTTTGTTACTTTTGCTTAAACTGTGAGCGCGACAGTCAAGGGATTTAATGATTTTATAATTTACATAATTGAAATTATTCTCCATTTCATTAAATAAAATTCCACGGAGCCGTTCTCTCAGTCCGAGTTCTAATCCTGGGATTTAGTTTATAGAGTGAATTGCGAGATTCCTAACGTCTCGCACAGCTTTGTCCGGGAATCCTAGATGCAAATCAATTGTGAAATGTGTTGCCATGGTTGTGCTTTAACATCCCTTATTTGATTAAATCTTTTATTTTATAGATATTAAAACTTACTGACGAGATCTCCAATATATAAAATTAGAAAAATACCTTTCCTTTTTCAATTATTATTATTATTTTTCTTATAATATTATTGGAGAAATTTAGACGTAAATTTTCTCACATAACAATATTATGAGTAATTATCTCACTTACCCATTGTTACTTGTTTCTTTGAGACATACAAAAATGAGTTTTAACGTCGAGATAAAGTCTTAAGCTAAAGTAATTATTGTAAATTGGCAAAATACTTAAAGCCGTTCTACATTTTGAAATTCTACATTTGAAGCATTTAAATTTGAAATCAAGTATACATATTAAATATCATAAATGTAAAAGTTTGTGAGGTTGGATGGATAGATAATACTCAACGCGGGACAAACCGCGCGGCGCAGCTAGTCTACTATAATCTATAAGACATATTATATTTAGATTTTTTTAAAGTTGTTACCGTTTTGAATTGTTTTTCGGTCTAATAACGGTGGCGTGCATTGTCAGAGAGTTAAATAAACTTACTGACTTCGAAGGAAATTTTCTATCCTAGCAATACCGATCCAGAATCCTCGACCACCTCTCACTTCATAAAGCGATTGCACGAATACCTAAGATCCTTGCACTCTCTCGAAAAAGGAAATTGCTACGAATAACGCAGGCCACGCGTAAAATTTTATGGGATATATAAAACAGACAACTAAGAACTGCTTTTACGAGGGCCATTCTACTTTACAACTAGCGTGCGGTCGGCCTCGTTTTATGAATTTTAAAAAACTACGAAATTATAAAAAAATGGTGTCATAATTATATAAATAAAAAAGATAAACTATCTGACAGCCTATACGGATGAGTATCAGATAATATAATAATATTGTTTCTCAAACAGTTTGTTTCGTCACGGGAATTTTATTCAATCGCCCCTCCTACTCGTCACTTGAGAAAAATATTTAAATATGTCCTAATATTAGTGCACCCTTCTTGTATTCGAAGCAACTGCGTTTCACAAATCATTAATTATAAAACTTTTCTATTTTGCATTCATACAATTGAATTGCCATTTTCGTCACTCGTCCTCCCCAAATTGTGGCACATTTCTTTCAAAACATTCCGGGTGATATCTTCGGAGGGGTCTTTCGGTGGTTCCGATAAGGGGAATAAACGTAGCTAAACGTAGCTTTTGGACCGACGGCAGTTGGAACCTTACGAACATTGTTATTAGTTAAATTTTAACCGTATTAAAAAAGGATAAGATTCTCAATTCTCTGAGTTTTATCCGGTTAAAGTACAATTAGATAGAACAAATTAATATTTATTTTACAAAAACCCCTCAGCCCAGGACGTAGGTAAGTTTGTATATGTATCAACTTATTAAGAAATTAATACAGACTAAGAGATTTAATCATTTGGTTGGAGAAATGAAAGTACAGAGCCATTTTGATACTAAATTTGGTAATTTGGTAAAAAAAAATATGTATGGACATTAAAATACCTTTTTTTTACTGTCCGTAGCCCGTTGCCGCAGCTGATTCAGACAGACCCCTGCTTTGAATTTCATCAGTCTGAATTTGGAATAATTTATCAAATTGCTGGGTGCATGCCGGCTCAGCTGCGCTCGGTCGCAGTCGCAGGCAATTTTTTATCTACCCTCTTTCCTCCCCTCGTTTTATCCTTGACGTCAACGCTACTAGATCCTTAGGGAACAAATAGGTACCCCCGGTAGGAAGAATTCTTGTATTGTGGTTTGAAATCCAAGCCGCTTTAGATGTTGGATGATTAGCGAATATAAATTGGTTGATATGTGGATGGTTGATAAATCATATTTTACTGTAATAATATTATTACGACTCACGATTACAGGATGTTATAAAATAATTATAGCATCCAACGTAATTATAAACTTACAATATATTTTCTGATGGCTATTTAAATTTTAACATCACCGCATTCAACTCCCTGTCAATTTGGATATTAACTTTGGAATCTAGCGATAAAACAGCTGTCACTCCAATAATATTTATAAATGACTCGATGATATCCGATGATCTACATTTTTAATTACTCAGATGCGATTATTATTTTAACATAATTAACTTGCACTTAGTGCCATGAACGTAGTAAAGGGTTGACGACACAGCCACAAATATAAATGCATATAAGTACGTATACTTAAGTAAAGTGTGTGTGTAGTGTTTTTTCCTCACGAAAGTGCCCCGTGCTCAGCAGTGGGCCAAATGGTGATGAAACTCTTTGGAATTCATTTATTTAATTTTAAATTTAGATCCAATTCATCATCGAGTTCCGACTAGCACGTGCATTAACTGGAACAAATCAGGGTCTTTGTAAGAAAATCATAATAAATGATCGTCATTTCGTCTACAACTAAACTGTTTACTTCTCGATCGATTCTTTATAAATTCACTATTGCCCCAGGAAGGAAACGGATGCGGTTTTGAACATTTAAATTGGAAAACTTTTATTAGGAATCACAACGATAATGTAGATACCTACTTATAAATATCAGATTGAGCTGAAATCGGTTATGATTTTCAAATAATAACGATTCACGAGGCAATCATTTTGTAAAAAGGAGGTTTACTTACTTAATTGTTGAATTATCATTTTCTAAAAGCGATGAATTTCGGAGAGGGTTTCCCAAAAGCAAACCACCGCTTACAACCCTGGTTGGTGTCTGATCCCAGTGCCGTGCCCTGGGAGAGAGCAGTAGAGCTTGTAATTAATTTGCAGCGAGTCACAGGTACGAGTAATTAATTGAGAATCGATTTCGTTCCGTGCCAATATCACATTAGTATTGGCAGTATGTTAAGTCACACCTTTAACACCTTTAACTAGTTGGAAAGGGGAAGACTTACAAATGTAAAAGTGTTTAAATTATATCACAAAACATACAATTTGATTTGTAAAATTATTATATATTAATTAATTAATTAATTATTATTATTGCTCTTAGCGTTAAGTCCGCCATTTGTTAGTTAGTTAATCTGTGCAATAAAGTATTGAATAAATAAATAAAGAAATATATTTATTCCTGAAATCATAGCGAGTTGTTTTGTATATCAAGTAACAAGCATTGAAAAAAAAGTTAAGCGTCTGAAACATAATTGTGTCCTATTTCAAAGAGAAAAGATTCACTGTTAAATTGCGGGAATACATTTTGAAGTAATTTTTAATCAAATACATACACCCCTAACTAGGATTCCCTGTATTTAGGGAATTAGAAACTACGAGTACCTACAAACACACAGACTCAAAGCAAATACCTGTGTTTCACACAAATCTTTCTTCTGTGCGAGAATGGATAATACTGAGTCATTTTAACAAGGTCGTTTTCCTCTATTGGCATGTTACTATGATCTGGTGGAACCGGGCCTAAGCTATAGTCGAGCTAGTATGAGCACTTTAGCAGCAAGCCACATAGGAGAGGCGCGGCGTGTGGTTTGCAACGCGCTGCATGACGTCACTCAACGCTTTTTTCGTACAAAATGTATCATAGTCACGCAGCGCGCCGCAGGTACCTACATACGGCACGCAAATCGATCTATCTTCCGCTTTACAAAAAGTTCCTAAAAGGTAGGCTACAATAGTTCTCTACAGTTATAGCATCACGACAAAACACGTGACCTGCGGTACTGTCTCCGTCAAAACTGTCCCAATATCCCGATTATTTCTGCCTGCATCCCTAATTACATTCCCTAATTGAACCAACCTACGAATTGGGGCTAGTTTTTTTAGAGTTCCGCTTATACGAAAACTGCTGGACTTAGCTGCTTGTACTCCCTACTCGCCGGTGCTCAGTGGTGTAACCGTTTAGCTAAAAGTGGATGTAATGGCTTGAATACAATTGCTTTTTGATCCTGGAAACCATTTGGTAGTCGCATTTGAAATGGGACAAACTAAAGATAGGGTTGTTGGCTAAACGCTGTTTGTTTTGTTGTTTGAACTCAATTAAAGACATGAACAGAACATTGAATCAGTAAGTTGATTGTGCGTGCCTGATTAGATAGATATACTTTTTATTGAGACACCACAGAACAAAGAAAAAACTATAACAAAACAAATTCTGAGTTATCATCGTAACAGTCCCTGAATACCTATCCTAGTATAAGGCTTAGCAAGTATCTAGCTAACACCGGGTGAGATAGTAGTCAATTGTAATCCTAAATCTAACATACCGGAAGGGGTCGGGATTGGTGGACCAAATACCTCCGAAATAATTATCGGGTATGTATGTGGGTTTCCAAACGCTCTTATGGATAAGTTCGTTCTGCTTTCGTAGCTCAGTGAATTAAATAACCATCACTATTCTTTGCAATGCACGTGTATTTACCCCTTTACATATTATATGTTCACTCAATGGACGTCCTCCTACCAGGACATTGGGCACCGTCATACAACACCGCGAGTTAATCTAGTTCAATTTCTATTTCTAGTTCAATCAAGGCGCCATCTAGTTCAATTTGACAGCAACTTATAAACAACAAACTTATCTAACTTAGACAGAGTTTCTCTACCGAAAACCAAGTGACAGTACTTTGCAAGGGCTTAAATACGTGTATTGATGTCAAGCTTTCAGGCTATTATACTTTTACAAGGTAGATAAGTACAGTTTCATTCAAAACTGATCTCACCCTTGACCTCTCACCTAAATTATTTTTTTAAAAAGCTTTCCGCCCACTGGTCATGCCAAACGGGGCCTCTATAACACTTGTAGCTTAAAAAGGTTCATGTCATAATTACACGAGGGTTTTCATCATTTAAAAAGCTGTATACGGGAATGCGAGTTTGGATTGGATTTTTTGACGTGATTTACACGCTGGACTGGGTTTAATCACAATTACAGACGTGGGGATTTATCTGACTGATTTTTATTAGTGTTTGATGTTTTTAACAGTATTTTGTATATTCTATAGTGTATGCTAGCGGGCACTATTATCCACAGGAATCGTATTTGATTCCAGGATAGAAAGTAACCTATGCTTCTCATTAGCGCCATAACAGTTTAACGTTTTTGTTTCCCCAAGAGAATTTGACTAATATTATAAAAGCAAAAAGTTTGTGTGTTTATCCTTACTTCACGCCAAAAGGGC
Source organism: Campaea margaritaria (assembly GCA_912999815.1). Lineage (NCBI taxonomy): Eukaryota > Metazoa > Arthropoda > Insecta > Lepidoptera > Geometridae > Campaea > Campaea margaritaria. The sequence continues at coordinate 6,484,178 of OU538800.1, forward strand.
TGAATGTATTTTGATGAAATTTAGTATATAGATACTTTAGGTACTTGAATAGAACATAGGGTAATTTTTATCCTGTAAAAAGTAACGGTTCCTGAGAGATAGTACTTAATGGGGGTGAAACCGCCGGGCGCTGCTAGTATACAATTAAGTCACTTACTGAGAAAATACAGCATTATGTGTCATTACTCGTAATATAATCTATTTGTATCTTTCATTATAAAAAAAAATCTTTGTTACTCCCGTTGCTGTCGAATAGAAAGACTAACCAACAAAGACAGTTTTGCATTTCTAATATTAGCAGAATAGCATCTAAGATAATTTTTAATGTTTCTTTTAACACATAAGCTTCACTCCGTGGTTAGGTTTTAGTTACTGTATCAAGTAAAACTTTTCCAATGTCAATGGCATGTAATAAATTTAATTTTTAAAGATTAGTTATTATAAAAACGTAAATTAGTTCTTTTGTTTTTTAGTAAAAAAAAAGAAGTGTAAGAGGTGTGTCAGGATTGCAGCATGTGGAAAGATGTAATCGCTGCCTATTCCACCGGGAAATAGGCGTGACTGTGTGTATTTTTTTTGTAAATGTCTAATCATTAATTATTTACTACATTATTAGGTTTTCACTTTGCGTAACAAGCAACGTGACAACTTTTTCCCAGTACAAGAAACGACATTAGAAACAAATCATCAACAACCTTGGTTGTTGGCGAAAGTAAATATTCGGAACCCCGTCACGTGCCAGTTTATTTCTCCATTTTCGACCACGTGAAACTGAAATGGAAACGTGAGGGAGAAATACTTGAAAAAACGTCCGTTGCTTGCCCCACGTGAGGGGATCATTTTATATTGTCTACTCTAACCTTGTTCAAGGACTACGTATATACCTAACAGGGCTATTGTCCCTATTACGATTATGTGATAAATTGGTAACGGAGTAGGTAGATAGGAAGATACATTCGTAGTTTATACCCGACTGCCTAAGATTTTCGGTCGTATGTGTGTTATGTGTTTACTAATAACTATTTGCCAGATATTCATCCGCCAAGCAGTAGTGTGCAAACATTAGTGTGTTCTGGTTTGAAGGGCGCTGTTTCCAGCGAAATTACTGGACATATGAGACTTTAGAGCCAATGTCTCAGGGTGACGAGCGCAATGCAATGCCGCGCAGGATTATAAAATGCAAAGTTCTGAGTGGCACTGTCACTGTTATGGGCAGGCGTAGCGCTTACCATCAGGTGAACGATTTGCTCGCCTCGCTACTTAGTCAAATAAAAAAAGTCAGAATTTAAGTGAAAACTGCTAATTGAACGATGCCAAATCTTAATGACCGTTTTTAGAATTTGTCTGTCTATCTGAAGGTTTGCCCCAAAGAAGCTCCAAAACGGTTTGACGGATTTCAATGATATGTTATTTGGTATATAGCTACTTTAGGTCCTGGAATAGAATATGGAACACTTTTTATCCCGTAAGAACTAACGCATCCTGTGGGATGTTAATGCGGGTGAAACTGAGGAGCGCACCTAATAGTTGAATACATTAATGAGAAAATTATGTTTATTAATTAACGAGTGTGTAGACTAGGCTGTGTACATATAATTTCGAAACTATCACCCAACAAACAACGCAAACATTGTAAACAAACGACGCCTGATATGTGACCTAATCGTAGAGTGACATTTTCACTTCAAAGCTTTGTGGACTCAACTCAAACAGTTTTAATTGAGTAACGCGCCGACGTCAAATTGAACATTTTAATTTAAATTCGCCAAAAAATTCGCATAGCTTCTTTTTGTTAGCAAATTGAGTATTTATCGGACTTTCAAATGCTGTGGTCTATGCACGTTTTTCGTATGAGCCAAATGTCAAATAAATGCTATCTTCATATTAGCTGAAAACCGCGCGGGCACCTTCGTAACGCTGTTTCTGCCTGGGCTAGGGAGGAATGGTGGAATTAGAATGGTATTTTCTATTCTATTCCATTCTTCAGGCTTCGTTGATACTAGTTACTTATTATGTTGATTTTTATAAAGTTTTTTTAATATTCTAAAATCAAGCATCAGCGGGGCCTATGACTTCATTTTGACGTTTAATTGCCGCTGGACTCGTCATTCGTATTGATATGACGGGTCTCGTGGCAATCAAACGTCAACATGAAACGAACTCGAGCTGATCCACACCGTGCTGCATAGGGAAATGATATGACAAAATGCTACATAGGGTTGGGGTACTTACTAAGAAGACCTTATTTGACAAGATTGTTTTTAGATAAATATAAAACAACCCAAAAGTCTTGGTAAAAACAGCAGACTTGAATTGTATATTATACATGTCAAAACAACTATATGTCCATGAAACATCCATTTTACATCATATATTTGTACATCTTCCTGTGTATTATGTACCTACACTAATTTTGATTGCTTGTACCATAATCAATACAAAATTTGAGACGAGGGCATTAAATCCAGAATTTGTTTTCAGAGTATCTATAACAGTTGCCTAAACTCACGGTGACACGACAGTTTGAGCCTCAGTAAATAATCGTTTGTAGACGCCCTTTCAGCTCACCACATTAGTGAAGTCAGTACTCTAGCTCTAGAACTTTTGCTCCCGATGCAGTGTCATCACTCACTTTATAGGTGAAGTTTCACACATGTATTAGCTTTCTCGCTCTCACGTAGAGGCAAAGTCAGTTTGCTAAATAGCACTCATAAAAACTTCAATTTAAAAATGTTGACGTGCTCATCGGTTTAAAAAAAAAATCGCGTTGTTCCATAGTACTGAATTACCTTTAAGTTGGTTTCTTGTCGAGCAGTGGGTAGTGACTCTAGAGGCCTTTTACCCTCGGTAGAGCTAATAGGAATAGGCGACTATATATAATTCTTTTGACCAATCTTAATTAGGCTTTAAAGAGAAGCAGAATAAACTTGTGCGAGTCTGAGGTATATTCAGAGGTTCTGTATAAAGATTCTCAACTGGCGTTATTTGTATTTTCACTAAGCTTAGCTTATCAAGATAAATTATTCAGTCAAGATATTGATGGACCCCACCTAATAATACTTTGGACGACTTTATCAATTTTACTTTACCTTCTGATTTTACAGGAAATTGATTGCTGCTGTGAAAAGTGTTTATGAAGTTCCGCGATGGGGGCGGCGATGCATATTTTTAATATTGTTCGTGAGAGAAAAATGGCTTGAAGGCGCTCTAAGAAAATACCTGAAATGTAGAGTTATGTAGGCATGAAGCGTACGTATTCAATATTCATATTTCTGACTACTATTTATAAGAAGGATATTGTGTCAGAATTGAGTGAGTGATTATAGCCTGAATATTGAACAAAAATATACCTAATTGCTTTCCTAAGAGAATTTTGGCCTGGGTACAAAATGTGAAATCTCAGCACACACTTTGCACAGAATCGGGTTGTTTAGAAGATAATTAAATTTGGATACCGCCAAGTAAATCAAATGGTTCCATAAAAAGCAGTGGCGGACTCGGTGGAGTGGTCAAGGAAATACCGTCGTTTTTACTTTTAAGTACAAAAAAGATCTAACAGCAATATTTATAGTCCAAAATGACATTACACCAGACATTCCAAGATGATAGAGGGAATAATTAGTGCAATCAAAACACAAAGGCCATGATAGTGCCGAGACGAGGAAGGGGCTTATCTCGAATTCGGGTGCCTATAAATTAGGCGGGTCTTAAGAGCTTACTTGTCACAGAACCCTTGAAACAAACCTGTGTAATTATGCATGGAGGTGTTTGATTAGAATTGGTAAACATTCCCTTTTTTTCCTGTTGGAATTGCCATGAAAGTATGAAAATGTGACGTAAACCCCTAAACCTGACAAAAATACTTATGTAAACTATTACATGATGTTGATAAGAGTAAGCAAGCGTATTATCTGAATGAATAGTACGATAATTACCTTGCAAACACAATAATAAATATAGTTCTATAATTTGTATCCGTGTTCATAAGCCCCAAGAGCTAATATAAATTAGCAAAACCATTTAAACTGCACCTAAGGCGTAGAGCACATTAGTTTGGTTGTACCACGCTAGTTTGATAGCAGGCAGCCGCGACACGATTCCCCTGGGCTCGCATTTCATCTCAGTTGAACAACTATGTCCATTTGCTTTCTCAGATTGTAGACTACATTTTGCGAAGATGAGTGATGATGACAACTTATTCTAAAATCTTAGTCTATATCCGAATTTACAATTTGAGAAGTCGTTTAATGCGACTGAAAAAGGAATTACAAAGGAGCTCGTGTTCGTCATCCTGATCCTACTTCTCATTTGCATACTTCACTAAACAAGGCGCAGACTGTGAACCAAGCTTAAGCACCAGTGCTCATTCCCCCTCTCATTCTAATCCATTTACAAGTCATAAGTCAGAGCAAGACGCAATTCAGCACCAGCTTGCATCCCCAGCATTTTCTATGTCTGTGAAAAACGAGGTTGTCTACACCTTTTCAAGATACCAGCTTATTATAACTGAGATTATTTGTAGGGTTACCACTAGGCTCACTAAACATTGCCACAGTTAATTACTCGCATAAGTAACATCTACCAGGACTTAGTTGTAATACCTTCTAAACTTAGTATGCGTCTCGCCTAAAGTCTAAACTCCAACTTAATTGGCGAACTCCCGGACTCTGTCTACGTGTTATATTACTCGATGAGGATTGCTCCCAGGTGCTCTATCGCTTTGATATTATTACTAAGGCCAAGTATCCATCAAAGCGAAGTTGGGCAGAAGAGAGATCTAAGGGTAATCAATTGGTTTACTGGCTACAAGCGTTGATCTCCTCTCCGCGTAGCTTCCGTGGAACTAAGGTTAGGTACTCATGAGATTTATTTGAATGGATTTTGTGTTCTCTTACATTTACAATTGCTTTGTTTTTGTTTCAAACGACTATGCAAGCGTTTGATCGTGTTCTCAGCTTATGGGATGGGAGGTGACCACGCAGTCGAAGGTAGCCCGCTTTTACATTAGATAGTAATTGTACAAAATAGTGATTGTTCAAAATAGTAATTTTACTAAATGGTACACAATAGTAATTGTACTAAATAGTACAATGCAATCAGGGTACAAATATAGCTGCCTGTAGACTTTCTTCTTGGGCCGATCATTAATAATTTGGCTCATACACATTTCGGCCTATTCGTGAATCTTCTTAATATCATTACTAATATTTGACATTTACCAAGAAAACGGCACGCCCGCTATTGCGAAGATACTTGCAAATGATACGTTTTCCCAGAACCTCTAATCTATTTCGTATTTTACCAGCTGCTTAGTAAATCTTTTGCTTGATTTACCTTTTTTGCCTTTACTGTTCTTACCGCCAGTTTGTTTCCGTATATTTCTTTGGCAATACCAAACCACATTACGGCGAAATGCTAGCAAGTAAATAAAATCAGGAAGTTGACAAGCGTTTCTCGGCGGAGACACTGAAATTGGGAACGTCTGAATAAATCTTTATTTTTCATAAAGCCTTGTAGATTGAATGCTATTTTCGGTTTCCCAATAACCAAGCTATGGGGCGATGTCATCAAGATATAATGCACTTAACATACTGCGGCAGAATTTACTTAATAGTGATGTCCTAAATTTAAATTTAGCATTATTTACGCTACTAAAATTCTAAGTAGCAGTGCCTCTCACATAGTACTGCGTGTTATATACACATATAAACAGTCACGCCTTTTACCCGTTGAGATAGGCAGAGACTACATTTTTCTACATACTACGATCCCAGCGGAAAACAGTGGTTATTAATAATGTTAATTTAATATTAAGACATGCGAAGCTCTTTTGTTTCTGGCCGTACACCATGGCACTTTGGCGCCCATTTTCTTTAATGGCCGTAATTTCCAATTCTTGGTCTTCAAAATTTAGATTTAGGTTTTACCTAGAAAAGAATATAATGTGTCAAAGGTCGCAGTTTTCACAATGTAAAATGGACGTGGATGAAGATCCTAAGGACTTTTAATGAATCCCCCCCAGGGAGGTCCCTATGTGAGTTTCCAAGCTGACAGACTACCTCCAAATGGAGATCCACCTAAAGTAGAAGAAGATAAGTTCTGTCCAAAAGAAAGAGAGAAATATTTGGATGTCTTTTTCATAATTATCTTAGTTGGACGGGGAAGGTTTGATCGCCTTATTTATTAAGTCGAAAGCCTGCAAAATTTTTGATCCCATCCAAAATTTACATCCGTTTGGGAAATCGAAGACATAAATCGATTTCATCAATTTAACGCGTTATTACACACCAAAGGAGAATTCAACCAATATCCTCCCTAGTTAGACATTCGGAAAAAGGAAAAAAAAAACGAATAATGGAAACATGCGAAAATTGTTCACAAGCTTGAATTAAATTCTATTGTTATTCAAAAAACGCGCTTCTAAGGGGAGTCGAATACAATCTTCGGGCACACATTTTATTAGTAAGCTTCACATTTACGAGTGGGCTCAAAACCTAAATAAAAAGAGGATTCCTCATATGGAGTCCTTTTGTCATATTTTACGGTAGGCTGTCAAAGGCTTTACGATTTCATCTTTAGTCGGCCGGCGTTATACGTTACCTAATACCTGAATACCTGAAAAGACATTCTCTTTTTAATGACAATGTTTATTTCGTTGTGAACTTGTCATCTCTCTCCTCACTTTTTACTATAGTAAAGAGTGAAGAGTGAGATGACAATAAAAATAATAATAATTGATAATTTAAATTAATAAAATATATATATATATATTTTTTTTTTGTTTACATTGCATTGCAAAAATTACGCCAAGGGTGAACGAATTTTGATCAAATGTACAAAACGAAATACTACTAGTGTATTTGGGGTTGCAACATGGAGTACTTAGGTACATTTATTTCAAAAACCTACCGCGAATAGGGTAAAATGTGATTGTTTTAAGTTTATATGGAAAACAAGAAACTGCGGTGCCCCTTCTCAGGATAAAACAATATTTATAAAAAGTACTGTAATATTATAAAACATTTAATCACGTACCTTGAATGTATACAAACTGTAATCTTTTAAACCTTGAACTGAACTCAAACTTTGAACTGAACCTTGATTTCTCATACCGTTTCATAACTTTCTTCAGTAAACATCTAAAAGTTTCCTTGCTTCTTACAAATATCGATAAGTCACACAAAGAAGTTGAAATATAAGTTTTCATCTCAGTTCTATAGCTCAGTGGCGAGTGGAAGGCAAACAAATTCAATGACCACAAAAAGTTATGAGAAAACTTTACCAGTACCACATAGAAATATTTATGGAGAGTACTCAAGATCTCCAAGATTTAATATTCTTTTGTTTGACAAAGAAGTAAAAACTTGAAAATATCGACACCATATTTTTGAGTCTTTCATTGATTACAATAATGTTAAACACATCACATGACAGTAACATAAGAAAAAAAATTAAACACCTTAAATTTAGAAATCAATTTTACTTTATACGTTTTATAAACGCAAAACATCTGTTGATAATAGCTATACTATTGATATAAGCATATAGTGACTATAACATTATAATTGTACAATATTCACACGAAAATTGATGAAAGCTATTAATTTTTCTCTCACTAAAGCAAAGGTATATAAATATTGTATCGACAGTGTAGTGTGGTTTGGTCCGAACTCAATAACTGAATATCACGGTTGAAGTACAGACTGTACGCCGCGGGCAACTTGGACGTAAAAATATTACATGAACGACGTAAAAGTAAAAAAGTTAGCGTAATTTTTCAACGTGAAATTGTTTAGCATTTTCAGTAGAGAGCTTTTAAAGTTAAGCGAATCAACTAGCTAATACTGTTATGCATAGGTGCGGAAATCTGTTGACCGGTTTAGAGCGACTGTCAAAATTTTTCTAAATTAAATTGGTTAACTTCTTGAAGGTTGGTTGGTTGGTTGGTTGGTTTCTTCTTATTCTTCTTGATTAGTTGGCTAAAAACAACTCATTGACACCACGTTAATCCAACCATCGAGCGTAGTTAAATTAATAATTGACATGAATTTAAGCGAGAATAAATTAGATGCGTCTTCATTTCGTAATGAGAGAGAAAAATAAAGTTTAATAAAATATCCTAATAAAGTTACACGTCAACTTAAGAATCATAATTTCTTACACTAGCATCGCATGACAGGCGTGTTTATCCAATAAACAACAGTGAGCAGAGTGAGTCGAATCCCAGACGGACGTGATTTGAGCCCGCAAGGCGGCATAAATGGATCGAGAAGCGATCGACGCCGGGGGCTTTGTCAAGATTTCATGGTAGAACCCTTTGTATCTGTTCAGGTCCGTAGCGAGGACGTTTTCGGGGCAAAAGGCAAATTGAATTAAGAAGAGGAAGAGCGTAAGACATTATTTTTATAGTAGCTTTGAAGGAGGTAGGTAAGAGGTATTAACTTTTGATTGTGCGACCATGGTAATTGAACCCGACAGGTTTCCATATAACAGGGTGTGTTTGGCGTTGTTTCGAATTTTACCTCGCGCGTATGGAATTCAGTTCAGTTTTGTAGCCCGCATTATAAACCACACTGCAATAAATAGTGTGGTTGTAAGCTGCATTGTTAATAATACTGTGTTCCGGTTTGAAGGGCACTGTTTCCAGCAAAATTACTGAGCATATGAGACTTTAGAGCCAATGCGATGTCTCAGGGTGACGAGCGCAGTGCAGTACCTACCGCGCAGGTTTATGCAATGTAAAGATCTGGGTGGCACTGTTATGGGCAGGCGTAGCGCTTACCATCAGATGAACGACTTGCTCGTCTCGTCACTCAGTCAAATGAAAATAAAAAGATATTTCAGTCGATTTCTATGACTTCACGGCAGTTTGAACCAGACACTGACTACGACCCTGTGTTTGTATCTATTGCAATTTATTATGAATGTTCAGAGGATTTTGCGATGTGAATAATTGGTGTGCGGAAGCCTCAGTTCTTGTAGGAGGAATTAAATATTTTCTAAATATTCTTAGAAGGTATTGATGTTTATGATAAGGATAATATTATTCAAAAGCATTTAGTGTATTGTGTACCACTATATTTCAAAGTTTTAATGATAGAGGACGTCTTCGGAGGCAGTTTGAATGAAATGAAAATGCGTATATATAATTACGTACCAATAGTCAGATAAAAGATGCTAAGTGCGATTGTAATCAATACGGCCTTCACTGCATTAGTATGTTTGCTTTTACCTATTTGCTATACCTTCCCAGTATGTTTTGCCCGATGGCGATTTATTTTGTAAAATAAACTCTATTTAACTTGCGTTTATTTCAGCTGCAGAAACTCGAGATTCTCGTTACAAGTCCAACCTAGCATCCACTTATTTATTCCCGACAGCTTCAGGTTACAGGAGTGGTTCTTATTCAGTTTCTGTATACCGTTTTAGAACTACACAGCCTTTTCAGTATATCTCTCAATTTGAATGGCACCGCCGTACTAAGTTTGAATGCTAAATAGACACTCTCAAACGCGAAGCTTTTGGTGATTTCAGTAGAAATAGCTGGTTCTAAAATGCTAATGCATTTCGTTTACAACTTCTATGAAGTCGTTTGATGTCCACAGTTAGTAGTGTCCACTATTAATCCAATAATGATTATCTGTTTAATAATTATGCCACACCTCAAATATTTATTCGAACAGACTGAAATCGTGGCCATCTTAGTTAGTTTAAAATATACACTAATTGCATGAAACGTGCGTTTTTTAATTAAGTTTCGTTGAAAAAGATAATTTTCCAATGATTTTCAGTAATTTCAAACACCTAAAACAGTTTGTGAGTAGCAATTTGATTTTTAGTACTAAAATACTTAACAATATTTACAATGAGAGTATGTGGATAAAAACTTTTAATATTTTTAGAAAGAAGATAAAGGGAGGTAAAAACTGAAACTACTTATGGAATTCAATCAAATCGATAATAATAAAAATCGGCTGTATAATAATATCATTATGTATATATCTTAATGATACGTTAAATCCTAAATACAAGCTTTTAGTTTCAGTATACAGTATACAGTACATTTCCGTATACAGCATACAGTATACAACATCTCTCATGTTGCTAATTGTAGCACCGAATTACCAATACTAATGCTTTTAGTAGAAATAGACACGTTACCTATCGAAAATAGGTATGTTCACGTAGGTTAGCACGTAACATAAATACTAATATCTGTTATTAGTGCTTTGATAATCATAATATGTAGTTTGTAACGGTAGTTAGCGAACTAGCTGGTTGGTTTTAATAGACAATTAGCCTATTGATGGTGCATTGAAGCGCGAGCTCGGTAGCGTGTAACGCGTTTAGGATTTCTCTTTTGTTTAGTGTATTAGGTAGGTTATGATTTTTAATGAAAGTATCTGGTTATTAGAGGTAGTGATTTAATTAGGATATCCATAATTTCAGTTCATTGACAAACCTCGTCGTTTCGATTAAGTTACATTGACCGTTTGTGTCTAAATATGAATTCAGTTCGCAAAAGTTTAAAAACTTAAATTCCAAATTAAATTTTGCTGTACAAAAAAGAAATCTATTTGACCGACTGTTACGAAAACTTTTTAAGACGCATCAAAAAATATTGCTTTATATTTGACCAAGAATGGCACATTGACATCTTGTGCAGAGACAAAACCATGGCGGGCCTATAAATGTATCAATAATTAATGTGATCATTCACTTCTATACGCATCCCACATCGGCATGACGTTAGGCTCAGCACACTAGAATCGATCGAGTCAACTCCCGTCGGACCCTAATAAATCTCCCCTGACCTGTGTTCATTAATTTGCCTCTGTCAAGTCCGTATCTGAAATTGTTGATGTTTTGCGCGTGTTTGCCGCCTAAATTTATTGGACCAATCATTCGTGGCCTCAAAGTTGGGTGCTTGAGATGGAATTTCATAATTGGTTTCGTGTTTGAGTTGGATTACATGAACATTCTGATCCTAATTCGTTTTAAAGAAGTTTGTACGTCCGGCTCTGTGCTTGTTATGTAAGTACATGTATTATTGTTTTAGTGTTCGTATGTGTGGAATCTTCAGCTACACACAGACATTACTCCGAAATGCCTGAACTGATTTCAAAGCAGTATAATTTCTACGGCAGTAGTAGCACAGCCTAATAAATCCTCGTATGGTAGTTCCATGGGCATTTTACGAAAGGGACGTTTTCAGAATCTCTTATTTTTAACATAAACCAGACTTTATCAACGTTCTAAAGTTCTGACTGAATCAAGGTTCAATGACTTACTTTCCTCTATTTTCATTCAATTACACACTTTTAATTATCTGGCCTTTTAAAGCCTTTCGTAGTCCTTAATTTTTATGAACCCTGTGTAGCCTCGTAGCCCCTTCCTAAGGGCATGGCAGTAACTCCGAGTATAAGGAAGTTGTATAAGCGGGACTATAATTGTTATGCCTGGGTTATTCCTTCCTTTACTGGTCCTTTACATTAAAATTGAGAGTTAGTTGCTGAAGCAGGATACTACATGGTTACAAATGTGTTCTTAACTGATCTTTCTGGAAGCGGCTCGTGTTAATCTTACACAATAATTATACAAACATACTTTTTTTTTACGTTTATTTGTTTGTCTTGGAGTGCAATAAAGAGTTGTTATCTTATCTTATTTTATACATACAAAAATCCATATTTTCCCTCTTTATAATATTAGTGTGGATACCTACCTACTATTAGGCCTATTCAAGCGCATGAATAGACTAGAAATGTTTACACTCCGTTCTCGATAAGATCGCAGACACATAAATACATTATAATGAGTACTAAATCAGGCTATACCTACACTATTCAAGGAATCATTGCCTACAATAGATATTTCGTTTACACTACACATAGGTGAAAAATAGCTAGACAAAAATATGGTACTGAGAAAGCTTTCAGTAAATTATGATCTGAATTTATCGGTCTTCTATGTTTCTCTATAAATACTGTTTCATACACTTGAACGTGTTGTTTGATCACTATAAAAATAATCTCAAGTTAGGCCATACTTTGGTATACCCACAATAAGTATGAATATTCATAAATCGTTTAACTGATCTTCAATTTGCTTTTTAGTAACGCCATTTCGCGGTTATACTTAAATTACATTTGGAAAATATTACAGAATCAGCATTTGGTCCATGGAACACCATGTAATTAAATTATTAATTATTCAGGTAACTGAATTAATTTACTAAAGTACCTACCTATCTGATATTATTGTACTGAATTCGACATCGCAAGGTCAAGTGAGTTCTCACAAGTACTTACTAGAAAGAAGCAATTTTATCGTTATTATAAAGCTTTTATTGGGGTTTTATTACTCGTTAAGTTTTATGGATTCTCAGCTACGCAGTAATAGAGAAATCTATATACCACCTTAGTAGCTATCAAACAGGCTTTATTCTGATTGGAACATTTTAACCTGTACCATATTTATGTTATCAATCGATAACCGCAAGTTTGGAACGTAAAAAGACGACCTCACTTTTATAAGTGACTAGCAGCGGACTGCGATTTTATCCGCCTTAACTATTGTCCCACAGGTACCGATAGTTTTCACAAGTTAAAAGTATCCTAGTGTTCTATTCCAGGACGTAAAGCATTTGTATATTACATTTCAACAAAATCCGTTGAGCCGTTGGGGCGTGAAGAGAGGACAAACACACAAACTTTTACATTTACAATATTAGAGAGATGCAAATAAATATAAACACAAAAAACGTGTCATTTCGAGTTTTCTCCCACATTCTTCCCAAGAATGTTCAGTAAAGATTCTACCCATTTCCTGAATCGTGACGTTGACTGTGTGTCGAAAGTACTTGACAGTAGCTAAATGCATCTACAATGAATAGAGCACAACCAAATTGTCTAAATAAAGTTTATGAATAAGAAATTTTCCATCATACCTTTGAAATAGTAAGTATTCAAATTGTTATGAGTAAGACGGTAACATAAATAATTTGTTCAGATGCCGCATAGCCATTTGCGTCAACAAGTCCAAAGTCATCTAGACTAGCCTTTGCACCCTAGTTAATATTGCCATAATAATTATATTTCAATAAACCTACCAGCTCCTCGAATCACATTATATCGACGTATAATTTTATAACAAAAAATGCAGAAGGGGCCAAGAATAAATTGAATAAACCGTAGCCGTCAGAAAATGGACGAAGCACGAATAAAGCTATTTTACTTAGAATATTTTTCATGGCGAGGCGCCACTCGTGAAGTGTTTTCAGAGAAATCACGAAGCGGATCTCCGAAAATTCATCGCTGGCTTCCACTCACAGGATAATAATAACAAACGCAATAAAAACTTTTCGGAGAAAAAATATTAGTTTTCGGACCATCGGAGTTTTAAGAGGACCGAAAGACAACGAGAGATTGTACTTCATTTACTCCGCGTTTTAAAAGTTAAGCAAAACTTTTCTTGTTATGATCGATGTTCTAATACAGCGACAGGGTTGCGCGAACTTTTGCCCTTAATTTTTTCTTGTTGAACAGTTTTGCTAAGATTTTCCGGGAGTTTAAGCTCGGAAGTTTTTTTAAGTGAAAGAAGTGTAGGTACTTTGCTTTTTATTCAGGCTAAAAACACGTATAAACATTTCTGATTCTACTAATAGATTTTGTATTTTTTAGATTTTACACAGGGTTTTTCGGCCCAACCATTCTTCGAATTACGCTTTTTTCGACGAAGAGATGCGGCTGCTGCGAAACTTTTTTGACGTATTGTTGCTTGGAGAAAAGCAATTCGGTAAACAGTACTGCGCTTAGGCTACTCGTATGGCGTGATTTCGGAAACATTTATGACCAATTATATTTTTTTTAAATCTTTAAACACGTGTGTATTCTACCCTGTATAATGTTGTTACCCATAGTTTGCACCATTAACGCTGTTTCCAATTTTCTCCTCGATTTCAATCTAACTTAAAGGGGGTTAACATCAAATCGTGTGTATATTGGGAATCCATTGTGTTAAAGCCTCTTATTCAACCATTCCAAATTAAAACCTTCCCGCCCTTTCATTCGTTCCCATTATGGACGTTCAGTCCTTTCTACACATTCACTCTACCAATCCTTTTCATTCTTTGACACTCTTCCAAAACTCTAACGAACCGACACGGTGCGTCGCTCCATCAAAAACATGAAATAAAATATAATCAGTGAATAACCATCAGTGTACCATCAACAATTAGCAAAAGGGGGCCCCCAACGACGCCTCCAAAGGAAGTTAAGTGCCGACCACCGGTGAGTTTTTTTCCAACCTATTTTCCTCTTCATAACCTCAACAACCCCTAGATACAGTCCACTCGTCTTAACATCATTCTTGGTCCTCGTCGAACCGGATTTCGACTTAGAATCGGTTTCCTATGCTCAAATCGTAAACTCGTTTCAACGTGTGAAAATTTTAGCGTCATCAAGCCGCCATATTTGCACACAACAACCAAATTGCAAAACCTATAATTCGAATTATTAGCATCATATCAACATATCGATCACAACGCATATCATATTTTGTGTTTAATTCATCAAACAAACTCAGTCATTCATTTTGTGTGAGGAACTTTGCAAAAAGTTGGTGTAAAAATACCTACACTTTGTATTTCACCGATCTGCGCACACGCGCTGGAGTTTAGGTAGGTTGGAAGTATTGACCTGTGTTCGTTCTGTGGGTGAGTCCAACTTCATATCGTGTCATTGGGAGAGTCCATTTAATCAAAACATTTGTGTTCGTGTATTCAATTTTGTGAAATTGAACATTAATTATCATTTCAATCGTTGTTTTATGTGTAACATGCGACACTTAATAATAACAGCTTATCGTGATAAATCATTAAACAATTGTGTTAATACTTACGTGTAACATACAGCGCCTAAGTAACTCAAGCAAAGATTGTGTTTGTTTGTGTGCCGACAAATTGCGTTTGTGTGCCGGCAATACGAACAAACCGAATCAAATTCGTCGATGTTCGTTCGATCATTTCATACGGTCATTCTCATAGTGTTTATGCTGTGACTTTTGACAAACAAGTGACAGTTTCGTGTTCGTTTCTGTTTGAAAACTATCAAACTCCATCGTAAAGTGTGTTTTATAAAAGTTTGCGCGATAATAAGTTAAGTTTAGGCGTAAAATTTCTGCTAAAAGTGATAACAACTATCAAATTTCAAAATGAGTGAGACCGTGATTGCGCATTGGGAGTCGAAACGCAGCCTGTCGCACAAGCGGCTCAGCGATGCACTTTTGTGTGCACGTAATTGTGAATCCGAACCGAAACTTATAACGCGGTTAGAGACATGGTGTTCCCGTTTAGACATTATCTTGGAGGGCTTTAACGATGCCCACATCAATTTGGTTTGTGAATTACAAAAGGCCGGTGTAGATGATAAAGAGTTGCAAGGGCAGTCCGTGTTCCAAGAGCAAGCTGATGACATGTATTTCGAAGTACTCGAAGCAAAACGTAAATACTTGAAAGAATCAAAAGTGGAGTTCGCTTCTCCTTCTCAACCGTGTCATCAACCCAAGCCAAAGACTAAACTTCCACCGATTAAATTACCTACATTCACAGGTGAGTTCAAAGATTTTCCGGGGTACATTGACCTCTTTAACACACTTGTTCATCAGCGAACAGATTTAACAAACATAGAAAAGTTTCAATACCTAATCACAACATTGTCCGGGGAACCCATAAATATAATTCGTGCTTTTCATGTGTCTGAGGCTAATTATATGAGCGCTTATGAAGCTTTAGTGAATCGATACAACAACAAAAGGTATTTAGCATTCATGTGTTGGGAACAAATTAATAATTTAAAGGCCATGCCTTCTGGTTCAGCCCAGAGCTTGCGGAACTTGCTTGATGTCTACGGTGAAAACATAGCGATGCTTAGTTCACTGGGATTACCAACTTCAGAATGGGACTTTGTGTTATTTCATTCATTGTTAACAAAATTAGATAAAGCATCTCGTGAAGCCTTTGAGTTGTCTAGCACAGGCAAAGATTTCCCAAGCTTTAATGAATTAAAATCATTTTTACTAGACCGATGCAGTGCACTAGAACGCTCATTATTCTCAAATGAGAATAACAAATCAGTAGTTCAGCAACAAAATAATTATCATAACAAGCGTGTGAATTCAACCAATCAACCAAAGTCAACACCAACAATGCTTTTGGTTCAATCAAACAATCAATCATGTGTTTTGTGTAAAGAAAGCCATGCTCTTTACTCATGTCCAAACTTCTTATCAAAGACCCCACAAGAAAGGTCTCAAGTGATTAAACAATTCAAATTGTGCTTCAATTGTTTGCGTTCCAATCATATAACAACAAATTGCAACTCAACTCACTCATGCAAGACATGCAATCAGCGACATAACAGTCTGTTGCATTTTCCTAAGAGGACAGAGACTGGTGGTCCTGTCAACCCCCAACATAAACAAGCAAGTGCTGCTTACCATCAAACATCTTCGTCATCCTACTCTAATGTCAAGGAAGGTGTGATCACTCCAGTTACATCATTGTCAAATATGTCTTCAGGTTCATCATCAGGTAGTCATTTTGTCATGCTTGCGACTGCAGAGGTGGAGGTAAAGGATGGCCAAGGTACTTTCCAAAAGGTGCGCATCCTGCTGGACCCAGGAAGTCAAAGTCACATTATTACCAAAACATGTGCCCGTCGTTTAGGCTTGTCCCAATACAAGACTCAAACACCTATGTCTGGAATTGGTGAGGTTCCTGCATGTTCTACAAGCAAAGTGTTTCTGGAAATTAGACCAGTTGGAAAAGTGGAACCCACATTCACAACGGAAGCAGTGACTTTAGACAAAATTTGTGGTAACATGCCCACCCATCCGGTGAATGTTCAAAACTTTGAACACTTAGCAAATCTGAAACTAGCTGATGAAAATTACCATTCTTCTCGTCCGGTGGATATCCTCATTGGTGGTGAGATATTCCCACAAATTTTAATACCAGGAAAAATTGAC
Source organism: Campaea margaritaria (assembly GCA_912999815.1). Classification (NCBI taxonomy): domain Eukaryota; kingdom Metazoa; phylum Arthropoda; class Insecta; order Lepidoptera; family Geometridae; genus Campaea; species Campaea margaritaria. Next base: position 6,501,206 of record OU538800.1, read on the forward strand.
GGTGGACATCATGCTGCGACGGCTATCAATACAATATTTGGATTTATTCTTATGGGAAAAACGTTGACAAATTCATCATTCCCCACTCCTTTATCAATCAATCATGTGTCAGTGGACACCAACCTGGACATTGCGGTTCAGAAATTTGGGGAGTTAGACAACATACCTACTGGAGATAACAAGCAATCTCACTCCGTGGAAGATATTCAATGTGAAGATATATTTCAATCAACTCATAAACGGGATGTTGCTGGGCGATACATCGTTAACTTGCCCTTTCGTGATCAATCACCACCATCATTTGAAAAATCATACCCAATTGCGCTTCGTCGCTTCGTGCAGCTGGAAAAGCGCCTCCTGGCAAAACCGGCATTTCATGAAAAATATAAGCAACATGTCATGGATTATTTGTCGAGTGGGCAAATGGAGAGGGTACCTGCCAACGAGTGTCAGTCGTCGACTGCATATTACCTTGCTCATCACGCAGTTTTAAAATCGGACCGGGACTTGCGTGTAGTGTACGACGCAAGTGCCAAGGATAACAAAGGTCATTCATTGAACGACACTCTTCTGACAGGACCCAAGCTTCAAGCCGATATTACCAACATTCTTTTACGCTTTAGACTCCATGCCATCATGTTCACTGCTGATGTACGGCAAATGTACAGGCAGATTAGTGTTGCAGAGGAACATTGTGATTTCCAGCGGATCTTGTTCAGATGTTCCCCTGAAAAATCATTCAGAAAACTTAACCCATTTTTGGATCAAAATCACATTTTGCGGGTGGGGGGTAGGCTCTCTCAGTCAGATCTTAGCTACGAATCAAAACACCCAGCTTTGCTTCCTCGCAAGCATCGTTTGACACAACTTATCATTCAGTGTACTCACAACGAAAATTTTCATCCTGGTTTACAAACAATGCAGTTCTTACTACTTCAAAATTTTTGGATTTTGTCTCCAAGACGAGCAATTCGTCAAGTTTTATCAAATTGTTACCGTTGTTTTCGTGTAAAGCCCCATAATTTTGAACCTGAAATGGCAGATTTGCCACGTTCTCGTGTTACTCAGATCAAAGCATTCCAGTCTGTAGGTTGTGACTACGCTGGACCGTTTAACATAACTTTTCAACGTTATCGTGGTACGCGTTCTGTGAAGGCGTATCTGTGCTTATTTGTGTGCTTCGCTACCAAAGCAGTACATTTAGAACTTGCTTCTGACCTATCAACAGAAGCATTTTTAGCTGCCCTACGCAGGTTTGTAGCAAGACGTGGTCGGTGTAATGTGATCCACAGCGATTGTGGTTCGAATTTTAAGGGCGCACAGTCGCAACTGATAGACCTCATGCGCGCCGCGTGTGAAACGGAGCGTATTGAGTTTAAATTCAACCCACCAGGAGCACCTCACTTCGGAGGACTTTGGGAGGCGGGTGTTAAGTCCGTAAAAACACATTTGTATCGCGTTGTTGGCACACAAATTCTAACGTATGAGGAACTTAACACGCTTTTGACTCAAGTGGAGTCAATCCTGAACACAAGGCCCCTCTGTCCACTTAGCTCAGATCCTTCAGATGTTTCAGTTTTAACCCCAGGACATTTCTTAACATTAGCGCCTCTCACAACAGTGCCATCTCTTGATTATTCCAACATAAGCATGAACAGACTTACACGGTGGCAACTGTTGCAAAAAATGCACCAAGACTTTTGGTCTCGGTGGCATAGTGAGTATCTTACCACTTTATCACAGCGATTGAAATGGACTAAAGCATCACCTCCAGTAAACATTGATCAACTCGTTATCATAAAAAATGAAACTACTCACCCACTGCGATGGCATTTTGGTAGAATAATTAAACTACATCCTGGGCGCGACGGTATCCCTCGATCTGCCTCAGTCAGGACTGCACAAGGTGTTTTCGATCGACCTCTTGTGAAGTTGTGTCCTCTACCAAATAATGACTAGTTTGTGTAGACATCATTTCATAATTTTTTTTAATTTTTATTATTATTTTTGTGTGTGAAAATATAGCAATTATTCATTAAGTTCATTTCAAAACAGATCATTAAATCATAATAACACTTGACATCATTTTATAACAATTATCATATGTCAAGATTTTTGCATTGGTGGTTGTGAACAAATTTTAATGTGTTTTAGACTTTTCTGTCTCATCAATTCGCCAGCGGGGGGGAAGATAAATGTTAAAGCCTCTTATTCAACCATTCCAAATTAAAACCTTCCCGCCCTTTCATTCGTTCCCATTATGGACGTTCAGTCCTTTCTACACATTCACTCTACCAATCCTTTTCATTCTTTGACACTCTTCCAAAACTCTAACGAACCGACACGGTGCGTCGCTCCATCAAAAACATGAAATAAAATATAATCAGTGAATAACCATCAGTGTACCATCAACAATTAGCAAAAGGGGGCCCCCAACGACGCCTCCAAAGGAAGTTAAGTGCCGACCACCGGTGAGTTTTTTTCCAACCTATTTTCCTCTTCATAACCTCAACAACCCCTAGATACAGTCCACTCGTCTTAACACATTGAAGTAATTTGAGGCAAGCCGAAACGACATTGTCGCTAAGCGATTCTACGGGACCGCTGGGACCTACACGACGATTTGAATTTAACTGACTTTATGTTAGCCGCGACACAGCGCTGAACATTTTACATCAGACACATTCAAGACACTCCATACAAATGCTAATTTGACAACTCACTTTAATAATAACTAAAATTACGTTTGTACACGCGCCAATTGCGTATGTAAGAACTTACACGTATTACGCGACTATTACAGAAGACAACCCGTAAGTATGAAGGTTCCTAATAACCCGTTCATCTATAACATTTGCCTCCCGGTTGCCCTCCGAATTGCGGGTAGAGGTGCAGTGAAGTGAATCGTGCCGAGTAGAGTGTCCTTTCTGCATATGGTACTACATACTTTATGTTTTCTGTGGTCATACAACTATCTACATATAAATATATGTTAAAGCAGTACTAAAACTAAACAGCAAAAAATCTGTACCTACTTTATAATATTAACGGTCTATCTGTTTGTTTAAAAAATTACTGAACCGGATAGCTGTTTTCATTATAAATTAGTATAGAATCTAACTTAATACCTTATACATATACATTTAGACGTAAGGATTATATTAATAATGATAATAAGTTCAGTAATTTACAAAAAAGTGCTAAAAATATACAGATAACGAATATGACAATATGGTCTTAAGGAGAGAGTAGATCACACTAAAATTGTTTTTATGAAATCGTTAAATCCCAATATAAAAAAAAATAAACCATCGCAATCGAAGTCGCGGTAACAGCTGGGTCACATTCGTTCACGTTAATAATTTTATTTTTCTTTCATATTTTGATTGGTTTGAAGCCAATTATAGTCTCTTTTATGTTTTGTGAAATTAATAACCTTGATCAAGAATTACAAAATGTTATTGGTTGGCAAAAGTACCTACCTAGGACCTAGAGATATTTCTGTAATCATTTTATGGTATAAGGTATAGAAGGTGTGGTAGCATCTAGCTGTGCTGAATTTAAATACTTTACAGTCTATGGAAAAATTTAAGACTTACAATTTCATTTTTCATTGGGCTCATGCATAGAGCAGTGTCAACCTCGCCAATTCCCTTTTGGGGTGAACAGAATGTATGAGATTATCAATTCTTGCACTTAGATTATGTAGATTATCTATACAGTTTTTATGATCGCTGCAAAAGAGTGGGTGTTGCTGGTAAGAAGCTCTTGCAACGTGAGTTTTGAGTTTCAGCGGCTTTTCGATACGCTGCGTCGCGTCGCAGCGCTGCCTGAATGCTGCGTCTTGTTTCAAACAAATTCATACCTTAGTTTGGTATTTATTTAGAGTGGCTGAGACGCTTCAAAGACCCTGCTGGGGTGGTGCGGCATATTGAGAGCTTCGGAGACGCTGTGGCCGCGGCACTTTCACTAACTCGGGCTTTAGGTGAACTTTTGTTACAATCACTTATTGAATGAAAACGTACAATCATAAAATTACATATAGGTACTTAGTCTAAATGTATTATAAATCCTACAATCCTATTTAATGAACATTTTGTTCTGTCGTGTTTTTTTGCTAATGGAAAATGGCACCGTATAATACTTTAAACAACACCGTATTTATGCACCACAGCCCTGAGCTCCAAATCAGCCGTGGACCAATCAGAAATATTTATGGAAAATACTCGAGAGTTTTTTACGTCGTTTTACCTGACGACTGAGTTAATGTAATACCGTGATTAAGTTCGAAACAAATGACAGAGTTAGACTATACGGCATGGAGGCAGGCTAGGCGGACTGATGTCGCGACCCTTTTCGTGAAAGGAGTGTACTGAAAATACTGTACCAAACAACTCTTGCGGTGCTACAGCATTTTCACTCAGCATCATCATTCTCTGATATTTGTAATCTTACGTTGCCTAAATTGAATTACAAATTCCGTAACTAGGGATGTGAGATTGTGGTTAAAAAACGCAAGCTTAGATATGTAATTAAAATGGCAGTTAAATTAAAATCACAATCGAAAAGTAACGATAATAAAAATGCAAAAATAGCTTTTCTAGTACATATAGAATAGAATAGAATAGAAAAACTCTTTATTGTACACCAGAAACAAAAATAAACACAGTACAGAAGAATTACAATAGGTAAGCAAGGTACATATGTGTTATTGCATACTCTACAGAGCTATCTATTTGAAAGTTAGTAAACTTTAATTTTTATTTGATTGAGTAACAAAACGAGCAGGTTGTTCAACTGATGGTAAGCGCTACGTCTGTCCGCAACAGTTACAGTGCCACCTAGAACTTTGCATTGTTGCACAGCACTTAACTGCGCTCATCACTCAACATCCAAACTATTTCCGTTCCGAATAATTTTTGACATGATAATATAACGCCACGAAGAACAAGACCAATCTCAAGTACTGTCCACGTAAAATTTTTCGGCAACGCGACGAAAAATCCAATTGCTCGAATTAATAAACCTTCATCTCCGTGTAATGGCAGGGCGTACCTCCTTCGTTGTGAAAAATGGAATCACGGCAATGTATAATTTGTCATTTTAATGTTTTCATGTCCGCAACCGTGGGATTATGGATAGACGATTTATAACGTGTCATGTGGGCATGCCATTGTGTGGGAAGGCGAAATGTCTAGTGAGGACGGGCTTGCTATTTGTTGTGTTGTGTTATTTATTTATATACAATCTGTTTTGTAATGCTCTGCGTTTGTTGTGCGAGTGAATAGAATGTTGTGTTTTAATGGGAAAGTGGCTCATGAGACATGAGTGAATAATGAACAAAGTCCTGGATCACCGAATTACTATTTCCCAATTTCTGATTTGATCAGAAAACTGCGCTTTTACGAAGTTACGAGATAGTACGACTGGATTTACACATCACTGAATTGTACTCAAGACTACGACGTAAAACTGATCATTCTGTTTTATAGCTCCGCACACTAGGTTTATATTGTGTTCCAGATATCTACCTACAATATTACACTATGTTGGAAGATTTGTGCCTTCATATAAAGTGTGAGTAGAGAAGTCCTCATGTTGAGCAAGGACAAAATAAAAATATTGTCATCGCCTATTACGCTCTCTGATAGGACTTTGGGGAGACTAGAGTCATACTCCACATAACTGGCATAACTAAAATATGAAAAGAAAACATTTTCCGGAAAGGAAAGAGGAAAATTATAAAGGTGATTGGCTTGTTATTAACAATCTGAAAAGTAAAAGGTACCCTCACTTTTTTTAAGATTTCGAGTAAGTATCAAAGCTCTCGAATTCCAATATTTTACTAGGATCGTTCTTTTACGAGTAAAAGTTTCGACCTCGTTCAGAGGTCATTGCCGAAAAGTTCCCTTATTTGCGAGCCACTCGTGAATTTGTACAGTTAGTTGTGAAAATACCTATCCACAGAAACTGCAAAAATGTAAAAGCTTTCCTACTTATACCACCCCATTTAGTTGCAAAAGTGTTTTGTAAACATTATGGTTTGTTGTCTGTAACAAAAACAGGTGTATAACTTTTTTAATTTATTTTTAGAATCATATTTTTTCGTTTTTTGCTACACTGTTCCCCCGTTTCTTTAATTTATAATTCGAATCTTTACATTTAAAATTTAAACCATTATTTATAATATGATAGAACGAATACAAATAAAGTTTTACTGTTAAAAATGTTGTGCAGAACATGTTTACTTTAATACCACCAGACTTTGCTGCCAGATCGACCCATTTTTTCACAATTTTGATCACGAGACTTTTCTAGGGTTTCGTAGCCGAATAATAACGGAACCCTTTGTCCGACCGTAAGTTCCTTTTATGGATACTTTCCCTATTGTAGCTGACTGTACGATTTCTCCACTAACTTCCTAAGTTCGTGAAGTTCATTCGGGAAACATTTACATCTACTTGAGCATACTGAAAGAATTTCCTACGTATTATTGAAAAGGCTGTATTTTCCTCATCAGGAAATAATTAAATTGGCTTAGAGTAAATCGAAAAGAATTCAACGGGAATTTTTCCTTATATTCCATGATTATACTTCAATAGAAAATTGAAAATTAACCATAATAATGAAAAAAAAAAAAAACGATTTTAATATATTGCAGTAAAACATACATACGTATTGTGTATATATTGTAGTACTTAGTTTTCAAACTTTTTGGCTTTTTTGCTAGATACTCCATTAAAATTCTAAGCCTATTCTAATTCTTCTTCTAAGACTTGTTAAACATTTTCTAAAACCACGATAAATAGTGTTTAGTAGCTTCTACATAGTTTCAAGAAATCAATGACACAATCACAAAACTATTGTCATATTTTGCGTGGATTCACCGTGACATAAAAACCTGAAACATTATATCATACCTCAATCTTCAATCACAAAAGATTCAATTTCATCGAATCAAAACCATATTAATAATTCTTTGGATAACAAAACTGACTTCTAATGTTATTTCATTGAGTGTGTTTATGCTACACGCAGTACCAAAAATAACCGAATTTGTACTGACATCAAATTTAACTTGACATACCCAACAATATCAGAATAGTAACTTGAAAGTTTGGAAATGGTTGACTTTCGTCACTGACTATACAAACCTGGAGTCTACGTATCCATTTAAAATCATCCAAAAACGGAAAACATAAATTTATAGTCAAATTGAAAAACTTCTTTTCTGTTGAGCGGCAAATTTTTGTTTGGATTTTGTTCCCAAGCAGTTTAATTCCACAGTAGACAAAGATCAGAGAAATAAGAGAAAAGCCTTTTCACGAACAGATAGAATATCTACTAAATTCCCAAAGCTAGTTGGTATCAAAATAATTTACACGGGTAAAAATTCTCTCCTGTGTTACGTAAAGAATTTCTCATTTCAGGGCGTAGAGAGCACTCATGATATATAAATTTAATTATGGAAGAACGCTGGCTTCGTGTTGAAATAAAATTGCGACCAATTAAGGAAAACAAGGTGGCCGTGCCTTCGGATTAATGTTCTTAATTAACGGTTAAGGAGGGAGGGATCATAAAAGCGAAGTAACTGACAGTAAACCAGAGTGGTATAACGATATAGATCTACCGGTATATAGAATTTGCTGCTAATATGCGTCTAAAGAACTGTTGGAAATTAAAAATATCACAGTTTTGGTGCATCCACTTAAAAATTCGTTTCTATTAACCAATAACTACTAAATACTTCTAATAGTTCTTGTTAGTTGTTCTAATAGTTTCTTGGTCTCAATAAATCTCATCAAAATACTTTAAATTGGTAGGGTTTTCATAGCATTTAACTCAAAATTATTTGTTGTAAACCAGTTAAAAACTAACATAGTTGTTTCGTTACTCTGGCTTCACACATCTTATATAACAATGGTTTTTGCTTCTGTGATTTATACAATAAGTTAATTAGGATATCCAAATAAAATAATATCAGATAACTTTTGTTCAAAAAAGAGCATAAATTGTTAAAAAGTATACTAACAACTAAAATGGGTCCAATATTGAACCCTGTGGGACACCAAATGCAATTTGTGGTCCGGATGACCTTATGCCATTCACATCAGCTGTTTAAATTGTATTGATAACATAATGAGAAGACAAGATCAAAAATTTTCCCATGAGTACTGTAGTGTTGTTATTTACAATTAATGTTTAATGGATAACGCAGCCGAATGCTTTGTGAAAATCACAAAAAATGCCAAAAGGGTTCCACTAAGCATCAAAAAATATACCCAGTACAAAGAAATAAAAATTTATTTGCTTAAAGGCATATTAGGTACACATTTATGCATTTTCTTAAAATATAACATAGATACATCTCACACAAACCGGAGTAAGTGTTGAGAAGGAGAGGAGGCTTATAACCCAACAGTGGGTTGATACGGGCTGAGATGATGAAATTCATAAGGGAAAAACTTGTACATATTAATAAATTTACGGTTTCTTGGTTTGAGTTACTCTGTTTCAAAACTTATTAACGTTTATTTTGAAGCAGGAGTATAACGCCTATCTAAAATATTGCATGCTAAGTGAGACCGAAAGAAAGGAGGTTGATAATAGAATTATTTTTCTGGGCATCGCCGAATCAGCGGGGGTCGTTATTCAATTACTGGGGGAGGAAAATACGCGTTGTTTACCTGAGACACGGTGCAGTTATCTCAGCAATACATAAACTTTCGCAAATGTTGCTTGCATAGGAATCTCACCTAATTAAACTGTAATGATCTTTGTATTGCCTTACAACATGGCAATGCTACTAGCATTTTGGGAACGTTGCCAACTGGTAGCGGTTTATTATACTAGTGTGAGCTTTATGTATAAAATCTTTATTTTGATGAACCTCACTTGAAAGTTTCTCATAAAATTGTATATGTATAGGCAATCGGGTAAAAGGCAACAACACAAAATATTTTGAAAATATGGTAGTTTTACTCGTAGCATCCTTGAAAAATAGGGCACACAAAGTAGAAAGGCTAGGGGTACAAAGTTTATAGTTCCTTCATTTGCAGCTTTAAAAACTAAGTCACTGTTTTATACTGAGTTTTCGTTGCTGTAGGCCATTTGACTGAATCTTCTGGTCTAAACAACATTTTAAATGAAACAGGAAAACAACGCGAAATAGGCATGCTGCTTTTTGATTATACAAGGCGATTTGTAACAAATCCAGTCGCTTCTATTGCGTGGCTTATGATAGGACGTAATGTGGGTAAATTTATTTATCTATACGACTTTATATAAAAATCGATGTGTGATGTATGTTCCCTTTGCATTCCAAAACGACTGGACCGAATTTGATGAAAATTACGAGCCACATGAAATGTTGATTTGTTAATTCCAGGCATTGCACTAGGTACATACGAATGTAGCATTATCTAATATACTTTATATGCTTAGTTTTTGTGATACTTTAATTGTGCTTCTATTGTTTTAGGCTACCAACATATTTTATAGTTTATCATAATGGAATTACATAATATATCATTAAAACATTTTTTATTATTTATGACGCTATTTGTTTAAATTCTTGTGTTAAGTTATAATTGTTATAGCTTGTAAACTAAAAATTCATTTACAAAATAAAAATGAGCGACATAATAATAACACTGGGTTTGAAAACACAAACTAAATAAACTGGAATGCTATGAAAGGCTAATGAATTCAATCTAAATCACGTATACTCAACGGTGTACGTGCACCAAATAGCATTTTGCAAACGTCGGCCGCTATGTTCGGGATATCGAAACCATTTTTGTCATTTATTCGCAATAATCCAATATGGAAGCGGGTGCGCGTGATCTCATTGACACTAAGCTTCGCTACGGGTAGCCTATCCATAATTCATAGTACGAAGTTCTGGTGTAGTGAGTACCTAAGCTTGGACTACGTCGCAAATACATATAATTCTGTTACTAATGAGTATATTTACATCGCAGTAGCCATCTGTCCACTACTGAGCACGGGTCTGCCCTCACTTTCGTGAGGAGAATGAGCCTTAATACACCACGGGGCCCCGGTCCGGATTGGTGGATCACATACCTCTGAAGTAATTCAAAGCCTCAGCATTACATTTCAAATTTATGAGGTACATATACATAGAAATAAACGGTATTCATACTTTCATTTTTACCGACTCATCATCTCTGACATGACTTGACATGAGTGATATATAATAACACTAAACACTGACTGAATATACAAATAGTGAGAAGCCAAAACTTTAAAAATGAAGGTCATTGATTAAGATAATTATCATCTGCAATTATCACATAGATCGAGTAATTAAAAAGGCTTGCAGTTGATCAAGTTATCAATGAGGCAGGTAAGTGTAAACCCACCACTAGATAGTTGTATGATCGTTTTTTGTTTGAAGCTCATTCACTGTTTTCGCTACTATTTCGACGGACGTGAATAATATTTGATGTGGCTTTGAAATGGCGGTGTTAGATATTTCGGTGTATCCGAATCCGAACTAAGTTTGCCTCATTACGGGAAGCGATGAAGTGGGCACGCCAACTTTGTGAGGTGAATTGGATGTTTCGGCTTCTAGAGCAAGATCTGCATTGGTTTAAATTACTTTTTTTTAGAAAAGTATAAATTCGTATATTTTCACTATATGCGTGGAGACAAAAATTCTAGAATCAAATGCAAATCAGGTGTCACTCAAGAAATGTAGCGGACTCTATGGCCGGATTCAGAGTAGATACTAATTCTTACATTCATTCGCGAAGAACACGCAAGTAGACTCCTACACACACTTGACACTTTACTATCTATCGAAAAATGTTTTTTACTGTCCATCCAAAGGTTGTCTGGAAGAAATCGCTTTCAGCGATAAGACCGCCCATTGTACTACGCTTGTTTACCTATTGTAATTCTTCTGTACTGTGTTTATTTTTGTTTCTGATGTACAATAAAGAGTTTTTCTATTCTATTCTATCTATCGCCCTGGATACAATAGTGTGTTAATAGATTTCATAATTCAACATAAAATCTTTTTTTCCTAAAAACATGAAACTTTTTCGTAGGATCGCGTAACGTGACTACCAGTACGTGATAATCCGTGGTTTCGGGAAACCCCTCGTGTTTATGTAAATATATAGTTTAAGCCATCCTTCTGTGATATATAAAGTAGAGTACTTTATTTATTTATTTATTTAATACTTTATTGCACAGATTAACTAACTAGTACAAATGGCGGACTTAACGCTAAGAGCATTTTCTACCAGTCAACCACCCATAGTGAAGGAGAGACGGTGTAGGCGTGCATCAAAATATCTCATTAACTTATATCTCATTTACTTTGTCACACTAAACATTTTAAACCTCATTCAAAACGACGGCAAACTTGCTGTAACTTTTCTTCATAGTTACTTAAGGGACTTTTATAAGCGTGTACCGCTTAGATACAAATTTGAGTAGATGTATATGTAGACATATATTGTAGGTACGTTAGGTACATAGGTACACCTTCCCTTATCACACCTATAAAATATAATAATGTTGGTATAGACTTCTTATCGACAACTTCCGGCACTTTGAGCAAGCGAAAATAGCTCAGAATATTGGTGTGACACTCGTATGAGATTAATGATTATACGGCGAAGGCTGTTCTTGCCCTTTATTACATTTATTTATAAGTTGTATCGTTACTATCTCATTTGATACTAGAAACTAAATACCCAAGCGTGACCAAGGATGGGGAAAACAGATTTAGAAGAGATTCACTATAAATAGCATTTTTTAACACCTTCAGTGCTGAAAACACAACTGCCGTAATTTTCTTAATTTGCCGCGAGTGCGGGAAAACACAACTGTTGTGTTTGTTGTATGGGAAAACACTATGGAATGTGCAATGCCGCACCCGTGGCTAGACAAGAAAATTGGCTCAGCAGTGAAAGTGAGCATGTCCAAGTTCAATCCGGATGGGCTGCTAATCATTAATTAAATAAAAAAAAATAGATTAATTAACACTGTTATCTACCGATATTTATGTACTTTTATGTACGGATGATTAGAACATTTGACACTGTGTAAAAAAAAGTACCACTAAAAATAGCTTTACATCGAAACTGCTACTGGATACATTCTTAGCTAAACACAGTTTAAAATTAAAGTTAAAATTAAGATTAGATTGTAAGATGATTTAGGGCGCACTTTTAAGAAAAATATTCAATGAACATTATAAATCCTCGAGTTGTTGTTTGCATTACAATAAATATTCATATATTAGTGCTTGAAACTTACGCCCCCATCTTGGTCCAACTTGCATGACAGGAAATAGGCGTGCCCTACTAAGTGCTCATATTTCACTGCTTACTAGATAAGGCCCGCGGTTTTACCCGCGTTGTCCTATCCCAAAAGAACCATTTAAGTGGCAAAAGTATCCTACATTCTATTCCAGAACCTAAAGTATCTGTATATCTAACATCATTGAAATCCTTTGAGCCGTTTCGAAACCAATTCGGGACAAACTAACAGACATACATTTCTAAAAACGATCATTTATATTTTTGATTGATTAGGCATTGTATAAATGGCAGTTTTCACTTAAATTTTGGCATTTATTTTGAAATCACAGACAGCCTTTAACCTTCGCTGACAAGGAGGCGACTTCTCATCCTTGTGTTCTATGTAATCTCGCAAGTTAACTCATTAAAATCTATACCATTTCTTGTAAGAGAACAAGTGATTAACATGTCTGCTAACGTTTCGTTTAGATGACGAATAAAGCCTGCCGCTCTCAACATAATGCGGTGCCGTCAGGCTATCAGTAAGAATAATGTGGGCGGAGCTTCCTAATTTTATAAGCTATGGGTATCACGCGTTTTAATACGCAGTTTGTGTACGTGGTGTCTTCAATAGTACAGGATCGCCTAACATATTATAGAATAGAAAAAATACTAATGAGAGCTTAACGGAAAACGCCGCATCACTGGGTTACATACATGCAGTCACGCCTTTTTCCCGTCACAATATCTTTCCACATACTACGGTATGTGGAAAGATATTGTACAGGTACACTCTGCCAACACCAACGGGAAGAAGAAGAACGGGAACGGGAAGAAGCGAAAGAGGTGTGTCAGGATCGTAATCCTGACACACCTCTTTCGCTTCTTCCACTTTCGTGAATCCTTTCATACATGCTTCATACACTGACAGTGTTATGAACGTGTTAACTGTACTGTAATGCGCTAATGCATAATAATTATTATCACTTGAGACAAGATTAACGTCATTTTCTGACAATGTCCCAAACGGTCTCAATGCGACGCAGATGTCCTATTCAACAACAGGTTAATCTTAGATTAGAAGCTAGTTCAACGCAAGCCACTAGATTGCGGCAGCCCTGACTGACAGTAGCCCTTGATGTGGTTAAGCTGCTAAACAGAAAGCCTGCTGTACAGTTTGGTTTGCTGTCATTTTAACTGACTTGTTTAATATGAAGTCCCGTGTTGATTCTAGTGTACATTCAAAAACTACGACACAATGACAGCATTTAAAAATTTAAAAGTTTCTTGACGAAGGCAATATCCACGGTATAATTGCCGTTTATTATTATGCGCTATGAAAAATACTAACCCGAGCATTATTTCGGAGGTAGGTATGTTATCCACCAATCCGAACCGGGCTGCCGTGGTGGATTATGGCCTAATCCTCCACAAGAACATGAAGGAAGACCCGTGCTCAACAGTGGGCCGATATGGGTTGATGATGAAGATTAAAATTTAAAAATGTCGACGAACTTTTAAATCAACTATAATAACTTTACTTGGAATACTGCTACTAGCTTTAAGTACTTAGAATAACACAGGGCTCGTATAGCAGACTCCTGAATAAGGGCACCGGCTGGATTAATGTAGGAAGGTAGTAGATACACAATATGCATGTTATTAAATACATTATGAACCCCCGTTCAACCCCTGTATTTTATGAACTTTGTTTATTCTATCGATCGATTTATTAGAACCTTCGTTTTATCCTTGGGGTTCGGGATTGCTTATTTTACGACGGAACAAAAAAATAATCAGGCCTTTTCTGCTGATGACATAAATCTGATTAATCTCTTTTTATTACGTGGTGGAGCGATATCGTTTTAGCAATTCTTCAAGTGAGTGAATTGGCTACATATAAAGTCGAAAAATCATAATATTTTATTAAATAAATTGGTTACCTTAATAAGGTCAACATTTTGGACCACAGCCGTTGGTATGGCTGGTTAAATGTTTGTTCATTAGTGGCTGTTAATATTTTAACGAAGAACATGCCTACCCCCAGCGACTGTGAAATGATCCTCCAAACTCAACGTCAGCTTAGTGCTAGTACATTGACTCCAGCTTAACTTTACACTATACTTACTATGCAGTATATAAGACTATATTGTTGTGCGCTTCAGTGCACATGCTGGTGCATAGTAATTAATCATTTGTTAATTTGTTGCCGGCCATCCAATTACCCGCATGAAAGAGGGCGTGCCTAAACTAGTTCCGAGTTAGATTAGGAGCTGGATGCTTTTAAACTTTTAGTGGTTTATTGTTTTTATAAAGTTTTATGAAATTTGTCATACATAAAAGTTTTAATAGTGTAGGTTTGATCGTGATGTTTTGCGGATACCGAAATTGTTTTTTTTTTATATGGATGGGCTTTTTCGGACGGGTCCCACGCATCGGTCCTGGTTGTTATCAATTGAAAGCAGTTATTGATAGTGTTAATCGGGCCACTAAGAAGATCAATACCTAAGTATCAAAAACAAAAGAAATTAAGTGTTGTAAACAAAACGGTATTAGTTCTTGCGTCGCCTGCTCTTAACTTATTATTACGAAGCCTGTTCTTTAGTCTCTGGTGATTATGACCAGGCTTTTATTAATATTATACGTTTTATTTACAGGCGCGTCGGTTCGGCGCTTACGCGCCTGGTTAATATCGGTGGTGAGATAAACTGGAGAATGAAGGTAAGGCATGATAATTTGTTTTGGAAGAAAATGAGCAAATGTATTTCCGAATAAATGACTCTGAAGGCTTAGTGGCTTTGGACATAAGACAAGTATTATCTTGCGCTGCGAATATTAAATTAAGGTATTGTGATGAGGGCTTCTGAGTAATCTCTGTGTAATGGGTAAGTACCTTGGAGCCTGTCATAATTTGAAGATTATCCAACCGTTTTATTTAATCCTTGTAAAAAAAGGAGATGATTTCACATGCATCCGCACTATATGAACTATTCTGCACTACACCGCCATATACCACCCATCCCCACCTCTCTCATCGTCGTTTTGTCCGTTCACATAACTTTAGTTCACATTGTCGTCTGACTCGGTTGTACTCGATTGTACACTCGATCTCGATTGTATGTTTTAGATCCCTGGATATTCTATTGCCTTCCAAGTTTAAAATATGGCTTAAATACAAATTGGGTTGGCTAACTGAATTGCGCGGCGGCGACATGAGCGAGCCGGGGATTAAGTTAGCCCTGTTGCCGTACAAAGGCTGGCCATGACAATGACAGTTAGCTTCACTTGTTCACTCTTACCATTTTATCTGATCACTCACCAGCTACATACATCACGGGAAAATCGCCCCAATTTCCTAGACCGTAATACGTTTTGGTATGGAAAATCTCCCTGTGAGGGTAATGGAATAATGTGGTTTAAGCATGTTAAGCCAAGTTTCAGCCGGCCTCGGCGTGTGACGAGCTTGGCAGTAAATATAAACTTGTATTAATATCCAATTTAGTTAACAGTTTTGATTATTGTGACATTTAGAGTTTTGTGACGCCTGGCGACAGTTTACTAGTGAAATACCGTCCTGGATATTTAGGCTGGAAATAGTGTTGGCTGACATCAGTCACGTACCTACTCGTCGCGTCGCGTCGGTTGCGCGTGGAAATATCTTTACAAGAAGTATAAAACAAAGACGTGAAAGTTAAGTATATTACTGTAGCGTTGACAGTCGAGGCGCACGTAACATACATTGCTACGAGGCGAGGCGACAAACGTCGATGTACCTACACTATTTCAAGCTTTATTTAATTTTATTGTACCTACCTACTGGTGATGTCAATTGGAGTTAGATGTAAAAAAGATTTACATTGGTATACATGTGAAATGTTTGTTACGTAATGTAGGATACATTACCCTCATATAAAATTCTGCTAACCAGGGTCCCAGGTTGTACCTAAGATTCCGAACTGTATTTTTAAGGCCAAACAATGTACGTAGATGTGGAAACAGAACAATAAATGAATTAGAATAGGAAAGGATATTTTTATTATTAGTTTCTTATTCTACTAACGAGCAAAACTTTGAGCCAAGTAAAAAAAAAAATTGCTGAAAAATACTCTATTGGCCCAATAGTTATAAAATTATATAAACATAATTTAGTTCTTCAAGTGTTTTTTTAATCCGTAGAAATGCCACTCGTGGCAACCCTTCATCATCTATCTATCTGTTATGTAGGGATCTCTCGAAATAAATACACTATTTCTTTTGAACAATTAATATTTATATTTCCTTTTCTTAAATATCGAACTAATCTCCAGACAAGCAGTTGACAAGACTTTACAGTTGCCAACTGACTATAACCGGAAGTCGTCGAACCAAATATTGTACTCGTTTCCTTTAGGAAGATTACGTTAAATTAAGATATCAAGAGTAAGCCAGTTTGGAGACTATAATATCAGTTAAAACAGTTATAAAAAATCATATAAAAATTAGAGGAAATTAATAGAACCTTACAATTATACACAAACAAAAACTCAAAGCTTTTCAATATATTGGTTGCCTCGAACAGGTTAATCTCAGCTCTATTTTAATTCCGTTGATAAAAAACGTAACACTTTGACAGACAGTTACAGTAGCAATTTAAATTGCTAGTAAAAGGCACAGTTCGTTTTCAACAAGCGTAAGCTGCTTGGAGCCTAGTGTAATCCTAAAATCCCTGTAAAATAACGATCAGACCGAGCGAGCGAAAAAAGCAAACAAGTGGATTCCGCGTTTCAAACTGTCTAGCTCATTTAAAGCTTTTTTGAATCACATAAAGCACTTAATGTGTTAGTAAAGTCAGTTAATAAATCTATTAAAGCCTGTGCCTAATAGATTTTAAAATGTCCGTGCTAGTGTGACATTTGCAGAATTCTTTTTTGATAACCTATTTGTTAACTGGTGCCACTGGAATATGAGCCTTAGGAATAAATCTCGCTGTGACTAGATAGCAGCTATGACCAGTTCGCTTTAAGACTGCATCGTAATTTGACTACATTGCGTTGGGACAAGATCATCAGAAGGCCAGATAGCGGAACGACTAAGTTGTCCTTTGTTTTCTAAAGTACAGTGGGTTACCTAGTTTCTAATAACAGGAATCGTTTGTTAGCATATCCATCGATAAATTTCTTATATGATTATATTCTTTATTGTACACATCTAGCATAATATACAGTGATTATCATTGGAAAATAATTTATAAAGCGGAGCTTAAGCCTATAAAGAGTTTTCTCGCAGAAAACCCTCGAGGAAAGAGAGCAGTCAGTTGAGTAAGTAGGTTGTATATAGACGAGTATATAATGTAAAAACCAAAGCCCAAGACCAATCCATCATCGAACAACCAAACGTACGACGATGTACCACCGTTACATGGCGGACATTCCATCTGTACGCACGAAGTGGTTTGCCTCCACACTTATTATGCGTACCGCAAAGGAGTGAAACTCCTTGCCTGAGTCAGTGTTTCCCGATAGTTACAATCTGGGAGTCTTCAAGTCACGAGTGAATAGATTACTTTTAGGTAAGCGTGCACCATCGTAGACCACATTGTCACTTAAAACTAGGTGAGATAGTGGTCAAACGTAAACATATTTACTAACTAGCTGCGCCCCGCGGTTTCACCCGCGTAGTTCCTGTTCCCGAGGGAATATGGGGATAACATATAGTCTATGTTACTCGCTGTCAATGTAGCTTTCCATTTGTGAAATAATTTTTTAAATCGCTGCAGTGGTTTAGCCGAAACCTTACATATTTCCAAACATACTTTCATCCCCAATATTTATTTTACCCCCTCAAGGGTAAATTCTTACAAACTTTGAATGCCAAATTTATTTATATCTAATCAAAAGCCTAAAAAATAAATTTCAAGCTTCTAGCTTCAACAATGACGAAACTTCCATACAAACTTTCATCCCCTATTTCAAACCCTTACAATGCTTTTTTCGCATAAAAAATACCCTATGTCCTTTCTTAGGCTTTAGACTACCTTTGAACCAAATTTCATTTCAATCGGTTCAGTAGTTTAGGCGTGAAAGAGCAACAGACAGACAGAGTTACTTTCGCAATTATAATAATAATATAGATAGATAAACTCTTTATTGAAACACCACAGAACAAAGAAAACCTAAAACTAGAACAAAACCAATTTTACAATTAGTGTCACAATGGGCGGTCTTATCGCTCAGAGCGATCTCTTCCAGACAACCATGAGACAAACCAACCATGACAATATAAGTAAGGATTAAGATACATTTTATAGGTTTTATGCAAGTTTCTTATGCTTATAATATTCTTAAATTTATATTGTACAAAATTATATCTGGTACTGTAAATACCACAGATAAAAACAGACGCGGTCGAAAAACTCCGAGTTTGTATCATGTAAAAACAACAAGAAAATCACCGGTTAAAAGCCTGTAACTAATGCCCCTTTTGTAAATGTAACCATCCTACGGATTACAACGTTTTAAGGTTTCAACAAGTCCCTCGAAACCTCAGACCCGTACATTAACAGGTACTCACTATTAATTATTCTATGCCACCAGCTACACTAAAATCAATGAAGTTAATTGGATAAGTATGGGGAGCGGGGGCTAATTGGATTACCACTGGGTCACTGATCAGCGGTGACTTGGTTCTCTTTGATATGCTTCTTATGTTGTGTTGGATTTCACTGAGCGGGCTCCAAATTAGTTGCTGGCGGTGAACAGGTAGGGCCTATTAATATAACAATCGTATGTGGGTTGAACCGTAATAGGTCAAGATGATTATGATTAGGAACATGCTGTCGCCCACGAAAATGTTTCTGATTCCTCGTGCCTGTTTTCCTAAGATTTGTGTAGGTACTATTGGCTATATTTGTCTCCGAAGTGCCTACTCGGTATGTCTGTGCAAATGTTTGGTACTGTGTTTATTTTTGTTTCTGGTGTATAATAAAGAGTTTTCTATTCTATTCTATTCTATTCCTTAATTTTTTCACCCGTTTGACAATAATTTGTTTAGATTGCTTCAGTACATATTTTTTATTATTAAGAGGTACCTGGTTAACTACACGTTCTTAGATACTTGCTTTATTTTTTTCTGAAGGAAACATTTCGGTTACGGACGAGGTTCGTACACATGTCTGTTAATATGCTTTCAGCTCACTGAACTACCATTACAAATATTAAAATTTTATCCAAAATTTCTCTTTTAGGTCTTATCCCATCTTATGCCAGAGTCTTATCTAATTTCAGCAGAAAGAAAAAGAAATGGAGTCCTTGTTTCACACGGTTTCCCGTATCTACGTGCATCGTAAACGATAAGATGAATTTTATGGCGATGGTACAACCTACATCACCCATTTGATCGGTGCAACCATCGGTGTACGGAGCGCCATCATGTTAACCCCTTATAGCTTGCTCACATACGAATCCACTACGTCATCACCACGTTTTAGAATTGTAAAGGCACATATTAATTAATAGATACTACGACAAAGGCAAGATATCGATACTGCGCTGAATATTCATAAGAGATGGTGCAACATCAAACAGTCCTGTTTGTTTGGTTCCACGGATACGAACTTGCATGAAGAAGATGTACGAACTTGGTACGTACTTCGAAAGTAGACGGTTCGATGCTCTTGCGGAGATTCAAACGTGACGTCAGGTACCTAGGTTCTTGAATTACAATCTTAATATTCGTCATGATCTACGAGTAATTAATCCAAATAGGTTTGAACAATGAGTAATCTGTCAGAATGGCCTTCAAAAATATAGTTTTCTTTTCATGTTTACAATCTTGTATTCTTTTTTAAATTTTAATGTTTCACGGGTAGGGAGAAGAGATCTGTAGTAGGTTCAACTGTAAGACATGAATCATAAACTCCAAGTGGTATTTGTATGACTCCAGCCAGTCTCGAGTTCTCGACATACGTAGGTAGAGATAATAAACCCTAGAAATCGATCTATTCAAGCCTCATCCTTCGTAAACTCCGGGTGCCTTCCTATATATACTAGCAGTTAGTGCCTGTAAGAAGGATTACGCCTGAATCCACCACGGGAGCCCGGTCCTGATTGGTGAATAACACAACTACCTCCGAAATAATTCTCGGATAGGTACACCCACGCATAAACCCACATGGATTTCCTTGAGTGATAATTTCGTACATACGTTTTTAACAAGAAACACATTGGTACATGCCCGCACTGGTATTTGAACTCACGACCCTCCTCTTGGAAGGCGGATGTTCACCCAATAGGTTACCACCGCATAGGTATTCGATAGCAAGCTTAAATTAAAAATGTCTTAAAATAACATGACGTGAATCTATTTAGCAAATAACGTACCTGTATCTTCTGCTGTGAAGAGGTGGAAGCCCAAAAACATGAGCACCAGGCACCAGGTTGAGCGGTGCCATCCACTGTGCCATGGACCACCAGAGGCGGCCCCTGATAGTGAAGAAAGATATGGCCTAGCTAGATTATGACGATGCTCAGCTGTGAGCGTAGATACGACTAAAGGAGGACCGCTGCTCAGCATAATTTTTTTTTGTTCGATTGTAGTTTTGAAATGATCCAACTCCACCGCCGAGAAAGTTGGCGACACTGAAACAAAGCACCTAGTATTTGTTATACTGCGGCGCCGTGCGAGCGTGTTTGATGTACCGGAAACTGATAGAACGAGCTCCCCCCCTATTTGCACGGGAATAATACAGGTACGCCTGCGAGACAACGACAAAATGCGCAATTCGAAAGATCACTTGTGCAGGATCGTTCCAGATATTGTATACATTTCGCTCTCGAACCACCTCCACTTACAATACAGCGAGGACAAAAGTCTCAACTCTGAAGATTATTAGCGGGCTGCGTGTCTTTTTTGATACTCGAAAAGTTAAAATACGTTCCAAAACATTCATGAACCTGAACATGAACGTCCATTTTATTTGAAATTTAGCTTTATTTACATGCACAATTTCTAAAAATAAATTTATTTTCAGTATCAAACTAAAATTCACGGACATGATTTATCGTTTGCTGAACACAGAAAACTAATAAGTTGAAAATTATTTTTGTACGTACCTAATTACGTTTTATTTTATTTTACAGCGCTATTATAACAAATGTACTATTTTGTTCATTAAAAGCCTTTGTATCAGAGCCAATCTCTACGGTATCTACAAAAGACGAAGGCAAAACATGCCTTTTGCGATTTAATTAAGAGGGCAACATTTTTCTGGAATTACTTATTATTAACTTGTATCGTAATCAGAATAAGGGTGCCTTCATACGACGCAATGGAATTCAATATCGGACAACTTATTTATTACGACTTACGTTGGAGTTTTAAATTTAAATGGTTGTAGATAAGTGAAATAATCCTTATTGTTACAAGTTTATGTATAGTCGACTATCAGATAGTTATTTTTCACCTGCGTCACTTTGTGAAAATGTGTCTTGTAATAAGAACAAAGTTAATTAAATTGCTTGTCGAATCAGGTACCTAGTCCCGGTTTCTAGTGTTTAAGTTAGTCGGACGCCCAAAGGCCTCCTACGTGAAAAACAATTGACAACAATTAATTTAACAATTTTTTCAATACTATTTAATAGTTTACGTAAATAAAGGTGAAACTGATTGGTGTTATCAAATTGTAAGGTAAACTTTATAGACGCTTCATCGTGGAAATAATACACGAGCACGTGTACCTACTTAACTAAAACGTTGCGTCATATGAACGCTGCCTAAAATGGAAAAGAGAGCAATGTCTGTTGGATAATGAGATTTCTCCAGAAACACGATCGTTTTTAGGGACCTAATTTGTACAAAAAATACCTTGGTTACGGCTATTTTTCAATCAGAAACGATCTCCAGTGGTTGGGTCATTATTTAGATACAAGCGCTATATTACACTGGGTTAACAGATTTATATGAAGTTACCAAACAATTTTGTGTTGGAAAATATACCTAAAAAAAATTCATAAGTTAGGTATCTATGCTATCGATTTTTCAAAGATTCAATCGATTTCTTTCAGTGAATACTGATATCGTGGATTTATTACCCCTTAAATTTAACCCGGGAAGGGTTAGACATCGTGCTTCTTCAGAAATATCTAGTATTAAACCTAGTAATTGACGAAAGTAAGTAAACATTTACTAAGATTTTAATTCCTCTACCTAGGTTCCCACTAATTAATAAAAATACGGCTTATTACATACTCATATCTTGAGATTAACACTAATTAAGAATGTACGCAGACTTGAGGACATCAAAGGAACAGTTTTCTCTTTGAACTTTAAAATGTTACCTGCTTATAATCTCATGCCATTTAGTGTTGATATTAAGTGTAAATATTTCTGTATAAGTTTTACATCTTGTATTATGCCACCATAAAACCCTTTGATAATGGATTTCGTCGTTATTAACGAAGCACAAATATTTCCTAAAGTATACCACTCAATACTTTATGTAGATATCGCTGAAAAGTCGCTACTATAATACTGTAAGGACATTAAATATTCTTTGGATTTCCGCGCTTCAGAGTCGATTCCGGTTGTTATCAATGGATAGGTTTCGCAGAGTACCTTCAGCCCATGGACAGCCTGACGTACTCTGATACCAGACGATGCTACCACCTTACCCGATATAGCTCGATTGACTAAGTTTTTCATATTATTCTTTACTTTTACCTCCCACCTATTAGTTTTAGATTTAATTCCAGCTCCAACGGCTTTAGTTACTCCGCGTTAGTAGACACTCACGAGACCTTTAAGCGTTTATTTTGCAGCGCAAACTACATCTGCATTATGATTCTAATCCTAATGGATTAAGATTTATAGTTCTTTGACTTTTTAACTGCACTATTTGTGGTGCTACCTTTTGCTTTTCCACCCGTGAGCACTGGCACTCGAGATTTTAACGACGCAAATATAGTTTGATATGTTGAATTAATTTTTGTAACTGTAAAAGATTTTGCTGCAGGCGACGTGTCGATCTTTAAGCACGTTAGGATAAGTATATGTTTTGTTTTAGTTACAGGTTAAATAAAATGAAATTAGAATTAATAAAGTGAAGTCAGCGACAGAATTTGATAGATAGATAGATAGTATTAAATAATAAATATATGATAAACAACTGAAACATTTACACACGCAAAATACCAAAAGTTGTTGTGTCTATATTGGACCCGCCAAGTGTCTCATAAATGTCAATTCTTACGTATTATTAAAAAAAAAAAAACTTTAACCGCATATAGTAAAAGTAGATACACTTGCAGTCATATACAAAAGCTTGCAAATCTCCTAAAATCCTGTCCCAACCTTTAGGTTCCATTCCATTTAGCCACTCCTCACCCTGCAATAAACGATATTCTTTCCATACCATTCGGAAAGGTCAGTTTTCAAGATAGGGATGGGATGCACGGTATCATTATATTTCATTACCTCCATAACCGACCGTCTCGGTCCTCACAAAGGGCAGTCCGGGCCCTGTTTTTCGAATGTACACGTTGACAAGAGCAAAACTAAAGCTACATGAAAAATTATTACTATTTGCTGAACATTTACAAGTCAAAGCTAGTAGAAATACTCGTAGAAAGTGAAGAATTTAATGTTCCAATTTTTATGTTATTAAATAACTAGATGAGCAAGTAGTTCAGCTGATGGTAAGCGCCTGCCCATAACAACTACAGTGTCACCCAGAACTTTTCAGTACATAATCCTGTGCGGCACTGCACTGCGGTCGTCACCCAGTGACATCGGTTCTAAAATCTTATATTCGCAGTATTTTCGCTGAAAACTGTGCCCTTCAATCTGGAGCAGAGTAATGTTTGCACACCATTGCTTGGTGGATAATTATCTGGCTGTGGATGGTACTTCCCCAGGCGGACTCTTACAGAAGAGGAGAGGAAGACTCTTACAGAAGACTACTAAAAATATGAAAATCAAAATAAAAAATGTATCCAACAAACTTTATCTAGCATGAATGTTGTTAAATGTCAAGACTAGCAGAAATCTGTAAGGTGCATGCGAAGCTTGTCTTTTCCAAGATTTGTGAAACAGGCCCTCCAAAAGGTTCAATCAAATTGCGCATACGATTCAATGAGGTCTGAACGTGGCAGTTTCCGGTGCAGACGGGTAGATGGTGTCGCGGCAGGTTGGTAACAAGTTGTAGCCTAAGTCTTATTTACATGTTACAGTTTTGTTGCAGCAACAATTAAATGCAATTTTGAAGCGATATATTATGTTTATATCGGTTATTGCCTTAGAATAATCGGATACTAAAGTTTATATTAAATATGGTTTAGACAAAGTAGTGAAAAACAACTTGATTCGTACAATAAAAATTAAAAATTAAATTCCTCAATGTAACTTATTGAAAATAATTTACCTTTTATGCTCGATTCACATGCAACCCGTTAATGCCTGTGAACATAAGCGTGGATGACGTTGGGGTGCGGGCCAGGTAACCTCCACGAGTGCCCGGCTGTTGTTCGTCCCTCTTGATGCGTTGCATCCGGAGGGAAGGGCAGCAGCTGGGCCGGTGCACCCTGGGGTTCGGTCAGCAATTCTCCTAGGGGAATTGGTGGCCGTAGCAAATAACCTGGCGAGAAGAGGTCCTTCGCGTGTCCCTCTGATCAGCAGAGGGCACAGCGAGGGACCAATAACGGGGACTTTTGGGCCGCGGATCGGGGGTCCAACGCCCAAGTTAGAAGTCCCGAGCTGAGGTGCGGCCCGTGTGTTCCGGGACGCACCCAGCGGAGAAAGAGGCCCAAGCCTCACGTGGCGAGCCCGGGAGGGCGCCCGCAGAGGTGGTCGCGGAAGCGCCGTGCGAACCCGTGACCACCTCCATAATGCGGAGAGGAGAACACCCCGGGGTTTTAGTGGGTAAACCCCGCCAGACCAGCTGGCGGGGGAGTCCCACATAACCACCCCCCCGCCCCCGAGGGCCGGGTGGTATGCATAATGCATTTCCCCGGGAAAAAAAAAAAAAAAAAAAAAAAAAAAAAAAAAAAAAAAAAAGCGTGGATGACGTTGCTTGTGGATTTTGTGGTCATTTTCACGACTTCAAAGCACTTTCTTTTTCTTAATTTTATTGTACTCAACAGACAATTAAATTTGCTCAGTGCGAACGGGCCTGCCGATGTGAACATTATTGCGGTTAGTATTCAGAAATAGGTACATCCAGCGGGACTTGCTCGTGTGACAGAAAATTATCTCAAACCCAACCTAACCTTCCCGCAAGGATTTTTATTTCAACACGTAAACATTTTTCGGCCATTACTTAGTTAAAGGGTCAGCTGAAAATCATGGAACGAGAAACGATTGGACAGCTGTCCTCAACCCAAGAACTCTACGCTAGGAAGGTGTCCAAAATGTTTGAAACTCTTCTGAAATGGATTGTCACCATCAAGTCAGAATTTTGACTTTCTGATTTAAGCAATATTCTGATCTGGAGAAGACGTCAACAGTAAGGATCGAGGAAAGAATAAGTATGATTGATTTGACTGAAGTTGGCACAAGATCGAAAAGCAACAAAATAATCTTACCAAGCAGTTGGTAACAAAACGGAAACCAATAAAATCAATACACTATAATTCCGAAGGCTGTTACGTATTTTAGTTGAAGGGGGATCAAGCACAAAGCATCCTTCCCGGATAATCCGCTCGATTTGCTAATCCTTTTTATCCACGCTTCAGCAATTTATCAATTGGCTATGGAGCGGACGGTGGAGGATATTATACTTTTTGTTGCTATGCGCTGACAGATTTCAAGAGAATTTGTATTTTATTTTACGGCAAGAACGTGGCGTTTTTTTCAACTTAGTCATGCATTTTAGGGGAGCGTCGTGGCGGATCGTGCGGTATTATCGTTGTAGTCGTAGCAACGGACCGCGGTCTTAGCAACACGTATCTTAGTTATCATATTCACTCATATCGTGTTCTGTAGAAGTTTAAGTACGAGCAAACAAACTTTTCAAATCGTACCTCTTTTTTCTTCTTTCGTTTGTTCTTTCGTTTTGTTAAGCCATTGTCCTTCGAGTTCCTCCATAGCTGTTATACAACGCCCTGGGCATCTAGACTACGATGGTGCAGTCTAACTGTACGGGGGCATCTGGGCCGTACCCTCGGGGGTCACTTGGCATTTTTCGTCCCAACATAACTAGAATACACAATCTATTCAAATGAAAGTAAATGAGGATACAGCTTGTGCAACGACATAACGACACAGTAGTTACATGCAACTACGTAATCGACAAACGATGTCTTTTTCTTTCAACAATAAATGCGAGAACATCGAATGCTTATAAAAATATCAATGAATACAAATAGAAATAGCCAATACAAACACCGAACATGCGCTATCGAATGAAACAACAATCGTTATGGATCGAAAATATTTTGGGAGTTACATCGATGGAACAATTCGAAAAAATATTGTCTCCTGACATTGTCCGAATGTTACGACCCGTGCTGCGATGCATTTTCAATCAGCTTTATATAGAAAAGGATTAAAAATTTAACGAGTTTAACTGACTGGGTACTACGTACGCACTACGTGCAGTACGGACTGGTCCGGACTGCATTCAGATGTTATGCAAATATTTGCGGTTGGCCGCCTCAAAGTGACTTACTTGCTCTTCTTTATGCTTGGGAACATAGCGACACCGAGTACAGAACTTCTGCGCCTCACCATCAGCAGCTACTTCACCTAACAGCTAATTTCAGAAGTTATGTAAAGATTTCCACCGCTCCGTGTGTCGTAGAGCACGTTCAGCTTTCGGTTATTATTGTTATTGAGCGATAATATAGTCAAGACACGTCAAATGCTAATAGGATAATAGATTATAATAGATCTCATAATACATGCTAGCTCTAGGACACGTAAAAAATAAAACCGTGGTTTATTTTTACACCGTTTAGTATTTACGATTTCATAATTTCTCTGTAAAAGAAATTCAGCGATTTTGAGAGGGTATAGCTCTCAATGTAAAGACTCATTTCTTTTCTCAGACTTTTCAGGCAATGAATGTTTTGTAAAAGGCTCTTAACAGTTGGAGTCCTATTGTTACGACACGACGTCCGTGAAGCTTTAGTGTTTCGGATTCATGACAGTATTTATATTTCACTCCATCTGCACTTCGCGGTTTTACCCTCGGAATTCCAGTTATCAGGGACAATGTAGCTTGCTATTATTATTATTAGCCTAAATCGTCCGATGCTCGGCAAATGCTTCCCTTCCGTCTTTCCATGATTTCCGGTCTATTGCTACTACTGAACCATCCTTTCTGTAAGAGTCCAGTTCGTCACGCTACCTTCGCCGGAGTCAGCCAAGTTGACATTTTGCTCCTGCTGGAACCCAATCGGTGGTGATTTTGGCCCAGAGGTGGTCTGTCACACGAGTAACGTGTCTGCTCTATTGCTCTAAGAATTTTCACAAAAATTAACCTAAAACTAAAGTCTACCTTATCTACTGCTTACATTCGGTATGTGCATCAGATATACTCGTCTTTGTGAAGCAGCCTTTGTTGAATCGCCGAATGCGAAAGCAAAATAAAAAGAGACTCTACCTACCAATCGGTTTATTTCAACGTAACAGTGTATTGAAAACAGTTCACTGACGATTTTCACTATTTGGTTCATAATAATGGACTGTACACGTAATTTCTGCTGGGACCGAATTTATTTTCATCGGTTAAATTATTTTGAATTTTAAATGCGGTAGGCGGTTTTTATTGGCCAGAGAATGAAATACATCATACGTAATTATTTTTTTTCTGATTCGACATTCACATTATTTAGTATAATTAGCGTTTTTTGTTGAACGAATTTTTCTTACAAGCTTTTGTAAAGTAACTACCAACATATTCTATACTTCTCAAAACGAGCCCAAGCTTAAAAACTACTGACGAGGGCTTGCAAAACTGGTGAGCTCGAATTTTGTCTATATCTTAAAAACAAACGCTTGCATTCGAAAATTATATTTAATATTGAAATAACGCTCGATAAACTTCATAATTATTTTTATAAAGTGTGTAAAGTTTGTCCTGTTGAATTTTTGTATTTTGTGTGCATTCAGGCTTCATAAGTATCGAATATGGCATAGGTTGCAATATACCTAATTACTTTATACGAGCTTTAAAGATTAACATGTACCAGTTTAATTGTAATAAAACACAGTTGCCTCTCTTAAATAACGTAAAGGTAAAACTCGAAACAATACTGACGAAGAGCTAATGAGACTGAAAAACCAGTGTACAAAAGCTTAATCGCTTTACTTTAATTACCGTCATTGCGTGCATTCGACGTTCTGTTAATCTGGTTGAGTGTTCGCTTTTTGCAGGTCAATTCTGAATTCATCCTGTTGAGTTTTAGTAGTCAGTGTATATAAAGAATTTAATCCAATAGTCACTGCTTATGTAAGTTTGTTTAGTTTTAAACCAGATGTAAAATCAGCCGGCTTATTCTGCTTTTGTAATTGTGATGTTAAAGTAATCTGACTCAGTACGGAAGGCCATATTCGGAATCGGATCTGCTACTGAAAGGGCACAAATACTGATGCGATGGCGGCGGAAATTGCAATTGAAGTTGAAAAATAACAAACATTCTCTTAAAATAAGACCTTTAAGAGAAATACCTACTAATATAAAAAGACATTAATAAAGTAGGGTTAGAATCCTTCTCGTGCCGATCTGTCGGGAGAAATTACCGTCCAAGGTCAAGTTGTCGCAAGGGTAAAATAAATTAGGTTGAGAGTCTCTGAGAGAGACGAACTAGGGAAAGCTCTAATGGAACATGTATCGGAAATGTATTTTTCTTTTCGCCAAATATCTATTTACATATTTTGTGTACCATATCTGCGTATTTTTATATCAGTAGGCAGATATATAGTTAGTTACTGTAATGCGCAGTTTTACTACCTTAAGTAAAACATTGATGTGAATCATTTTGGGCCCACAACCATGGGTAAAAAAAAGACCAAAAGTCGTAGGAGAAGAATAAATTATATAATTATGTCTATAAGCAAATAAGTAGGTACTTGGTAGTTGTCATAACATTTTTTATATACTTTTGGTAAATATTTATCAGCTGATGATGTTTGAAAAGCTTCTAACCCTCTCGGATACTGTGCTCGCGTAATGTTTGCCCCATGCCCGCAGTGTTGCCACCTGTTTCCCGGAATATTTGCCCAAAATATAAAATCTTGCGAACGACTTTATCAGTACAGTGAGATCAGTATAATTTGGGTGGAATCAATGATTCGAATCTTGTTTCGGAAACTAATTTCTTGCATAAAGTTTCAATATAATAGGTCTTTTAGACTTTTAGTTATAACCATAATACGTTGATTTATCATGATATGTCAATATAGAGTTTTCGTATATGGAGATAGGTAAGTAGGTTACCTAAATGACAGTGTTGAAAATAGTAAGCTGTAATTCATTTTAAAATAATACTAGAAGAAAAAAAATTAAAATGCTTAAGTTTTTTTTTTTTTACTAAAATTGGACCCCTTCAAAATTTCACACATAGCTTAGGAAAATGCTCTCTACGTGGCAACACTCTCCCCGTGATATATTCGAGATATTGTAGCTCCCAAACGTAGGCATTTGTTATTCGAATGTTGCCCCTATAATGTGCCCTAGATAAATATTGTGAACCCTTTTTACGTCCTCGGATGCGTAGCGGTCTAATTTTGGATATATTTTGTAATATTTCTCGTAAAAATGTGAGATAGGAGAATCTGACATATGACGGTGATACTGTTTTCCGCTGACAAAAATGTTTTATGTAATACAAGAGGTTTAGTGCAATATTTATTTATGGCTTGTTCTTCATTTATACCTTATTTTCTGGTATATTTATTAGTTTTTGTGGATGTAGTGTGTTTTTATCAAGAATCTTACCAGACTACAATTAACAATCTATTGTGACTGAAAATGTGACAAGGAAGGAGTAAATTTCGTCTAAAAATCTATTTATTTAGATAACTTAGAATTATGAAAAAACTATCTATAAAATAGTAAGGTAAAATCCAGAAGATATGCATGTTATTGAAATTGGCATAGTTAAGTCAAAGTAATTAGTTGATAGACAATAAGAATGATACAAATTAATCAACGCTGAATTCAAATTTAATAAAATGTAATTAAAAACAATCCATCATAAAATTATTGTTCTAGAATAAAACAAACATAATTATTTCGATAAGGTAGAGAAAAAATACCCTGAAAACATTATTTATGAACCAAAATGAATCTTGTCACAACAATCAAAAATTGTATCAAAATGAACAACCCGGTGCAATGAAGAATTGAATTAATTTAAACGTCGTAAATTGAAATCAAACCGCGTTTCAAAACGCGTCAGTCGTCAGCATTCGGTCGGAATAATCAGATTAGGATTGTAATTTCCTGTGTCGCTGACGATTCCCCGTCGCATTTGACTAAACATTCCATCAGTATTAACAGAATATATCTACAAATTATATCACAAGGACCTTCCGAATGCTCAGATCGAATGTTGTTTAGTTTATCCCGTTGTTTGCTCAATCAATAACCTCTACCTTTCTACACCGATACCTACCATTGTTTTCAAGTGTTTATCCAACTCTCTTTGTTTCGTGAGGTATGAACGGATGGATGTTTAGGTCAAAGCCTACAGAACTTTTATAAATAACTTTTAGGTTATCTGTACCCGTATCTACTAAATATAATCGGTAAGGTCAAATATTGAAAGACAGTTTTCACCTTAGTTTCTCTTGTTCAATGGAATTAAAATAATGCATGTTCATTCAATATTATGGTGAAGCGGTTGTAGCCTAGTGGGAGAACGTCCGCCTTCCAATCAGAAGGTCGTGAGTTCAAACCCCAATGCAGGCACGTACCAATGTGTTTCTTGTAAAACATATGACCGTTATTATCACTCGCTTTTCGGTGAAGGAAAACATCGTGAGGAAACCCACATATCTACCCGAGAATTATTTCGGAGGTAGGTAGGTGATCCACCAATCCGAATCTGGCCCCCGTTGTGGATTATGGCCTAACCCTCCTCACGAAAGTGAGGGGAGACCCGTGCTCAGCAGTGGGAGGTTATGGGTTGATGATGATGATGGTGATGGTGACAAAGATCTGATCTGATGATAGAGAAGGAATGTAGCCAGCGGAACTCCTCAGTGACTTGCAGTAGATTGAGGGTGTTTGGACTTGTTTGATTAGCTTGCAGTACGTACCTACGTACATATTATATAAAAGGCATGCCTAGAAAATATAATTCTCAAATAACCGTCTTCTACTGTAGTCGTAGGGATGTGTAGCGTAGAGTTTGTAACTTATAAATCAGGCTAATTCTGAACGCATAGCTGATTACATTACTTACAGTGCATTGATCAATGACAGAATGCTCCTAAAGCGATTGAACTCACCAAAACGGACGCTCGCACAAAACTCAAACTCAAACTCAAATCATTTATTGTAAATAGGCAAAATATTGCACTTTTACACGTAATAAAAAATATACAAAATAATACGTTAGAAGCTGTACCGAATCTACCAATTGTAATTATTTTACTAGACATTTATTATGGATAGGGCTAAGCAAAAAACACTGGCACGTGAAGAAAAAATATAGGTATGCCTAACTCGTAAATTTGCTTTTAGATCTCCTTTTTTCTCCCTTGCGAATTTAATTCCAAGACGATAATAGAAAATTTGCGAAACAACGACGAGCCTTAGCCTAAAAGCTCGCCTTTAAGAGCTTAGTCCGTAGCGTCTTGTTACCTGATAACTCCCTTAAACTAGTAACCTTTCTAAAAGAGCACATAAAGAGATAAAACACGACAAATTGCCTGCGTCCGATGGAATTGACAAAATGAGTTAAGCCATTTTCAGTGCACGAAAAACATGTGGGCCCACGATTTACGGTATCACTAAACTTCCAGTATCTGTGCTAAAATGCTCTCTATATCTTCATTTAGGCCGGGAGCGGCGTACCTGTGGGGCATTTGTTTTGCAAATTATTAACATCACTCGTGGAGGGTGACCCGTCGTAAAGGCCCTTTCAATTACGTGGTCACGTGTGTAATACACTAATGATACAGTTTCGTGACCGGTGTTCGGGTTTAGTGTGCCATTTGCGCCGTTTTCGAGGTGTAAATGGAAGTTACATGTCGGTGGAGACGTGATATCATCTGTGACGCTGACGCCGTTTCAGGCTTGGTCTTGTTTCAGAGCCTGTGGCAAAGTTATAGCAATAAGATTTATATGCGTGCGGTTGTTGCTATGTGTATTTTGAAACGAAACTTTGTAAAACTTAGTGTGCATCTTATTTTTTTATTGTATTTAAGTAGATACATTTTTATTACTATTTGACTTGTGATGGTGGAAATTGATATCTTTTAACATGCCTTGACTATTTATGAGTAGGCTTGAATTTTCCACGATAACATGGCCCGTCACTTTAAAATAGGGGACAGATATACTTATAGTTATGAATCGTGAGGAAACCCACATACCTACCCGAGAATTATTTCGGAAGTAGGTATGTTATCCACCAATCCGGACCGGGGCCCCGTGGTGGATTATGGCTTTACCCTCCTCGCGAAAGTGAGGAGAGACCCGTGCCCAGCAGTGGGACGTTATGGGTTGATGATGATGATCTAGAGAGTCGTGAAAGTTCTTTTCTACTGTTTTTGGTTTTAGTTAGTCTCTTCACACACTGTTTTGCTTCTCAGAGGCTTGCCAGCAAAGATGAACACACAGATGTGTGAAGAATTTTTGCATTTTTATGTGTTGCTACAAAATATTGAAGAGACTAGGCCTATAGTTCACTATATTGAGTAAATAACGACCAGTTTTTTTCTCACATAGTATGTTCATCAATATCGACATTTGTGTTGCAGAGAGCTAGAGTGGCGACCATATTATACTAGAAGTTCTGGATAATTCAATTTTTCTCTTATTGCGCAATAAATTATTAATCATCTCCCAGGTAATGTGATTCAGTATCCACGACGAGCATGGTCATATTATTTCGTTCTCAGCTTGCTTGTCCAAACCTGAATATTTCATACCCACTCTACACATATTACCTGCAACGCTAATACGGTGTCACCTCTAGAATTACATTACATGGACCCGTCGTTGCCAAGCCAAGTATAATGCATGGCTATAATGCTACAAAATACCATTACACTTAAGTCTTAAAACCCATGTAACCTGTTTGTGAAGAAAATGGTTATCAGAACAGAGCAGAAATTAAGTTTTTTGTCGAATAATATTTCTTTCAGACAAATGAAAAAACAAAACGAAATGTGACTTATTCCTTAAAGGAAAAAAAAATACATATAATAGGTAGGTACAAACTTAGCATAATTACACAAGTATTTTGACAAAATAATCGTGATTAAGATAAGTAAGATCATGCTATGCAAAGTTCTGGGTAGCACTGTAATTGTTATGGGCAGGCGTAAGGCTTAACATCAGGTGCACGACTTGCTCGTCTCGTAACTCAGTCAAATAAATAAATAAATAATACTTGGGGCAAAAGGGGTAGGGCAATTAGGACCGACAGATGGTTTAACATGACATGCCCTGAGCATGGAACCGCTCAGATCTTATACCAAAAATCGGTCATCTAATAGCTCTGTACAGCCAAGTTGTGAGCTCCTACTTTGGCCGTCTGAAATCGTCAATCGATAACTATAGACACAATCCCGCTCTCATTTTAAGTCATTCATTAATTCAACAAATCTTGTAATGTACCGTCACTATAATTTATGAAATTCTACATAATACCAATGTATTCAAGTCCACTCCACCACCATATAGCCTAACAAGCACGGTAGATTCCGAGTTCCACCTGTCCCATATGAATTAAGCGAATTGAAGGAGAGAAGCAGACCGTTAAATCTTTTTATGGCTTAATTTCGGGGCTGGCGCAGCGAAATTAGCTCGGAACGGATTTGGGGAAGAGTTGGAGGGATGCACTAAATCACCAAATTAGTTAAGTTTTGATAGACGTGGCTGCTGAGGAATATTTCTTTTACAACGGCTGTAGATTCCGAAACTGAGATAAATACTGGGCATACTGTACTTATTTTGCATTTGAGACTTTAGAACCAATGTCTAAGGGTGACGAGCGCTGTGCAGTGCCGCAACAGATTCTGGGAGGCACTGTAGTTGTTATGGACAGGCGTGGCGCTTACCATCAGGTGAACGTCTTGCTCGTCTCGTTACTTAGTAACGAAAAAAAAAAGCTTCTTAGCTAATTTAAAGTATGCTAAGCCAATGAGTGCTCAGAGCGTACTGTAATCGGCAATGCTAGATATCATTGAAAATCATTATTATTCACATTCTTTCGTTTAGTGTCTGCATAGTCTGTCTATCTCGGCAAGAGGGTCAACACTCAAATCTATAGACCGAACTTTGACTTTGCTCAGCATTTATCTCGGTACAAACTCAGGTTTGAATTCATAGTCCAGACATGCTAAGCATGAGTTGAGTAAGCCTTGGAGTAATTAAAGACTATATTTATCATTTCAAACTTACCTAAATTATAAGCTAAGCCAGAGAAAGTGTAATTAGATGTGTATATTTCTTTTGTTTTGCGTATATTCTGGTATCACAGGTACTACGAGTATATTGATCTTTTGACTGCAGTGTAAATACTATACGTATATACATATGCTATACCTCGTAAGTAAGTATATAGTTCTACATAACACTGGACAGTACCACCGTATGTGTTACTATCCCTCCATTGAAGTAGACGTAGGTATGCAAACAAAATGTGGGCTGACCCTTATGGAGCCAACCCAATATTCTTGGCTAAATCCGTATTTCATTGATTCATCAATGAAACTCGGATTTAGGCGTGCCCGTTTTTATTAGCATACCGTACTTTGGCCCTGTTAATGCTGTTCGAATTTTATGTTGTAATTCAATTTTTGGGTTTAGGGGTTTATGTCTTTTTTATGCAAGAATTATAAAGTGTAAATTAGTTCTGTACGCAATGAAGATTTATTGTTATTTCATTTAAAGTGACTAGGTACATAATTTAATTTGATCACCCATATACCGTTCCGCTTTATTCCATAAAATTTTAATGATTAAACTAGCTTTCGCTCGGGATTTCGTCAACGTGGTTTCTAATTATGCGCACAAATATAAAATATTACGAGATAAAAAAATACAGGTGCTTGAATTGAGGGATCCAATTATTCGGCCATAGCTTTATTAACATGCGTTTTACAAATTTTTGCACAAATCCGTCTAATTTTTACAATTTTTTACTAAATTTTATTTTTTTGTCAGAAGGATTTCAGGACACCTCGGACCAGATGCACATCTTCGAAATCCTCTATGATCCTAGATATTATTGCTAGTATGATGTAGTCTATATTTTGGGGCACTGATTATAAGCATACGTATCTCAATATCAGTGATAGTTTCGGTGTGTACCGTCAAGTGGTAATGTAGCGCTTTCTAGAATATTCTGTCACTAACGTCTCTATTTGCTACGTCGTCGTTGTTGGTTCTCAACACTTCATCGAAATGAAGCAAAATTTCATATAATAGGTACCTAAATACAGCATAGGTCTACCAGCTAATATTACATAAAGCTGTATTTCAACTAGAGTTTCACGTGAGGCCCTAACTTGGTTTCTAGGAACCCAGGTACATTCACTGGAAATTATATATCCGGACTTGGACCGAATTCTGTTAGTTGGGTGAGTCCGTACAATGTGCGGGATATTGCATGCAATAATTACTTTAGCAAATCTCCGATGTAGGTTCTATGCTCTATCGTACGGAGTCGGGTCTGACCTAATTACAGTGCGAATGAAATAATATAAACTTTACCTAATACAGATTCTGATTGGAAATTGTGCAACATAGCGCTTATTTTTGTAGTCTCCTCTGTATTCTGCAACAGCCCATTCTGTGGAAGTAGAAGTTCTTTTGCTAGATCTCTCAATGGTAATGTGCCAATTTCCTTTTCAAACACACACACACACACACAACACCTTTCAAACAAAACTTTGAAACAGTGCACGGCATTGTTTCCAGGGAAATTACTGGGTAAATGAAATTTAAGAACTAATAACTCAGGGTGTTGAAATTTAATTTATAATATGAATAATTTTTATTTGGAATAAATATTCATATTTGGAAATTTAATTTGTAATGTGAATAATTTTTGCATGCACATTGTTGTTGTAATTTTTATATGAAAAGCAAGAAATAAAAGGCTTTTTTTTAACTCAGGTTGTTGAGCGCAGGTTTTTTCCTTGTTGGTTCCTCTCGAATAGACGTTTTTTGAATCTAGTGGTTGAGTATTTTAACTAGCTTACATGTATGTCCTTTTGAGCACATGTAAATAAACGTAGGTAATGAATTATTTATATTTAATATTAATTATGTTCTCTGTTATCTATGATGGCAGCTCGTTCCTCCTTATACACCAAATAAAAATATATTGCCTCTACATAATATTAAAGCATGGCATAAAACCCACGCCAAGTTAAAGCGATCCGCTATTTGATAATGACGTAACCCGTCTTCGTACCTACATTGTATTATGATCGTGTAACTTGTCAAATACCTAGTAATTTGACATATTCTCTTTTTCAACCA
Organism: Campaea margaritaria; assembly: GCA_912999815.1. Lineage (NCBI taxonomy): Eukaryota > Metazoa > Arthropoda > Insecta > Lepidoptera > Geometridae > Campaea > Campaea margaritaria. Next base: position 6,538,124 of record OU538800.1, read on the forward strand.
TTCGTACCAATATTATAACCAATATCAATTTTATACAATGTTCATCCTTCAAACTGATATTCATGAATGGACTGGAATCACCTCTCGGCAATTACATTAGCCAAATTGTATTTGAATGAAAGCCCGAGTCGCCGCAATAAAATGAATTTCATTTCTTTGAGTGAGCCCCGGGCCATATGCTCGCTGTTTATTTATCAAAAGTGGAAATATAGATAGATATACTTTTGACCCGACTGGTCTTGACTCGTAAACAAGGAGGTTTTTGATATGATATATCTAATCAGATGGGTCAGACCACAGACTGCATATACTACCAGGGTCAGACCGACTGTGTTTTTTTTTGCGTTCAGCCAGTGGCAACATTTTAAAATTAATAAGCTGGCCATTCGTGCAGGTTTTCTATACAAAATAGTTTGCATATTTTACATCGGAGAGGCGTCCCGCGACGTCTCTATTTTTTTATTGTGACTTACTAGGCTAGCTTTTGAGCACGATCACAACTGATACGAAGCGACGATGTGGCACGATTGTCTAGAAGACACCTTCTTCCACTCAATTTTACTTTTCCTTTCCTCATCTTCGAAACTATTGATAGGTACCTACCTAAACTACGACATTGCAAATCCTGATGCAATCTACACCATTCCATCATTCGATAAAATTCCACAATTCCACGCTGTAATTCGAATGAGTGATATTTTGATTCCTCATTCGTGATAATTTAATCATCTGCATGGACAAGCTGGAAAGTATTTATGTGGTAATACCAGGACCTAATGCATTTATACCTACTTATACCAAATTTAATCAAAACATGTTCATTTGAAAAAGAACTCAGTTGTCAGGTATGAAACAAACAAACAGGTATGGGCATTGTTTCCAGCGAATTTACTGGGCATAATGAGTCTTTAGAGCCGACGTCTCTGGGTGACGAGCGCAGTGCAGTGCCGCGCAGGATTATGCAATGCAGGGTTCTGGGTGATGCTGTGACTGTTATGGGCAGGCGTAGCGCTAATCATCAGGTAACAGACTTGCTCGTCTCTTCACTCAGTTAAATAAAAAAAAAACATTCGTATTAAATTTTAGCACTTTGACTGTTGACCCGTTTTGCTTGTCTAGCCACGGGTGCGGCTCTGCACGTTCCATAGTTTTTTCCCATACAACAAACACAACAGTTGTGTTTTGCCGCACTCGCGGCAACTTGTGAAAAACACGACAGCTGTGTTCTCAGCACTGAAGGTGTTCAGGTGAGTTTTTGAAACACCTTGGTCAACCGTTTGAAAATAAACATTATGACAGTCATATACCTACCATTGACTATGTAGGTATTACGACACATTCTTCTTCAGAATCCAATACCAGCATTTTTCGATGTCGAACAATAAAGATAAAAGTATTCCTTACACATTGTCTTTATCGGTACACGGGACATCCATAGAAGCAGGGGCGCATTTTATCTCTTCCACTACATGCTCCACCCTGAGGGGTGTTTGTTTCCCGCGATTGATACACATTCGGGCCGCCACCCTTCCGTCTACGTGACGTCACTGATCTTTGACACTTGACGCGATAGACGGACAGAATAGTCCCTTGTAACTAAACACAAAAAAAAAAACACGGATCAGAAAAAAAAGTTTTTTTGTTTGTAATCTAAAACTAGCAGAAAGTATAATAATATATTTTATTACTGTCAGCCTTATTGTATGTAAAGTTTTTTTTTATATTCCCGCAAACCAGGAAAGTTTATAATTTTTTTAATTTTTATTAACAACTCGACTCGCAGACGTGATTTCAGAACATTTTATCACAAAAGAAGGGTTATTTCTTTCAAAATATACCAATTTGAAAAACAGATTTTCTGACGAATCTGTGAAAATTTTCCATTCCATTCATATCCTACGTAATTATGGTGGTTATTTATTCACCACAAAATTGGAATAAAAATATTCTAATGTCTCGAGGTTTTCTTAACAATCTCTACGGGGAAACTCTTTCTTATTTCGTATTTTAATCCGACCCAAGACGCAGTATATTGAAGAACCAGTAAACAATCCAGCTTGTTTTAAATTTACTTCAAGAAATATAATATTATAATTTCAAATGAACTGTATTGTGGTCGTTTGCAGAGCACCATATCGTCACTTTTCGTCCATTCTATGAAATTGTAAGTTTTCAGTATGTGCTACATATTTTAATACATCTGAATTCCCAAGTTGTATTGCATTGTTCTTTTTAATGGTTTTCAAAAGAGGTCATTATGATATCCAGATTTCATTCAAATAATATTTACATGTCAGGTTTTTTTTTAAATTTATATTTAGCTGTCTAGTTACGGCTTCATGCATTTACCAGACTCATTTCTCCCAAGAGAAAAAGCAAATGTATCTTTACAATTAGGTACAAACTTGAAGATATTACTACAATACATCAAGCGAACAAAGCGCTATTTGAGCTCGATCGTTGGTGTAGGATGTGTATAACAATCAGACTGGGAGGTGTCTAGATTCCTTACTGACTTTAGAAGCTACATACCAAGGAAAGGTAATATTTATCACGGGGTATTAAATAAGGGGCCATAATGAAATAACAAATGCGCTGCCGGCGGCGGGCTACACGACAATGCCTCCTGTATATCTGGGTTTCCACAACTACCTGAGGTAATATTAGATTTGGTTGAAAAATTAGACACTAACCGAAAATTCAAAAAAAATCTTTCCTTAGGAGGTTACTCGTACATGTAAATTTATGTATATCTCATACATAGATTTACATGTACTACGAGTAAATTTTGCTATTCAAAAACGTTAATCATTACGCATACGTCCCGATTGTTCTGGTTTCTGGAAAACCGAACAGGTAGCTCAGTGCGAATTGGACTCTTGAATTTGATAGTTTTTTTACATCCTTAGTCTATCTCAATTTTATATTATTTACTGGTTTAAACGGTGAAATAATTATGTTCAATAGCGTCGTGCTCACATACAACTAAATTACTAGCAAAATCTAAGCAAAAATAAGATTTTAGAGCTCCTCTGCCTCATGCAGATACCTTGCCAATTCGTAACACCAACGCTTACATGCTTATCGCATTCATCAGCGTCACAGATAGCAGTTACGGTAAGCTCGGCACTTCGCATCACGCTGACATGTCGCTGAAGGCTTGTTCTGTACTCACTACGTCAGATCCGTTCAGTAAGGTTGTATTTAGTTTTATCTTGATAGTACTGAAATGTTCGGTCATCCGTAGCTGTGAAAACCATGCGTGCATTTAGCAACGCACTGGCCGCGGTCTTCACGACGACGGACGATACCATCAATACTGTCATGATAAGCCTAAATACCGCCTAAGATCCTATAAAACGACGTAAACGACTGCCACTGTTATGGGCAAGCGTAGCGCTTACCACCAGGCGAACGACTTGCTCGTCTCGTCACACAGTCAAATAAAAAAATCGGATTGTATATTTGTATTTAATCCCTTGGCATGTGATTGGAGTTTTCCTTTCAAGGCCTAAGAATAATTGTTATTGCTACCTTATAGTTAAATTGTTGAGTGGATGAAACTAAACGTATGCATGGGAGGAAAGCACAATGGTGATGATGATGAATTGATACGTTTAGTCGAATGCAGTGGGTAGAGCGTGACGCGGTGACACGTCGCGTCGTATCACAGTGATACACGCGTATCACGCGCACCGCGTGGATAAACGACGCGGCTAAAGGCGAGTGTTTATCACGCCGTTAATGTTACTGTAATAATACCGTCGAGGTTAAGTGAAAGACGTGAGTGAGGGTTATACGTGGACTTGTTTTTTGTGTTTGACGATGGAGACGGAATTTATCTCCTATGTGCGGTTATGTACAAATAGAAATTAATGAAATCCTTATAAGATCAATCTCTTGTCCGCTTTTCCGTTTGTCACAGCTGCTTTTTTAATCGACGACTTTGCTGTTTACATTTTGTTCCTATTATTTTAAGTTACTGAACCAAAATTTGCAAACTTAATATGTCTCGTAGGAATTAAATAAGATTATTTATCTAGTTGTCATTCGAATTACTATTATAGAATGTTTCTCGTTATGTAATAGACATTTCTATTTTGATTGTGGAAACGTATTCAATTTTAGGACGATTTTTTTACTGAACTTACCGAAAGCTAGGGGCTTGAAGAATTCGCATGAAAATGTAGGAAAATACACTTTAAACCAATTCTTACCTCTAAAAGTGTGCATCATCATTTCTGCTATACATTTGCGAGCACCATAGCAAAAGAGAATAAAGCTAGGAACACAAAGGTCGCATCAGTCTGCCCCGAATAATGTCTCTATTCAATTTCCGAGTTCCTATTCGACTGAAGTTGGGGAATTTTTCAACGGCTTGTAATCCGGTGCAATCGTAACGGACGATGCACTCTGTTTACAAAAGATGTCGTATGTTTTGCTGAACAAGAATGGGCACAGCTATTTACCTGTCTGTAAGTGGTTTTCAATATTTTTTCTCTAGATTATGTAATTAAATTTTCATAAATGAAATAAATTTTCATAAATTTTCATTTTCCAGGCCATTATCATAGAATACAGTGTATCCTATGTATTATGTAACCTGTAAAACGATTTTTTGTTTTTTATTTGTTCTGTTTTAACTTCAAACGTGATACGCTAACGTAATCAGCATTACTTCCACGGTATTTTTCCCTTCTTCCTTATTTATTTTACTTCTTCCTTCTTCTTCTTACTTTTATAAAATGAAATTAACCAAGTAAATTATATACTATATCATGTTGTTAATAAGTGTAACCATGGACCATGCTTCATGCCCCTTACAATAAGGAAGCCTTACTTCACCCATGTTGTACCCACATCACGTTATATCCTTTCGCCTAAACCTGACATTCACAAACTAACAACACTAATTCAAAACACGACACAACAAAATGACAGAGCGCCACAACGGCATAAACCCACTGGATGTTAATCTAATCTAATTTAAAATTAATCTGCGAGATGAAAAGGCCTGGGGCTGACCGGGTTTTGGAAATTGAGATGTTACGGCTTTCCCGTAAATTTCATTAGGTCTACTGTACCGTGGAGGCTATTTAAAAAGAAATACGGGCTTGATGTATTGAAATCGAAGGCCTGCGAGATTTACAGGTTAAATTAAGGTTTTTTTTTCATATTTTCATGGCAACATGTATTTACGATTAGCCTCAGATAAATCTGATCCTGGTAATCTAGTTGTCACACATTTTCGTAAGGGTCCGCTGTAATAAAGAAGAACAACAAATTCAACTGCTTTTCACAGAGTTTTATCAAATTGAATAAGGTAGTATTTTTTCTCACTTAGTATAGATATATGTGGTTTTTCACTATTGTTTTGAAAGTTATGTTGATCATTTTTGGAATTAACGTAAGAAAATAATTTATTTGCAGGAGACTTGTCCGGTACGAGCTAATAATTATGAACCAGCCATCTTATCACCGGTGGCGGTGACGGCGTCGATTAGCCGAGGGAATAATTAGTTACAATATTATAGCTGCTGGTAGGTATTCAGTGAAATACAAGTATTGTATGAAAAAAAAAAGTTTAAAATGTCTTTAACCTTTATGAAATCAATCTTTACGCACACACATAACATATATACTGATTTTAGAATGCTCAGGTTCATTGTTTTTACAAAAGTCGACCCTAGCCAGCCCCTATTTTAACTACCTACTATTTTACAGGTATAGAGAGAGAGCCAAATAGTTAAATTTATAGGAGCGACTATCGTTACACAGAGTGATATTCTAAGGTCACCAAAAACGAGCCAGTTGTCGTAAAAGTCGATGGGGAGCTCACAAAATATTCACACTTTCGCAGCGATATGTAGCCGTCGAAAGCGACGATAAAGATTTACGATCCAATAATACTTTGATTATTTCGCAGATTCGTGGAAGTTGAATTTTATGAGGCGTACGGCTCCTTATTTAGGCAATAATGTGTCGTTATTGCCATCCCGCAATTCCGTTCGAGTTGGTAGATCAATATTTTATGCGATTTTTGATTTGGGTATGGTGGAGTCGTTTGGAGCCAATTGGGCCACTAAGTTTTTAGGTCGCCCTGTACATTATATAGGTTTTATTGCTATAGATTTGGAATTATATTCATAAAAAATATCGGACGTCACTTAGTACTGCGCAGTACAATATTGTAGTTTGCAATTTTGTTAAAGGCTTTGACTGCTGAGCTGATTTTCTTCTCTAGTCACGGTTACGGATCTGCACACACCGTTGTATTTTCCCGTATGGCTAACACAACAGTTGTGTTTTCAGCAGTGTACGTCACATAATTTTTAACTGACTGCGCGACGCAAAGGAAGGGATTGTGTTTTTAATGAATGAGTTGGTGTTTACGGTGAGTACAATTCTTCGTTTTTAGAGCGGTTTTGTAACCTTGCCGCAATCTGTGTGGTTTAACAACACTAGGTCCGAGGACACGAACCCAGTGACTTAAGTTCATAAGTTAAAATACATTTTTTCCAGCTTGCTTTTATAAAATAAGGGCTTGTAATTTGATCAAAATAAGCCCAAAAACCATTCATCATCATCATTTCATTCATCTACTGTTAGTGAATGAGCAGTTCCGATGTCAACCATCCGTCTCTATGATTAGATCAGCTCGCTGTCACCATAATATTTATATTTTCATTGGAACTTGAGACTTGAGAGGCTTGTAATATTTCAGTTCAAATGTACAACGGAAAGTGGATTGAAATGGTCTATCTTGCAACATTTGACCTCACTTACCATTTATCGATCCATCTATACTATCTAACAAAAGCTTTGGTACTTGTATAAAAACGTCATAATTATTTTTTATTATTTGAGTGAGTGACGAGACGAGCACCTGATGGTAAGCGCTACGCCTGCCCATATCAGCTACAGTGCCACTCAGAACTTGGCATTGCATAATCCTGCGCGGCACTGCACTGCGCTCGTCTCCCTCAGACATCGGCTCTAAAGTCTCATATGCCCAGTAATTTCGCTGGAAATAGTTCCCTTCAAACCGGAACACAGTATTGTTTGCACTCTACAGCTACACAAACCAAAATACAAACATAAATAAATGCATAGATAAAAAAGTAAAATTAACAATGCTTGCAAAATCTTATGTTTTGCCTAATTTCAGGCCATTTTGCACTTAACCTAAGTTTACCATATTTTTATACAGCTTTATACAACTGAATTTCTATGGAACAAATTGAAAATGATTTGATAACTTCCTATTGACTATCTTCAAAGTAAGAAATTTCATATTCACCATTGTCGTCACAGTGGAGACGAGTTAAGTGCCTCAAGAGAATAATGTGACGTTAAAATTTAATTGTCATACGTATAATTTAAATACTCGACATTTTATACGGTTTTTACGAGCCATATCTAGATTTATTACCCGTGACAAATTATTCACCCAAGCCTTAGGGCAGAATTAGGATTTTGTATACCGGTTTGCAAGTTACCCGTTTTCCCCTGCATCGCACTTCTAACATGGAAACATTCTATATGCTTGGATTTACATTCATGTTTGTCTGAGATATTCAACAATTCAAAAATCTTGTCATCATCATCAGCCTATATTCGTTCGCTGCTCAGCGTAGGCCTCTTCTAGTGAACGTCACAGAGCCGGATCTTCAGCTCTCCTCTTCCAGTCTTTGCCAGCCGTTACGGTTGTCGGTTCTTCTAGACATGTGACCGGCCTTGAGGAGAGTCAGGCGGAAGAAGACCTTTTGCAGAAGTGGCCTACCTCTATAAGTAAAGCGTAGTTAGAAGGCCCTGAAAAACGTATACAGTTGAAACATCTGACAGAAGTAATTTGTTCTAGATGGTCGGACGTTTTAATAGAACTAGAATAATGCTGAAATATATGTGAACTTAATGGTTTTTTTAGTTTGTTTTGGTATAAGGGCCTGCTTCACCGTCGGCGTCGCTACGACACCCAACATACCTATGGGGTATAGGTATAGAAATAACGAAAGTTACAAGTCTTGGTCTACGCGTTTCAATTAAAAATATAATCGAAAAATTATATTGGGCTTACGTTTTCGTCGCTCGTTCATCGGAGGTTATTAATGAAGAATTTACAAGAGTAGGTGTACCAATTTATATGGCTTTTTATTTGGTCGCCTACAAGTTTGTTCAAGTTCAACTATTATTTACACTTAATTGCCATATAAATAAATTAATAATCACGGTGTGTAGGCAGTGAACTTATTAATAATATATAATTAGGTAGGTACCGCTATTTATGTAACTTTTTAATCTTTATCTTTATGATGAACCGATAAAATTCAAGATGCTTATATATTTTTTTATACATATTTTTTGTGGATCAATATTATGCTAGTGTATATAATATAAAAAATAACAAATGTATTTGACTGATCGTTAATCACAAACATCTAAACTTTACAGAATCACTTCCATACTATGTAATTCGAAGACAAGAAGCGTTTAGGTACATCTGCGTCTGTAATTCCACAGAATAAATAACATGGTAATACTAACAAAATTACGTTTCGAGTATTCAGGTAAACGTAACCATTTTCTTGACACGTCTGCACCATTTCCTACATTAATCATCTCCAAAGTTAGGCGAAAGAGCTTCGAACTGTGACATTACTTTTAATGTTCTAAATTGAACCGCGAATGAAGTTGCGTTTAACAGTCGTAAATTAAAAAAGTATACGCTTGAAATATTACCTCTTCATCATCAACCCATAACGTCCCACTGCAGGGCACGGGTCTCTCCTCACTTTCGTGAGGAGGGGTTAGGCCATAATCCACCACGGGGGCCCAGTCTGGATTGGCGGATAACATACTTACCTCCGAAATAATTCTCGGGTAGGTATGTGGGTTTCCTCACGATGGTTTCCTTCACCGAAAAGCGAGTGATAATTACGCACATATGTTTTACAGAAACCCATTGGTACGTGCCCGCATTGGGATTTGAACTCACGACCTTCTGATTGGAAGGCGGACGTTCTCCCACTAGGCTACCACCGCTTAAATAAAAATATAACCTACAAATATTACCTACATCAATAAAATGTAGTAATATTAAATTAATACAAAACCACTCCAATTATGCACAAAACATACGGCATAATTAACGCTAAACCGTTCACATAATGTTGGTGATTGATTCTACCCTACTTTATCAATTTGCGTTGGTATTTGCTCACCATAATATTAATAGAAAAGCTGATTAATTATGAAACGCGATCCAAACTGACCATTAGCTAATTACACCGACAACGAGTAAACAAATAATTCAACTTAAAATCGGGACCATTAAGCTTAGTGTAGGTAACCAGAGTACTCATCGTGCAACAATGCTAACGTATCATTAAGGCGAGGTTTTATTAAAAACTTTGTTTCCTCCAGATTACGGGAATGATTATTTATTTATCTCGGGGCAAGATTTTGACGATTTTTCTATGTATATAATTGTAGCTGAGAATAAAAAGGGTTTTTCCTATTCATATTTTACATATTCACATAATTTAGTAAAAGTATCCCGTTATCTCTTTCAAACGAATTTTAAAATAAATTAGGTAGGTTAGTTAAGTACTTAGAAACGTTTTTTTTCATAGAGTTAATTATTATTGTCAAAATATTTGGATATGACAACACAATCATATGCCTAGCCTGCCTATGCATTACTAACTGCGCCCCGTGGCTTCACATGCGGATGACGCGGATCTTATATGTTGTTCCAGAACCTAAAGTAGGTATACAAATACAAAATTTTATCAAAAGGCGTTCAACCGTCTCAGCGTTGATTGGTAGGATTACAAACATACATACAAACTTTCACATTTTAAATATAAGAAGAAAAGCAATTGGGATAGGATATAATATAATTACAGTTATACCTTGTTTACCTATTGTAATTCTTCTGTACTGTGTTTAATTTTGTTTTTGGTGTACAATAAAGAGTTTTTCTATTCTATTCTACAGGAGTTAGAAAATTATCCAAAATTAGTAAAACGGGGAAACCCTGGCCTTAACAACATGACAATGCACTGTGTATTGGCAATACAAAGGCGCAGAACGGTGTTGTTCCAGGTTCTAAGACGTCGGTCTAAACACGGCTTTACAATAACAACCGTAGATATAAAGTTGCCGGTAGCCTCAAGGTGTAGTTTGAGATAATAGTTTTGATAACTTTAGCAATGAAAATTAAATGCAGTTTGTTTAAATAGGTACACGGTTTGTTGTTGGTTCGTGGAAATTGTGGAATCCATTATCCATTATCCATCTTATTCTTATTAAAGTACGAGAAATGTCTATCTGTTGTTTTGATTGCAAATGTGTGTGTGATGGTAATTATAATTAGTTTTACGAATAATACTCAAATTTTACTTAAAGTAGTATCTCCCTAGTACTCGTATCTACCTTATCTACCCCATTACTTACTCCTTCATTATCCTTATATCAGGTCGTATAGAATTCACTATTGGACATAGGCCTCTTCCTCGGCACACCATTATTACCGGTCTTGTGCCAATCAGGTTTCGATTTACATCTACTTTAAGTAGTCATAATTAAAAGCAAATCTAGCTGAGCCGAATCGATGCGACGTGTCACCAAAATGCTGGTTTAGCTCATCGAATGAACATGACGATTCAACGGGTTAATGCAGTCAGTATAGTTGTATGCTTACAACTAGTCACGCCTATTTAGTATAGTAAAAGTACACGCCCGTTCAAAACCAAAGCTCATCTAGAAGTTGGAACATCTAACTCTTTGCTCCTGACCATCGTGTCTGTCCAGTAATTGATGACACGCAATAATTCATCGTTTGTGTTGAGTCTCGCTCACCGCTCGGAGCCCGGGCTCATTGCTCTGTATCTAATGTTGTGGATTAGGGAACAAGCGTTCTATAAAGGAAATTAAGTTACAAGAACATACTTAATGTTTTACACTTATTTTCAGTTCTGGAACTAAACATGGCTGGTGTATGGCGAGCTTTTTAAATCTTTCCGTCTTAAAGTTAGTGCTTTCGGCGAATGTCGAGTTTTGTTCTACATTTTTCGAGTTTTGTTTTATAGAACAGCGTTAAAACGACGATCCTGTCAGGTAGGTAGTTCAGTCAGGCCGCAGTCAACGATATGATTTAATAAAGTGGTGGATGATTTACTGAAACTTTCTGGGAGTTTTGCAGAGAACACGAGACAGGGGACGCACTTAGAAACCTGATGTCGTGGGTAGTAATCATTCTATAGAAGTAAACTTTCTACAGATTTGCGACTTTATTATAATTTCATGCAGTGTAACCTTCTTTAGGGTTACTCTAAGCATAGGTGAAACGAAATCGGCTTACTCGGGACAGACACTTGATTGATATTTTTTTTATTATAATGCACCTTTTTATAATGATTAGCTCAGGTAAGCATAGGGTGTGGCTTAACGACTTTAAAGCTTCTTGTGTAATCCATTGAACCATTACTCTAACGAATGAAATGGATATCCAACGTATTCAAGATAAGGTGGGTTTTACACAGAGCGACATACCTTCTCATTTGTACCGCGTAGGGAAGGTTATATAAACATACATGGTACAATCAACTCTGAAGAATATAAATCTGTCCATATATTAGACAGTTTCGAAAAATAGCTCATCATTACATTATTAAGCGCGCAGATTACCTTTCAAGAGTAAACTTTAGCTCATTTTTCGCCCTTCTCACGTTCCTAGCCGGAGGACATTACTTTTTCCGAGCCCTTTTACCCAAAAAAAAACAAAAGAATGAAGCCATGGAAACAATCTATGAAGCTACGACGCCAAGAAAAACATGTTGACGTAACTGGCGTTGCGTGTCCAAACCTCAAAAATGTAAGGACTTGTGTAAAATCCTACAACTGGCTGGTGGGGTTTCGATGATAACTTATTACACTTTTCCTCGAAGAAAAGGTTTGTATAAGAAAAAAAAAATATGAAAAGAGTATTAGAAAGCAATTAACGCATTGACCATGCCCCAAATGTTGCAGGTGACCTTTACTGTGTAACCGTTTGCCATCAGGCGGGTCATCAAGTCAGCTTGTTTGCTATTCCATAAAAAAAAAACGTCTTAGGCCGATGATATTGATGAAAGTATTCGTTTCGAATACGAAATCGATTTTCTTGATGTTGGAACAAGCTAACCCATGCAACACTAGCTTTAGGTCGCACTGCAAACATTCCATTATGGCGTAGCGAGCGTGGTGTTGACATTTCGACTGCAGTGCACCTTGTCAGCCGACACTTCATCGCAGTGTGTCTAAACACTGTTAGCGTGGGGTTGTCACTGTGAAGGGAAATCGACGCTGATGGTGGATTGTTAGGCATTGTCTGTGTTTACTATCAATAAAACTTCCTACGCGCCTCGCCGTTTCCGAGATTTGGTAGACTGTTGAACTTGTTGGATAACTATCCTGTTTGTACTAAGTTGTTTGTATATGCTTGTATAGAATGTTTAGCTCTATGGATACAAGCTGTTTGCGGATTCTACAGACTTTAACCACAGGGTAGTCTTCATAGTTTAGGTAAAAATGTTCTAAATAAATGGATTCCTTATATTTTACAGGTTGTTGTATCCATACGAGTAAGTTTTAACAACAAAAGAAATAAGAGTTATATTATGTCTATCAAATTGATCATTTTTGACCAGCAAAGTTAGGGAATCGGAAAGAATACACGCAGACACGGAGCAACAAAACAAACTATACCGTTTTTTCCTTCTAATTACCCAATTTTCACCAAATAAAGGCGTGTCTCCTGCGCGTTTTTGGGTCTAAACACTACATCAAAACTTCTACACAAATCATATTTTTGATACACAGTTTTGTCGATGAAAATGCAAATGTTTTATATTTTCATATCAAACAGCGGAGCAGGATACTAAATGTGTATATAGACATTGTGTTTTTGTACAGGTTTTTGTGTAGTATGTAGACCAACGCTTAGGAGACACGCCTTAAGGAATTCGCATACCCAAAGCATAACATCAAGGTCCATTCACTCACTCAAGGATGACGAACAATGTTAGTTCTACTGGCTAAAATCACTCGCCATACGAAAAAAACTTTTGGGAACTTTTTTAATTAAAACTTTGTGCTGATCAGTATTTTCTGAGTATTTGTCGGAGTCAGCGCTCTCATCGCGTAGGGTTTCATATGTCGGCTAATTAGGAGGTTTTACGGCTTCGCAATGTATATGAAAGTTACCAAGGAGAAGCTTGAATATAAGTATTTTATTTAACTTTGTAACCACGTTTAGGTTAAGGTTTATTAAATAACCAGAGCCGATATCGCTGTATTAGAATGAGTTATAGTTCAAGCGGATGTCACATGATGCTAAAAATAATTCATTTCGCTATTAGTTGTTTTAGTATTTATCGTATTCCTGGGGATGATAGCTCCGTATCAGTAGTATTGATGTGTAGTGATGATTATTATAATATCACTAAATGCGCTCCATGGTTACCCCTGGGTAGTTCGCGTTTTCCCGCAGGGACTCTGCATTTTCCCAAGATAAAATATCGCTCAGTTGCAACAAGAACGTGTTATCTCCTCAACGTGCTGAGACTTTAGAGCCGATGTCTCAGGGTGACGAGCGCAGTGCAGTGCAGCGCAGGATTTTGCAATGCAGAGTTCTGGGTGGTGCTGTGACTGTTATGGGTAGGCGTAGCGCTTACCATCAGGTGAACGACTAGTTCGTCTCGTCACTCAGTCAAATAAAATTATGAGATAGCACGTAATTCTCGCAAATGCCCGATTTAGTCTATGACACTTGCAAATAGTGTAGCTTTTTATCATCATCATTATCAGCAACCCATATCGTTCTACTGCTGAGCAAGGGTTACCCCTCTCTTTAGTGAGGAGGATTAGGCCATAATCCACCACAAAGGCCCCGTCCGGATTGGTGGATAACATACCTACTTCCGTAATAATAGCTTAATATCTGTGAAATAATTTTAAATACGAAATAAAAAAATACGTAGCACGCCACACTATAAGCATAAATAAATAACCAGATAATGTTGGTAGCAAGTTTTGCAACCAAGCGGCCTCATCAACATTATTTAGGCGACATGCACACCAGCCGCCGTCCCAAGCCGGTAGCGCGGTTGCATTTACCCCCGGGCCCGGGACACTTGACATGAATTAAAAATGCACGTTGCATTAGTGCGCCAATAGAGGCCGCTCCAGCGCAGATGCGAAATGAGACTCGTCTCCCGGCGTTTCGCTTGAACAGTGTATACAGTGCTTTATTATGTGGAGTTAGTGGAATCGGTGGATAGTGTTTCGAATTGTTTGGCAAAGAGCTAAACTTCTGAAGTATTGTTTTTTAGCACTGTAAGGTTAACCGTATCTACCAATAACAGATATGATAAATGGTTACAGGGATCCATTTTAGGCGTTATCATTATAGAATAGAATAGAACAGAAAACTCTTTATTCTCTGTTTTTTTTTTCTGATGTGAATAAGAATTATAAAGCAATTATGTTTTTTCAAAACATTAATATGTGTTAAAGAAACATAAGGTTGTCCGCTTCAGACTTGCAGAATATACGAGACATTTTACATTTTTAGCAAAATCATAATAACATTTTAACAAAATCTAGGGCGTAGTAGAATATTCGACCAATAAATAATAGCTAGAACATTCTACCAATAAATAATAAAAGCGAAAATGTTTTCGTTACATATTAAACAAAAAGGTTGTACTACACATATTTTAAGCACCAATGTTTCATGACTCACACACAGACTTTTTTCAGCATTATCTATATTGGTTCCAAAAAACATGAACTCTCCAATTTGTTTGAAAAATTCCCCGCAAAGGTTTAGAATTTTATTTTTCACGCTAAATTCACGTCCACTCGATTTTATATATTCCACGTAGAGTTTTAAAAATATTGTAGACTGCACGGTAGTAAAATACTGGAAATCACACCGCGGTAAAATATTCTTCTATGCAACAAGCAAAGGAAAGCTGGAATCTTTGGGGTGAAAAGATATTTTATTTTCTGAGATAGTTACCCTTTGACTGCATAGCATGCTCTATTTATCGGATTTCTTCTCTTGCTTTTTGTTTAAAATACACTAATAACTAGGTCCTACTAACTATTATATAAATTAAAGTTCATTATGTTCGGCTCGTATTTGAGTCGTTGGTATGAATATTTAGTTCGTATTCGGCTATTAAATGTCTTATGATGGCCATACACCATGTTGCCTATCGTTCAATCGGAATGACGCTGCAGTCTTATCCAATCTGTAGTTTGTGCACACACCACACAAGTGTAAATGTCATGCCGATTCACGCCCTCACACGGTCAGTTCTACTAGATCCAACCGGCAGCGTCATGCTGATTGGAGAATAGGCAACATGGTGTATGGCCTACATTAGGTATTCAAAGGTTTTTGATTCAGGTCAGCGTTTTTAATTACTCGTATCAAACGGACCAACTAATTGATTACAAAGTAAAAGTTGGCCTCTTTACAAGAGATAAAGGGCCTGTTTATAGGGCTTTTTTTAATCCATAAACAAAGTAAAATGGACTTTTACTTCCTCTTGCTATTTAGTTTGCTTTTCAGCGAAAATCCTTGGCTATAATAATAAAACATCTGCTATAGAATTTGGGTTAAAGCCTGATACTAATGAGCAAGCTCTAATATCTTTTAAGTCGCTATAATGCGGCCGGTCGGTTATCTCACCCAGCCTGTTTTCCGTTGATTTTTGCTCGCTATTTCGGAGAGATGAATCAAGGTCGAAGGCTTGAGCCTAAAGCTTGAGGAAACTTTTATTGTACCTATTCTTTATTGATACTTGTAAAATTAAAGAGCATTCCTCAAATCTGCCTAAAAACACTGATGAAAATGGTGAGGTTAGTTAAGTGCATTTATTTAAACCCAGTGTTGAGTGAGACCGGCACCTGCATTTTTGGGGTAAGCCGTTTTCATGCCACAAATTCAACCTATCACAAATTCAAGCTACAAACAAAAAGTACGTATTAATATTTTTTCCGTAGGTATTCAATGTAGATAAAATTGTACTGTACTGTATACTGTATATGTACCGTGTACTGTATATCCCACAAACTTTAAGGTCAATTTTGATGAACAAAAATTACGCTTGCATGAGATCGTCAAACTAGCATACAGGTATAGGTAAATATGTACGACGTATAAATTTTTAAACGACTTCATTACAGTTACTGAAAATTTAACAGTTTTCGGTAATTTTAATTTAAGTTACAACGAGATTATGAAGCACGTTATTGTCCGTTTGAAAAAACAGTTTTTTAAAGTAAATAATACACAAAATATCAGCGTATTTAAGCTCATTATCATGATTGATCGGTGGCAGCCAGTGGGAGAACGTCCGCCTTCCAATCAGAAGGTCGTGAGTTCAAATCCCAGTGCAGGCACGTACCAATTTGTTTCTGTAAAACATATGTACGTAATTATCACTCACTTTTCGGCGAAGGAAAACATAGTGAGGAAACCCACATACCTACCCGAGTATTATTTGGAGGTAGCTATGTGATCCACCAATCTGAATCTGGCCCCTAATCCTCCTTACTAAAGTGAGGAGAGACCCGTGCTCAGCAGTGGGACGATATGGGCTGATGATGATCATGATTGATCTATTTTGTTTACGCATAATAAACACCGTGGGAATTTCAGCGATTAGGTAAGTACGGTAGTAACACAGCATCATAATTAACAACAAAACACTTCTACTAAAATCTCACCCTGTTCTCTATCTACAAAGCCAGGTACCAGTAATTAACCAGCCTTCGTTCCTTCAATTTATTGCGGCAAATTATCTTTGTTGACCCACGCGCCTCTGCCAAGGTACTTAATTTTTTTTCAACGCTCTTTGTAAGCGCTTTTTCATATTCCCGTCATCCTTCTGCCGTGCTTATTAATTAGCAAGGTGTTTATGAGGGAGAGGAAATTGCTGGCTGGCGTAAAAATAGTTCCGGTTATTTAATTGCGCCTCTAGTCTCTTCTGTCTAGCAGCGGCTCATGAAAAATAGCTACTATATTTTTATGTTGGTTAGCAAATTTTATAGTGCACTAATTATTTCGGAGGTAGGTATGTATCCACCAATGCGGATCGTGCCCCCGTGGTGGATTATGGCCTAATCCTCCTCAGGAAAGTGAGGAGAGACCCGTGCCCAGCAGTGGGACGTTATGGGTTGATGATGATGATGATGATAGTGTTTATACATTGCACTGCTTTATTACAGTTGTATCTTACTGAAATATTATTTTGACAGCGTGCAAAGGAAGGTATACTGTGTTTATCATTTTATGTATTATTTTAGTGATTTTAGCAAAGTCGTGGTACCAATCCTGACGGTCTCTGACCGAAAAGTTATACCATCTAATAATATTTTAAATTTTGTCTTGGCTAGCGAAACACAGAACATTTTATTTATATCAGTGACCTGTCTAGAAAGACGTGAAAAATTAATTTTCCTCATATTTACGGTGTGCTCGCCGCAAAATTGCATTTTCTCGGTGAAAATACATTTGTAAGATCGAATAATCTCGAGTCAGACCCTTGCCACGTTTGAGGACGTCAGAGAATCGAATAGAAGAGAAGATTGGCTCAGACGGTTATGGTTTTTGCATTGCTTGCTTTTGATCTGAACCACATTGTTTACTAATGTGGTAAATTTAGGAGAGGTTTTGGTTGCAATAAGCTTACAATACAATACAAGCGTAAGCGTACCTTCTTCGTGTTATTTATCATCAACAAGCCATAACGTCGCACTGCTGGGCACGGGTCTTCCCTCACTTTCGTGAGGAGGATTAGGCCATAATCCACCACGGGGGCCAGACCCGTATTGGTGGATCACATACCTACCTCCGAAATAATTCTCGGGTAGGTATGTGGGTTTCCTCACGATGTTTTCCTTCACCGAAAAGCGAAGTGTTATTTATACGTAGACTCAATTAATTTTAAGATGTTTATTTCAAGTGATTTTAGAAACCAAATGTTAACAAATAAAAAAACGTTAACAAAGATATCTTGTAGTAAAATCTCATGCCGCTTATAATGACCAAGAATCGCTTCTTCAAACTTTCGAAATTTTCTCGAAACCGAGACCCCTACTCCGATTTTCATCAAAATGTAGTCGAGAATAAACTCAGAATTGCTCTGTAGGGACATACTTAGTTGGTAATTAGATATAGGTATTGTACCTAAGTAGACGCTAAATTTTTACTGCTATCGTTTCCCGCCCCGCTTCTGTGCTAATAAGTGTAGTTATTATTGGAGTTATTGTTTCCATAACCTAACATATAAACACGCACCCTAGGTAAATACCCTTAGTGCGTACATGCGTTTAATGGGTTAGTATAAAATACACGTGACCGTGCACGTGCGTACGTATAGTACGTACATGTAACATAGTACATAGTACGTATTTGTAGCCATATGTACCATCCATCGATCACACATAACTCAGTTACGGCTCATCACTCATGTAATGACGCGGGCTACATTACTAATTACATTTACTCCTGTAATCTTAGAATTGATGTCGGCAAATTGTAGTGTTTATTAGTCTTAATTTGTTAAGTGGGTTTTGGAGCGTAAAGTGCATGCCATACTGAATTCCAGTGCTATTTTTGTTCTAATTAGAGACCAGTTCCTGGCTATAGCACTATAGGTTGCTATAGGAATGGCACATATAAATCTGGGGACCGTTCGCTTCTCGGCTATGAATTCCACATGATGACAGTTAGATACATTATTTTACCCAATGATATACGCCGATACCTGCATATTATTGTGTTTAAAACAATGATTTATCAATGCTTGTTTAGCTTTAATTTAGGTATTCGAGTGCGGCAGTACGGTTTATTATTAAAGCTGCTTGTACACTGAACTCCATCAAATTTAAAGTAGTTACACACGCGGTAACTGTTCGCCAGTGCATTTAACTCCACTGACCCCTGCCCACCGCACCGCTACCGTTTCCACATTTATTCCGTCTGGCTCTAACCGCATCGTTAAAGGAAAGGGCTTTGCTTTCGCACATATTTACTTATTATTTTGACTATGAAAAAGGCTTAGTCGTACTTTAGTTCTACTTAATAAAATTCCCTGCACATTGTTAATTGTTTTTTAACGTGTATCTGGTTTGTCTTTACAATAAAGCGTTTCGTATCGATTTCTTTCCAATAGGCAATTTTCACATTTAACAGACAATATGAAAATGTTTCATGATGAATTTAGTTGCAATATTAACACTTGGCCGCCGCCGCCGTCCAGATTCAATTTATTCTCTACGACCGCATCGTTAAAGTCAAAGAGCGCGTCCCGCATCCGTTTAGGTACTTAAAACCCAATGAGCCATGCTTGCATTCGACCATACTTACCTGATTCTATAGAAAAGT
Organism: Campaea margaritaria; assembly: GCA_912999815.1. Lineage (NCBI taxonomy): Eukaryota > Metazoa > Arthropoda > Insecta > Lepidoptera > Geometridae > Campaea > Campaea margaritaria. The sequence goes on from OU538800.1 coordinate 6,557,571, forward strand.
TTCCATAACCTTACCTACTTACTTTACGTAACAGCTGATGGTCATTTCACAGTGCAGTTAGCTGCAACACTGACCCTTGGCCGCCGCCGCCCAATTTAAATTTATTCCGTACGACCGCATCGTTAAAGTCAAGGGCTCGCCTAGTCCCGCACCCATTTACTTAATATATGGCTATGAGCAATCGGCGTTCTGTTGTTTCAAGGGCCGAAAGCCCGTTCTTGTAATTGCTAAATAGCTCGTGCTTGAGTTAATGTCGATGAGTAAAATCGTTCTTTGTTTCCGCCATTTTAGAGCTTTGGTGGAAAATTATGGAGGGCTGTTGAGTATTTAGCGTTATTACCATACAAATTAAATCAGTTAAAAAAAGCACTGAAATTTTTTGTTCAACTGTTTTTAACCGTTCTGCCTACTGTTGCGTTAAGCTTTAAATATCCAATACTGCGTAATTTTTTATAGAATTTTAAAACTGTCAATTACCAAGTTGTTTATTTTAAAACATGGATGTAAATAAGAGGGCTGTGTTTGCGTAGAGTTGATTGCCTCTATCCGAGTGAGGGACGCATCTATTTTAGAGCATATGTAAATTTTCAACAAGCCTTTTCGATCCGCAGTGCGCGTCCAATCCAACAGCGAATAGTACTGAAATGGGAAAATCGCCGAGAGTCATGTATGGACTTTTTTGTCGGTGTTTGATGAAATAATACTCCCGACGGGCTTCGGACAGTGCAGAAAGGCTTTTAATGGTGATTCTTGAACGGTATTTTGACGAACGGCGATCGTGTTTCGTTCGATATTTTTGGAGCAAGGTAAAGGTGGTGAGGTTTAAAATTTCAATGAAGATTGAATAGAGGTAGCTCAGTGGAAACAAAAATTTGTATGAACATCGTAATAGCATGTCTAGTGTAGTATTTCTTGTTATTTGATCTTGAAATCTATAATACATAACGCAATTTTATATTATAGTCGCTGCGCCCTGCGGCTTCACCCGCATGATTCCAGTTTTCCCGCAATAACTCTGCATTTCCCGGATCAAAGACCACTATGTTACTTAATAATAGCTGCAGATTGCAAAAAAATAAAAATTTCAAATCGTGAGTTCATACAAAAATCTCTACCTACCTACTACACTGATCAGACAAGATACAACCTTGATCGGGTAAGATACTACCTGATCGAGTAAGATACTACCCTGATCAGGTAAGTACTACCCTGATCAGGTAAGGTACTACCCAGTTTAGATTATATACTACCCTGATCAGATAAAATACTATCCTGATCAGATAAAATACTACCTAGTTCAGATTATATACTACCCTGACTAGATAAAATACTATCCTGATCACAAGTCCTCCTACCCTGATCAGATAAATACTACCATGATAAGATATATACTACCCTGGTCAGATAAATACTACCCTGATCAGATAAAATACTACCCTGATCAGATAAAATACTACCCTGGGTCAGATAAATACTACTTTGATGAGGTAAAATACTACCCTGATCAGATAAATACTACCCTGATCAGATAAGCGTGATGTTATAAAGCCCATAACCTTCTTTGATAAATGGACTATTTAAAACAAAAATATTTTTTCAATTCGAATCAGCAGTTCCTGAGATCCTAGCGTGCAAACAAACAAACAAACTCTTCAGCTTTATATATTAGTATAGATAAAAAAACTGTTTGAAATAAACTTTTTTTTTATTCACAGACTGAATTTAATAAAGAAAAAGGCGCACACAACATGAACAAAATTAGAGACGAGAAAATGTTCATTCTGTTGCATGTCGTCAGGTGGAGCTAGGTATTTCAGCCATTTTGCAGTATTCTAGCTAATAATGAAACTGTGGAACATTTGGTGCTTCAAACAGAATGTCGCTTAATGTAATAAAGTTATATTGCGTATTCTGTAATAATGTTAGAAGCACACGTAAAAGAGATACAGTACCGTAGGTTCAATACTTTTTTCAGAAAATTACTTTTTTTTTCTGAATCTATAGGTAACTAGCTGTACCCTGCCACGCTTCGCTGTGGCACATTCGCTGATATGTCACTGATGAAAAAAATATATAAAAACAATCCTTGATGCGGATTATATATCATGCTAAAATTTCAGCTCGATCGGTGCAGAACTTTTTGAGTTTTTGAAGCGTACACAAACCAACATAACATTTTTATATATATAGACTAGCTGTACCCTGCCACGCTTCGCTGTGGCACATTCGCACACTCGCTGATATGTCACTGATGAAAAAAATAGATAAAAACAATCCTTGATGCGGATTATATATCATGCTAAAATTTCAGCTCGATCGGTGCAGAACTTTTTGAGTTTTTGAAGCGTACACAAACCAACAATACAATTATATATATATATATATAGATAGATATTACGTTATGAGACTTTAGAACCAATGTAATCAAACAACCAAACAATTGTGTGTTTGTAATGTATATTACGTTATTACATTGATTAAAAAATATTATTTCCATTAATTTTTCAGGCCAATAAATAATATACTTTTTCAATTTTTTAATATTTCAGGGTAATGAGCACCGTGCATTGTCGCGTAAACTTTTGCAATGCAAAGTTCTTGGTGGCACTACTACTGCTATGGACAGGCTGGCGCTAACCATCTGAAGAACTTGCTTGTTACGCTACTCAATAAAATAAAATAAAATTAAAATAATTATATTTAACACATCTAGTTTGAGAAATGCACACAGGCAAATGTCTATCGTCACTAAAAGCCCAATTAAAAAAAAAAAAAAAAACATTTGCTGGTACATAGGTTTCTTAGGTTTCTTCCTAGTGAAGTGGTATCCTCTGGTGTCAGAGATTGGCAGGCCGTCCAAGGGCCTCTGACATTAGCTTACATTTCATAATTAAACTTTTATTACATTGAAAATACAAAACTACTTTCCCCATGAAAGGTTTTGCTCTTTATTGAAACAAAACAGAGCATCTGCTATAATTCAATGATGAGCAGATTAAACAATGAGAGGTCACTATCCTATACAACAAGTGGGAGAGGGATGGAGATACTCTCCCGTTGAAGTACAGAATAATATGAACAGTGCTACGGGTAGCGCCTTTTATGTTTTTTGAGAATAGCTGCACGACTATTTATACAATTATTCTGTTGATGCTGAAACAGTTCAATAGCAATTAATTTTAGTTAACTATCAAGCATAGTTATATTTTAATGTAGGTAGGTTAAGTACATGTTTATGAGATATTTTTTTCATGATTTCTACTTTGTATTGCTACAGTAAGTTATTTTATTAATCAATCTTGAAATCCACTAGTAGGTAGATAGTCTATAATCCGATTTTCTCTTTAATTTTCCACTTAAATTTATTCTCACTCTTGGATGCTATGTCCACCAACGACCAATGTTAATGTGTGCGTAACGAAACATCGGTTTATGTAACCTTTTCTACTGCATTTACACTGTGCCAAAGGAAAATAAACACCCGTAATAATTGAATGAGTTCCGAAGCAATTTTCTCAACAAAGATGTATTATCAACCGGTTGGTTTATTTTTAAGGTTAAGCGTTGTTAGGTCAATTTGGTGTACCTACTTTGTTGTTTGAATTGTAAAAGGCAGTTTCGGAAACGTTTGACGGAAATTTTAAACGGTGTTTAAATGAGCCTACAGTTATATTTTGCCGCAGAAATGGAAAGTTTACAATACATTAGCTTGTTCCAATTTTGATGTCACAAACAGCGCCACAAAATAAACAAAATATGACGTGAAAATTATAAAAACCCCATTTTTAAATTAACTAATATTTCTATATCCGATCCCATTTAGATCTGTAAAAATATCTTCAATGTTCATAGAAATTATAGCTCGTTATATTTTTTTATAACCGTAAACAAAGAGAGATATATATAGTGGTCATATAGGACTTATGAAAAACTAATAGATATTATTGGTCATTGGCCTTTGAATATTTAATTAAGTATTAAACAAGTGCATGTATTGTGGTGTGAAACAAAAGCTTCACGATAATAACCCGATGGGTGCTCGTTTCGTTTTAATTGCATAGGTTGAAACCTTTGTCATGATGTGCGAAGTATTTCACTATTTGGTACTCTTTGAAACAGTATATATTAATACTAATAATAACTCGTCACGGTCACATACATAGAACCTATAGTAGACTCTACTACTCGTAGGTACTAATTTACTTTCATAGTGGATAGTACAGGCAGACGTATTTCGTCACGCGTCACTGACGACACAAAAGCGCCCGCGTCTGTCGCCCGTTGATCGAAAGTCTTCATTTAGTGGCTTTATTTTGCTAAACAAAAACTTAAGTAAATGTACCAATAATGTACGTGTTAGTTTGAAATAAATAGTTTCCCTAAAAGCTTGCCATAAAGCAATAAACTACCTATCGAGTGTCATGGCAACTCCGTTGCCGCCCGCCCAGGCTCGGTGACGCTACGTTTCACTGAAGCTGGAGTAAAGTTTGAATCACAGTGGTCAAACTGCTGTTATATGAAAAGTAGATTTAATGTGGCTATATGTTGTCTGGAAGAAATCGTTTTCAGTGGTAAGACCCACTCATTGACCCTTGTTTACCTATTGTAATTATTCTGTACTGTGTATATTCTTGGTGAACAATAAAGGGTTTTCTATTCTATTCTATTGTACAAACAGACGCTCTTACACTTAGGTCACAAGCGCTCTTTTTCTGTCTCTCTTTCTCTTGTTATATCTGAAAGAAAATACATATCCAAGTTTCTGTTGGATGATAATAACGAAAGCAGAACAAAAAAAAAATATCTCTTTTCTACACACGCATTTCAGTTATGTACTTGCAGAAATTATAGGAAACAAAGTAAGTTTTTTTTAAACAGTTCTAAAGACAAAAAAAACCGTATTATTCCATACGCACACATAGGGTATTTCTCCATCTGTTTTAGTTAAATGTAACAGACTAAATCCATCCATTGCGTCCGCAACTTTACACCGATTTGTTTGCTAAGCAAAAAGAGAAAAAAGAAGTCCTTTAACATGACAGGTTTGAATATATTGCGTAGCATCCGGACGCGCCACGTGTGCGACGCTGGCTTCTCGCCTTATTAATACTGTAAATTAGTCTTGTTGGTCCGAACCACCCAGTTGCAGTCTTCGAAATAGATGAGCTATGTTTTGGATTTAAATTTAGCGCATATTTTAAATGGAATTTCAGAGAATTTGTCAATCTTGGATGGGGTATGAATGTAGGTATGTATTTCTCTCAGTCTTGGTATTTCAGCACTATTGCAACGACGTGTGCCTTATCATTATAACACACACACACACACAGTCACACATACGGTTTCCGTACAAACGGTACTGTCCACGATTTACTAATACGTGGTAGCTATAGGATCTTTCACACGACACCGTGACCGTTCTCAAAATTAGCAAACTAACTACCTTTTAACTCATTAGCAAACCGTCACGATACCGTTTATACGGAAACCGTGTGTGAAAAAGCACTACGACTGTACTTTTTACATTTGTTTTTTTTTATCGATTTTTTGAAGCCCGTAAAATAAACCTGTACAAGAATTCGAACTTTCTAGGGACAGGTAGATTTATTTGTGAAGACTTTAAGAACTTTAAATCTCCAACAGAGGGCGGACCCTTGAAAAAATTTGGTCAAAGCTAGTTTTTTGGGCTTAGTAGGTAGTGGGGGTTCTTTTTGTCCAAAGTAACCAATGAGTACATGTATGTCTATGTAATTACATTTATAAATGCGAAAGTAAAATTGTGTTTGTAACCAAGCAGCTTGGCCGAATGGATTTATGATGAAATATGATGGTCTGATATAAATAGATAATCTAGACTCTGGAATAACATAGTAATTGCGGGACAGACAATCTGCCGACATTCAAAAAATAATATTCAATAAAAATTCCATCTACAAATTATTTTCTTATTTTTCCTAAGGTCTAATTTAACATAAGTACAATAAAAATTGTACCTACTCGCTAACCCACGCAGCCTTTAGGTACAGGTACCTACAGGTTTTTTAAATGGTTTGTCGAATCGACTCTAATGAGGCAAACGATCCAGGTAGGTACAATGTATTCTTTGTGAATTCATGGAAATGATTTCAACAGATAATATTTGAAGAGCACACTTTGAGAATATTTTCTTTGTACAGACTGAAGAGAAATATGGGTGGTTTATCTACTCCAGATCTGGGAGCCTTCGACTTTGTCTTGCGGAATGAGGTTCCCAGTGTTGCCACATACATAGTTTTTTTCCCGGTGAAATATAGATGTAGTTTCTAATGCGAAATAAACATAATTGACGTATTTTGAAATTGTGAATGGATAAAAATGCCTAAAGAAATCAAACTCTAAGGTGGTAAAATAAATTAGCATAAAAAGCTCAGTCAAATAAGTACAATATTTGATTTTATTGCAAACCGAGGATATAGTAGTTACATCTTCTCCTCTAGATATCATATAATCAAGCACAGAAATTATGGTATTTTCATGTATAAAATATACCTAATAAAAATAAAATATGTTTTCGCGTAACACAGTGCTGTAAGAAAATTGTAAAGGTGCGCAGAAAATGACAAGGGTCAGTACTATGACCAGCAGCAATCTTTATTTTTACCGCATGAATGAGGTGGGAAAACTACAAAGAAGGCAACACTGAAAGTATAAAAAGAGGTAAAAAGAATGTAATAAGGACATAAGTACACGAGTTTTCCAGCCAAGTAGTTCGGTGGAAAAGAGGTCGGGCGGCTTGTTAATTTCCCAGATAAGCGACGACGCTTAATACAGTGATAGTAACAGTATCCTTATTCCAAAGAAATAATTCGCTCAACTTCACGCATACTAATAAATGGTACTAAACCATATCTGCCACCTAATGTCGGAGAAAAAGGGTGAAACATTTTTTTTTTAGGAAGACATATTTTGTGACTTCTTTTAATTAAGGATGAAGCTCTCAGCAGTCTGTGTTCTGCAATGGTTCATAAAAAAAATTACAGGTAAAACTGTTCTTCTCTATATTCAAATTTATAATTTCCGTTTTGTTTTAAAAATGTTCAAAGATGTTGTAAAAGTTGGAGTCAAATGTGTCTGCTTCAGTGTCCCTACTGTTCTTGTACTGTACACACTTGTCAGACAAGACCCCCGGCGATTTGGCTAATGCGTGACGTAAGCGCGCTCTGAGGCATTTTTTAGCAAATAATATATGATCTAATTTATATATACAAATATTTTTACTCTATTATTTTTAATAGAGCGGAAAACAAGCTGACGTCACGCCTTATGGTGGACGATTACCGTCGCCAATGGACACATGTAACACTTGGTGCGTTGTCGATGCGTTGCTTACTCTAAATTCTGTAACATCATTGACCTTTTTAAATGCAATAACTTCAGCCATGCTTTCGTTTGACATGTATTTGTGGTGTAGGTACCTACACGTTTAATAAAATACAGAATTACTCGTAGGTACTGTAACGCCGGAAGTGTCGAAATATGAGCCTCACTGTACGCGTCAAGAATACAAATTAGGGAAAGGTTTTGTGTTTAGAAGATTGAATTTCTCAGCGAGTTTGACTAATATGAACATGTTTTATGTATTTTCCTATTCAATGTGCAGTTTAACTGATTGTTGTAATGTTGTGTGTTAGAACAATATAAAAATGTTTAGCTATTTTACACATAATACATATTCATACCATGTTTATAGCATGTGTGTAATTTTATTATTACCTATACGAATTGTTTATTTTTGATGTATAACATCTTTCCACTCGCTTTCCTGTGATCTGTGGGATGGATTTCGTGAGAAGGGACGGAAGTGTGTAACAGGAAACCAGGGAGGCGCGTAATATTTGATTTGATGAGCGCGCGCGGTGGTAGATTTGATGGTACCAACCCATTTTTAGACCGTCATGTTGGTACTACGTCTACCTATTTAATAAGATGCAGACAAGGACAAACATAAGCGGTATTAGAATTAATTTAGGGTGTATATAGCCCGGCAAAATAACAACGCATTCATGACGCCGCGTTCTGTTTAAAATGTACTTATCACTTTTGAATTTAGTCGCTAGCATAGGTAGGAAATGTCAAAATTACGACTAAAATTGTTAACATTTTTTGTTACTAAATAGAAAATGTCTGTAGTTTATTATTATTTATTTATCTACTTCATCTTCAACCCATAACGTCCCACTGCTGGGCACGGGTCTCTCCTCACTCTCGTGAGGAGGGTTAGGCCATAAACCACCACGGAGGCCCAGTCTGGATTGGTGGATAACATACCTACCTTCGAAATAATTCTCGGGTAGGTATGTGGGTTTCCTCACGATGTTTTCCTTCACCGAAAAGCGAGTGATAATTACGTACATATGTTTTACAGAAACACATTGGTACGTGCCCGCATTGGGATTTGAACTCACGACCTTCTGATTGGAAGGCGGACGTTCTCCCACTAGGCTACCACCGCTTTATATACTTAAAATACCTGAATTATTTTTTGAGGATATATAATGCTCATGTTGCTTATTACATTCAACATTATTTATTCGTTTTTTCATGAAGTATATTATTTTATTCATTGTTTGTTCATTTAACAGTAGGCAATTAATTTTCAAGATGTAATGTAGTGAACCCGTCCAACATTAGCAACAAAGTAACTTGCTAGTTATTCAAGCCAAGTTAAATCAGCACCTTATCACAAAAGGTCAATGGCACTAAAAACAATATGTAAGGACCAAGGAACATTCCGGACCCCTGGGGTATCGAAGTTTCCGGCCCAAAACTGTACTCGTATGTTTGCCGCGCTTGAGGCATATAAGCGAAATTTCAGTACAGATCTATGCAGTACATAAAGTCAGCAAATAACTCTATAATATAGATACGACGTCACAATCACGAACTTAGATTTCGGCCTATGCTATCTCTGTACGTATTTAGGGAATCATTAATGGAATGTCTCATGGAGAGTACACATTCTACCCAACACATGAACATATAACACACACACGCACATACAAACAACACAGGTTCAAGTAAGAACTAAATAGGAAGATATAAGGTTTAAAATTAACATGGTCAATAACATTGGTATAATAGAATAGAAAAACTCTTTATTGTACACCAGAAACAAAAATAAACACAGTACAGAAGAATTACAATAATCACTGAAAAAAGAATTGTGGTAAATATCCAGTCAGAATTAACTGATTTTATTACGGTTAATAGAAAACTATAAGGCAAGATATTTGCTTAGTAAGGTAACCTCTGTCTGTGTCAGCCTGAGTATCTCTAAGAGCGATTGAGATTCAACATTACCTACGTCTTGAGCTTAGACACTGCTTTACACAGTTTTTGCTCAAGTCGTTACAAGCCAGATGTTGCAGGACTGCTTGTTATCGGTATTGTTACATAACCTGTAATTTGAGTATTGTTTTCTTGATATTTGGTTAGTAAGTCGTAGGAAGTTTTCTTCTTGAATTCCAAAGATGATAAGTTTATTGACGTAAAACTTCTTCATGAACGCTTGACTTGGGGAGTAAGCTAGTGAATGCGTGACGAGAGCGTTACGAAAAGTGTGATCGGGCGAGGCGAACGGAAGTTGAAGTATGATTTTTTTCTTTGAAATATTTTATTTGTATAAATTTTTTTAGTTGAAGTTTTACTTCTACTATGTGTCCCAGCACACATTTCGATTTTAATGTTAAGAAATACGTCAAAAATGTATATTGAAAGAGTGGCCTAGGAAAAGAATATAATATTAGTTAGTATTTTTTTTTTTTTAATTTATTTAAAGGACTTTGTCCCTAGGCGACCACATCGTCCTGTAGAAACAATACACAGAGATTAAAAAAAACAACAAAACAGTAACAAAATTAACAGTTATTTTGTCAAGACAAGATCTGCTAACCGATACAATATTTTGGCTTCTTCTGATGTGGGACAAGACAAAGTACTGTTCAGAAGTCCAATGTGCAAAGTTCTATGTCCACCAAACATTGATCTCCTTAATGTGTCGTTTCGGACACATTCCATCAAAATGTGTTGAACATCTTCAAGTACTCCGCATTCGTTACAATTCGGCGACGAGACTTTTTTCATTAAAAATGCAAACTTGTTTGATGGAATGTGTCCCGAGCGTAATCTAAGAGCAGTCTTTAAATAATTCCTATCTAATGATATATTGTCTATCCATGGGTATTGGGATATTTGCGGCTGGATTGTTCTATACCAAATACCTTTCTCACGTGACCTCTCGTCAAAGTATTCTTGCCATATCACGCTGCATTGATCTTTTACATATTTAAAGTGATCCGTGAAAAGAGGTAACACGTTCAATGGAACTCCATCTTCAGCCGCTTGTTTAGCTAGCAGGTCTATATCATCATTTTCCTTTATTTGAATATGGAATGGGATCCATTGAAGAATAACTCTCTTGTTATGAGATTGGATCCTTAAGATTAAATCTAGAATCTGATAGGCAATCGGTACACCTCTCTATTAGTTCACACATCGTGAGGAAACCCACATACCTACCCGAGAATTATTTCGGAGGTAGGTATGTTATCCACCTATCCGGACTTGGCCCCCGTTTTGGAATATGGCCTAACCCTCCTCACGAGAGTGAGGAGAGACCCGTGCCCAGCAGAGGGACGTTATGGGTTGATGATGATGTTAGGGTTCAGAACATCAAAAGAAAAAAATAACCCTTAAATAAGATTACTCACTTGACTTTCTGTCACAGATGATTTAATTTCTTATTTTAGTGTTATCTTGCCAAATGTAAAATCAACATGGCTTTATTTATATCTAGCTTTGCCGAAGGTATAAGAACCTTAACGTTTATAAATATCGACTTTGAAAAAGGGTCAATAACAGCGTCCGCTCGGTGTCGATACCGGAAGTTGGCCAGCGGTACTTACCGGAAGTGACGATGTCTGTCGTTGAATTCTTTTTTATGAGTGACAGAGGGGTGGCCATTTTGGTGAATTTGACGGTTAAATTATTATTGGAAGTTTTTTTTTAATATATATTTTATACAATATTAAGAATTTCCTTATAAATACTTTCCTTATATACCTATATCACTCGCTTTTCGGTGAAGGAAAACATAGAGAAGAAACCCACATACCTACCCGAGAATTATTTCAGTGGTTGGTGTGTGATACACCCCCCCCCCCCCCCCCCCCCCACCTGGGGGATTGTGCCCCCGTGGTGGATTATGACCTAATTTAATTCTCTTCACAAATGTGAGGGAAGGCCCGTGCTCAGCAGTGGGACGATATGGGTTGATGATAATGATACGTAATAGAAGAAAAAAATTATAGAAAATAAAGAGTTAACTAGCGACCATCTTCTAACAATTCATCTGCTTATTATACAGTACTTAATAAGTATCGATTCAACAGAAAAGGATAAAAATGTGATGATACAAATTATAAAGATTAAATTATTAAATAACTAATTATTATCTGCCCGGGAACAATAAACAAGTGAAAACTGTGGACAATACAAACTCTAGCTCTCTAAAAAGCAGCTCCATGTTTATATTCCTTTTACTACCTCGAAAGAACCGAATAACACAATGTTTTTATGTTAGACAAAATTGCCTACTATTACTCTATTATAAGGAAGTTGATATAATTTGGTAACCGAATGGGGTGGGACCGTGGAATATTTATACCAGTACCAGCTGCGTCCCGCGGTTTCAATTCCAGTCAAATTCCAGTTTTCCCGCAAGAACTGTGCTTTTTCAGGTTATAAATAGCTTAAGAATAATAAGGTGACGAACTAACAACAGAAACAACTGAAGTTCGAAAAAACAAACGCCAATCGCACATTCATCGTTCGAATCGTGAGTTCATATAAAAATCTCGTATGGATTTTTCAATTTTCCGGATACATTTACTGATTTTTCTTTCTCTAGTGATGTACTTACCAATGAACAGCGTTTTCATTTATACAGGTAGGTAAGGTGTGTTTTTAATAGTCCTCCAGCGGTCTTCATGCCTACCTCTGCAAATACGGGTGGATTAGACCTCATTACGTAAGCTTACAGCTGTAGGGAGTTTAACGATTACTGTGACAGTACTACAGAGTTAGTATCTAGAGATTTCTATATTGACAAGAGGGCATTATCCTCGGCTATTGATTTTGAACGTCTTGCACTTAAAACTTTTCAATAGTTCGGTATGAATATTAAATGGAGGTAAATGCTCGAGAAGAAGCCTTTTGTTTCCTTTACGAACTTGACTTGGCCATGGAAAAACTCGGTGAAGATATTATTGAGACTAGTTACGTCCCATGCTTTACCAGCATTGATTGAGATAATAAGTACTGGATAATGATGGTGAAAAGTGTAATATGTTATATCAGACTTCAAATATCTATTTACCTCATCATCAACCCATAACGTCCCACTGCTGGGCACGGGTCTCTCCTCACTTTCGTGAGGAGGGTAAGGCCATAATCCACTACGGGGGCCCAGTCCGGATTGGTGGATAAAATACCTAACAAGATTTTGATCTACTATTCAGTTACTATTCAGCGCTGAAATGATTTGTCATTTCAGCGCTGAATACTAACAAAACACACACATACAAGCTTTCATATTAATAATACTAACTAGGTAAACTAGGTAGAATAGAATATTGACGAAACCAATTTCACCGTTTTTGTGTTCGAAAACCAATGAAAAGCGATCCTGCAAAAAGGCGACCCCATATTTTGCGCGTTTTAGCCGTATTGTTAGCTCGTGACAATTGGGTGAAAAAGTATCTCAAACAGAGGTCCAAAATGTCCTTTCGCCCTGCCCTCTTCAGCCCAACAACACTCCACACAAAGTGTGTTACGCGGTTTGAATATTAAAAACCTTTGTAACTTTTTTACATACGTTGGCATTAAGGAGTCTTAAAAACAGTCCTCTGGCGCTTCTCATCAGAACAGGGCGTTCAGGAATACTTTGTTTTTCGTAACATATATACCCCAATCACTGCATTGAACATTCAACGTTATTCGAAAAACAAAGGGTTTAGTTTTGCAAGGCTCGAACGTGCGGTTTAGTGGAAATGGTTTTTACGATGAGCGGAGCTAAGTGACAGAAAATGAGGTGCGACATTTGGACGCTGAACACCGAACGATACAAGCTTTTGACCCAAATTTCAGCACTCGACTGTTACGGTTTATATTATACGAACTAATTTTCTGGTTTGGCAAGTCGACAGAACTTTAAATATTTGTGAAGTTACATTATAAAGAGGGGTTATATTTTGATGAGCGGTAGCGTAATATCACGTGGAATAACCTACTTTTTGTTTCATACATTTTAGACACTCTTTGTGTACCTAAGTAGGCGTATAAGGTACTGGATGCGCTCGTTGACTTCACCCGCGGAACAATTTATGTCTTATTCTAAGCATTTTGGGTCTGACTTCTGGACAGAGGTCTCCCTGAATATCTATGTACATGTCTTGGCTGACGTTTTTTGGGCCTGCAACGAGTGTAACGACGTCTCTGACCATCTGTAGGCTGCAATTGAGTGACGATTTTTACCCTTCTTGCTGCATTTATTTATTTCATACATATAAAAGTAACTTTACGTGATGACCACGTGCCCTGCCTGGCCTAGTTCTACTTTAACTTAGGGTCTTGAACCAGTGATATGCCAGTTACAGTACTCAGAACGAAAAAGACTGATAAATTCTGTCTCTTTCATTCTGATTAAATGAAACCCAATACCTTGTAGTGCTCTCTTGGAGAAAAGGCGTAGGCCTTTTAGGCGTAGACCGCCTGAGAAGTACCACACCTTTGCCATATATTCATACGCCAAACAGTGGTGTGTAAACATTACTTTGTTACAGTTTGAGAAGCACTGTATCCAGCGAAATTACTGGGCATATGAGACTTTAGACCCGATGTCTCATGGTGACGAGCGCAGTGCAGTACCGCGCAAGATTATGTAATGCAAAGATCTGGCCACTGTAAGCGCGTAGCGCTTACCATCAGATGAACGATATTCTCGTCTCGTTACAAAGTGAAATACAATAAAAAAAATGTATTATTGCTATTTAAATATATTTGTTAAAAAATAAAGGTCTTATTTGTATTCTGACTCATGTAACAGAACTAATAAAAAAAATATCACAAGCCAAAAATACTCAAGAAAGAAAACGAAACATACCACATAATGTTAGATGCGATTATTTTCTCGACAACGTAGTAGGTATTAAAGCAAGCTGACATAAACCTTTCAAACTGTCTAAAAAACGGGTAATCTACCTTCGTTAGCGAACACAAAAACAAAGGTTCAGTTAAACTGCCAGAATAATTGAGCTCAGTTTCGTAACTCTCACAAAGGACGCAAAAATGTTTATGGAAACTTATCTGGGTTATAAAGAGAACTGATGGCGGGACCAGTCGGACGGACAGACTTCGTATTAAATGTTATAGAAGTAATACAAACAATCTATGACTGAATATTTAAAATTTATTGATAAATTTTCTAGCATAGTCGTGCTACGTCATTGGTGTCGGCGTTGGCGTCGGCGTCGGCGTCAGCGTCGGCATTGGCGTCGGCTTCAGTGTCAGTGTCAGCGTCGGACTCGTAGACTCGTAGGACTCGGCGGCGGCGTCGGCGTCGGCGTCGACGTCAGCGATGGCGTCGGCTTTAGTGTCGGTATCAGCGTCGACCTCGGAGTCGGCGTCGGCATCGGCGTCGTCGCCGGTGTCAGCCTTGGAGTCGGCCTCGGCGGTGGCGTCGGTGTTGGCGTTAGCCTCGGCTTCAGCGTCGGCGTCGGTGTCAGTGTCGGTGTTGGCGTCGGCCTCGGCGTCGGCGTCGGTGTCGGTGTCAACCTCGGAGTCGGCTTCGCCATCGGCCTCGGCGTCGAAATCAGTCGGAATCGGTGTCAGTGTCGATTTTGCCGTCGGCGTCTATATTTGTAGGTTTGGTACATCGTGTTGATCATTCAAGGCAATGGTACAATTCAAGATTCGCGGAATCTACCTAAATTCGATGCCTAGATGCGTAGTTTTTCCCGGCTAGGCATATTGCTGGCTCAGTGCCAGATCAAATACTCCAGAGTATGGATGGGAAGCCGGAGGTATGTGGGACGACACTTAAATTTTAGATTCTTCAACAAATGCGACCGTTCCCTCTCTCCATGTGGGAAATGCGGAATGTTGCAGTTACTTTCTTTCTATTACAACTTTGTTGGAATATAAAATGGCTTTCTAATCTATGTGTTAGGCAGTTAATTGCGGTTCCAGATCTCTGCCTTTAAATTGCTTATAAATTTATAATCAATCTTGAAAAAAGATGTGCGGTTTTATTTTATTGTATTAAGAGATTGCTCAGTTGGGTCCACATTCGGATCTCACGATTGGGGGGTAAAGGGTTCGAAACCAGTTGGTCGCAAGGAGAGAAATCGTTGAAATCATTGATGGTGGAGCACTATTGTGTCTGCGAAATCAAAGTGTGATAGTTGTCACTGCTATATTTTTCATTGGACTGAGTAACAAAACAAGCCAGTCGTTCACCTGATGGTAAGCGTTACGCCTGCCCATAAGAGTTACAGTGCCACCCAGAACTTGGCATTGCAAAGGATATGAAAAACGTAGTCCCGTGTTCAACACCACTAGCCGCTGTTATCCAGGGCACTGCAGCGTCGGTATTGGATTATCGCTTTGCTCATTCGTCTGGATCAACAAACGTGTTTACATTTTCAGTCAATGATTTTAATCTATTTACACAGTATTTTTCAGCTGTTGGATTTGGAAATCGTTATATCGTAATATATTTTCCTTGCCTTAACTCCCTTTGCCTTAAGATCGTTCTCAGCATTAAGACCGCCCATAATGACAATAATTGTTAAATTTGATTTGTTTTAGTTTTTAAGCTTTATTTGTTTTGTGGTGTTTCAAAGAAAAGTTTATTTATCTATCTATCTAACTCCTCGGTTGTTATCGATTGATAGCCGTTGTTAAGCCTCATCAAAAGCTCTTGGGCGGCTTGATAAACTCTGATACCAGAGGCTGGTAGTACCTCATTCAACAAACAGCAATGTTTCATTTCTAGACACAATACCTAGATTATTATTAATCGTTGTCTGGCGGGATCCTTAACAAAACAAGAACTATTAGGTTTTCTGTAATAAAACATACGACTGCTTTATTTAGTTTTTCTTTCAATATATTGCGTAATCTACAGTTACTATTAAAGCGACATAGGTGTGGAGGTGGTACATGCTGCGGTGTAGCAATCAGTACCTGCAGCAAATTCCAGGTTCTACATAGTTTATAATTCCGTGTGGTTACAATTCGCATAACTTACAAGCTACGTGGAGTCTTGTGAAAATCTCACGCATGCAAATGAGTTCAGTATATCTCTGTTTGTGGTCTAAAATGCATAAAGCTGCAGTAGATGCACAATGAGGATTTTTTTGAGACAAAAGAAATATTATTTTTACTAATACATTTCGGAAAGTAATGAAAATTCAGGAACAACGGTGAAATATTAATTTGAATAGCTTAAAAATATTATGTTTTCTACTTTTATAGCATCAGGGAAACAGGTCGTCTCATAGCTTTGCTTGCCAACTATAACTGGAATTAACTTTTACTAATTTAAACTATACTTTATACTACAACTACGATGGTCCCACATCGACATGAAAGAAAAAAAACCGTCCTAGTGCGGGTTGAACTCGTGCATCTAGGGTTCTTTACAAACATGTTGGTCTTAAGAAAGCCTAACATATAACATTATTGCTCTTATTAAAAGGGAAATTAGGTAAAAGACAAACATAACTTTGGCGTTCGATAAGTTTGTAATAGTAAATTCGCTTTTTTTGTTATTAAACTGCATGGTTTTCAGATATGTTACCTTAAATGTGCTGTAAGACATTGCTACTTGCCAAATTTAATGAATCTAGGTCAACCGGATATACCCTATAGGTTTTGATTCCATTGAAAGTGCAAAATATGCGTTCCTTTTTCCTTTTAGAGGTACGGAACTCTAAAAACCCGTGGATTTTGAAGAATTATTCCCTTTCTCCCCACCAGCTTTGTCCTACCAGTTGGTAGAAAAGGATAAATGAGATGTCAGCAGATTCGCATGTTAATTTGTTGCCACTTCCTGAATTTAAATAGGATCTAATAGCGAGGTACCTATTTAAAATCAATTTGAAAACTAATATTCAACATTTTTTAATTTTTTGCATTCTTTCACCAGTCAACCTCGTTGTTTAGTAAAGAGGGGGATCTTTTACTGAAACTTCCTGGGAGTTTAGGAGTTAAGTATAGACCAATGAGATTGAGAATCTAGAATTGAGATCTAATAATTGTGATTGAAGATGTGTTATCATCAAGCTACATTTAGACAGCATTTAATATGCAACGATTTTTTGGCAATATAAAAAAACACTTCATCGTCTGTGTGTTTCAGTAACAATCGTTACTGAAATACTGAAAATATAGAGTGAATATATTGCGCAAATAATTCCTAAAAGTTATTCCAAAACATCTGACGCTGAAACGAATAGGAGCCGGAACAAAAAGTCATCGGGCACAGTTAAACAATTCACATTTCTGTCGCGAGTTGCGAGCACTGTTTAATTTATTGTCAAAATTCAAACTGTGGTCCGACGCCTCGGCATTGCAGTGTTACAGCTAGACAGTACATAAAGTCTTGCAGATAAGAAAAGTAATAGTGGCAGCAATGAAAATAATAAAAAATACTGGATTTTATCACGAAGGAGCTATTTTTTTCTATTTATTTCGCTGCTTATAGAAATCATCCATTTTTTATCATATAATTTTTTTTAAATCGTCATATTTTATAGGTACTTTGTAATGTATCAAATATCAACGCAATAAAGTGTGTGTAAAAGATACGATATTTTATGGTACGTAGATATTTTATGCAAAAACAATAATCCTTTTGATATAATTAATAATAATTATTATAGTAGTTATACTTTACTTACATGAAACAAATCGTGAAAAGTCAAAACTGAAAATAAGCAATCAAATGAACCTGAAGCGGTTTTATAGCTAGCACGTGTCATTATTTAAAACAAATAAACAACATAATAAACAAAAGAATTTTGTAAATCGCTTCATGAATGACTGAGTTTTAAGGTAACAATTATATAACCGAATTGAGATCCCCTTTTTTGAAGTCGGTTAACAAAACAAGCAAGCCCTGCTTGATTGAGCTAATTGTTGCTTACTTTCTTACTTAAGCAAGCGTTTGTTTGAAACTTAGTCTCTGTTTTCCTGTACTCGGCTCTCGCAAAGCTCGCTCTTTGCGGTACAATTAAAATTTCATGGCAAAGCTTTTCGGCTCAGCTCCAGTCTTCGTAGGCTTCGCAATTAGAATTGAATGCGAGTGAGAGAAATTAGTTTGAAACAAGGTGTATGTTTTTTTTTATCAAACAACCCTTCCATATCATTTCAAAGTTATATCGTTGGAATGAATTTTTAATTTTGTGTAATATTTCATACAAACTTTAAAAAGTTTCGGATCTGTAGCTATTTTATTATGGTTACGCGTGTTCGGGAGCACATGCTTAATCATCCTGTCCCGTCAATGATCTGCGTCTCATTGAATTACTTGTGGACGAAAAGTAGGTATCCTACCTGTATTTCCACAATCCATATGCAAATATTAAAATATGGAACTACAATGAAGTTATGCTTTCCAAATAAAAAAATAATCATCCATATCTAGATTCAATTCATAAAATGTCAAGGTAAAGGAGTGTCTCATGTGCGTATTTTGGTCTACACACTTCTACACAGAACATTCATATCATACAGCAGAGCATGAAACGCAATGTATATCAACAAAATATGTTTTGTGTACCGTGTACACTAAAACACTAGCATGTGACGCGCCTTTACATACACAAAAACATCTCTAAATTCTTTAAGTCGATCATAAAGAAAAAAAGACCCCTAAAATAGAAAAATACAAACAATCGCACTTTTATTCGATACGATACGAATACAAAACTTGCAAGTATAATGGAAAAGTTTTTTAGTTTAAAAGAGAGCACAACATAGCCGCTTCGACTTCTTAATAACGCAGTCACGTAACGCCCCTAATGAAAATTGTTCCGTGAATTTTCGGAGTCTTTTATTCTGGGTGATGTAAGGTACATCAAACAAATGTAATTGGAACTTACTGCTGTATATTTACGTTGATATCAAGAGGGATAATGAGATGACTCGGCGGGAAAGACAGATATTTGATTTGTTAGCGCAAATAAGAAATCTTGGAGTTGCTTTTAATTGCTTCTTAATCCCGGTCGCTGTAGGATTGACTTCAATATAAATGTACAAACATGGTTTAGTTTCACTTCTATAATTATTTAATCTAATTATAGTACTACAATAAATATCCGGTGAAGTTTTGTCTAAAATCGATATTTTAGATCAAGATCTAAAAAACAAATTACGGATTCTTTAGGTCTGAAATATCTATATTTATCTACACTCGTATTTCTTTCAAATTAATAGTTTCCATAGTCTACTAATTACGGTCTTTGCGTTGTAAGTTGCCGGTGAATTCACTGCGAAACCGTTGCGGGATGATTCCTGCACAGGGCGATTGTGTAATTTACGTAAACCATTGGTACGTGCTTTAATTCTGAGTGTTTATGGAACTGTGATTCTCCTAAGACAAACCCGTCGACACAAAACCGTGCAATCTAGAAAAAGGCACAAAAAATTCAATTCTCAAATATCTAACAAATATTCGATCAATGATCTTTGATGGAGCTGATCGTTTGTTCACTTAAGATTGAATGAAAGAGAACTAAAAAGATTCCTTTTACTAACTAATTATTTACGGTCAAGAGGTCCCTCTTAATTACCGCGTAAGAAAACATTCAGTGTAAGCACCAAGTTCCTTATTAGGACGGCCTCCCTGAAAGTAATTGGAAAATACGGCCCGGGAAGGTTTCATAACACTATTATTACCTCGGTGTTAGTGTTAAAAACTAATTTAGCCGTCGGAATGGAGGTCGGACTATACCAAGTCAGATAATGTTTACTCAAGTCCAAGTTACTGTGATAGTAAGTGCCTATTTGAGCTTCACTGACTATGTACGATACGATTAGCTGGGTGTATTAAATCGCTAATTTCTTAGTCTTACAGTGCCTCTCCAGGAAAGGACGTTAGCCGTCGGCTCTGTCAGTTTGTTCCTCATCAGATGAAACAGGTCTTCTACGTTGGAGGTTCTAGTCCATTCTCTCATATTTTTGAGCCATGACATTTTTCTTCACATATTCGTAACATGGCGTTTCCCACCTATGTCCCTATGAAATTGTTATGATAGGGTTTTTTTCTTTTGTAAAACAATATGGATTACTAATGCGCGTTTTTACACATCCTACTTCACTGGATTGTTGTATGACAACTACTCACCAACTTTAAGATGATTAGTTACGACTGTGGGCGCCTAAAGCTACGACACCAACTCGGCGGTGGGTAATTCTAGGCAACACGTCATTTGGCTGATACGATAGCTGTTTGTTATTAAGACATCAAAACATCTAATCTATGAAACTTTGGAGCAAGATGACAGCTAAAAAATCAATATCATAAACTATTGCTGAAAATCTAGCTTTGGAGTCACCGAGTGAAAGTCAATTAGTGTAACAGAAAATTATGCACTAGTATTTATATTTTCAGTTGGCATTTGCTTTTTTAGAAATTACTTAGTAGAATTCTAATAATAACAAATCCATAGGCTCCCCGGACGAGTAAAAGCATTGTGTTAGGAACCAGTCAAGTGGCTAATTTACGTATTATATTTACTTATAATGATTTAAAATCTATTACTTGAGGGAAATCTCTTTATGCAGAACACACATACTTAACACGGACTAATCAGTTTTCACTTTCTTGTTGGTATAGATTAGGGTTTTACTCGGTAATAGGTTTTAGAGTTATAAGTTCTTCACGTGATATAAATTTTCTTTCAGTTATCCTGAAATTGTTTTATCATATCGGATCGCAAGCTGTAAGTCTTAAACTTACATAAGTTCAGAAGATTCGTGAAACAAAAACAAGAACCCCGCAACGTTTATCGTTACGAACTCATCTATAATACATGTAGTTATCTTTAAATATTATACTATACATAGATACTCTGCGCATATTAATTTTCCTTCGTGGTTTTTGGGGTAATCTCCATTTGAATGTTTGGTCTATTGCGTTTATGGGCGGAACACTAGCGGTCTCGTTGGGTCTATTTGTTTAGGTAATTTAGACTCTTACCTCTTTGTGTTTTAAACTCAATTAAATATTTTTATTGGGGTTAGTTGATTTATGTATTTTTAATTGTTTACTTGGGTTCAATATTTGAAATCCTATGGTCTTAACACGAGTTCTCCTTTATTATTGTACTGCCCTTGTTTACCTATTGTAATTCTTCTGTACTGTGTTTATTTTTGTTTCTGGTGTACAATAAAGAGTTTTTATATTCTATTCTATTCTATTGAGTTCAGTTTAATGTTTCTTTAAAAACTATTGGTATCTGAAAAGAATTATATTATTCTACTGGTGCTGCTTTACTGTGACTTTGGATGCTCAAGCACATTTATGTATCCTTCTAAACAGTTTCATTTTGGTTGTAAAATTTGACATTGTTATATGTGCAAAAGGACATTTAAAGGTTATACAAAAATTAGTACAGATTAGTTAGTCACAAGAACGAACGAAACTTTTGAGCGATCGTTTTGAACGATATTTAAGTTAAAATTTAGCCCAATGCGTTGGCAAAGAAAGATATCTATAATCTTTCTTTGGCTCAATATATATCTAAACTTATACGACTTGATCAATATACTTACATCTCTCATTCTCATATTTCAAAGGAATAACAAACGTCTGCAAAACTGTCAGGAAATCGCTTTAACAATACTAATGAAGAGAGCAAATCCAAGAGGATCACGACGAGCCATTATATTTTGTTTTCCTACTCATTAGACATTCCAAACAAGTAATAATATCCTGACAATTATTAGTACAAATACGGGTTTATTTCTGACGAGATTCTTGTTTGTGTAGGCTTCAGAGGAATTGTGAGAGACTACGAGAAGTACTTTTTGGCATTCAGAAGTGGGATAAAAGAAGCGTTTGATGACGATGAAATCAAACTTCTTCGCGGTGTCATACCTGTCTTTTTTATATTGTATGTATATTTTGGCATAAAAAATTAATGACGAAAATGAAAAAATGACATCCTCATAGAGTTTCTTGGTGCTATGGTTGACGGGCGTATTTCCAAAGCTGCGAGATACAGGCATGAGTCACCATATTTACTCACCACTTGAAAGGCAAATGTCGTTTTTTCAACCGTAAATTAGATAATTATTAATTTAGTAGATAATATTTGAATATTTTTTTATTTTTCTCTACTTAAGTGTTCGACTTGTAAAAGTGCATTATTTTTGCCTAATTGCAATAAATGTTTTGAGTTTTGAGCTTTCACTCTACTTGTTGTTAATGTACTCCACTTGTTTATATAACTATCATAATTA
Source organism: Campaea margaritaria (assembly GCA_912999815.1). Classification (NCBI taxonomy): domain Eukaryota; kingdom Metazoa; phylum Arthropoda; class Insecta; order Lepidoptera; family Geometridae; genus Campaea; species Campaea margaritaria. The sequence goes on from OU538800.1 coordinate 6,580,140, forward strand.
TAATGAACCAACTTATATGCGTTATTTTATTACCAGTAACCTCTTTTTACCATCACATCACTGCATTAGAGTAGTAGAGAAAATGTCTATCTGACTAGTGATTATAGAATGGTAGAGTCGTATGTCGAATACATCCATGTTGCATGTTTCTCTGTAATTTATTGGGGCGGCATTTATTCAGACAAACAATACGAAACTGTCACTATCGCCGTGTTTGTACACTGGGTGGAATGTTTTCGGTAAAGCATAGTCTAGCCTGCTGATTGAAAACAAAGGAATATCGAACATTAGATGGCAACTAACTATTCTTTAAAAAAAAAATGTAAATGTTTTTAAGGCGCTATTTGAACTTCACTTGTTTCTCCAGGCGGTAAAAAGATTTTAACACGTTCACTGCTGAAAACACAACTGTGGTGTTTTTCATAACTTACCGCGCACGCGGGACAATACAGCTGTGGTGTTAGCTGTATGGGAAAACACTATGGTGTGTGTAGATCCACACCCGTGGCTTGACAAGAAAATCGGCTCAGCAGTCAGTGTTAAAAAAAAGTTAAAGCGTTATTTGAACTTAACTTTTTTCTATAGGTGGCAATAAGATTTCTTTTAGATTTCTTTTTTTAAGTTTTCTTTGTTTTGTGGTGTTTCAATAAAGAGTTTATCTATCTTTCTATCTATCTAAGATTTATTTTTATTAATATTTTAGCACTCATTGGGACATATACTCATATATATAAAAGGCAAACTAGATATCAGAGCCTATCATCGAAAACCTGCATAAACAGTTATAAGCTCCACGATGAGCTTACACTAAAATTAATATCTGCCTTACCTTTGTCCATCATTTAAAAATAAATGCCACTCATCGAAATATCCTCATATGTCTCCAGCCTTACACCCTCAATCTGTATGGAATCGTGTATGGTATGCTCAAATCCCGTCCCGCTATATTGATATTAATTGGACGACACAGAAACCGCCCTATAGGGAACGAACAACAGATTAATAAAGGAATAAAGGCCAATCTCGATTGTAGGTATTCCCTAAGAGAATTTGGGAGATACGCGCCTCTAATAAATCCTACCGACAAAGGATATTTTTGTAGATAGCTACATTTTTTATTTCGATTCGTAACGCGTATTTGCTTTGATGAAATTGAATGCTTGAGCACTGCGCCGAGCTGAGATGTCATTAGTTTTGGACTTCAAAGCAGTCTACAATTTGGTTTTATTACTTCATGCTACATACCAACTTACTACTGAACAGTAAAGGAATAGTATCTCATGAACGGGGGCAGTGGTGGTAGCCTAGTGGGAGAACGTCCGCCTTCTAATCAGAAGGTCGTGAGTTCAAATCCCAGTGCGGGCACGTACCAATGTGTTTCTGTAAAACATATGTACGTAATTATCACTCGCTTTTCGGTGAAGGAAAACATCACGAGGAGACCCACATGCCTACACGAGAATTATTTCGGAGGTAGGTATGTTATCCGCCAATACGGACTGGGCCCCCGTGGTGGATTATGGCCTAACCCTCCTCACGAAAGTGAGGAGAGACCCGTGCCCAGCAGTGGGACGTTATGGGTTGATGATGATGATGATCTCTTAAACACTAAGAGTATCACAGTAGGTGGATGACGAGTTGCGAAAAACGACTGGAATAGATAAGGATTGCCGAAGATCGGACTCAGTGGCTTTTGCTAAGAGAAGTATAAACAGGTTAATTTTTATCATTTTTAGTCTACTTTATCTCCCTTTGTCTGTTATCCACTCGCGTTACTAATTAATTTATAGCGGCGTAGAATCTGGTGTCTATTCTCTTTTCTCAAACAGTTATGACAACATCAAACTAAGTGCATTGTAAGTACTGCTCTAAAATTAAAGCTTCAGTTCATGAGTGTTTTGCGATAAAAATAACTCAATACTATTACATTAAAGTACATACGAAGTCGACGAAGAAGACGAATAAAGAAGAAAAAGAAAGAAAAGAAGAAAGACGAGAAAAAGAAAAAAGACGCTAATTTTTTGCGGCACTGTAACTGTCATCAGGTGAACGCCTTGCTCGTCCCGTCACCAAAAAACCACAGACTAACTCATATGTTCTCATAATGTCAAACTTGTCTTCGCTTAGTGAAGTTTCTGAATCTCAAGGTTCGACCCTGCCCCCTATCTAGGATTCCCTGTACCTAGGGAATAAGGAACTACAAGGACCTCGCTCTCACAAATATCCAGATTCTGAAACAATTCTCAATCGTCAGCTCCAATATTAAATCAGTCAAAAATCGTTTTACCAAACGGCAGCTGCCCTGTAACACGAGTGAATGCTCCGTTTTATTTTGATTGCCAATTAAACAATTAAGCCATTGTGGAGAGAACAGAAGAGCCTCCCCCTGTACAGCGATATTTTATACTCATTGATATGGTATTTTAAGGTTCAGTATGAGGGCTTTTTAATGAATGCAAGCAGTGATTTAGAAAACAAATTGAGGGACTCGCGCAGCGGGTGCTGAGGAGTTAAATATAAATTAGGTAGGTAGGAATATTTGTGAGAAAATTTTCGCAGCGGTATACTTTTATTAAGTGTAGGTCTCTTTATAATAATTATTTTTTTATTTTTTAACGTTTCATTAATTGGGTGGCTTGCTGACTGCATTTTGAAATAATTTTTTTTAACAATTTCATCAAACTATTCAGACTTTTAGACAATTTAGTTAATCAATAATAATAACTAATAAACTCACTATTTAATTTGTCTAGTCAAACTATCTTTTGTCACTTTCCATAGTTCAGTGAAAGGCCGTTGAATGACTGGTAAAGAATGCTTAAGCCTGAAGCTCTCCTTTTGTAGATTTTTATTTAATCCAATAAAGAGTCAGCAATAAATTTAGAGCTGTCAAATATAGTTTTATTATAGTGTGTGTCTAAAGATTTAGCCACTAAGCTAATTATTAATTATGAACTTATCATTTATACAATCATTCTATACCAACTCTGCCATACCAATGTTTACGATATACCTCTATAGTTAATATTAAGCTTTCTTATCACTAAAAAGGGGGGTACTAATGAATAAAAGCACAAAACATTTTTCACAATTTATTTAATAAAAATCTCTTTTGACTTGAACACGATCACTAAATTACAGACAAAGAAATATTTCATGTAACATTGAGACTATTTAAGTTGTATCAGTCGAATATCTTAACTCAGTTACAGTTAAACTCTCACTGACTGACTGAAACAAATTATAATATTACATTGATGCTTATCTATTTACATTACAAATTGATGGTAATTTTTAAACGGCAGCACGTAAACGACTGACAGGTAATCACAATTTATGTAGCTATGTATGTGAGATGCTTTATTCACAAAGGGACTAAAATCATTAAATATTGATAATACCATTCCAATCCCGGGTAAAGAGGTTAGAAAAACGTGCAGTCGTGTAAAAAAACATTGTCACTACTTGAACTGTCATTGAGTTACTGCTTGAGAGCTGTCTTCGCCTTAAATAACTGGCAAGTAGGTACCTACTCACATTTTACTCGTCTAGAACGTAATGATGTTAGGCATTAGACATTTTTTAAAGCCAAAAGTGTATTCACCAGTTTTAGTTTTAGGCGAAAATGATGTTTAGAAAATTTCATTAAAGTAAAGTGAAAACGGAATTATCGGTAAATAAATAAAGACTAAATCTTTGAATTTTTGTCGTAATATTTTACGAGATGGATTTACTTTTTATTAATTTACTTATATTATTCTTGAATAACATTTTTTTCACATTAAATTAAACTAATATAATTAAATGCAAAAGTGATTGTATACATACAGACGTATATATGTACAAGAGAATAAGTAACTAAAGGGTGCACCATTTTCAAGTATTTACAACATTTACAACTATACTAACAATTATTAACAATGACGTCATCTCAAAAATTTTACACTAGATTTACGCAACAAATATTTTACAGACCAAGTAATAAATAAATTGGACCTTTCGTACCTACTAATTCTTTTGAGGGCAGTTTCCAACGATTTACAGCTGATTTTAAAAAGTTTCAGAAACTCGTTACATCTATTGTAAATCTTTTAATTCAAATGTATATGTATCTTAATAATTTAAGAGCACACGTAGTACGTACATTCAGATACACCTAAAAATTGCCACTTCATAGCCAAAAAGTTTTTATTCACTTTCAAAAAATTCTAAAAGCTATTATTAATTTAAATAAGCAACGTAGTTATTTACTAACCCAACATTATTTCATTTAAATTGCCAGCTTTGACAAACGTTACATTATTAAAATTTACAAATAGATAATGCGCAAGATGTAGAAAAGGTTCCAAAAAATTGTAGTCCAAAAATCATTCGACTAAAATGGCAGCATTCTTTTCTCATACAAAATCCGTTTCTTCTGCTATCAGCCTTTTCATCACCTATTAACTACTAAAACTTGATAAGTAACAAGGTATTATATCTGGAGGAAAATATGGCAGATCGGATTAACAAAAATATCCAAAAACAGTAATAAATATCGGAAAAGAAATATATATCATAGGTGTCACGGACTTTAAAACAGTGCCTTTATTATCTATATTTCCAAAAGTGAAACTATTTTGAATCGGTTTAAAACAACTTTCGCTATGTTTTGTGATAATCGTATTATTAATATTATCAAAGTGCCATATTTTTCTCGAGTTATATAGGTGTATTCATTACGTTTCTATGAAACGATCGTCGTAACGATACAAATAATTAATTAGGCTTTTCTATCACTTCGACGTATACCTTCCCTTTACAATCAACCCTATTTACAACAGCTGCATTTAAAACTAGTCTTTGAGACTCTGGTGTCACTGAAATTTTCGCCATCATTGAAATTAAATGGAATGTTTCGTTTACACGCGTGGTTATAGCAAATATTGAGTTCAACATTCTCAGACCAAAAAAACTTGCTTGAAAGTGAAGTCTTAAAAAATTATTATTTGACGTGATCGACAAAAAAAAACATAAAACCTATGCTTAGGGCGACCTCACTTTCTCTACAGCAGGCATTACATTTTCTTTGTTTACCTAAGCGCTTTCTACAATTTGATTCGTAGGCAAGTTTATCGAAATCCTTTCGCACTAAGCAGACCCTCTAAAGAGTTTGAAGCAGGGATCGCGAGGGGCCTTAACCCCTCAGCTTTGTGCTAGGGTATCCAGCGGCACCACCAGTTTTCCGTTGGAGTAGCTATAACAAAGAAACACGAATATTAGACATGCATGAATTTCGTTGAACTCAGTGGAAACATTCTTACATTCGCTTTTGGAAGTCCGAAGCATGCTAGTTGAAAGTTTATAAATATTTATTAGGCAGTTAGTATAAATATATAAAAGGAAAATGTTATTAACCTGTATGGTATAGTAGATGTCCTGGATTTAGCCCGGCTTGGCCTACAGGACTCATCTGTAACCAAGACATTTTAATTTAAACTATCTAATAAACATTTGACGTCGTATAATTAGTGTTTGTCTTGGTGGATTAATCCGAAGTTCCCGGCTGTTCATAGTTTATACCCTATCGACGGGTTTAATTAAGTGGTAGCTCACGCTATTGTCTCGGTTCTTGCGGAACAATACTTATCTCAGGCTGAAGTTGCAGAAGTAATATCGGAGATACCTTAATGAGGGAACTTTGTATTGACTTTGTTAATCGCCGGACCCGACCGCGTCGCCTCGCGATGTTATCATTCCAATATTACATTTTTAACACCCCGTGCTTAGTCTGATAAATGAAATATTTATGAAGGATAAAATAAAAATAAAACGAATCGGAAATCCTCAGCGAAGAAACTGAGCGATGAAATTTTAAATGGACGCGCATTTGCCAATTGGAGATAAAAATAAACAAAGTAATGTTTACTGGTAGAAAGCACGGAAGGCAAACAACTCATTGAAAATGCGTGGCGCCTTTTGCTTTGAATTTGTTTGTACTTTCTGCCAGCAATGTGTGAAGTGTGTGGGACCCTTACCATAGTGCGGCTAGCACCGTTGTGAGAGGCACGCATCGCATTTGACGGGCTCGGCACGCCGCTTGCCCTGAGAGCCCTGCGAGCCGGACTTACGCCGGAAAGTGTACCTAACGAGCAGACCTGCAATGCAAAACGCGGCACCGTTAACAAAACAAACAAACAAACCAAAATGAAAACGACAAACATTGAACCACGCGCGCGCGTCCATCTGAAAAACGCCTATGGGCGGACGAAAGCGGGCGAAATAAAAAAGAAATTATGCTCTCAGGGTTTTCATGACTTGATACCGCTCGGATTCATTCACGTTTTATGTGAGAATGGGACTTTATGCTCAGTGCATTTCTGCTCTAGATTTTATTTGTTGTGACGTGTGATGAAGTTATGGAAATGGTGGCCTATATGACGTATGTTTTGCTTTGAATGTCGTTTTGTTTGAGCTAAATACAGAAGATAAAAATAGCTTGGGTTTTATTAAGCAGACTTTGCATCAATTAAACTGTAAGATAGGTAAGACACATGCAACTAGATAGAGTACTATTAGATGCTAACCCACCTGTGAGACCGGCCTTGTTGATGCTGTTTGAACTTGAGAATCCAGATATTTTCTTCCATGTTTTTTTGTTCCAGAATCCGCTGACTTTAGCATCCCCGCAGCTAGAACTTCGAGGTGAAGTCGCGTCTCTGCACCGAGCGCCACACTCGTCAGCGCCCAGGATGCGGACGCCAGCTCCTCGGGTCCCGTAGGCTACTGCGGGCAAGTGAGGCACGGATCCAGTGGGTTTCCGCCGCAAGCTGCCCACGTAGCTCGCGCCGCTACTACTTCCACTGAATCCACTATCTAAATCCGGCGGGTTACAACTCGCTGGCGACAGCAGTTCGTCCGTCGGGCCCACTCTTAACAACTCCTCGATATTATCTCTGTCCTCGGCTCGCTCAGAATCTGGTGACTCGCATTCCGGCATCAGCATTGCTTCTACACTGAGATTTAACTCTCCAAGAATCCTTTTATGCCTCGACTCCACTCTGCGTACCTCTTCTTCAACGACACTCCTATCTAACGAAACAAGTGACTGTCTTGGAACATAACGATGCTTGGGGCATGTTCTGGAGCCATCAGTGATCTCTTCATAAATATTTTCTTCGGTGCCGTACCTCGTGACGTAGTTGTGACGAGAAGTGCGTTCGCGTGGTATACCACCACGGCCACGTTGACGATTCGATTTTCTGGACGATGACGGCATAGATAAATGGTGATCGTAGTACGCATAAGAATAATCTACTGGTTCGAATCGTTCCATGGTTGCGGCGATGTTGCTCCTGTTCCAAGTCTGTGGAGGCGGTTCCCTAGATAAATTAACGGCTGCCAGTCTAGCCGGTAAAATTTCATCCAAATCTCTAGCGCATCGTTCATCGAGTGACTGAGCTCCGTCGTCCTCCTCCCGCCTGTGTTTTCTATGCGGCCGTCGAGATGTTTGCGAGCGATGAGCTCGATCGCAGTCCGAGCCATGACCGTGATTATAATCTGGAGTATGACTCCGATTATAATCTACCGGTCGGTGCTTGCAGTCTATTGTGTGGTGGTATTCTGGAGTGTGCCTGAGGCTATAGCTGGACGTTCCTTCGTAATCGGATCGATCGTAGCAGGGGCTATCGTCAGCATTGCTGCTGTGTGGGTGTGGGCAGTCTGCAGCTATTCCAGATTCGGACGAAGGATAGTCGTGTACTTCCGCCGTGGTAAGCACGTGATCGTCAGGTCGCGCTGGTTCCGAAGTCGCGTGGCGATGGTGCGGCCGCGGGCGTGTTGTTTCACGGCAACTTGCGAAGGTTCTCTGCAGAGAAGGCTGGTGTGGATACCGTCCACAACGAGAGTCGAACACCGCCTCCCCTGGCTCGTCGGGGCTCGGCGGCGCGCTGCGTGATTCCATGGCTCATCCTCTCATGCCCAATTTGTACCTGCAATAAAGAAAGTTCTCTTTAGCAAAAATGCGCAATATTAAATATTTTTCTTTTAATAAAAGCGGTCGACGCGGGCGGTGCGGTCGCCCCGAGGGCAATGAATCCGAAATTACATGCTCCGTGATAAGGGTAGGGTAAGTGACGATCAACACAGCAGCCGACGTCGATATATCATCATCAGTCGCCGGGTAATAAATCGGGGACTCGGCTCCGTGTTTACATTTTATATTATGGCACATTTCGACGTCCTGTTGGTTTTGGGTGCAATATTGCGATAGATAAAGGCAAATATGGTTGGGGATCGCTACCCTTACACGTTATACAAATAGAATAGAATTGTTTCCTTTCAAGCTACATTGATTTCTCGGACATTTCACTGAGCAAAGTTTACGTTTGAGTCTAGACGTCAACAAACGCGCATTTATTAATAAAATAACAATACAGACAGACCAAAAGGGAATCAGAAACTTATAGAGACAAGTTGTGGGCGACCGGAACGATTATGTTAATACATAGCAGTACATCAAAACTCATAGACGCTCTATCACAAAGGGATACCGCATCAACATTTTTATTGCGTATCCCCAGAAAGTTATTGCGAGAATTCCAGACCAATTTATTACGATAACGATAAGTGTCCGTGAACTAGTGTCGTGAGGGTGAGCCCTTAACCGTTGCTAGGCAACGCTCTGCGTATACAGGATGTAGTGAGACATTGGGAATCGTTCATGTACGAGTACATGTTACTTACTATCAACGTGGTATATTTACATCTTTTATAGTCTATACTTGTTTGGGGAACTATATACTGTATAAGGCATTTATCTTGATTTGAAATAAACGAATAGTATTTTGGACATGCAGTTTAGTATGTACCTACTCACAGTGTATATTTTATATTGCCCGTTACTTCTTAGGTCCGTGAGATCGCCTGATATTTTCCCGAGATCCTACTCTATCCTAGCTGTTATCTTGAATATCCCAGGGTTGTCTGATAGAAATCGCTTCAAGCGATGAGACTACCCACTATTCATATATTTGTCACTAATAGATCTGCGGTCTGATTTTGTGAAGAGTGCTATTGAGAGTTTTTATCCAAATTCAGTACTACCAGCTAATTTCCCAAATCCAAAATTTATCGAGATCACGACTTTTTACGGAACTGGGTGACTGGTTTATTAGTGAGTAAGTTATAATTTAAAAAAAATTGTGTATAGTATCAGGAAATGTTATTGGTATGTTTCTTTTTATGTTGAGTGGTCCTAACCACCATAACCTCAAGGCCCGGGAAAGGGCCGTGACAATCTCCGTTCCACGCTATAGGGCGACAAATTGCATCGTCCGGAGATGCCGGTCAGCGGTTTACGAGTTCCCTAGCTGATGATGATTTAGATGCAGGGGAAGCGGTTAGCAGATAAGTACGGGTAGTTATCGTCCTGCTTTAAACCAAATCGCACAGTACTATGACCCCAAATTATTATGTCAACGCGACTAGACCGACGGAATATAAGGCCCTCCAAAGTCCACCCGTATGATTCATATTTTTATTTTATGTTACATTTTATTAAGAAAATAAATAAATATAGTTTACCAGTGACAAAATGTTTAATATTTATCTTAAATGACCACCTAACCACCACCACCACACCATATACGGTACCTATAATGTAAGCTGTAAGTACGCCTTTGACAAATTCCTATATTAGTGTTTTTACTCTCACTAAATTGGTGAAGCATGCAGTACTCGGCGACATAAATTATACGATCACTTCCTTGCGATTTATTTTATTTTGATGTTTTTTATTTGACTGAGGAAAGACGAACAAGTCGTTCACCTGATGGTAAGCGCTACGCCTGCACATAACAGTTACAGTGCCACACAGAACTTTTTTTTTGTGGTATAGTAGTAGTTTAAAGTGTAGGGGCTTGGATAACTTTGCGCGTTCATTAAAACAGAAAAGTAAACGTCTAGTATCGGATACGTATTTTATTAAAGCTTCTTTTGGAAAAATGTATCAATGAAATGTTTTTAGTCACACGAAAAAAACATTTAAATGTATATTACCTACATAGCCCAACATAAAATAACACACAACCTCTGTAGACCCTATATAATACACTTATCTAAATTTCATTCCAACGAAAGACGATTGCATTTTCTTGTGTTCGCAGGGTGCATGATATCAGCACATTTTTGCTCCCTTTACTCGGTCCCCCATTTTAATGCTCGCTTTTGGAATATATTACGCATACCGAGGGTGAAAAAAAAATCATGCAACGGTGCTAATAGTATCGTAATTGTAATAATAAAATGTAACAGCCGCTGGAATATGTATGGCTTTAGATAAAGTAACGTTTTCTAGAGTTCCCTGCAAGAATGGAAATAATGAAACGTTGTGGTCGATTTTTTTTCAATTTATCGCACCGTGCTCTCACGTACGGTATTATGTTGAAAACCGGTAAAGTCAGACATGCGTGTTTCAGGATTCCGTAACGTATACTTTGTTGGGTAAATTAAAAGTTTGTTTTTTCGTGAATCCCAAAATAAAATACGTGGGTAACAAGTGTAAAAAACAAATTATTGAGTAACCAAATGTTGATGCCGGTTCATGAAGTTGTTTTTGAATCCAGTCAGTGAAGTAATCCAATAAGGAAGTACCTACACACTTCGAATATTCATAAGGTGGCACTATAAACCTCACTTTCCGATTTCCATAAAAAAAATAGTCGCCACCTCCTCAATATAAAATTAATTTCACACCAATTAAACCCTGGAATTCTCTTCAATTCCACGTCATTTCGTTAATCATCATCAATCATGAGGCGATAAAATAATAAGCGTTTTCACTCTCTATGCACCCCACATCGGCGCTCATTATGGATAATAGCATTTTTTGTGGGGCACATGTGCCATAGTATAAGGAGCATTAAGTATTAATCGTATTGGAAGTCTTCCAATGGAAGCATTCTGATTGGTAAAGTCCATCAACTTCTTTCGCTATACGTTTGGATCTTGAACAGTAAATAATACTCCTAGCTTAAGATTCAATAGACTAGCACACGGGTTATAACTGTACAAAAACAATAAAACAAACAAAAAGTATAGAGGTTTTGTTTGGGTTTTTTTCCAATTTCGTTGCATAACCAAACCTCAATTTTGTGCAATTGTTAGGTTTATATTTTGTAGAAAAACTTGGTGAAAATGAGATCGGTCTGTCCTTTTTTTTATCAGAAACGCTAAAGTGTCGAATCCTCTACAAATTCTAAGGAAAAGTAGGAAATTTCACGGATCCTTTCCGTCGAATATTTTTCTAAATATTTGATTGACAATAATTTATGCAGGATGTTTTCGGAGTGAATATTAATGGTGTCTGGAGCCGCGTCCTCGGGTCACTGGCTTTTGTAACGTCAAGTGAAAAAGTGGCTTTTGGGTTCAAGACTTATTTTCTGTAAAAGTTAGGCTTTGTTAACCAGTCAACTGACAAACACTGTTCTGTATTTAGAAAAAATAAATGAATATTATTATATTATAATAATTTAGACAATAATCATTACAGCGACTTTTTAAGGCAACAATCTAACTAAATGACGTTACAGATAATTCAAAAAACCGACTACAAATAGATTGACTAATAACCAAACTATTGAACCGATTTTGATGAAACTTTTACGGAACTAATCTAAAAGTATTTTTAATAGAAATTATTTTACAAATTGCTTAATAAATAAAAGAATTTTGAAGTTACAAAGTTAATAAAATATAGCTGAATGAAGAACCTCCCCCTTTTTTAAAGTCTATTAAAAGAGGCTCTTTTGCCTATTTGTAATTGGTTGTTCTTACTAGCTTTGTTAGTATATTATTAGTAGAGACGAATGTATATTTAGGACAAAACTTTGAAATCAATTTTGACCCAGTTTCCGTTGTTTAATTGAGTTGAAATGTTGCATGATAATTATCTTAAATATTTTAAGCATTGTAGTGTAGGCCTGTACCACTAATAATGCAATCGATAAATATTTTATTGTCATGCCAAGATGGGATTACTCAACGCCAGTTTGAATTCTAGTCACGTTTTAATTGTTAACTGACCTACAATCGACCCCCACTGTTACACATAATGTAAAGCAGATATTGGATGTGGATAGGAAAAGGGACGGACCCACTTTCATATTCATGTTTATGTAGACTTAAGGTGATGGTACACCAGCTGTCCACAGCGGAAGAAAGACATTACGTCCGGCGCATTGTGCATATTTTTTCTGATGACCTCATCAGAATTATTTCCTTGCATTCTCAATTTTCCGGCGATTCTTCGTGTTCGACTCCGGTGTAACTGGGAGGTTTCCTTACATTTCTTAGAAATAATTCTAACATTTGATTCTTTCGGCACGTTCGGGTCCGGTATGTGTGCGATCACCCTTAAAGAAAGCCTTGATCCTACTCTCCTACCTAGCCAACCGGTCACCGAAACAAACTTTGCGAGGTACTAGGAAAACATTGGATTCTAACGACATTTTTTGGTCATACCTAATAAGCAGGGGTTGGAATAGGTAATTTTAAGTACCAAATGATTTCAAATTCACTAGACTAAAAACACAAATATTCATAAATATATTAGAGTAGGTAACCAAGACAGACTAAGTTCTTTGAAAAATACAAGATGTTGCGTCTTCAACGTAGGCAAGAAAAGTTTTAGAAGACATTTTTATCAATCCCGAAATTTCCGACATTATAGGGCATAATAATAATCCATATGTAGTGAATTTGATTTTACTTAAAATATACCTATTCAGAACACTGTTAATAAGTGTAACGTAATTCAATAGGCACTAAAACCTCATATAGACACACCGGTACAATTTTATCGAAAGAATTTAACACCTACAGCTATAATGAGTTCGCTAAAATATTTTAAAACGCCCCAGCACTCCAACTTCCCAATAAAGGTCAATAAAACTGTAATTGACTTTATGTCCAAGACTGTAAGCTATTTACACAGCAAAAGCATTATTTTTACAGCTTCGTATCAACTTGTGTTACTTAAATAAATATGGGCTTAATTTTATTTGAACACTTTTTGGTTAAGGCCCGGTTTAACAATTAGGACCGAGTAATAAACCGATTTTTACCGAGCCTGTTTTAAACCGTAATTTAAGAAATAAACGTCCATGTGACCATTGATTGCGAGAAGCAATCTATTTTTGTTATGTTTTGGCAATTCCAATTAAAGATTTCTTACTTTCTTCATTGTAATTTATTTGTGTCGTATTAAATAATGCAGAAATACGTGCATTCTCACAGCAACCAACTAAAATAATCTTGTTGGTCGGTATACCATTGAAATCGTCCCGAATTTATCCCTCCTCGATACGTACACAAAAGATATTGGAAATCCATTAAGGCTCCGGAACGAATCTTAAAAATAAACATAAATAGGTACAAAAGTATTGGATAACTTTGTTCTTGTCGATAGAGTCAAAAAAGTTTTGAGTAAAGTTACTTTGTTATATAAACACACATAAAAAAGTGGTAATCTATAGATCTATGGTTTTTTGGATCTAGTATACTTCAAAATAAATAATTCAACAGAAACAAAAATAAGAAATAGACAAACTAGAAGTTTAAATAATCATTGAATTTATGAGAAATAAAAACAATGTATTGTTACTGAAGATCGCAACCATTACTGAAAAACGAAGCGGTGGTGGCTGAGTGTCGATGTACGCTTTGCAACCCAACAACATATGGTTCGAAACCTCGGCCCTGATCGATCACTTAATTTAAAAAGTGCGTGCTTCGGAAAGCACAAATCTAAGTTCCGGTTATCAGAAGCCAGCACTCCCTCATTCAACAAACAAATGACAAATTAAAAAAAGCTCGGTAAAAAAACGGTCATCTTTATATTTATTTATATCAACTGTAAGTGTATTTTATGAATTCGGTCATCCAAACTCACTTAAAAACGTTTAGAAAAAATGTACGTAATTTTATTCCGTATCTTATTTATTTTCTATTGTATAGCCTTACGGACCTTTGTGTCTTTCTGGAATCTATTTATGACTTCCCAATGTTCTTGAACTAAGTTATTGAATAAATTCGTTAATGTTAAGAAAACTTCATATAAACGTTACTCCGCAGCAATAATTTCTACCTATTCAAATGTGTTTAGGTCACTACTACCCGCTGCGTTCAAATTACGATCACAAACACGAATAACTGGATTCAAGCAAGAATGTTTGACAAATATTGAATTTGTTTGTTGGTAAAACAACAATTACACACTCAATTTCGTAGAACAAATACGGGCTTTGTACTATGGAGGTTATGAAACTGCGCCAACCCTAATTTGTATAATAAAACGAGAATAAACTGAGGCGCAATTGCTAAGCCGGAGAATAGAGGCATATTATGGAATATTTAAGCAGGAGCTGAGTATGAAACGTTTTCGGTGATCTAATATCAACTTAGGTCGGGCTGGGGGGTAATCATATTGTGAATTTAATACTCAGATGAGGTGAAATTTATTGCCAATAAATTTATAAAAAAATTAAAACTTCTTGTAACATAGTTCAAAAGTAAAAATGTACAGCGCTGATTTTACTGAAAGCTTTAGAAATGGAGTTCTAAGCTCTTGGAAAATACTTAGGGTCACTGAGAGGACTTGGCTACATAGTATTTTATTTATTTATATAGTGTTATATAATGTGCTTATTACTTATGTTGGAATGTTATAGTAATTGCGTAGCGAAACGCCCATTTCAATAGAGATTAAGAAGCCAAACTATGTAAAGTTGAAAAAGTTAAATTCAATCCATCGAAATAATGTAGGTACTAAATACATAATGACGTGTGAGAATTAGTGAGATTCCTAGATTCTTTATACAGTATTTTTTTAATATCCTAGTATGAGATGATTCGTCTACTCCACCAAGTTCGTCCACTACGTATACCTTGAACCGTAACACTCACGTCAATTCGACATCTAAAAGTTTGAATTACAGTCTTACAATTACATTACAATTGTGCTCTCGATTTTAATACGTTCTTAGCTTTACTAAATTTTAATGATGCTCCGACATGGTAGGCGAAATCTCTTGATTTCAAATTAAGTGCGCGATGAAGACGTCAAACTCTGTTAAAACTTGGAGCATGCTTGATTAGGGGGAGCCTTTGTTATGTGTCAGATTTCGCAGTCAAATGTAGATTGTAGACATGCATTTTAATGAAGAGCATTTACAATATTGCTTGTATGTGGTAGGCATGTAAGTAATCGCTGACGTCATTTAAGCACTTTACATTTTGTAAAGGAAGACAGTATTTGAAGTATTATAAACAGGTTCACACACACACAGGTGGCCACAGGTATTTTCTATTAGTCTGGGTGTTTGTGGGGTAATGATCCTCGTTGTTCTTGATTATCTAGGTATCTAGGGAGCCCTAGTTGGGGGTCAGAATCGTTATAATTTTTCAACTGGATTTTGTGTCTTGTTTCTTGTGATTTCCTTACCCATATATTTATACGTAGTCATATTTATCCGCTAGTTGTTAGTTGTTACCTTGTTTTACATGCTTTTTCTTCATAACGCCGGAAAGATATCCAATAAACATTTCTTCACATAGCCGGAGATAGCGTCACATATTGATAAAATCCTATAAGAGGAGAGAAGTTTTCTAATATCACGATACGTGCAAACTTTTGGGCCCTCACTCCACCAAAAACAAAATTGCGTTACGATGATAACCCTCTCGTAACGTCAGTATAATAAGAATATAAACACATTCTTACCTATATCTAATATTATGAAGTACTCACACTTTACGATCGAGATTTTCTGAAGGTGTACGCGTGACTTTACCGCCTTTAATATCGGCTGGGACTCCAATAACACATTTTTAAGGATTTGTGTCAGGATCGTTTTATCCAAAAGGGAAAATATTTTCGTAGGTGAACGACGAAATTAGGCTTTAAGAAATCTCCCTTTTCATCTTAAGCGACAAATTGCTTTCTGGAAAAAAAAATGGTAGCTTCATTGAAGACTTTATGAAAGAGTCGTGATGTAAGTTTATTAAGATTAAATAAGTCGACAGAATGAAAATTAACGTGAAATTCTAGGGACTCGTTTTTTATAAGAAGTTAAATACTCTATTTAAAAAAGGGTCTGATTGCTGCGAGTCGGATTATAAATTGTATAGCTATTATTTGGTATATAGTGTACAAAAAGATCTGAATTGAATTTGTACAGATATTTAGTTAGCCGGTACAAAATAAAGAATACGAACAAATTTGCCAAGTCAGGTCAGGTAGTCAGAAATTAAATAAGGTTGTAACCGTATATAGCTCAACTTCATTCCACTAATGCTACTAAAGTGACTCAGCGCACTTCGTTTAAAATTTCTAACAGGGTTATGTTACACTTAAATGTGTATCCAATAAAACGATACTAAAATCGTTCCCATTTCTAAGTGAAAATATGCCGTCACTCCAAGGAAACGAGCCGACGAATTGGCTACTAGCCTATAAAATGTAACGTCACATTCATTTGCAATTCAAGAGTCCTCAGCCTGTATTATGCCTAATAAAATTTACATATTTAAATTAAACTGAGAAATAACAAGATACTGAAGCCATCATGGCGTTTAGATTGTTTGGACTCGGGCGGTTTCCGTTAACATGTCTCTGTAAATAATACAAATTGAGTTCCGTCGGATTTGGTCAATTCCCGGAACGCGGAAACGAATTCTGGAACTGATGTGGTTATAATTGTTCGTGGTCTGTATTGTCCTCCAACTGGAAATAACTTATGTCATCATACCTAAAGTCATTGCTGTCATTTTTAACTCTACTGAAAAACTAAACCAATGAGCACTATAGTGTATAGAAGTGAAAATTTGGATTTACAGTTACTAACGATAAACTAAAACCAGAAAACGTTTTTTTACTTTATTAACTACTGTTTCGACTGTCAAAAAATCTAGTAAACATTTTACGATCAATGAAATCTCATCATATTGTAGTCAAAGAAACTCTTTCAAATCATTTATGACATGCACTTGTGCGTTATACAAAAACCTTAAAAAAAGCTTTAAAATGTTTACCACACCTTAACTAGGAAATAAAACGCGGATACTCAAATTATGAACCCATGAAAGATGAATTACAAAGGGACGTATCCAGTGGGCGCATAAAATACTCATGCAGCAACCCACTAAAACTGGGTACAATAATTTTCAGAGTTTTATTATCCAATTACGGAATGGTGTGTGATGAGGGGCAATTTTATTGCACCAGCCGACGATACATCCAATCAGAGGTGTAGCTAGGAACGTATTGTCTATCGTATAGGTAGACAGCAGTCTTTTGTTACACGTGGAATGGATACACGAAGAGGATAATATTTTGTTAATTAAATAGGAGGGTGTATACTTGAACAAGGAGGAAAGATAGGAACTGAATACCATAATTGTGGCGTCGATTTTCATTTGTGTAAGCAATAATGTAATTAAACTTAAGATAAATTAAGTGATGGAGAATGCTAAATTTTGTGGTGCTTCTGCAAAAACAAAACACGCACTAGTTGCCGTTTCAAGCCTTAAGAGAATTATCATATTATTTTAATACTTTCAAAAAGTTAAACGTGACTTTCTAAGTGTTATATTTAGGCGCGCCAGACTGTAAAGCTAGCAAATGCATTTGGAATTCACTAGCTTCAGACCAGCTGAAACTTTGACATTAACACAAACTTTTAGAAGTTTCCCGACAGTGGCATATATTTTTATCGTTTTATTAAATTATTATACGATGTTATTAATTAGTAGAGAATTTTTATGTCAATTTACAACCTTTTATGGATATCTCAACTCTCGAAATGGGTCAATTTGGGCAGTTTAAACTTTTATGAGGGTAATAAAGAGCCGAAAGAACAAACAAATAAAAGCATGGGTCTAAAACGTAATTAGAGTAATGCAGTCAGTGAATCTCGGGTAGCTGTTTTAATGTGGTCGGTGGAATAGGGCGCGTAAAGGTGCAGTGTAAGCATAGGGCAGTTGCTGAGCTTAAGGCATACGCTTAATAGTACACTGACACGTATCTAAATTAATAAATTTTGATGGCAGTACATACTGATCATATGGTTCATTTTCAGGTTATTTTCCGTGTTATTCAGGAGCTTTGAGAGTGTGTGTTTAAAAATACGGATCAAATTTAATGTTTTTATTTCATTATTCATATGTAAAATTAGACCTTCAGAATGATCCTTTAATTTAAAAATTAGTAACTGATTGTTTCACTCACGAAGTCGTTTTTTTTTTTAAATATATATGCAATTTATTGATTCACTATTTAGTTGATATATATGAGTAAGAAGAATTGATGATTCTCATTGTAAATTATGTATTGTGTTAGCTACAGACTCTTGAGAGACTGAAAGTTTGTCCTGAAAGCGTACGGGTTTATCTACTGTTTAATGAGTTACTGTGTATATGGGAGCGTCCAGTGACATTCGCTTTTAGCTTTTACCTCCTGCAAGTCACGTGTGCTAATGAATCTACTCAACTTAAAGTGGGCACGAGGGTTTGTAAATAATTTAATCAATGTGCTTACTTTGACACGTCACAAATTAAGGACCGTACAAAGGGTCCGAAAGTAACTTTGCTGAAAGATGGGTCCATGGGTTAACAAGTTAACGCTCTTTCTGGATATGTTTTTTTTAGTATTTTATGGTGATTTATTGTTGATTATCGCCACGGTGGGTGATTTCATGCTTTATGAAAGATAGTACTTGTAGTTCATAAACTATTAGAAATAAATTAATATATTAACAGACAAACATAGATTATACCTTGAGCTTGAAGCATAGAGTAGAGGTAGGTACTCTTGATTGTAAAAATCTACTCTAAGAGAGAAATTAGAAAAAAGTTTATGGATAGAAACAAAAACTGCAGGTGAAATTTTAAGGCGAAGGCTAGCATTACAATGTTACTAACACTCGATGATATAGGTATATCATAATCTGCAAGTGACAAGCGGGCTCTATCCATCATCGTTGGTGTCATCGGTTACCATCGGGTAAGACAACGATCAGATGCATGCTCGATCATACGAGTAAATCCAGGAAACCCTTGCGAAGCTAGATACTTTATCGACGGAATCAAAAAAATTAAAAAGCCATTTCTGACCAAAATTACGTACTTAGCACTTATTTAGTTTGCCATAGAAGTTCCTAAAGTTATCAAACTTTTGCTATCTAAGTAATTATGTACTAAACAAAATATATCCAATATTTTGTTTAGTACATAATTACTTAGAATCGTTCTAAACATTGCTATTCTTTAATTTTTGTCATCACTTCTGACTGCCTTATTTAATCCTCAATTAAGATGGCTTTGTAAAAGTGATATTTTTATCAACTCGTAGGCACTTTGGCGACGAAACGTCCATTCATCTTAGTAAAGGTTTTACAGCGTATTCAATTCTTAAAAGCAATTTTTCCGTATACATTTTCATTTGCTCCTTTGAAAAAGTACCCTACTGAGCACTTTATTCTTTTAACCGCCACATAAATTAATTATCCCGCAGTTCTTTTCCAAAGAGCTCCATTAACCTTATTGTAGGGTCTGCGCCCTGCAAGTCACCATAGTAATGAATTCCGGGGTTAGCACACGTGAGTTCGCAACAGTTACTGGAAATAGGCAGTGGTGACGTTTTGCACAAATAATTCAATCGGAGAGGAAAAATTGTATAGCGAAGCTGGACGTCTACTACAAAAAACGATAATCAATATAATTATGGTTGTAATTATCGTCACGTTCATAGTAACTTTATACTTATGTTTTTGACAAAGTTTGACAATTATTATTGTTCGTGTAATCTTGTAGTAGGCGTCTTGAATTAACCGCCACTGTTACTCCTACGCTCAATGCATGCGCTTATGCGCGTGAGTCATCGTACCCTAGGTCCTTGATATGCCTTCTTGCCTCCAATATGAAGGACTTGAGCCTAGAAGAACATTTTATTCATGATCTACAATATACTAATTTAATTTATTTGTTTTCGAATACATTCCTAGTTAAATATTTATATCCACATGACACAAAATTGCGCGTGCTAATTGCGTGGCCATTCCGTTGAGTGCATCATTTTTAACCTCAGGCGATAGCAGACATTTTTTTTGTTCATGCAATTGAATAACGAGATAAACATGTTGTTTGACTGATGGTAAGCATCTGTTTTCAGGTGCTCCCACCTGCGGTGCCTTCATTGGCGGCCATAGGGTAATAATCCATATTCTTTATGGAGTTTGAGTACTGATCGTCTTCAGTGGCGGCAATTGAGACGATTTTTAGTCCCAGTTAGGCGACAGTCGGTAAAAGTTGGTTTTATTTTGGAATAAGGCACTAACGGACGGAAATTGATGTTATTGCCTCAGAGATTATAGCTGTAGTTTACTAGACGTGCTATTT
Source organism: Campaea margaritaria (assembly GCA_912999815.1). Taxonomy (NCBI): domain Eukaryota; kingdom Metazoa; phylum Arthropoda; class Insecta; order Lepidoptera; family Geometridae; genus Campaea; species Campaea margaritaria. The sequence continues at coordinate 6,600,573 of OU538800.1, forward strand.
GGTGCGCTGGCGCTAGTTTAATGGCGCTGGATGTATCAACTTAGATTTATTTCTACATATAGTGTACTGTGCTTGGTGGTGTTAAACAAATGGATTCGTGGAAAGCTAGACTTGTTAGAACATTGCTTTAACGAGTAACACGGTACGAGCGCGGGACTTTATTACTAGTTAGCAAGCGTAAAGTTATTTACAGTTTTTCCTAATAAAAAAGCAAGAGTTCGATGTAAAACTAGCCAGACATGTGAGTTCCTGTCACGTCTAAACTTTTAGGGATTCGGAAAAGGTTAAGATATTAACATAAAGTCACAGTGATTTGATTTTGACGTGATTTTATGTTTCTATTTGGGGGTGTTAAATATTGAGCAAAATTTTCAGTGAAGAAAAATGTAGGCACTGATTTTTACGTTTGAGAAACGTACCGAACACATTTATTACATTCATGACTTGTCACGTACGACTTGTAAAATAACCTGCAGTTCTTCACAGACTCTTCGGTTAACTTATCATGTACTGTGATATTTTTCCTCTCCGTTTTGCTTTTGTTTTAACCGAATGCTTTATTTTGAATGAAAAAATCATATCACCATAAATAGTAGATTGTATCACAAGGGAACAAAATAATGTATTTACGGCGGGAGCGATTTTTTTAATCCAGAGCGAAGCGAAGGATTCTATAGTAGATTCCCGAGCGTAGCGAGGGAGTCAAAGTACTTCGCTCGAGGTTAAATATTTTTTTTACCGTGTGGTTAATTATTCTATCATTTTAAAAATCTGATTACTAGTTTAATTTCACGAATATTATTATTCTTATATCATTAAAAAATGATTCATCTTTATTCATAAAAGTAAGCAATCACTTCATCAATATTATGTTACGACGGTGTCACGTTAAAATATCGCCCGTAAACCAACTTTACAGACAACCATTTTTTTTTTTAATTTGGATAGCCAATGCCACGTCGGCACGCGCTGTTTATTGCCGGCCAGGACTTTATTGAAGCGAATTGCGTTCAAACTTTTTAATTAAACAGTGTTCCAAATTCAAAACTCATTTCGTCACTGTTATTAAGTACGCGGAAATGACCCACTTTGCTCGCACTTACCGATGACCAAAATGCCTCTTTTCGAATAGATGGGATGAAATAGTAGATTACAACTTAACTTTTTCAGTCATATTATATTCGTTCTTTTTGCGTTGTTTTTAATAGTTATTCTAGGTAACGCGCTTTATGGTCAACTACGGTGGGACTAAAAATAACAAAAAAAAAATACAAAAATAGAAACTGACAATTGAGGAATTTCTTCAGATCTTTCGGAAATATAAAAATGTCCCCAAGTTCTTTCATCATTTTGACAGCATCTGTCCTCAACAAAGCTTTATAAAGCTGTCGACAGACGAACCCGCGAGACTGACAGAGAAACGACCGCGACCTAGCTGGTGCGAAGCTAAAAACAGACAAGGGACTCACTGGCAACTGGGAAGTCAAGACCAGAATCGTTTGAAGATTTCCATTTGGCGTTGTAAGCACTGTCAGTTTTGAAATTCGTCTACTGTTTTTCGGGTTTCATGAGTTCCTTTGCTATACATCTAGAACGAGAAAAGCGCGAGTAGTATAGCGACCTCCACCTATGTAGTCGATATCATAGATGTCAATATTTATTTTTACAAGCATTTATTATTTCACTGTGCCAGCAGGTGTGTTTTTAGGTCACAATTTAAACTAGTTTCCGTTGATCAGTTGGGTTGAAATTATGCATGTGTATCAATTTCCGATCACATCAAAATATTATGGCGACAATAACCTAATCTGATGGAGATGGAAGGTTGACAACTTACTCCTCAAGTAGTAATAGATTTGATTGATTTATCAGCTCACAGTACCGTATAAATTTTCTATAAAAGTTTGCTAGACAATAAATATATCTTTATAAAATAAATTAGGCTAGCGTTGACCACAAAATCACCTGGACCATGTCACAGGTACTAAACACGCCGATCCTCGAATGGAATTTCTTGGTTTATGAAATCAACAGTGGGGGGTTATGCAGTATATTCAACTATTATACAATTAATTAAATAGGTAAGACAATAGTCTTAAGGGGATTTATGTTGGATTAACAGTAAATTGATTTGCATCGTAATTATTTCCTGATCTTGTCTTACGTAATTACGTTTAGCACTCGTAAAAGCTTAGAGAGAGCCTCTTTTACGAATACTATTTATGTTGGTGAATTGGTATGCAAATTCATACTCTCCTTTGCTGTAGATTGAGAAGTAAGTAAATTTAGGAATAACTTCACTTTCGACGGCGAAACTACCCGAATTTAATGGGAAATTATTTTAACAACCTTACAGTATTTTTTCAAACAGTTTCACAGTACTTTAATTACTAGTACGGGTCTAAGAATAAATGTAAACAAATGTTCCCAACCTCGTTGGCCACGAGTTACTACAAGGAATTTGTTAGTCATTACACCATTAGGTACGGCACAAACAAAAATAGCCACGACCATTTTAGAACAAGCCGGCAGATGTACAAACTAGTAATTAATAAAGGATAATGAAATTACCTTAATAGTTACGGTCCCCAGCCAAGGGAGTGGTTACGACATCAATCATTTTCTCATCCACTTTCTGTCACTTCGAATTTTGATAGTACGATGATGGATCGCTGCCACACATTGTTGCTTGGGATACGTTCACTTGAAATAGTTGATAAAATGAGCTATTTATTAAAATCACAAACACACAAACTGTGTTCCGTCTCTGGGTGTGTGTTCAAACTGTGTCACAATAGTGTGTTCCGGTTTGAAGGGCACTGTTTCCAGCGAAAGTACTGGGCATAATTATGATACTTTAGAACCGATGTCTTAGGATGACGAACGTAGTGCAGGGTCCCGCAAAATTATATATTGTAAAGTTCTGGGTGGCGCTCTAACTGTTATGGGCAGGCGTAGCGCCAGGGGCCCAATTCTATAACTTAGAGTAAAGCAACACGCCATTGACATACTATCGACACACTACAGACATTATATTGCCACTGTTGCAAATTTGGCATTCTGCGAAAACTCCAATGGTGTCTCAGTAGTGTGTCGATTGTGTGCCTGTGGTGTGGCTGTTGTGTGGCATAACAATAGTTTTCAGTGTGGCTAGCAAAAATAATAATTTATAGAATACCAAATGTCAATAACTATCCTATTGAGACACTACCGACACACAATTGATAGGTTAGTTATATTATATTATTATAGAATATTATTATATATTATTATAGTTATATTATTATAGAATTGGGCCCCAGGTCAGGTGGATGATATGTTCTTTTCGTTACTCAGTCAAATAAATAAAAAATTACTGACTGAACTGAAAAGTTATGGGCGGACTTTCATCGCTCCGTGCCGATGTCACAGTGGTCCAGGTTTTTATCAAATCATAGCACTCGTAAAGCCATACCAGAGCATTGACAAACTCTGACACCTGATGCTGGACTACTTTATTAGACAAGCGCAAATTTATACAGTCGCATGTAGAATCGTAAAACAATGAACGAGTGCTCCTTCTACCATCAAATATGCAATCTAAATCATACCAGAAAAAAATATTAAAACCGGAACTTTAATATGCATGACGCGGTTACTAGTCTAGAGTAAAGTAATGAATAATATTGCAAAAAATAATGGGAAATTAAATCAACGACTCTCATTTCTCCCCTTCCAACGTTTCGAACACAAATGTGACTGCGTCACTGCACTTGTCTCTTTTGTCTGCGTTCCTTTCAAGAGTTTCAAGTCCCAAGACACGGTTGTCTACCGGCGGATAGATAAATTTAATTTCGACGACTGCGTACACTCAACGTAAGTATAAATCAAAGTTTTTTAAGTCTCAGTTTACGATAAAAGAGAACTTGTCGACGTGCCTGGCGGCTAAGGCGACGGGACAAAACGAAGAAAATGAGATTTCTCCCACCGTCTAGAAATGCTTAAGAAATTGTTCGAGAATTGCGCACTGTTGTTGTTTATAAATAAATCATGAAAAGTTGTGTAAGGTACAGTCATAGAAAAAGAGGCAGTAGCGCTACTTAAACTGAAGTAATACTTCAGTAATATAGCTAATAAATCAGCTCGTGATCAACATGTGGCATTTAGAATACAGCTAGCCTATTGGGCACTCTGTACAAAAACTGTAAAAACTACGAGTACTGGTTTTATTAGTTCCAAACCAGAATCAATATTACAAAGAGAAAACACGTTTATCAAAAGCACAAGTTCATTTACGTTAATTAACAGAAAGTACTAGAACAGTTGAGGTGTAAATTGTCGATAAAAAGTTCTGTTTGCAGCCGTTATGTAAATTTGTGAAAACTATTGATTTGTATGGCTGTGCCTATCACATAACCACCGATGTATTTCATGCTTGTGGATTGCAGCCAATGGTTCCGGTAATCGGACAAAATGGTCAATTAGTTGTGAAATAGCGGCCGCAGTGGACGGTCAGTGGTGACGCGCAGCTTACGCCCTCCGCACACTCGACACTTTCTTATCGGCGACTATATATCAGTGACCAAGGCTTTAGCAATCGCCTGGTATTATCTCGACGAACGCTAATGTATTTTATAGAGTCTGTTTTTCAATCGCGCTATGCGAATTTTCGCGAAAATATAGAAATTATTTAAGCATTTGACAGAGTGTAGGAACTCTACTATAAAGTATTCTTTGGTATAGGGCGGTAAAGTCTCAAAATCTCTGGCCACTAAAGTATCGAGTGTGCGAAGGGAGCAACCGCCCGCGCCCGTTGGAAAAATGAACCTCTCATGAAATTTAATGTGGAAATGTCTTGAAACGACGCCAAACCCGAGCTTGAATTATTTATGATCTGCTATTTTAATGGCGTCGCCGTTCATTCATTACAGTAAGAGTGTTTCTTAATTCCGAATGCGAACGGCTGCGTCTATGTCATTGTGCATGCGGCATTCGACTTATTTGTTATTGTGATGCTAATCATTTCGCTAACGTACTTTAATATTTAAATATGTGCATAATATTCTTAGAATTCGACTTAATACCGACGACACCTTACGGCGTAGACTTTGGGCGTTAAATGGGAACACGAAAAATGGGCGTTTTTAGCTGTAGCATCGTTATGACTGGTAGAGTTAGTCAGCTTCGACAGTGTAGTCACCCAGTGTGCACCAGACGATTTTAGAATCATAGGTGTCGATTTATTCAAACGCCCTCGAAAGGTTGTTTTGCTGAACGCTTTCCAGTCTTGTTGGCTCACTGTGACACAGAAGTGGATTTAATTAAAGGCAGAAGCCTCATAAAAAATGATTGCCCTCCAATATCTTGAATCGAAAGAAATGGCAAAAGCCGTTCCGTCTCTCAAAAAGCTAGCAGAAGGAGGTAATAAAAACAAGGATACGAGAAATCCTTTAAAGCCAACGCACAGGTTTATGATGCAGTCAACAAGCTTTGCAGGATTTTCTCGACTGACAACCGAAGCTATTTACGAAAAGCGCCGGGGAAAATTTAAGAGACATAAAATTAAATGTTTATTTTGTAATTTATCAACGTGAATGTTAAATGGGTTGGTATTTAAATTGTGAATTTAATTTTTTGTTTGGAATGAGACTCTAGCACCTGGCAATCCATTTACATCTAATACATTATTATATTATGTTAATAACGCGGCTTTACCCGCGGATGAAAATGATTCCAAACCTTATTGTATCAAACTCCGTTCAGCTCTTTAGACGTGATTGAATGACAAATAAATAAGCAAAAATGTAGATAAATGTATGTAATGTAGATTTTATGTCATAATCACACATCATCATATCAGCCCACTGCTGAGCACGAGTCTCCCCTCACTTTCGTAAAGAAGATTAGGCTATAATCCACCACGTGAGGTCGGTCCGGATTGGTGGATAACATACCTTCCAAAATCACACGCCAGTTTATAAAAGAAACATCAAGAGCAATCAATCCATTATTCTCATAAGTGATAAAATTACTATTGCATTTGTGTAGGAGTTTAGACTGAACACAATTTTATAGACTAAACTGCGCAAAGTCTTTTCCAGCGTTAGGTAAGGGCGCCCATTGTCGAACACAATCGTCGTAAATCAACCGCCCACGCAATAGGCTACCATTCTACCATACTGTCCGTGGTTCTCCACCATCAGTACTAGCTTTCTCGTAAACCTATCAATGGTAACTTATAAAGTGCACAAAGGCGCAGGCGTCTATGCAATAAAATAAATAAGCCTTTATCAGTTGCGAACGTCCGAACGCAAATACAGATGTCAGCTATTCGAGGATACTGTCAAACATTGAGCCCAAAGTTATTTATAGGAAAGTGCATGTCCAGTAACTTACGCTCCGAAACTATGTAGGAGTTGACAAATATATCGTCGGAGCAAACAAATCCTATATTTGGCAGCCCTACTGAAACTCGCAAACATACTTACTAAGGCTTTCTAACTTTGCTGGACTTAAAATAGTTTTTTGGAGCGGAAACGGACAAATAAAACTAGTTATTTAAACTGTTAGCACATTATATCTAAATAAATAACTTGGTTACGAATCCAAGTATATGGAAGCGCTGTGAAGTCGACACGGCAGCGGTGGCACGAAAATGTTGTATAAACAACGTCATGTCTGTCACCCTGGACCGAGGTCACCCTTCTGAATAAATAACGCTTAAGCAAAGTAAACTCAAACAAAAGTAAATTTATTCACCAAATACGGCGATTAATACACGATCCCGCGACAGATTTATATTTGTGGTCGGTGTCGAAAACGTATAATAATAAATACGATTATCCTACTGTTAGACAATGAAAACTAAAGAATTTATTATTAGGAGTATTTCTTAAAAATCTATTATGAATTTGGGTACATATAGACTACCATAATATAAACATATCGACTAGTAACATCGCGGCTTCCGATGTAGGTTCTTCTAAGATATAAGCTCCTACATCAAGTTGGCTCAGATTAAATTGAAGCATCACTTAATCTCCTTACACTTTGTTCCGAACGCATTCCATCAGAAAGTGGTATACGTCTTCTACTAGTTATGAGTAATAGACAGAGCGAAAACACTGAAACATCCAAACAAAGGAGTAGTAAAACAATAAGGCACTTTGTCCTCAAATCTACTCAATAACTAGAGCTTTGTTTAAACAGATATTATAATGAATAATGGCAATAATATTGTTTTTACTTCACAGTGACTAATGTTCAAATGGTGCAAAGCCAATAATGAATTTGAGAGTCGGTTCCTTAACCTTACATAGGAACTCACTCAAGGACACATTTATGGAAGGTTTTCTCAAGAGAATACCTTGAGCCAACTTAAAACACCGGCTAAACGTACTTTGCAAGACTAAATAGTTTAGTCCGAAGCAAAATTTTATTAAATAACTCGCCGGTTACATAATAAAGTCTTCCTTCAGGATAAACTTCATTACTATAACTTCATTGCCTGATGGGAGGTAGCTGAAACAGTCGCTTCCGGAGTGCGCTAGCGCTTGCCGAATGCGGAACTTCAATTTCCTCTAGTTTGCTATTTCATTTTCCTTAAAACGGAGGCCTCGTGACGAACCAACGTTTTCCTAGTCTAATTTTTAATGTTTATGGAATGTAAGCAATATGGCAGTAATCTTAGTACTGAAATTGATATTTTTTTAAATAAATACCGGAAGGCTACAATTGATTTAATTATTTTAATAGCTTCTGTTAATCAACATGCATGTCATTCAAAATAACATGTCCATTTTACTACCTACATTAAAACTGTCACGGACATCTCCAAGTAAACCGAAGTATAAAAAATAACAGATAGAGTTATGTCGGATTTACTACGAAAACGGCAAGTAAATAATAAATTCAACATAACGCACTACATCTTGCTAAAAATAACAAAAGGCAGTGAGGTGAAATCGACGGTTGTTTATACGAACTTCACAAAGCTAATACAAAACTACTGAACAACCTTATTTGTTCCAAGAAGAATAACAAATTCTAACAACCACGACCGCATCAGAGAGGGGATGTTATCGTAGGGGCCAAAACAAACAAAATTTTAATAGTCTGGGGCGTACTGGGTGATAAACTTACTTAAAAAACACCAAACAGTATGATGACAAACGTTATAAACTAAATAGTTGGGATGTGCTGGAAAAAAACTTCCACAAAACTCATTTAAGATTTGACTCGCTTTAAATTATATTGAAAAAATGACTCATTATACTCGCGTTATGGAGGACTAATTTAGTTTTTTTTTTAATAACGAAACTCGATTGCAAACGAAACTGAACCAAACAAGCTGTAGATTTTTGTATTAGCAATGTGAAATTTAGTCGTATGCATTGCAGTTTGAAGATAAAATGAAATGCCTAATTCGCCAGAGAGATTTCGTTGTGATTTCGTCGGTAGGTCTGAAACATTTTTAGGGTCAAAGCAACTCACGACTGGCGGTTAAGCGTATTTTGGAATGGTCTTTCCTAGATCCATGTTCAAGAGTAGAGAACTACCTAACGTAAAAATAAAAACCGCAGCTGCAACGAGTAATTAATAACGATATTAGCTTCTTGTCTACAAGGGCTTAAAACAAACATATTTTTACAGCATATGTTGTTATTTCTATGAACATTGTGTTGTTTAACGAAATATAGATTAAACATTCCAGAAATTTCTCATAGGATACACATGTGAGTCAAAAGGTCGTTTAAAAATGACGAAGGAATCTTCCGCATTATATGAATAGTCTCTGAAAGGAATGCATGAACGTCGTGTTTGAAATCTTCACGACTTTACGTCATGACCCTTGTATCTATTTATGTTAGTGATGGAATTCGATTCAGTAAGCTGAACGTAGGTCAATCTAGGTTGGCTCTTAATATTTTTTTATAGAATAGGTTTATTGAGCTTTGGGATAATTACGTGCTTAACTCAGTAAAATTTATTGAGAGCGAAAGTTTTTTTTTTTTTATTAACCACGTTTGTGGTTGCACTTGCACAAAAAGCACATTTGGAATATTTATAATATCGATTGATTTTGAGAGTAATTTTATATTATGTAAAATCTTGACGTCGTTACCTTAAACATTCTTTGGCCACGACTAAACGTAGGAAATCTCTTAACTTTCCTCAAGAACTTAAATCTGAATACTCCTGAAATCTAAGTAAACACAACAAATCACGATTTTAGCAAAACGTCCGGGCTTTAAGGGAGCACTGACTTATACAAAGAAGAGGATTATGCCGTAATCTCGGCCGGCTATGCCGAGACACGTCTCGAACCCACATTAAACCCGCATTAGCTCTCCATCGATTACAAACTTGACGTTTTGGGAAAGATTCTGTGTGATTTTCACGGGAATATGTCATTGAAATTGTTGGGAAATATGGGGCGGGTTGGAGCGAAGCGCAAGTCTAGTGGATGATGTATTGGTTTTGGTTTTACCCGTAACCTGAAAATGTTTGATGGTTTTACAACACGCTAACGGGTTGACTTGTCTTACTCAACGGGGAAATCAATGAATTATTTATTTTTGCATCCTTTTCTTCATTTAAATTATTATATTTTAGTCAATGTCTCAATGCTTAAATGGAACGTTTTAATTACCTTTATTTCTTTTTATCACACTGGCTAAGGAAGGGTTTATTTAATAATTTTTTTTTGTTGTTTTAATTATTTTTAACTGTTTTTCAGTTTGCTGTAATCAATGCTGTTAACAGTGCGTTATTGCGTAAGTTGTTCTTAGCCGTTTTCTATCTTAGAATTTCGATGTTTTCGTGCATGTCGTATGTCGAATGATATGATTTGTGATTTTTATTAATTAACAGTTCGAATGATTGCAACGCCTACGATTATTCACCAAAGTTATTTTACGCGTTGCAATAATGTCTATTGGTATTTAGAGTACTAGGACCACATTAAGGGGTAATACTTCTGTCGGGATTGGTCAGTTCGGTTACGTAATGAAATTTGAAAGATCCCGTATTCAGCAAAACTCTTTGCCCATTCACTTAGAACTGTTTATTTTAGTGATTGGCACCTAGCCTGTTCCAATATCTTCACTATTATCTTACAAAATGTCTACTTCAGCCGAATTGGAATGGCTTGTTCTGTAGAATTTAGAGTAGGCATTTATTCAAATAAAAGCCCTTTCGTTCAATATTGAACAGAATTTTGATAGTACATGGCTTCGAAATGGTTCATGTGTTGACATTTAAGGTAATTGAAATTGGTAACAAAATAGAATGGAATAGAACTGTTAAAGGCAAACCAGAATAAGAAACAAAAACCAAACTGCCAACTTAATCGTATGTAGTCGGAGTCACGCAATGCCTACGACTGTATTTCACGATTTAAGTTTGATCGCAGTCAGGATTTTTGTTTATCTAAATACCAGCACCGGTCCGCGGTTTCACACATGTTAACTATTATCTCAAAGAAACTGTATTTTTTTATGGCATAATAAGTTTTCTATGTAAAAATACGATACCATGAAAAAATATCTGAACAAGAACTCTATCGCACTTTTACAAAAGCCTGAACTTTTAAGCCCACACCGTATGAAAAGCGATTTCGGCGGCACTTGACTGGCAGCGCGTCCAGCACAAAGCAATGAAAGCAGCTTAGACCAGAGAAAGGGGATTAGAGTATAATCTGCGGGGTGACACACGCCCGCGGCGAGCTGCCGGTTTAGTGTGCGCTGCGCCTTAGTTAATGGTGAGACAGTGACTTAGGAAGTTTAAGTGAACTTTGGACATTTCCTGGTGAAGTTTTCTATTTTGTTACGTCGTAGTTACGCCTAGTTATACTGTTTAGGTTGGTCTAGGTTTAGTTGACAGGCGGCTCCCTTTTTTAAACCTTAACTTAAGGTATGTAATTGATGATTATTTGTGTGCAAAGTTTTTAATTTGAATTTGAACTTATTAATAAAAAAATATACTTATGTCATTTAGTTCTGCTTATTTATTCTTTGATACTGCGCAGTACAATGTTGTGTTGCAAAATATTTACCAAGCATTAAGTAGAATAGAATAGAATAGAAAACTCTTTATTGTATACCAGAAACAAAAATAAACACAGTACAGAAGAATAACAATAAGTAAACAAGGGTAGTACAATGTGCGGTCTTATCGCTGAAAGCGATTTCTTCCAGACAACCTTTGGATGGACAGTAAAAACGAAGTACTACTAAGTAAATACTTATTTTTATGTATACAGTGTTTTTTATTAAATCAATAACTAGCAGCGCCCCGCGGTTTCACCCGCATATACTAATATCCCACAGGAACCGTTGATATTACGCAATAAAAATGTCTCCTTTATTCCTATAAAATATTCTGTTCTATTCCAGGACTTAAAGTACCTAGTACCTTAGTACCTTATATGCCTAATTTCATCAAAATCCGTCGAGCCGTTGCAGCGTGAAGAGGAAACAACCACACACAAATACACACACTTAAAGTTTATGATTAAAGAAATACTTAAGTTTACCTTATGACATCTTTAAGGTGCCGTGTCTGCAAGTGTTCTCTGATCTGTAACAAAAACAATAGAGTTTTGAATACATAGCTTATGAAATTAAAAATTGCTTGCATTTTTTTTTACAGTTAAGTAAGATGTGGTAAAAGAAATGTATAATTATATATTATGAGAATGAGGAATAAGACTAACTTTAAGGGTTGGAAAATAGACACAATTTTAACTGACAAAATCAATTTGTAACGCGTCACGATTATATGCATAGATCCTAATCACTAATAAGGATTCCCTATTTCTGGTGTTTCAGAAACTTTGAGCACCATTGTCCTACAAAAACCCAGCCTAAAAATATTCCAAAGTTATTTTTAACAGCGGTTAAAGTAAGCTCAATTGTAGTTTGTTCATAATAGATAGCTCAATAACTGGACGATAAAATAGGAATAAAAGTATCGTCAACACAACGAGGAAGGCATGCGTCAAGTGATTATGGACTGAGTCACCGGTCAGCCGTGAGAGTTTGTCCAAACACTAGTCAATGCTAGGGTTGACACTGTTGAGCTTTTACCATACAATCACTAAACATCTTTTTTTATATTTGACTGAATGACGAGGAGTGCTTGTCGTTCACTTGCTGTTAAGCGCTACGCTTGCCCATAACAGTTACAGTGCCACCCACAACTTTGCTTTGCATAAACCTGCGCGGCACTGCACTGCGCTCGTCATCCTGATACGTCGGCTCTAAAGTCTCATATGCTCAGTAATTTCGCTGGAAACAGCGCTCTACAAACCGGAACACAGTAATGTTTGCACACTACTGCTTGGCCGATGAATATCTGGTGGTCCAGGTGGTCTCTTGCGAATCAGGCGAACGACTTGCTTGTCTCATTACTCAGTACAAAAAACTTTATTTCAGATAAAGTATATTTTACTAACAGTGCCTCGCGGTTTCACCCGCGTTAACTGTTTTCATCCCATAGGAACCGTTAATTTTTACGGAATAAAAAGCATTCAATGTTCTATTTCGAGTTTTTTTAAGTCCATGTTTAGCTGTTACTGTCTATTTGCTACTAGGAACTTCAAATGCCATCTATTTCTTACGTACAATAGTACCACCCCTGGACAAACGACAAATTGTCCATAAAAGGACTCCACCCACATACGGGAGTATTGACTTACAATAAAAGTCACATTTCTCTTAATGGACAAACACCTTCACTAAGTGACTGGACAAATTGGGACCTTAATTAAAGGTTAAAACAGAATTTAGACATTTTAACAAGCAATTTGTTACAACACGAGACAGCATTTATTTAAAAATATAACAGGTTGAAAAAAGCTTTTGTTTTAGAAAAATAAAGATCGGGTAAGATAAGCGTTGGTAGGCTAGTGGGAGAACGTTCACCTTCCAAGAAGAGGGTTGTGAGTTCAAATCCCAGTGCCGGCACGTCACTATGTGTTTTTTGTAAAACATATGTACGTAATTATCACTCGCTTTTCAGTGAAGGAAAACATCGTGAGACCTACATACCTACCCGAAAATTATTTCAGAGGTTTTTATGTTATCCACCAATCTGGATCGGGCCTCCTTGGTGAATTATCGCCTAATCCTCCCCACGAAAGTGAGGGGAGACTCGTGCTTAGTGTGGTCGATAGGATTTTTCCAAAATTTACGCGAATGAAGTTACGTTAGTAACAATGTTAGTGGATAACACGTTAAATCCACAGTCTTTATCATTGTTCTAATGAAAACCCGTGACGGAACGAAGCGCTGCATAAGTTATAATTTCTACATCAACTACGCCGACATGACGTCAAATTACCAGGTACTTGTTAGCAATTTACCCGACAGCATGTCATATTGAAAGGTAAGTAATTGCTGTTAATTGTGTGTTTACTTGCTTGTTACAAATAACACAGCTATAGAAGTTTAGATGATGCATAGAAGCTTTCTACGAAGCTTTTTAAACCATTAAATAGCTAGTATAAATGGATGAGATTACGCTAGGAGCATTTTCTACCAGTTAACCACCCATAGCGAAGGCGAGAGGGGTATAGGAGTGCATTAAAAAATATTACGCAAAAAATAAATTAAATCATAACATATAAGAAAACCTTTATAAATAATTTCATTCATTTTAATTGTGTGATAATAAGTGGTTTAACTGTGATGCATTTTTTGAGCACTTATCTGTATATGTATTCTGGATCATTGCAGATTACAATATATATTTTTAATCAGTACCTACCCAATTATGTTCCAGGGTAAATAAAAAACATAAGAAAAACAATTCAAAAGTTAAAGCGGTTTTACAAAGATATTAAAAACGAAACAAAGATATTATGAAAATTATCTCACAAGGATACGAAAATGTGCAAAATTATTTCTTCCCCAACTCTATAAATACTTCGATCGGGGAAAAGCCAGTATGGCATCGGTTGTTTCATTATTCATATTTCACGGGACAATCCTCCATTCAGCATTGTAGATCGATTAATCACATAATGGACGAACTGCAGTAAAGTCTGCAAGAGTAGCTAGAAAAGCTATGGTCTAAGAGGAAATTTCCTTTAAATTTACTAATCACGAAAACTGTTCGTTGTCCATCTGATATTAAGAAACGAGGACTTTGTGTACGACTATTTCGATGCGCTATTTCAATACGGTACACAATAACAACGTATTAATAAAATAGGTTAAAACGTAATGTATAGGTTTAGGATGTGAGTTTTATTAAGTTTTGTAAGATCATGGTCCTCATAGTTCATGATTTCCAAGATATAAGAAAGATCTAGTTAGGGGTCAGAATAATATTATGTATGTAATGATGACGCATTTTTTTTTATTTTACTGAATGACCGTTCAACTGAAGGTAAGCGCTACACCTACCCATAACAGTCACAGCACCACAGAACCCTGCATTGTATAATCCTACGCGGCACTGCACTGCGCCCGTCATCCTGAGACATCGGCACTAAAGTCTCATATACCCACTAATTTCGCTGGAAACAATGCCCTCCAAACCAATAATGTAATGTTTGAACACTACTGCTTGACGGATAAATATCTGGCAAAGGTACTGGTACTTCCCCAGGCGGTTTCTTGCAGAAGGGGCCTTCCACTACTAAAGAAAAATATATGCACCTCTTCTAACGCCTGGATATACAAATGAGCTTTCGTGACTATAACACATAACTTCTCTAGATTTACATCCACAACGGTTTCTGAAGTCAGAAAACCATTTCTTTGATGGTAAAGTCTATCGAATGGTATCTAAGATTATCTTATTCATTGCCAAATGATTTATCAGTTATCGGCAACAGCTTTGTATCGTTTCAACTAAACCGAACGGTTACGAAAGTAACATTTCAACATGCCGCTGCCTGGTCGAGAAAAGGGAGAAAGGATCGACTGACTCACCCGTGAATTCCTTGTAAAGCTTCTTCGATAGTAAAATGGGTGGCTGGTTTCGTGGGCGAGTTGTCTTTCTCAACCATTTATGTTGAGGTGCGTTGATTTTGCTGATTTTCCTATATATGTTGAGGTTCTATGCTTGCGGAAAGGATTGCGGCGAAACAGGCTAACTGGAGCACTATTGATCGGCAAAAACTATCCTTCCTTGGATCCGCGATGTTAACGGTAGCGAAGATGGACGCGCAAGACAATGTCGTCATAGGGCATCTGTCAGTCGATCGGGATGTGGCGTAGGGAGGGAGGATACGGGTAGGTGTACCCTCACATGAAAAGATTGACGTTTAAGTATGACATTCGTACCCTCCATTTACAAGTTGAATGCTGAGGGCTGAATTTACATGTGATTGATGAATTCGTAGGCGTACATTGCACAATAAACCTACCATACCGCCCCCCAAAGAGCTACCTAGCTCTTTCAATTAATTAATATAAGTTGAGGATGAATCTAAAATTCTGTGGTGAGGTTCGAGATCAAAAATGGTGAGCCTCTTAAGTTGAGATTCTAAGTGGAAATTCTAAGTTGAATTTCCTAAGTTGAGTTTCAAACTTGATAAACTAAGTTGATTTTCTAAGTTGATTTTCCAAGTTGAGTTTCAAAGTTGATAAACTAAGTTGATTTTCTAAGTTGATTTTCCAAGTTGAGTTTCAAAGTTGATAAGCCAAGTTGATTTTCTAAGTTGATTTTCCAAGTTGAGTTTCAAAGTTGATAAGCTAAGTTGATTTACATAATAAAATTTAAGTTTAAAGTTGATATTCGACTATAGATTGGCACATGGCATCAAAGGACAAAGTTTCACTGTTGGCCTAAGAAGCGTACCAGATGAAGTTCTGAGCTCAACGACTCTCACCGTACCATCTGTACCTGGGCAGGTTCGAATGACGCGAGCCTTTCGCCATTGAAGCGGCGGCAAGTTGGGTTCCTTGATTAGTACTAGATCGCCTGGCTGCAAGTTCTGGGACTTGTGGAACCATTTGGGACGCTGCTGGAGAGTATGAAGATACTCTGCTTGCCAACGCCTCCAGAAGTGTTGAGTGATTTGGCGAACTAGTTGCCATCGCTTCAATAAGCTTAAGTTCTCTTGGCATGAGTCCTGCTCTGGCAGGGCAAGAAGAGGTTGTCCAATAATAAAGTGGCCGGGCGATAAACTCTCGAGCTCAAGGTCGTTCGGGTCGTTGGTGACCGAAAACATTGGACGAGAATTTAGCGCGGCCTCGACCTTTGAAAAGACCGTGGCGAGCTCTTCGAAGACGAGAGAGCGGTCGCCGATGATTTTACTTAAGATGAGCTTCGCGGATCTAACTGCGCTCTCCCATAGGCCACCCATGTGCGGGCTAGCCGGGGGATTGAAATGCCATGAGATTTGATGTCCGACCAAGGATTTTTGTATTTCAGTCTGGGATTCACGTAGAAACTTTGAAACCTCTTTAAGATAGTTGCACGCGCCTATAAAATTCGTACCGCAGTCACTGAACACGTCGCTCGGGAGACCTCTGCGGGATACGAATCTGTCAAAACAGGCTAGAAAAGCGGCCGTTGATAGTTCAGAAACTATTTCTAGATGACAGCATTTGGTGGTGAAACATACAAAAATGCACATGTAGGCCTTTACGCTTTTAGCATTGCGCATGCGGGAAGTCTTCAGCATGAAAGGTCCAGCGAAATCCACTCCGACCCTTTGAAATGGTCGGCACGATGTGACTCGGCTTGCCGGCAAGTCGGCCATGAAAGGTTCAATGGATTTAGGCCGCAAACGATAGCAGCGCTGACATTGAAAAATACGATTTCGAATAACCCTACGCGCAGACAGGATCCAAAATTTGCGCACGAGCAAATTCAGAAGTGTGTTTATACCAGGATGTTGGAACATCCGGTGGTAATGATCCACTAAAAGATGTGTGACGTGATGAGATTTTGGGAGCAACAATGGATGTTTGATATTGAAATCCAAATCAGACTTGACAAGTCTGCCGCCAACTCTGACGAGACCTTCAGAGTCAATGAACGGATTCAAGCGCATCAGACCAACCTTGACAACCTTGTTAGCACGCAACAGTTTCAGCGATTCTGCAAATTCCGTAGACTGGACTAGTTTGACAATGGTGCAAACACTATCGTTTAGCTCAGCGACCGATAGGTGTCCAGTACGTTTTTGAGCTGGATTGCGCGCGTTATGGATGAAGCGTTTGCACCAAGCTACAGTTGCCTGTAGTTTGGGAAACGAACTGAATCTGGTTAGCAAGTCGGTTGCAGCCTGAACCTGCTCGGAGATTTCCGTGATTTGGATAGCATGAGATGCGAGACTTGAAGTTGCGGATTTCAATCCCGGTAAATCTGCGTCATCAACAAGTTGATAGTTTCCAGGCCATGACGAAGAATCATCTTCGAGCCATGCTGGTGACCACCACAGCAGGTGGTTGACTAATTCTGAAGGCGAGAGACCGCGACTTGCAGAATCAGCTGCGTTTTGAACTGATGGGACGTGCCGCCAAACAACGCTTGGAGTCAGCGACTGTATTTGGGGCACACGATTTCCCTCATAAGTTTGTAATTTGTGAGGCGAAGTTTTGAGCCAGGATAGCACGATAGTGGAATCAGACCACGCTGTCGTGCTGTCCAACAGAATCTTACCTCCTATTATTTTTGTGACATGTTCCAACAAGCGAGCCAATAGCAACGCTCCGTTTAGTTCGAGCTTGGGGACAGTCAGTTTTTGCTTGAGCGGCGCTACGCGTGATTTAGCCAGAAGCAGCTGAACTAAAACGCGACCGCAAGCGTTTTGAACGCGCAGGTAGACGCATGCTGCGTACCCGCGTTCTGAGCCGTCACTGAAACCGTGCAGTTGACTGGACACCAGTTGATCAGTGACGACACACCGTGGTATTGAAATCTGATTTATATTGTGGAAGTCAGACATAAAGTCAGTCCACACATTGCGAATGTCTGAAGGGAGGGGGTCATCCCACCCTGAGTTGATCGACCAAAGCATTTGCATGATGTATTTAGCAAAAAATGTGACCGGGGATAAGAACCCGCACGGATCATACAACCTGGCAATGTTGGACAAGACACCGCGCTTGGTGAGGACCTTGTTCATATCGGAGACGCGGTAGATGAAGCTGTCCTTGTTTGCGTTCCACTCGATGCCCAGAACCTTGAAGATATTTTCGCCATCCTCGACGAACCTGTAAGGAGATTCGCGGTGGTCGACAGGAAAACCTTCCAAAAAATCTTGGGAGTTGCTGGACCACTTGCGCAAAAGAAAACCTCCCTGGGCGAGAATGTCAGAAATCGTTTGAGCAAGGTTCCTGGCAGAGTTGACATCATGAGATCCACTCACAACGTCGTCGACGAAGGTATCCTCCAACAAAGTTTTTGAAGCGGCGGGATGCTTGTCTGCATTGAGGTAAGCTAGCTCGTGTAGAACGCGAATAGCCTGGAACGCCGAACTCGAAACGCCATAGGTGACTGTGGTTAGTTCGAACTGCTTGAGTACGTCGTCAGGAGATTCGCGCCATAATATTGCTTGATATTTGCAGTCATCGTCACGCATGCGCACCTGCCTATACATTTGTTTTATATCGCAGGTGAAAACTACTCCATGCAATCTGAAACGCAAAATGATGTCTTCGATATTTTGCTGAAGCTTGGGACCGGACATGAGCACTTGGTTGAGCGCAACACCTGAGGTACTAGGCGCAGACGCATCAAAAACTGCGCGCAACTTTGTGCTTGTGCTATGCTCCTTCAGGACCCCATGGTGTGGTATATAGTAGCGCTGACCACCAGTCGAACATGGCACTTCACGCATGTGACCGGCTTCAATATAATCCCTCATGAAGGCTACATAAAGTTCACAAAGTCGAGGTTCCCTAACCAGCCTGCGCTCCAAATTATGGAACCGCTTCAAAGCAGTGAGATGAGTGTCACCTAATGGTTTGTGGTTCACCTTAAAAGGTAACGAGACAACAAAGCGACCATCACTATCCCGTTTGTATGTTTCTGTGAAATGCTTCTCACATTGGATGTCCTCGGGATCTTGAATGCGTAGCTTGGGTGGCTCTTCAACCTCCCAAAACATCCTCAGTGCGTGATCAAGATCTATGGTGCAGGCCATCGAAGTAGCGGTGTACGTGTACTGCGATGCTGCTGGAGCTTTTCCCATGATGATCCAGCCAAAGATAGATGAGTAGGCAGTAGGCATATTTTCACCTAGACTGATCCTCTTACCATCCAGAATCTGGTCATAATATTCTATACCTAGAAGCAAGTCAATTTGTCCGGGAATTGTGAAGTTACTATCCGCTAAAACTAAATTTTTGCAAAGTTCTAATACTTTAGGATCAACTGGAACCGAAGGCATACGGCCAGTTATTTTCTTTAAAATGATGAAGTCCGATGATAAAATATGTAAATTGTTCCGTGTTGATTTGACATTGCAATGAACTATACCTCGAGTCTCGTGAACAGACGAAGCACCTAGCCCACACAAGCCGCCTGACCTTGTACGAGGCAGCCTCAACTGTTGAGCCAAGGTATCAGTCATAACTGACACTTGAGAGCCGCTGTCTATTAGAGCACGGGCTGTGTGAAATTGACCGTCAACATCCTGCACGCTGATGAACGCTGTACCTAAAATCATGGTGGATGTCACATCGACACCATGTAAGGTCTGAGACTGGACTGCGGAGCTATGTATCGACACAGCAGGCTCAGAGGGGATGGGTGCAGAAGTTGGGTCCGAATGTTGATTTTCTATTGAATTGTTGATATGTAGCTTGCTATGGTGGCGCTTGCGACACACCTGGCATACACTTGTTGAGGTGCACTTAGAAACCTGGTGAGTGCGCAGACAATTAAAGCAAAGTTTATGTTGAATTACAAAACTCTTCCGTTGCACCGGAGTCATGTTCTCAAATTTAGAGCATCGATATATAGCATGGTTCTCCGTGCAACATGGACAAGCAAAGGCATTTTTGACCTTGTTGTGCTGTTTATTCTCATTAAAAATATTCAATGTGTTATTGCCTGACGCTGACCTAGATGTAGACCCACCAACATTTTCTAAGATCCTAAGTTGATTTTCTAAAAAATTTAGCAATTGGCTGAACGTTGGGATTTTTAAAGTATCAATTGATGATTCAAACTTTGTACGCAAATCCATCGTCAGCTTTTTGAGGATGATGTGAAGTAAAAGAAAGCTCCATGATGTGACATCAAATGTCAAGGCTTGTAACGCGTGTGTATTCTCCTTTACAATATTGATAAACTTACCTAAAGTTTTACTATTAAGTTGATTTAGATTTGGCAATGACAATAGAGATTCAACATGTTTGTCCGCAATCATCCTGCTATTTTCATAACGATCTGTCAATAACCCATAAGCTATTGCATAATTTTCAAGCGAAATTGGCAAGTGTTTGATTAATGAAAGGGCATCTTTGTCCAAGACACTTAGTAAATAATGCATTTTTTCTACAGAACTCAAATTTGCATTGTCATGGATTAAACTATTGAAGATATTAATAAACCCAGGCCACTCTGTATGGATTCCTGCAAACCGTGTTAATGAAATTTTTGGTAGGTGAAAGCCGGTGCTGATTGTGGGTTTTGATTCTAATGGCACGTAGTGATTTTGGAGAGTTTTGATTGAATATACTTTCTCCTCACAATTGTTGAATTTTTCCTCGATTTCATGACGCTCCGCTTGTTCCGTATTGGCCATGACTACCGAGAAAGCCTTTTCCATTTCATGCCAGTGCCTATCCAAGTCCTTATACCTGG
Source organism: Campaea margaritaria (assembly GCA_912999815.1). Classification (NCBI taxonomy): domain Eukaryota; kingdom Metazoa; phylum Arthropoda; class Insecta; order Lepidoptera; family Geometridae; genus Campaea; species Campaea margaritaria. Next base: position 6,621,330 of record OU538800.1, read on the forward strand.
CGAAGAAACGACTCCTGTCGTGAACGGATATCGTCTGCTGAGATGTTATTTTAGTAGTTAAATTGTACAAATCTTGAATGAAACGCGCACAATAATCGAAAGCAACGTTGCTTATCTTAGGATCACTCATGTTTATAAACTTTCACTCCACTTTTCAACTTGGAAACAGTAAATTAAACGAAGTTTGAAACAAAATAACAAAACTTACGAAATGTCAAACATGTCAAACAAACTTGACGTTATGAGGTTAATGTTACCACTTGACTAAAATAATAAGATTCGCTACACACTTCAAGATGATTTACCAAAGAGATCGATTCGAACTTTTACCACAGAATATTAAGAAAAAGTGAATACAATTCGAAGTGAATGAACGAAACTCAATTTCAATGTGGGGTATATTCAAATATGGCGGATGAAAAATGCTAAGTATACCTACGATTAAGAAAAATTCAGATTGAATTTCCTAAGAAGGATGCTAATAAGATCGGGTTTTGAAGGACCAGGGAAATGGTCGAGAAAAGGGAGAAAGGATCGACTGACTCACCCGTGAATTCCTTGTAAAGCTTCTTCGATAGTAAAATGGGCGGCTGGTTTCGTGGGCGAGTTGTCTTTCTCAACCATTTATGTTGAGGTGCGTTGATTTTGCTGATTTTCCTATATATGTTGAGGTTCTATGCTTGCGGAAAGGATTGCGGCGAAACAGGCTAACTGGAGCACTATTGATCGGCAAAAACTATCCTTCCTTGGATCCGCGATGTTAACGGTAGCGAAGATGGACGCGCAAGACAATGTCGTCATAGGGCATCTGTCAGTCGATCGGGATGTGGCGTAGGGAGGGAGGATACGGGTAGGTGTACCCTCACATGAAAAGATTGACGTTTAAGTATGACATTCGTACCCTCCATTTACAAGTTGAATGCTGAGGGCTGAATTTACATGTGATTGATGAATTCGTAGGCGTACATTGCACAATAAACCTACCAGCTGCCTATCGGCACCAAAAAATCCATTCCCACTTTGAATTATAAATCTATTCATGTCTAATGCCAAAAAAGGTGCCGGCGGACAAACTGCTTATTATTCTCGAGTATTTAGCTGATAAAGATCTACCAAAGCTGTTTGCTTAGCGGTCTAATTCGTCGTAAAAAGCTCCGTCACCTGACTCGAGGCATTATAATTATGTATCCGACATAGATAAAGCATTTAGGGTTCCCTGTAGCCAGTAGGGTTTTACTGAGGTTAGTTGTACAGATAAATACAGTGTCTAAATTTAGTTAATAGACCTTTTTGTTACGAAGTTTTTTTAATAATTTGAAAGTAGTGACGCAATTTTATTTCATTTGGTACATTTATACTCTTTATTGGTTAATTTCCTATATTTCCACCTTCTTAAATATTCTGTCCAATGTGATAATCAGTGTGAAAATTATAACTAGAAACAAAGTTTCCTAACCTTGCTTGTTCATTAATTTTACTACAACGCCGAAAGACTTCATTGTACCCGATAGCTTTATATAAATTAAACAAACTTAAATTGAAAAGCGAACATTTAAATTGTGGAGTTAATATAATATAGCTTTTTATAATTATGTCACTCTGTAATTATTTATTGTTGATTCTGTGTCCCTACTAGACTTTAACTTTCGGTCTCCTTCTTATCCTTTCGTTGTTCCTTAAACTGCTTTCGTTACAGTTTATTTATTTATTCTTTAGCACACAAATGGAGTACAAGGAGTACTTAATGGTAAGTAGCATTTTCTACCAGTCATCCTGGAGGTGTAACTGAAATGGTGGTGGTACAGTTCGGTGTATATGTTGCAGTTCGTACATTAGTTTTTCTAAAAATTACTGTCCGAAATTTTCAGGTATTGCATATACAGAACACAAGCTCTTCTACACTACACAACTAACTAACTTAACTTTAATTTTCTATTATAATCGACGCTGGCGTGCGACTCATTGAATTTCGATGAAGGTTAATCCTCGCCCACGCATGTTCACGAAATTCTCTAATCGTTCATTTGGATTATCATCATTATGTCGGTGTTAGGCAGTATTTTAGTTCAATGAAAGTGATACTTTAATATTTATATTTTATTAAACTTATAGAAAATAAATTATAACACCTACCTACATAAAGTTGTATAGATTCGGTAGTTATTTTCGCAAGTACGTATGTGTACACTTAAATTAAGAAAATATGTTTAAAATAATCTGTTTTCACTTACCAATATCTACTAATTGGTCAATAAGCCTTAGTTACCTAACTAAATAATAATGCCAAAAGTAATGTCCAAAATTATTATTCAAGAATACCGGTAATTAGAACAATTCTAAACACGTACGTTTATACTGAACAGTAATGTCTCTCTAAATTGGGCCGACTTCGAGAAAACGCTAGAATATAAGTACTGTTTCAATCAGTGTGGAGTAATTATGTGAAGGAATATGCATGAGAATACTATCGTGCCATTGATTGGATAACCGTTGGAATGAACCAAGACTTAAACTAAGTGGTGACTAAGCCTGCTATGTGGTCATGATAGCTATTTTAAAATTAGGCATACAATGGCTGTGGTTAAATAAGGCCATAAACAATTTTAAGAAATTCTGGGTAGCAATACCTGCCTAAAAACTTTAAACATTAATAAAATTTACAAAAATAACTTATATAAATATATAATAGCTTTATTTAACTAGTATAGGACCGTTTATTATGAATCTGGACCTTTTTGGTTGGAACAACTTGGTTGCCTTAAGGGTCACCCTTATAAGGTTGTGGTTTTACAATGGCTAGGTGGAGTTTCTTTTTTTATTTTACCCTATATGTACTGCTATATATCACTATTTTTTTCACATACTTAAGATAATATTTATTATCAATTATTAATGTTATTTTTAAATCCTTCGTTTTTTGCGCTTGATTCTCTCGCGTTACGTGTCGCTGGATAATCTAGGGCCGGTCTCCCTAAACATTGGACTCGAATGGCCAGGAATTCGGATTAGATAATTGCTAGACCTCATTTATCTTCCCTCCGTTGTCACTTCCAGACCTCAGGCACAAAGGGTCTCGCTACATGTGAAGCTGTCTTGATGGGTGCAGAGATACGGTTTCATTTAATTACATTACATTTATTAAAAGAGAAATAAATTCGATTTCGTAAAATTCACACAACATTTTATAATATCATCTATAAAAATTGTATATGAAACAAAAACTATATTATATGCGCAAGTTTCGATGTTTGTTTGTTAGTCATTCACGCCATAATGGCGGTACGGAATTCAACGAAATTAATTATAAAATTTGTCTAGCTATATTTATTAAGCACCGTGCATCTATTAGGTACTATAATAACTTTTGCGAAAAAAGACACGGAAATGACGTGAAAAGGTTTATAGTTATTATGTCATACTAGGTACTCCAGAATCAGATATGGTATAAGCTCCAGGTTAATTTTAATGCCAATATTTTAAGAGTGACTAACAAGAAATCTATTTTTTCTCTCATGCACAATTTACGTAATGTAAGAGAGATTTTATTTAAAAATGGCTCCGTAATATCTCTTCAGTGATTAAATTCACCCACAGCTCCTTACCTACGATCCACAATGGCAAGGGGTCTGACAAAGAGGTCTAAAATTTCACCGTTCTTCCGAGACGAGGATGAATTGAGACCATTATTTTTGGAAGGTTGCGTGTCCTTGTCGGGTAAATAATCGAGATATTAATGTTGATGAATGGATCTGATAATTAATATTCATCGTAGGGAGTTATAAAGGAAAGTTAAATGAAGGGTAGCCTATATTTAGTTCAACATGTAAAGTAGTTTACTAACTGTTTATTTACAGAACAAGATACTTATAGCCGATTAATATGACTTAAAAGCCAATTTTATAATGGTTGTATCGCCAATTTTGTGGTGCCATGGGCTTTTTAAGAATTTAACAAAAATTCTTCTGTTTCAATACTAGACTAGTACAGTAGAGTATGGCCTTTTTTATATTTCAGTATTTTTTTTCCTGGGCTACCAATTGTCCGCTATTTCACCCATTGTTAAGATTGATGCAGTCGAAGGCAATGAACATGCTGAGCCTAGAATGGGACCAGCTCTCGAAGACTCCTCCCGGAACACCCCGATAGCCATTTCGCGACAGATGGGAAGTAACTAGGCGTAGCTACAGTCTTTAACCAAAGTTTTCCTTTGTCAGAAGCTCATGCAATTTTTGTTCGCTCAGCTGGTTTTGAACCTATGCCTTACGGCGTATGTTCTGAAAATATAACCCACTGAGAAATGGATATATAAAATGGATAACCCAGCTGGATTGGGTCATTACAACCTTCAAGCCAAAATGTATCAACCCGAGTTCGTAATGTACAAATTTTGAAACATCAACATGCAAAACGGAGAGAAGGGCAGAATTGGAGTCATATTAATTGATTGTAACCACACGCTAGTTATATCACAGAACACTATGGTTATGGGTAAAATCAATAGTAATCAAACGCGGTAATAACGTTGAGTAATGACCATGTAGATAGATAGTTACCTTCCGTTTGCAATACTAATAGATGCGCTAAATTACTCCACTGACGGTGCATAATTAACAAATTTGATGTGATGTAAACACAAGTGCCAGTTAAATTAATTGAAGGAAGTTATTCCACAATAACGTTAACATTTAGGCAAATCAATGATAATGGAGAAGAGAGAAGTTAACAGTTTATTTTAGACATACCTTTCCTGGGTTACCAGGAATTTAAAAAAAAACCTTATGATACCTTATCTTAAACCGGTCTTTCTTATGGCCTTGTCATCCTAACGCACGTGGGGTAAGGCTCGTGGACAGTTTTGGGTGTCTGATGATGATGTAAATTATGATGATATAACGAAGATAGATGATGATTATGATATTTTTCAGATCCATATTTGGAACAGCAAGCTAATCAAAATGAGCCTAAACACCACCAATCTACTGTTAGTCACCGAGGAGTTCCGTCGTCCACCTTCTGTTCAATTATTAGATCAGCTCGCTCTCACGACAATTCATATTCTATCGTAACCAGAGCTTAACACTTTGACTGCTGAGCCGTTATGCTTGTCTAGCCACGGGTGCGGCTCTCTCTACACGCGTGATAGTGTTTTGCCATACAACAACCACAACAGTTTTGTTTTGCCGTACTCGTGGTAAGCTATGAAATACACGACAGTTGCGTTTTATCAGTGAACGTGTTAACATATAATTGAAACTGTGAACGCTATTGCACTCCGGTGCAAATTTAAGTGGATCTCAAACAAAATAACAACTAGTTGTAACAGATACGAACAGTTGAGAAATACACTCAGTTAATCAATATACCCGATTTCGTATCCATCGACATTGCTATCACGTTGTCACGTCAAGTGCACTCTGAATAAGCAATACAGAGTGTCAATTAGTGATTGGCACCGACACCTCTGCCCGTCTGCTATCGGAGCAATTATCTGCCTATTAGCCAGAGCATCATCAATATGCATTCAGCACTGCGTTTCAACGAAATGAGGGAACGAAATGAACGAAATGAACGATATAAAAGATTGTAAACTCATAATAACGGAATGACTTTTTTGATTGAATCAAGCGTTACTTTGGAAGAATCCGTAATTGAAAATCAATAATAATAATAATAAGGAAAAAACCCATATAACTACCCGAAAGTTATTTCGGATGTAGGTATGAGTCCACCAATCCGGATCTGGGCCCCGTGGCGGATTATGGCCTAATCCTAAATTTCAACTCAATTGAACAACGGAAATGGGTCTCAATTGACTCGCAAAATATAGATAAACAAATATTTAACCATCAATACAAACGTACCAGGTAACCTAACCCAGTAAGAAAGTAAAAAGTTATGAATATTGAAAAACAAATTTAAACTCTATTCTATTATTTCATAACCTTTGACGAATCTTATTCTTATTCTAATTTACGCAGTATTTTATTGTCAGTTTATTGACAAGAAAAACGAAAATTAGAGGAAATTAGATAAAAAATATATTTTATTATAACTCAAATCGTGATTAAGTTCGTTACTTAATATCACCAAATTAAATAACAGTTGTGAAATATAACTGACACTGGGAACACTGGAAATTTGGATTCCCATCGGACCCACTAACTATTTTAGCAGTGGGGACACTGGGAATTTGGATTCCCATCGTACTCACTAACTATTTTAGCAGTGGTGACACTGGGAATTTGGATTCCAATCGGACCCACTAACTATTTTAGCAGTGGGGACACTGGGAATTTGGATTCCCATCGTACTCACTAACTATTTTAGCAGTGGTGACACTGGGAATTTGGATTCCAATCGGACCCACTAACTATTTTAGCAGTGGCTACACTGGGAATTTGCATTCCAATCGGACCCACTAACTATTTTAGCAGTGGGGATGCTGGGAATTCATATCCCCATTTCACCACTGGGTTTCGACATACCATTATCAAAGTGTTAAATAGTAAGTAGTTTTACTTGCATGATAGAAATCTACCTACACATACTTTAGGTATCAGTAAAAGAGGCACATAAAACAAAAAACCACGGCATATTTGTGACTTCCTCCGTCGGGGAAGCTATCTCCAAGCGGTATTTGCAGTCGTACCTTACTTTAGGCAATAATTGAAATAAAACAGGTGACATTACGGCGGTCGGTCACGAACCGCTGATATATCGCGCCGGGCTGGAACGACCCGGTAATTCGCAGGAACACTGTGGAACAGTGAACAAGCTTGGCTCGTTTTGATTTAACTTATGTATAGTCTGGGTATAGTAACTAAGTTTGCACGTTAGCAAGCACACAATGGAGTTTAACTGATCTGTAAATGGGTTACCAACGAACATTTGTTGTGAGCATACTTTTATACGCATTTTCTTTGTACTCTTCTAAACTGGTAACTATGTATTTCTTACACCTATTTTCTTTAAATTATATTATATTCAAATTAAGTTTTAGTCCAACTGCAGGTCCAGGTGCGTAGGACTCCTTTTTTATTATATTTTGTATTGTGACATATTATTATGGTGTCAATTAATAATTATTATATTGTTTTTTTATTATACTTATTAGGCAAATTGGATTTTTACCATAAAATCTGACAGGCTCGACCTCGAGCCAAGGGGACCATACATTCGACATAGTGAGATAAAACATAGTGTTAATAAACCGCGTATGATGTATATTCAACCTGTATCGTAAGTTCGATTACTGTTTTATAAATCCACTGTATTATATCTTCACAAGGACTCCGTGATTCGTAACGTTGCGGTATAAAGGGATTTGGGGATTTAGTTTATAAATACGGTTGTTACGGAGATAGCCGACTTAGGCTTTTAGCAAAGCTTTTAATGCTAAAATTACAGAGTTAATGACTTTTAGAAAACATAAAATGAATAAACTGAAGTTAGTTTATTATATTTTTAACTGTAGAACGACACCAAATTATTATATTTTACCCGAGAAAGGTATATTATAAAGGTATATATTTAGATAAATACAAATATGACGAAATTTTGTGATTTAGATTAGACTCTACCTACGGCAATGTTATTAAGTTGCTTTATTGTAAAGCAAGTACATAACAATAATATAGGTACCTACTAAGTGTGTATGACATCTTATTTCACATAAAAGTACGTCGAAAGCTTCACACAAGATTTAAGTACATACAGCTAAATAATTATTAAGGTTAGAACAAAGCCCAATCCCTCCTACTAACAAGCTACTTAAGATGAATATAAACAGGCACACTCTGATAATACTTGACATCATTAGTGTACTCGTAAATCGTATGGCACTTACATTATGAGTAATTGTGCAATGCTATCCCTATCTGCGTACTAGCGTTGGGCAGATCCGAGATGTTTTAATCGATTGTTTCGATTATTCAAGCATCTCGATGGTTCTCCATGATTTTCTCTTTCTTCTCTAGGTGCACCCGAGTGCGATCGGTGGAATCGACTGCATTTGTTTTAAGTTTTGAATGGACGCGACCAGACACGAGCAAGGGAGCGAGCGAAGAACGCAGCGGCAAATCAGTCGACTCGGAACAATCTTAAAACTTCTCCAAGGTTCAGTCGGGAACGAGATGTTTAAAGACTCTGATCGATTGTAATTTTAATCTTTCGATAGTCTAGTCATCTCGGAGTCTCTCATTGCTACTGCGTCGAAGCATAGTAGGCATGTGAATAACACTTTACACTTTGATTTTAAACCTGTTAAGAGTTAAGCTTCGTTTGTTAATCAGTAAGAGTTTGGATACCAATAAGTTTCTACGTTTACGTGCCAAATTATATGTTATTTGCAAGTGTATGTTTTGCTTGGCTGAAATAAGTACTAAATTATTTTTAAAAACACCGTTTTTTTATACACCTATTACAATATAAGGAATACTTATTTTCAAGATACTCTGCACTACTAAAATGTCCACAGAAATAACCATTTATACCAATTCTAACTAATTTTAGAAATTCGTACACAATACCGGAATAGATAACACAAATGGCTTTAATTATAAGGCAGTTTGTGTATCTTTCACAACTATTTAGCAGTTTATGTTGAAAGACGTACGCAAACGTAGTACATAAGCGTTCACGCACGCAGCACCAATAAGTCGTGACCTCCTTTTGCATTCTCCAGCGGATTCAGTACGAGCCAATAATAAAGTCTGAGCCACTTCAACTCAACATCGATGGCCCTTCAGTCTTTGAACAGGCCTGCTCCACTGATGACGAAACAAAATGAAAAGCGAATTATTTTTATTCCTCACTAAACAACCTCCCAGTGAGGGGAACCTTTGCCGCCCCCGGCATACCCTTTGTCGCTAAAACAAAATGCTTTATAAAAATCACCTTTTGAATTCTCTCCGCGAAATTTTCGTATTATGAGATTGAATAATGAATTTATTATCTTTTTTAAGTGCTCATTGGCTTTGCTTTCCTGGAGTATTTGGAATTTTGTGTTTTACGGAAGTTATATTTAATTCATTTTTATTTTTTTAGTATTTATAGTAAGCAGCGAAGAACAGGAGAACGTCCGCTTTCTAAGGAGTGTGGAGGAGGTCGTGAGTTCAATTCCTAGTGCGGGCACGCAAGAACGTATGAAGATACGTAATTATCATTCGCTTTTCGATGCAGAAAATCATTGTAAGGAAAGCCATCTGCCCGAGAATTATTTCGGAGGTATGTGATCTATCAATCCGAATCCCCCCCTCTCCTGGTGGATTATGGCCGAATCCTTGTCATTAAAGTGAGGGGAGACCCGTTCAATAAAATATGTTAAGGAATAATAGTGGTTATTAATCCCTAGAATAGAACTGGCTCCCAAGAACTGCTGCAACATTTTAAAAGCGCCCTAACGAACTTAACTTTTGAATATTATTACATTCTTACGGTTCAAGAGTATAACGCCGATTCGTCTAAGATAATTGAGAGACTTCTACTAGATCAACAATTCTAGTTTACAATAATCTAGAGAAACCTAATACCATTTCCTATCTTGGAGCGCAGTGGCATAGGCATTTTTACACCAATTGCTTTCAAAAAGACGATCGGAATACAAAGCTATTTTCACATTCTGTTTTGGCACAAAAGAAACGCAGGAGTTACGCAAGTTTCCGGTATAAACATAGTACTCTTCGAACAGAATCCAAGAGTACCGAAACAAGCCGTTTTAGAATATTCAATATGAGATATATCGGCTCCCAAGGAAATATGTGGACCCAATTTGTCTTCCAGCTCACGTCTTCCACAATTTGGAGAATGTGGAGTTACGTAATGCCTTGGATTCATGCATATTTCTATATTGACACACATACCGAAGTCTCTGTTCGTAGAAAAGGGAGATTTTTGTGTAAATATCTTTTCCTGTTGTTTGATTAGTGTGGATTTCGTGAGTGACTGCCAAATGGAATATTTTAGTGATTTGTGTTCTGACGCACATGCACGGTTCTTAGGGTGCATTTATACTTATTTACTGCGCAAAATCTTGTAATGTTTTCAAAATGTATGCTCATATGTTGTGGTATACAATATGGAGTTATGTGTCATGTGTGCTACCACTTCTGAGGCTGGCTCAGTGTAATGGAATGCTGACCTAGTGCGAGTTGTGTGGTGTAGATTACTTTTTCCATGACACAATACGCTTTATCAGGTGACATAAAAAAACAAATTAAAAATGGCGCTCTTTAGTCGCCATTTTTTAACCGTTTGGTTCACCTTCCTCTACAACTTTCTGGGTAATTAATTCCACCTCAAATCTATGGCTTTACTTTCAATGTTATACAAAAGTTTTGTCTCCAAAAGTACTGCCTAATTTTCTTTTTAATCTGCGACCCGGCATTCGCAAACAAAATTCGACTAATTGTTTAACTTTTATCAAGAAATTACGGGTCTTAAAAGATTATAATTTGTTGCCTCCACAGTCACTGGCGAGACACCTAAATCAGGCGGGAGCAGGGCGATAGGGTGATAGGGGTCAACTGCATGAGGTGAGGGGGTGGTAAAAGGTAAGGGCTGAGACAAGACTTTACTACCGGCTTAGCGAAAGTCAACCTCAGCATTTTGTTTTCATGTCCTGAAATGCGATTATGCGTCTTCCTTCGGCACTGGTTGAGTTAGATATCAGCTCGAACTGCTTAGCTGTGTGTTTTTGAACGAGTCTCTTACATAGATTCTAGAATCATATTATTTTTACTAAATTATTTGAGTGTTGTTGCTGATATTAAACATCACACATAACAATTATAAGGCCCACGAGATTAAATTTCATAAGTAAGTATCATATTACTTGAAATTTGATACCATTATTTCTCATGCTACAGTGTCTGCGAATTGGGAATTATCAGTACCTTAGTTTGTAATGAATTTAAGAACAAATTTGCTTGCCGTTCACGAAATGTTATAAGTAGTTTTATTTATATAAACGGGACTCAATTTCGTGACCGTTAAAACGTCAATACTTTAGATAAACTAAAATAGAAACAGACAGACAGACAGCGGAGCGATAGCAATAGGGCCCCGTTTTACCCTTTGAGTACGGTACGGAACCCTAAAAAACGAGAAAAGACAACGAACAAACGAGAAAGAGTTTTCTATTCTATTCTATTCTAAAACGTCCATACTATTGGCTAAAGGTGATGGAATCTGGGCCTTGCTCCGCTACCGGTGGTTTAAGTTTCTTTTATAATATATTTAGTTGACTGTATTTTTATTAGTTTTGTGAAAGTATTTAAAAAAAAAAATTAAGAAGAAAATAAACAAAGTGAATAATAATAAAGCCCAATTATTTCCAATCTTATATGCAATAAATTATACATACTCAAAAATTCAAATTTCGTCCGATTATAAGAAAGTTGCTAAAAAAAAATTACAATCAATCTGAAATGAAGGCATAGTCAGGTTATAATTATATGTCGATGAAATAAACCAGGCAGATAAATGATTCAGACTCAAGTTATTTAGAGTGGTTGGTATTAAGAATAACTTTCCGAAAGCCCGGCCGTTCTCGATGCATAATACCGTTGTGGCATAAAATTAAAAGCTATTCTTAACCATCGTTTATACTAAAGCCCTCTTTTAGGTGGATATTTTTTGTACTGTTATAATATCAGTTGTTTAACTAGACAAGAATAAACAACGATTAGGTATTTGCTATTGGTTTTGTGATCATAAATCTCACTTATATAAAGTTTGTGTTTTGTGTTTGTTCTCTCTTGACGCCATAATGGCTGAACGGAATTTAATGAAATTTAGTACAAAAATACTGTAGTAGAATATAGGATACTTTTCATCCCGTAAAAAATACGGTTTCTGTGGGTTACGGTCGAATGCAACCACAGGGCGCTAATAGCAATGATATATAAAAAATATATATTTTCTTGGCGGTTCTTCTCTAATGGATGTACCGATCTATTTTGAAACCGGTGATTGCGTTAATAAACTACTATATACGAGGGTGAATCAAAAAATTCTTGGAATCAATATTAAAAAATGCAAAGATTTAAATAATAATATTTTATTTTTCTACATAATCTCCCTCCAATGCAATGCATTTAGAATAACGCGTTTCTAACTTCCTTATTCCTTGTGAAAAAAAATTATTTTCTTGACTCTCGAAAAAGTCCTCTACGGCAGCTATAACCGCGTCATTATCGTGAAATTTTGTTCCACGAATTTCCTCTTTTAATTTTGGAAATAAGTGAAAATCACTTGGGGCTAAGTCCGGAGAATATGGTGGGTGGTCAAGGAGATTGAAGCCAGCACAGCGGATTGCGTTGAGCGCAACTTCCGATCGATGAGCAGGAGCGTTATCTTGAAGGAACAACACGCCCAACGACAGTTTTCCACGACGTTTTTCTTTAATCGCTTCACGCACTTTCGGGATTAAATTTGCATAATAGGGTCCAGTAATCGTCTGGCCTTTTGGTATGTAATCAATAAAAAGGATTCCTTCACTATCCCAGAACACAGAGGCCATAACTTTGCCAGCGGTAGGAGCAACTCGAAATTTCTTAATGGATGGAGAGGATGGTCGTTTCCAAGACATGCTTTGTCTTTTAGTTTCAGGATCAAAATGGTGGACCCACGTTTCATCCATGGTGACAAGACGACGGCAAAAATTATCCGAATCACGCTGGAACATTTCGAGATTACGCTTGGAAATTTCCAAACGTCGCTTTTTGTTTTCGTCGGTTAACATTCGTGGCACCCATCTTGCAGACACTTTTTTGAACCCCAGTGAATCAATTAAAATGGATTGAACGCTACCAAAAGATATCTTTAGGATCTCAGCTATATGTTTTATAGTCATTCTTCTGTCTTCCAAAACCAGATTCTCAACCTTTTTGACATTTTCTTCTGTAACGGAGGTTGAAGGCCGCCCAGAACGCGGGTCATCTTTACAGCTTGATCTACCTCTTTTAAATTCAGCCACCCAGTACGCAACCGTAGAATAGGGTACAGCATCACCCCCTAATGTCTGCTGAATGTCCAAAAAAATTTCCTTCGTAGACATTTTTTTCAAACTGAGATATTTTATCACCGCACGTAACTCACTTTTATCCATAATTTTGACTTTTTAGCAACTCGTTGCACAAAAAAATTTATTACATGCGAACGAACTGACAAAAACAAGTGACAGTCTGCATAAATATAGTGTGATAGACACTCTTTAATTTGAATATCGAACTTGATCCAAAAAGGTTTCATATATATGCACTTCTAAGAACTTTTTGATTCACCCTCGTATGCCCCCTTAGGTCCATATGAATAAATATGTTTGTTTTGAATAGCAGTTGTATTTACACGTAATTATGTACCAACTTGTTTCAGGTAATCATTATTGTCTTATACGACTTCTTCTGCATACTTCCACCAAGCCCTAGTATGGAACAAATATTGCTTTCTGGTTTCAAGAGCATTATAACATTTTGTGTCATATTTTCATTTACATAAAGTCCTTACATACACCAAATTTATGTCATTCTTTTGTGTATAATTCGTTTCACTACTTACAACAAATGATCGTAGGTATTACACGACACAATCAGCAAAATCTCTACCGTTAAAAATCCTAACATTAACGGTAGGTAATGTGGGGTTGCACCTACACCGTCGCGATCGACACGCAGATACGAACAAAACGCTTCCTACAACAAGACAAGTCAGTGCACACCCTAATTATGATCTACGTACTGGCAATAGATTGAAAGCCGATTAGCCATGATAAACTATGGTTCTGTTTATTTTTGTAATGTATCGTGACAGTTGCTACGGTGTTCAATAGATTGTAATCTTCCAGCAGTACCTACTCACTTCTACCCGTATTTATTCTTACAGAACATCAAGTAGGAGCTATTACGTCTTAGAAACCAAAGCGGTGCTAAAGGCTTTTTTTTATCATCGCGATCATTTACATAGATTCTGACCTCTAACTAGAATTCACTGTGTTCAGGAAACCAGGAACTACGAGGACCATGGTGGACGGTGGTCTCACTAACACTTAGACTCCGAGCAAGTACGTTTGGTTCACACAAATCCTTGCCATGTGCGGGAACGGTCCACACGCTTTGCAGTCAGTTCATCAGGTAAAAAAATATAAGACCCACACCTTATATCGACACCAATATTACGTTATCTTAATGGTGCCTGCTTAGTAAAGTTTATTGTAGCGTATAGCTTACGAATTCCAGTCTTATGTTTGGATAATTTTATCTTGCGGTAATCTTCAAACATTAATATTATGGTATATCATAATTTACTTCTACGTAAAGTCGCCATAATGTTGAGTTTATGTCACCCATTGTTCTACTAATTACGAACATAATTTTACGATTAAGTTTTGATTTATTAGCGATTTATTTTTGTTTTCTTTTTTGAATCGTTTTGCGTTTACGTTTATCCAAGTGAGATAGAAATATAAATCAGGTGGGACACTTGGGAAACACACTTGGTTTTTTTGGGGAACACTTGTATTTGGTTGTGACCAAATTATATTATTTAGTAAAATCTAATTTCGGATTTTTCCCCTAAAATATCTCCCATAGCTATTAATTTCCTTCTCAAGTTCCCTATATGCATATCGCCGGTAATTTGTAAGGTTCATACACCTAAGATTTATTGCCAGTTCGTGTCATTTCACTGAATCAGGATTACATAAATATCCCTGAAAATAGGGTTACTAGGTATAGCGCATTAATTTACTGTTCCTGTTTAATTTATATAATGTTATCTGAAACCAAGTCATGGTATATTATTTATATCTTTATTAAGTTCATGTTCAAATTTGTATAGAACTTTTATAGTCGTATTTATATGCCTAGTTAATAATCCGTCTAAGTTCCTAATGTTTTGATTTTCTATAATTTATATATATTTTGATGATATTTATAAGCTTTTCGTAATTGTTAGCAAAAAAAACACTAGGTAAACTATCATATTCTAGAATGAATAAATCCCATGTCTTGAGCATAAACGTGAGGTTTTTAAAACATAGACCACTAAATAAATTCTATTTTTCAGAATGCTAGTTTTCGCGGCGCTTTCTCCAAATATTTTACCCAGAAAGTTCACAATCTGACAACCCTGCTCAAAACGTAAAAGTGTTGCCTTCTCAGCTGTATTCGGTTAAATATATTCGTTTAGCCCCCGGCTTTAAGGGGTGATGATTAATGAAATATTCCCCCGTGTCTGGCCACCTACCTACCCCTTACGTGTACGTAAGTAAAATTTGGCGACTAAGAATACGTTGATTAAAGTAAAGCTTTGATAATAGATGGAACTAAGAGTTATGTATGTTTATTTGAAATAACAGAATTAGCATCCATAAATCGGTAGAGATATCAGTTTGTCATTTGTCAATAACTTTGGGAGAAGAGGGTTCGATTACGAAAATAAACGAAACAATAAAGTATTATGTCAATACTTGGGGAGAGTTAACATCCTTAAACCTTCCCCGATAACTTCAGATAGATTACATATATCCAGCACAGCCTAAAAACAACTACTCGTACATCATAATCACAGAAGACATATAGTACTACACACAGAATGGACACTTTCCACTTGACTTTCGGTCAGAGGTTGGTATTGGTACTCTATGTTTAGCCTGTAATGGCTAAGGCACAAAGGTAGTTTCAGCTTGCACGTCTCCACACGTCTGGAAGGTGTCTTTGGTGAACCAGATCACCTTCTCACAGGCGTAGAGGCGCGGACACCACCCGGGCCTACCGCCGGGGCAAAATGGTGACTGCTACCGCGACCCCGTCTTGCCCCACCTCAGCGGAGGACTGCTTAGGAGGGTTTTAGTGGGTTCAAGTCCCACACAGCCCCTTCCGTCCCCCCGTGGTGGAGGGGATAGTGCGACGGCATTTCCCCTCTCAAAAACAAAGGAACACAGGTAGCAAGGTACAATGTTAGCTAAATTGTACCAACAACCGGTAGACTTTGTCTTGTTCAGTAAAACTTGATCCAAATTTTATTTCCACTATCAATTTTGCGTCTGACAGTCTGTCACAGCCGATTTTTTGATTACAGCCCGTATAACTCACTGCTAGCTATCATCTTGAAGCACATAGCCTCAAGGGCTTGCCAAAATATATCTCCCGTAATATTTTTATCGCGTGCATACTAAGCATAAGAATTTGTAACCCAAATGGTTCTTTGGTGGCTGTCACCAGCCAAATTGAATACAATTTATCATGCAATACTTAGGAGCTCCGTATTTATTGTCATGGGATGGGTTGGTGAATAGTTAGCGCTAACTGAATTGTAAGCATAAAAAGTACTACGTAAAGATAGTTTTATGTATTCGTTTTATAACATTGTTAAGTTATATCAAGTTGTCTACATAATAAGAAAGGAAAAGTTTAATGGAAATTTCGAGATACGAGATTTACAAAATTAGGCACTCCGCTTGTTTTTAGTCTATGATGTCTAGCATTGTGCTTATACGACGCCAGTAGCAAGAATAGTATGGATAAGTATTATTAATTTAATTTTAAGAATAATTTCGATTTATTCTTACCCAGCTTACTTACCTGTTTATTCAAAACTGCATGCCAGCTGACTTCGTGAGCACGTCCGAGAAGAATAAAAGTAAAATACGAGTCAAAGTAACGTATAATAGAATAGAAAACTCTTAGAAGTATATAAATTTCTAATTCGTGGTAAGTGGTGGTGGCCGAGCGGTAATCTGTGTTTTGTAACCCAAAGATACTTCGAAACCTCGGCCTCGCATCGATGGCTTAAATTCAAGTTAATACGGATTTCCATTGCTACAGAGCAATGGATATCGATATCGTAACGTGCCCTCGCTAGCACAGGCTAGCGAGGGCACGTTACGATATCGATCCCACTAATTATCAATTGATTGCTGTTGTGCCACGTTCGAAACCACGGACCATCCTGACAAACTCCAGAGCTATAAATAAAAACAAAAGAATTCCTGCTGTATTTTCTAAGGTAGTTCATTTCCAAGAGAAAATCGAAAGAAGAAAATGATCACGTGCAAATATCTCCACCAACAAAGCAACTCGCTACCCTATCCGCCGAGAGTACACAAAAGAACCTAAACGTGTTTTAAAATTAAGTTGTAAGGAACATTTTCTCCGAGAGAAAAATAAAGACAGAACCTATTTGTTCTCATTCTCTTTGGTGATTTACAAGATAACGTCTTTAGATTGTAAAATAAATTTGTGATACACTTTAGTGAATGTACATTGAAAACGGACCAGTATCAAATATCAACGTCTCTTTAATTGACTCAATGTGTTTTATTGAATCGTAGGGCTACAAAACATATAGGATACCGGGGAGTTTAATGAACCATGTAACGAACTCATAAATTGTTGTTAATAATCCCTAATTGGTATGACATAAGAAGAAGACACATAGTTAATATCAATAGAAGGTATAGATCACAAATGGGTACGGGTGGTCCCATAAACTGTCGGGCTTTTATATTGTTTGATAATAGCTAAAAGGTAACCCACATAAAAATTAAGATAACAGTGGCATTTCAAAAGCTAAATAAAACCATCGTTAATTCTACTTTTATTAAAATTCGTGCGTCGGCCACATAAAGTAAGTCGATAAGCGAAATGTTCAAGCTATTTATGAGACAAAATACAAGAGTTGTAGAGCCAGTTGTTGAGTTTAGAGACATAGAGAAATCACCAATCAAGTTAATTGTGGAGCAGAAGCAGTTTAGTGAAACCCTTCATTAAAGTTATCCGGGAATCTAAGCCGGAATCCGTGTAACGTAATCGATTTCGGAACGAGAAGCCGCGAAGGACAAAGTGCGGTCACGAATTTACATATAAATTCGGGATTATTTTAATTTAAAACGCATTTGGAAAGTTTATTTGCATTTATATGAGGAGCCATTACCGTTTCTTTGTCGCGACTAATATAGCAGTTCAGTGAGCTTACACATTATAGACTGGGAACGTGGAGGGTCGAAGCGAGAAGTGATTTATAACCAGCTTCATTGAAGGATCCAATTCGAATTTCCTTTCTCGCTTTCTCATTTTAAAAGCGGTATTATGCAAGCGAGATGCATATAGCCCATTAACTAGCCCCAATATTTCATTCTGGTTGTACTTTCGTAAACAAACTAAGCCGATATGTGACCACTTAATAAAATTAAGCAATTTATTAATGTGCCGTGTTTGCTTAGGGCGGATCGTCATTATTCTAATTAATTAAGTAAATTTCAATGACCAAAGTTTCCAAGTTGTGAAGCATTATGTTTAAGGCTGAAGGAAAACAGTCAACTGTAGAGTTTAGTACACTAATTCTGTTACTAATTAATTAATTAGGTAGATGCTCAGTTTAGTCAATACTTTAATCTCTGATGAAATGTTTCATTCATTTTATTCGTAGGTGACATTATAATATCTTTATTGTATAACATTTCCTTCCTAAAACATAATTATCGCATCGTACCGAAACTCGTGTATCGTTTAACATCAAAGGGCACGAAAACACGTGAATATTGGAGATGTGACATTATTTATACCGGTTTAATCCTGGGCCCGTATTAAATCAGTCATTTGCTAACTGTCGCCTGTGATCCGAGCTTCCTCCTATGTGCGAGTATAAATATATTTGTTCTTGCACTAATAGCTCGTAAATATTTCAGCGCAAGCGGCGGACACACATGCGCCTCTAGACAAATGGTCGCATATAAAATATATATGCTGCCGTCACTTTGAGCATTCCCATTCGTTACGTTCCCGGCGACTGAAATAACAATACTGGGCCATTACTGAAGTCGCCGGTTTAAAAATTTCAAGCGGAAATGTTCGTGCCATCCATCACTTTTGGCCAACAGTCTTTAAACAACAGCTGTGGACCATCGGCGTGGTATTTTAACAATACACGTACCTAATGAAGTCTAAATGTAACCTTACACTCTATGGAATCTTTGTTCGGGATAGTTCATTAGAGTTGCTTAACTCGAAGAGTGGGGATAATGCTGTAGTTAGAATGAGGTTTCAATATCAAGCAGATGTCTTAGCTCTCGCCTAATTGATCTCTGGCTTTTAGCTTTTTGTTTCACTTTGTTTAGTGTAACTTAATTTAAAAGTTTGGTGCTAGAGCTGCTCGTATTTTAACTCGAGCCAAAACATATGTTTAGTGAACTCTTACACAATATCATTACACGGTTTCCGATTTATTGTTTAAGTAATATCATAAGGTATTTGTAATGAAAGTTACATGGAGCTACTTTACTTCTAAGACCGAAACGAAATTAAGCACAACCTTTTACACTCGTCTTTATAAATCTTAAAAAGTTAAACTTGACCATAACCTCACCTGAAAGTTTTTTTTTAATAATAACACGGCCTTACCTGGAACAAGAAAAGAAGATTATAAGTCTACAAAATTGCGTATAAAGTCTGAAATAATATAGAATGAGACAAGATGGGCGTCGCCGGTCGTCCTTCATTCCTAACAGAGTCCCTAGGCAGATCGCGCCTCTAACAGATTTTATGGAGACACCTTCAGGATTAAGTCACGTGGTGTAAGGACTTTGCGACATCCCGATGAATACGCCTCTCGTGGGGAATGACGTCGTTTTAGAGGTTTTTCTTGTAAGATAAAGTTTGATATCTTTAACTATTGTTAGCTTTCTTTGCTCACATTTTCCCCATTTCTTCCAACGAGATTATTTAAGACGCAGGTTTACGAATACCTAAATCTATGTTATATACGTAATCAGTACATTTGGTATATCAGTATGAGTAAATTCATAATCATTTAGACATTACATAATGACCAAAATGCTTTAACTGAAATATGATTTTGGTAGTTCAGATATTTTTCTTCAATGTAGATAAAAGGGAACCTAACATAAAAACGATAAAATCAACTTTCCGAAAGTCAATATTACGGGAGAAATTAATCTGAATCTAAAAGGGGCGGCCCTTGAAACTTATCGGCGAAGGAAGCCGTAGCGCGAGCATGACCTCACAATCAAATGTCAAAGAAAGTTTTATCAGGGGAAAGTTGACAAATAAATCCCTCGTCCCGCTGGCGAACTTTTCTCATACTCTACGCAGTGGTACGTGATTTGGCCAACTCTATCGGGTTCTTATTGTGCTCAGAGCATCGCTGCCGTGCTTTTGCATCACAATACGTTCATGATGTGGGGAATTTCTATCGAGTTTCTGGAATTCGGGGACTGATGCGCACTTTCTGCTTTACAATTATTTAAAATGCGTCTTGGAAATTTCACGGGACAGGGCGACAAGTGAAAAAAAATGGGATGACAAGATACTTGTATCAGCAACGATTGAAGTAACAGCTGGCAAAATAAGAACCAGATTTGGACGAAAGAAAAAAGATGGAAACGTTTAAAGGGTTTTTTTTTTGCCAAAGGTACAGATGTAGAAAATAAAACAGAAGTAGATATGAAACGTGATAATCTAAGAAAAAACTAGGCTATTTTGTAAATTCACAACATTTTTACAAAAACTAATTCAAAAAGTGGTTTACTAATAGTTAGTAATATAATGAAACAGTACCTATGTCAACTAACGTCAAAGTGGCTCTCCCACCGAGCATTATGTACATACAATAATAGTTTGTACCTATTAATTAAATTAACAAAAGCGACATTCATCCTCTTTGTCGCCCCCAAGTGCCACTTAGCTTAAAGATATGCAATATCACTATTCCGTGCTAACTCATAAACGTTTCTCTTAACATTGTGAATGCTAAGCACGAAGATACGTTGATATCCGAGTTGAAATATGGCGTTCTCGCGACTCTCCTTTATCATACAGTAAATAGTGAGAAAGAAACAGGAGGACGCAGACGGACGGGCGCCCGGACGATTAGATATTATTTGTGGTATTACGTAGGTAGGCTAAACACCTTAATTTATCTTCACTCTCTTTTATGAGGCTTTGTCGTCTGTTGCGTAATCAACAGTTACAAAACCCCGTGGATTTGGAATTTCTTTGCATGTGAACATTTGCAAAGTATAAACGGGGCTTGCTTTTCAGTTTATTCCGACGGTTTCGTCTCCAACACGTCTGCGGAAAACGGGTGGCGGTGGCGGTGGGAGGCGGAAAAGCTAAGTAAAGGGCAATTTCGTGTGTTCTATGATTTATTAGTGTAACAACTGCCAGACTTACGTCTCCTTTGCCTCGCTCAATGGAGTGTTACGACGGATTCCCAGACTTTGATGGAGTTTTGTTATATATAAGGAGTGGATTGTATCAAGTAGTAACCAACCCGTGATTGCAGAATACAATGAACATCAAAGAAAACGGCGAAATAACCAGACTGAAACAGCCTTATACTGTCTAACTGTTGTTGAAGACACAAAGTTTTTTGTTAAAAATGTTAAAATGATATCCAATGCTTTCGATGGGGTTTATTCTTAGAATTATATAGTGTCAAAATAATAATAGCTTATTCTCAGACTTTAATAAATTGAAAACAATCACTGAATAAAAACTGTCAGCTATAAAAACTTTGCAGACGAAAACTTCACTTATGAATTTGCATTGTTGACTTGAAAAATGTTGAGTGCAAATATTTTTCTGATTACGAATAGAGGTGAGGCGGACGACCGTTAGCCTCGAATAAAAAAAAACTTAAACGGTTTATTTTTCTGTCGATTAAAAGTATTTTTATTTAAAAAAAAAACGTTATCTTGGTGAGTATTTATAATACCTAATTAAATCTTTAATACGAAGACAGAGATCTTGCCTCTAGTCGTGGTGGTCTAGCCACCATCGAAGCTCGAAACGATATTTCACAGACAGTTAACGATCTATTTACACGTGACTTCATGTTCGTCTCCGAGACCGCACCTCAAAGGAATGCTATAAAGGCTCGGAAGTTGACAAATCCCCGACGTTATTTCTGTACTAATTAGGCAAGAAGGCGTGGGCGTCTTCAGCATGACAAACGAAAGGCGACACGTACTAAAGTTCACACAAATAAATTCATTTGTTGATCACTTCGGCCGAGCTTCGGCGTTTCAAAAAGTGACGTTTGTTAAACACATTCATTTGTTTTAGGTGTCACGTCTGGACGGCTATAAGATGGTTACTGATCAACGCGTGGGTGGTGACGGCCTTCCGCACATTAATGAAATGGTGATTGGTTTGCTTGCCTACGACTATTTTTCATGAATATTCATTGCTTTATTAACGGATTTGGTGCGAGTCTTTGTAAGGTCCCGAAAGGAAGTTGACCGCACGATGAAGTGCCAACTTAAAGGAACGCTGTGAATAAAACTATCTTGAAATACGATACTGACATCCTCAATGTACATAATAAGCCAATCACAATACATTATAAGCTCGGTGCTTTGTTTTAGAATTTCTGTTTTATCTTGCCGTTGCTGAGTTTCCGGTTTATGTATTCGTAGTAAGAGTGAGAGAACTGTGGCTGTTAAAATAGTAAAAAATTATGCTTATTTAAATAATATATGTAAATCGGCTATAACTTATGTACGTTACTAATATTTAAATATTAATAGCACTTGTGATAGTTTTTCATCTTTAAATTATGCCTTTTTTTATTTGACTGAGTGACGAAAACTCAATTCTAAAACCCTGTGCATTCTAGAGCAGTGTGAGACAGCATAGTAATGTTTGTTACTAGTTAGTGTTAGTTATTTTGCTAAGTGATGGTATAGTCAGTGTTACGGGGAGATATTATGGCCTACGAACTTACTTGGGAAATCCGTCGATGGCCTCTCGGGTGTGTAATCAGCGCTGTCTTCGGGTTAGATGGGGAATGATGGTGCACAGAGATATATCCATAGGACGCCGATGGGGCGGTTTCTTCTGATCCCGTATCACCTTCCTCCGGGATAGAGGTGTGATCAGGCAATCCACACTACACTTAATCCTGGAGCTCGTCTCCGAGGATGGGAATGGCGTCCACGAAATGGAGCTACCGGTGAAAGCTCAAAACACCGCGACGCGACAAGTGCTCGCACGCGCATTTGAAGGACGACTGACTTTCGGTTGGCCCACCCAAAGTCGTGGGCCATAATAATCTCGTACCAACACAAAATATTAAGCGGAATAGTCTTTGTGTAGTTACGTTCGAAAACACTCAAAATAAAAAGAAAAGAAATCTGTTTCAGTACGAAACATGCCGCTCACCTTAAAAGACTGTAAGTTCTTTTAACACGAAAACTCAATGAACAGAAAGTCATTCAATCTATAAACTTAAACTTGATCTAAGGTTGTTGTAAACAACTAGTATAGGTAATTAAAACTTAGGAACTAATTTTACGAATTCGTAAACAATAATCATTCTAAAGGAAGTTTACAAATTTTTACGATCGCTCGTTTGAATAGACTCTTGCCCGTTTGCAAAGTCACAACTCGCACCTTATTATCGGAGCCCGGATGGAGTGTATGAACACGAGCAAGTTTCCATTGGAGTGGTGGAAGATTATCGTCGCATACCACAACAATGTCGCCTACACAGATAGGAGCACCGCGGTCCTTATACCATTTGCCCTGTTTCAAGGTTTGATAATTCAAAGCACATTGAACAGAGTCATTTTTTAAAAACTCGTACGAATCTCTCAAATAGTTATGACAACCCTGGAAGTTTCCGCAATCAGAGTAAATGTCGCTGCACAAACCTCTGCGCGATGTAAATCGGCGCAGGGCTGCTAAGAACGCCTCAGTAGATAGCTCCGATACGAGCTCCAAGTGTATAGCCTTCACACTCATACACACGAACACGGCGACATAACATTTGATGATTTTAGCATTACGAACCCTATTAGCTCGCACGTAAAACGGGCCCGCGTAATCAACAGCTGTTTTCATGAATGGGCGCTCGGGTCGCAGCCGGACCGCGGGGAGCGGCGCCATCGCAGGCTGTAGACGTACCGGACGCACACGGAAGCGGCGCACACAACGAAAGATTTGTTTACGTATTATATCTCGGCTAGATAAAATCGCATATTTTTGTAAAGGTAAATATTGAACGGCTTGAGTGCCCGCATGAAGATGCGTAATATGGGCATCGTCAATTATTACAATCGTAAGAGGGTGTTTTTTGGGTAAAATTAATTGATGTTTTGACTCGTACGACAAAGGGGATTTATGTAGACGTCCGGAGACTCGCAAAAAACTCGAATCATCGATAAACGGATTAAGACGTCTCAATTGGTTTGAGGGCGGTTTACCCTGTGACATGTTTTTAAATCTTTATGAAACACTTGGTGTTGCACTAAATAAATGAAACGATTAAGCGTGAGTTTATACTCGTGGACTGTGATGTAACTAAGATAGGAACTCTTTTCCTTGTTGACGCGCGATTTAAGAATATAGTAAAAGCGAAAAATATAAGAAGTAATTCTCAATAGTTTACTCAAGGTTGAAAACTGGTTTATGACCTCAACATCGTCGATCAGCGTAGCTGATGCAGACGCGACCGGTGGATTACGTTTCTCCTCACCAGTGCTAGGGATACTTTTAAATACTGGCCACGCAGTAGGATCCTCACGGAGCCATGCTGGGCCGTGAAACCACATGTCGTTCTGTAAGAATGTGGAGGGTAAAAGTCCCCTTGAGTCTCTTATTTTGGTTTGATGGTCATGTTCCATGGGAGCAAAGGGCACCTCTTCCCGCCGCTCACCATGAACCTCTGGCGCCTGAACCGCGGCGAGTATCGCCGGCGAGTTACTGTGCCATTTACGTAGTTCAAACCCAAGTGATTTGCAAATACCTAACAATTGCTGTTGTAATACCAGAGCGTGTGATTCATCGCTCGCGCCCGCGACCACATCGTCGACGAACACTTGGTCGGTTAAAACCTTTGCCGCTAGGGGAAAATTAGATGCTTCGTCACAAGCCAATTGCTTAATGGTACGAAGAGCTAAGTAAGGGGAAGTGCTCACACCAAATGTTACCGTCCGCAGACGATAATCACGGAGGGGTTCATCGGGCGACGTACGCCACAGAATGCGTTGCAAGTCCCTATCAGATTCTTGTACTAGTATATTTCTATACATTTGTTTAAGATAGTCCTGCAAGCACGCGTGAGACTCAATTTTAAGACTCGGGTTCCGTTGTAAACGTTGCTCTAATTTATGGAACCGAGCGAGGACAATATCTCGTGATTCACCTAGGGGCGTAGCATCAGGTTTACGTGGTAAAGCTACTGTGTATCGTCCCGTGACGTCACGATAGTGTGAGCGTTCAAATATGGATTCACATAGACGTTCCTCGGGGGTGAGTGCCTTCACCTCAGGCACTGACTCCAGTTCCCAGAATCGTTTCAAGTCGCCGTCATCGGATAATGAGCTAAAACAAGCTTGAACTGAGGATGGAGTCGAAGAGTTGAACGCTATTTTTCCCAACAACAAATAACCGAAAACGCTGTTCATAGCGATCGGCGAACCGGGCGAACCCGTTATTATGTTTCCTAAAATTATGTGAGATAGTACATCTGCACCTAACAACATCTCCACCGGCTGTGGAGTGTGAAACAAAGGATCGGCTAAATTTAAATTTTGAATGTGTGCCCACCCCATACGAGGCAGTGGTACACTAGGCATTTTAGGAATAAGTTTCGGCAATACTAAAACTTCAATCGGTATAGAAGGTTGAAGTTCATTTCTCGGAGTTATGCAACACGAAATCTTTCCCATTGGTCGTACCGGTTTGGTGTCACCTATCCCGTAAACAGGTACATTCGCATAACAACGCTTTATACCTAGCCGCTGTGCGCACGATTCCGTCATGAACGAAGCCTGGCTTCCCGTATCGATAAGACACCGGACAGTCGAACGCTTTTCATTACCTACACATACATCGATGAGTGCGGTCGAAAGCAGCACAGTATTTGTTGTGCCAAAAGGAGCATTGAACGACGCGCAATTAATTTGTGTCGCTTGACTCGCGGACATAGCGTGCTGAGTACAGGTGCTCGGAATGTTCTCTTCCCGTTCCTCCGTGAGCGGTAAAGAAACACTTCTCTCACTCGCACGGCTAGTATCACCTTCAGAAGTAAAGTGAATCAATGTATGATGACGTTTTTTACACGAACGACAAAGAAAACTCGACTTGCATTGAGAAACGTTATGACCTTTGCGTAAACAATTGAAACAAACATCTTTATTTTTGATAAACGCATACCTATTGCTTGGTGACAAATTCAAAAACTTATTACATTTTGTTAATGGATGTTGAGCATCGCAACATACACAATTCTGGTTCTTGCGCGTATTGACAGAAGGTTGAGAATCGCTCGCACCCTGAGTCGAAGTGCGGCTGGCCACGCCGGCAGCCAACGCTCGACGGAACGTTGGAGCGACGTACTCTTTCCTCTGACTACCTACATTTTGAATATTTCTACTGCCAGATTCAACTATTTCGCTGGCGGTTAATTCTCGTTCTAAAAACTCGATTAACAAGTCGACGTTGGGTACATCGGATGGTTTATGCAATGTTAACTCGAATCGCATACGAATGGAAGTAGGTATTTTACGTAGTAAAATATTCAACAACAAAAAACTCCACTGCTTTGTAGGAAAATGCATTACTTGTAACGCTTTTATATTCTCATGGTAAATATTCAACAAATTACGCACACTTTGATTTGATTTCTCGGCACAGGATTGAATATCAAGAATACGATCAATATGTTGAGAAGCTATGACTCGTTTGTTCTCATATCTTGAAATTAAAATATCTAACGCGACGGTATAATTTTCGTCCGTGATAGGTATCGATTTTATTAAGTTATAGGGCTCGTTTTTCAAGGTAAGAAGGAGATACCTAAACTTCTCGCTATCTGTGTAGGCGTCATTATTATCAACCATGGAGCGAAATAGGTCATAAAATGGTGGCCAATCGGTCAATTCTCCCCCGAATGACGGCAACGGAAGATTCGGTAACCTACTACTACAACCCCCGTGAGTCGGTTGTATTGTATTGTTAAAGGAAACTCGACTCATGCGCCTACACTCCTCATCGTTTTTCTTCAGAACTTCGACATGGCTAACAATTGCGTAATAAATATCATTGAATTGAGTTCGAATACGTAACTGTTCCTCTCGGTCAAATGTCGACAATTTCATTTGTGACTTCTCAATTTTAGTTTGCAATTTAAGGAATTTTCTCTGAATAGAAAGAATATCTTTTGCTCGCGCTTTAAATTGCTGTTCATTGAGTTCGTAAAACTCTAAAGTACGTTTGACTTCGTCAAGTATAACTTCTCTTTCGAAAATATCTTGTTCCGCCATTTTTAATGGACACGTAATGTCGCACACAAAAAATCAAAAATCGGCAAAATCAAGATGAAAAACTGGGAAATATTGTCGGGACGCGTAACGCCGCTACGACAAACACTAAAATATACTCGGATGGTTTCCAAAAATGGGAAAATATGCACTAATAACGGGATTTGGACAACGTGACTACAGCAAAGAAAATCCGCA
The DNA here is from genome assembly GCA_912999815.1 of Campaea margaritaria. NCBI lineage: Eukaryota > Metazoa > Arthropoda > Insecta > Lepidoptera > Geometridae > Campaea > Campaea margaritaria. The sequence goes on from OU538800.1 coordinate 6,648,811, forward strand.
GATCCGGCTCGAACGGATCAAAAATGTTACGGGGAGATATTATGGCCTACGAACTTACTTGGGAAATCCGTCGATGGCCTCTCGGGTGTGTAATCAGCGCTGTCTTCGGGTTAGATGGGGAATGATGGTGCACAGAGATATATCCATAGGACGCCGATGGGGCGGTTTCTTCTGATCCCGTATCACCTTCCTCCGGGATAGAGGTGTGATCAGGCAATCCACACTACACTTAATCCTGGAGCTCGTCTCCGAGGATGGGAATGGCGTCCACGAAATGGAGCTACCGGTGAAAGCTCAAAACACCGCGACGCGACAAGTGCTCGCACGCGCATTTGAAGGACGACTGACTTTCGGTTGGCCCACCCAAAGTCGTGGGCCATAATAATCTCGTACCAACACAAAATATTAAGCGGAATAGTCTTTGTGTAGTTACGTTCGAAAACACTCAAAATAAAAAGAAAAGAAATCTGTTTCAGTACGAAACAGTCAGAGACAAATGTCGCTAAACGTCCAATAGCTTAGCATATAAAATACAAGTCGACGAATAGTAAAAATGAATGTTTGAACATGTAAAGCAACTTTTATTGGTATTTCTACTTTAACAACACTCCGGGTATTGTGTAAATAAGAATATATCCAAATAGAAATGTTTTAACAGCACCTAATTATATTGCATTCACAGTTTGTTGACAATAATGTCATTACCTTATCCAATATCGCTGTAAATGATTCATTAATTGACCTCAATAATGAGTTTCATGACATTTGCATCCATGACGTTGGGTGTCAAATGGACGGATGCATTTAAAATATAATACATTTTCAACAGTTCAGTTATTTTTTAATTTTATGCCTAGGAAATGTACCAGGTAACTTTTAGTTTGTATTGTTTGTCACGAATTATTTTTCAGAATATAAAGCTATGCATATTTTATCTAAATATAATTATATGAAAATGAATCTCTATTTCACTTTGCACGCCACAACTTGAGCACTATTTAACAGATTTCAAGATTTATTAAGAAAAAACAATTTGAAACGTTGCCCGAAAAATCAGAAAACGAAGGAAAAACTGGAAGTGCTTATTTCTTTGGGATTTTTGTATGATGTCATAGATTGTAATTTTTTTACTAATGTTTTTTGTTTCTTTTAATGTTTTTGTCTGTTTTAAACATGGGAAATGCAGAGTACATGCGGGAAAACTGGATTTTCGCTGGTGAAACCGCAGGCATTATAATTCATATTTAGTTTATCAATGTTTATTAACTCGACAGTTTCATTAAGAGTGTAAATGTTTTATTCAAAATTCATAAAATACTTAATTGAGATTGAATTAAAATCTTGTCATATTAACAGCAGAAGCTGACTGAAATTATAAATCAAAATTCCAATGTAGCAAGTCCTGATTATGTTCTCAGTTGATATTACCAAGAGCTATTAGCTATTCTGTTATATTAAGTAGAATATTTACCTCGACGGCGGAGAACAAAGGGTAATTTTCATTTATTACCAGCCTTATTATAACAGTGAGTTTGTTTTCGGCCCACTGTCTCAGCCATTACGAAAACAAGCACCTTATTACACAGTTATTAAACTTATTAGCAGCCAATAAGGATGGGAAATATCAATATTTATTCCGATGTTGCTGTCGATCTTTCGTTATGTTAGGTAATCGGATAATAATGTCGGAGCGATGTGGACGTAACTACATTTTTATATTACTGCGATTGGGTAAATATGCGTAGGATCGTACTTATCTATTTTGCTGAAAAAGTTTTGGACATTTGTATAGTAGAATAGAATAGAATAGAAAATCTCTTTATTGTACACCAGAAACAAAAATAAACACAGTACAGAAGAATTACAATAGGTAAACAAGGGTAGTACAATGGGCGGTCTTATCGCTGAAAGCGATTTCTTCCAGACAACCTTTGGATGGACAGTAAAAAACAGTAATGTAGTAAAGTAATGTGTTGTGGTTTTGGTGTGTTACTTGTATTAAATTTTGCGTTTGTGTGACATGTTAATTTGTTTGTTTTCGCATTTTCGTATACTTTATAGTTAACAATAATGTCGATAGCTCATTTATAGACTAGTTTAGTTTCGGTAGCCCATTTCCGGACGTAACCACAGAGTAAGTAAAAATACCACTAGGCGTTCTCCCTGTAACGAAATTTATTCCTGCTTGAGTCAAATAAGACTTATAAAATAGGCGATTCTATGTCAAAGATCGGATATCCGTAAAAAAATAATATATGGATATTTTTTTTTAATTATGAAATAAAGAAATGAATGAAGAATGAATTAAATGTCACGAAGTTTCATACACTTGTATCTATCTATTCATAAAACTACATATATTAATTATCAATTTATAAATATTATCAAGGTACTACAAATAATTTTATCGATACATTGTTACATCTCTTTCAATAAAACTGTGATAATTATCTCTCCAGCAATGATTGTAAGGATGCTCTAAATTTATTGCTCTAAAAGCAAAATGAAGTATACGAAGAGCAATTACAAGGTTATTACTAGTAATGGGAGACGATTGAAGACTTTGACGGTCTTCATTGTTAAAAGAAAATTGTGTATCAGGGAGAACATCAATTTTCTGTGAACTATACCAATGATTAATATGGTAGCTAGCCACACAATTATGTTCGTCTGATAATAATTATGTACTACGTACCAGATAAAAATAGAGTTAGCCACTATTCATTAATGTTTTTTCAATTATTATTTAATGTTCTTTACAAAACTAAATCCCATCTCGAAAACTTAATGCTTCTATACTACGATTCCCAATTCGTACACCGTGCTGGTACAATTCAGATTTAAACTGGCATAGACATTTTAACACCGATTGCTGAGCCGTTTTGCTTGTCTAGCCACGGTGCGGCTCTGCACGCGCCATAGTGTTTTCCCATACAACAAACACAATAGTTGTGTTTTGCTGTACTCGTGGCAAGTTATGAAAATCGCAACAGTTGTGTTTTCAGCAGTTAACGTGTTAAAATTACATTTATAATGCACGATGTGTTACCAGAAAACTAATACTTGTTTTGAATATTTTTAGCTGGACATTAAAATACTGCGGAAGACAAGCAGTAAACTTAAATTCTAGAAATACGCAAATATGGTGTCTATTCCTAGTCTGATACAGGTTGAAGTAGGTAAAAAAAAAAAAAAAAGGTAAAATTATTTTTCATACTTACATCATAACATATAGTTTGAAGTCACGGAAAATATGTTATAAAAATTTTATAATGCCGGAATCCCGGAGGCATGTCCACATTAACATATACGTTTGAGATCATTGACCCCAAATAATTCTACATACTCCGGTCTATACTGATGATCAATTTAAAAGCAATATATTATTAGCAACCTTCGATATTTTCATTAAATCTTGCATAGATGACGCAGATCATTCTCATTGGTCCAAAGCCCATAATAGTCCAATGAAAATTTAAAGAGTCGTTATTCCGATGTGAAGGATCGGATGTGATCGATACGATTACGATAGCATTAGAAAGAAGACATAAGCTTGATATAAGTACGCGTGAAATCCTTCATAATCTCTCTTTGAGATTCACAGCCGCTTTTAATATATGTATGCTTAAATTTTAAAAGCTCCACTAAGTAAATGGAGATAATCTGACTAGATTAGCATAGTATTTTAATTAAATAGGTAGATTTAGGTATCACAAACTCAGTCTTTGAGACATGGCACCTGCGGTACTTGTGTACAAGATATTATGTTGTTTCAACATTCTGTTGTGTAATGTTATCACTAACTAGCTGGTTTAATGTATTTAGTGGTTAACTCAAATTTAACATGATTAACCCCATTTACGAGCTCCAGAGGCGTCGAAACTTATCGGGTCTGTATTTTGTTTGATAGCACGTCAAAATTGTATGATTTATCCCTACTTCCCTACTTCCCTATTTATATTATAAATGCGAAAGTAACTCTATCTGTCTGTCTGTTGCTCTTTCACGCCTAAACTACTGAACCGATTGAAATGAAATTTGGTAGAGAGATAGTCTAGAGCCTAAGAAAGGACATAGGGTCCTTTTTAATTATAAATATGACGTTCAAAGTTTGTAAAAATTTTACCCTTGATGGGGTAAAGTAAAAATAGGGGATGAAAGTATGTATGGAAATATGTAAGGTTTCGGCTAAACCACTGCATCGATTTAAAAAATTATTTTATTAATGGAAAGCTACATTGACAGCGGGTAACATAGGCTATATTTTATGCCCATAGACCCGCGGGAACAGAAACTACGCGGTTGAAACCGCGGGGCACGGCTAATTTATTATAAAAATAATGTTTTTCCTGTCCCTAAACAAGCTTTTTCGTGCAGCCACAGCAAGAGGCGTCGGCCGGTAACGGTGTGGCTAATTGTCGAAGTGTATGGCCAGTAGGAATTAGCTGCTCAATTAGAATCACATTACTTGGAACAATTTACCGCTAACCGGTCGTGGGGCGCTCGATGCGCTTGGAATAACAAAATGGCTGGTCAGGCGGGACGGACGTAGGGTCTCCGTTGGGGTAACATTGGCTCTGGTGATTGGTTGACGTAACATGTTTGGTATGAGTACGTACGATCGTGAAAGGGAAATATCTCAAAGGTTTATTGCCATCACACGATTACACAGTATTTTACAATAGAGACAACCTTGTAAAAGCAAAACTTCAAAGCTCACAAAATGAGCCTTTGCAATTTTTTGGTGTCCAAAGTCTTATGGGCTAACTTTATAATGAAATCTAAATCAATTTAAGGATTCTGTTTATTTATTCTATTAAAACAATTGTTGTTTATGAGGTTTAAAATGTAAAAAATTAACCTTTTTATGGGTTTTAGGTACCATACAGTAAATTTTAATACAACCTGTTGATACCTCTTGTATTTATCCTCTGGTTTTCATTCAATGCGATGATATAAGTCTCCTGTAATCGGCAAAAATACTAAATACAGCGTACGAAATTTTATTAGGTGGGGCGATTTTTGATTATTTGAAGGGGCACTAGCCCCTTTACTTCCCTTAATACGTTTGACGCGGACTCTTGTTCCGAGCTACTCCAGAGATACGTAGATGGGAGCTTGTAGAATGGACATAAAACGCTATTGGGCAGTTGAACTTTTATTTGCAGTTTGCACCGAGTATAGTCGCGTGATACCTGTATATGAGTCATGCCAGGTGCAGGACAACCGTCTGCATTTGCAGCGTGGAAAAAATAAACTATTGTAGGTACAATACGGCGTTGCAGTAAGAAAATGTTTCTTGGTTAGTTTTTAGCGTGCTTGGACGTGATTACTTTGGTACCATAAAGTTTTTTTGCGATAGAAATGTAGGTAATATAAGCGACCTAACAAGAGGTGGAAATCTATACACATATGTACTTTTGCATTTTTATTATTAGCACTAAATATTCTAATTACTCCTTTAGCTACTGAAAATATTATGAAAAATATTCTAAGCTCAATATCGAAAGTGACAAAATCGAAAAAGTTGGTTTACAAAAAAAAATGTTTATCCCGTTCCTGCTGCATATCTACCAAACAGACAGAACAAAGCCGGAATAAAATCTTTGACAGTAACCGCGGCAATCAACACGAATAAAAAAATATTGCCATTATTCTTTTTTCACTTCCGATTTCCGTACTAAAATATTAGACACAAACATAAACGAATTAAATAATATCAATGATCTAATAAGCGTAAACATTTAACCCACTCACCTTCCAATCTCACCGAACCGATTTCTAACTCTGCGCTCCAATCACTGGAACACATTGGTCGAACATCCAAAAAATCGTGATCGGACCACCCACAGCCTCTACGAGAAGGCAAATAAAATAAAAAGACGATAAATAACAGTGCCCTCGCATAATTGATCACAAATTAAAACTCGCAGCGCGTCCGAAATGTTAAACGAACGTTGCCGAAAGCGAAATTAGTATCTGCGTACATACACGAAGCCACGCACACATGCAAAGTTTCGGCTAGGGTTGGCTCTGAGATATAAAGTTTCAGAAGTGTCACTTTTCATTTCGGCGTCGAGTACGGCTTCGGTCGTTAAAGGTTTATAGAGGAGGATGTAGGTTAAATGTAATTTCGAAGGTTATGGACATGGGTCGTACGTACTTATTTCTTTTAAGCTTATGAGGTTGTCTTAGAGGGTGTAATATTGTAGTAAGGCTATTTTCAGGTTATTCTAAAACTGTAACCTACTTTGGAGCCTATTTAATTTCACATTCCAAGTATCAATTGTAAATTTTAGTTGTACGATATGTGCTCAAAATACTGGTCGTAAAAAACACATAATTAATCACTCGTGAATGGTAACCCTATCCGTTTCACATCATCACACTCACGGCCTGTTTGCTGGTTCAAACAAAGGGCCGCATTCAGTACAATATGCTACTAAAATAAATTGTTTTTAATATACTCTGAGCGTTTAAGTAAAAAGTCGGTCATTATTTTTTAAACGTTAATTAATATTTTGTTTAACTCTTTATCGTAAAACACTATGGAAATCAACAGAAAAAACAAACTTTAAATTTTAAGGTCCATAGAGTTCATGAATCTTTTAATTCCAGCTTTTCTTATAAAAACAAGTTCGTAAGCGTTTTTTTTTTGTACCTGTAAAGTATTATGGACTTGAACTGGTCAAACAAAGCTCTATAGATGGCCATTCTTTGCATTTTATCTTTTTTATAGTTGAACAAGTTCATTAAATTAATATTTCTGTAATCTTCTTTTATATGGGTACTTTGCATACCTCGTTATGATTAGCAGTTTCTTTGGTAGTCATATTTAAGACTATAATAAGATATCCGCAAGATTATTTGACGGAGGCTCGATAGCCGTTTAAAATTAGTTCAGTTTTCCGTTGATCTAGTTAATTAAGAAACTCACCTTATCACAGGAAAAGAAAAAATACACCAAATTAATTCCCTGCAACATTGATACCTATGTATCTGCCCGTGTCGCTACGAAGAGAAAAACCTTTAACACCGGATTACACACCTTTATCTAATTACAATCGTAGACCCCAATCTATAAAATATGTTCTCGGAATATCTTAGCCGCTATGTATTGAATTAGCAGTACACAAATGCCGTCGAATTTCACTCACGCACACATACTTACAACGTCCGTGGCATTTGGCTATGTTGGCTAGGCATATTCTATGCCATGCCATCAAATTTGGCGTTTTATTTTTGTCATTTCACAGTAGTTATTGGAAATCTAGATTGAAAGTGAGTTATCCAACTAAACATGTTGAGCAATTAATATAAATTACCACGTTGAAAGCTTTACAAATATAAGATCAACATTTTTGACAAATTACGCAACGTATACTTACGTTTTCAAAATTCGCATAAAATTTCACAAATGAAAAGAAACTTCTTATTACCGTGTGAGATTTGACTTTATTTTAGAAATATTATTTTATAAATATAGGATTCTCTTGATCTTTACTACTGTTTAAAATTAATATTCTGTGTCTAGCTGACTTACGAGGCTGGCGCGTTCCTCGAAGGCGTAATATTAGGTATAATAATTCTTCCCAGAGAAAGATTGTTACAGCGATAGCAATGCACTTCAAACAACTCACTGATTTTACTTGGAATTCAGGCGCATTTCTGTCAGGAAACATTTGGAGGTAGAAAACTTGGTAAGGTAAAAATGCATCTGTTTTAGAAGGCACGGAAGAATTAAACTGAGCGCGGCCAAGTTATCCTTGCCCTACTGAATTCCTTTTGTCAACTCTATAACTTTTAACTGGAGCTCAAGTGGTACTTAGTTCTGATTTAGTAATGAGAACTTTCATGTATTTCTCCACCCATATATAAAAAATCTGTCTTCAAACTAATATCGGAGTGTTTTGGCAGCGGTTTTTAAGAGCCAGTCTCAGTTTAGTCTGAAAATGTTCACCCGATAGGTGGGAAAGTGGTAAGCTAGACTATAGTATAAAAAATTAACAAAGATATTTTCAGGTAACTTCACTAAATAAAAGCTTTCGGCATTTAAATCGAACAAACAGCCTTAAATAATTATAGCAAGACAAGGCCTTTAATTGATGCCATCCTGGTATAATTATTGGTACTGGTGGGAAATTCCCATTGATACCGTACCATAGCAATTAATTTATTAGATTGGGCATTTTTGTTATATATCGTATACCTACTACTACGAGGTACAATTTTGTGTTTTGATATGAATTATTATGGTCACATTTATTGGGTACTAACTGCGCCCCACGGTTTCACCTGCGTAATTCCAAACCATCTTACCAGGTTCAAAATTGGACAAATTTTAAGTTGAAAAAACCCGTTTAGAAAAAAGTACTTTAAGTATTCCAAAATTTTTCAATTTTCTGTGCAAGTTTTCCAATTATTCTTTAACCTTGTCCTAAGTGTTACGAACACAACAAATAACAATCAAGCAACACGGTCGATGGGCCAATTTCGTGTTTTTGCGTGACTAACGCATGACAATTGATTTATTATAATTATATGCAATAAATGTATCATAAAATCCTCATGAAAATGAGGCATATTAAAATATAAATAGCATTCTCGCCAGCATCAAAATTAAACCAATTCTGTGAGCGGGGGATGTGTTTATTTTCCGAACTCACTAGAGAATGCCAATTTTCATTTGTACATTTTCACAAATAGCTTAGTTTCAATTCAGAGGAAATTAGTGGCGCAATTAAATTACTTCACTCTGAATATTTGATTTTAATTATAATACATCACAAAATGATTAGTTTACAGAATACCATGTTTATAAGGCTGCCAAACGCCACTGGGATAGTGTATTTAGGCTATAATATAAACAGGTTTGTTACGCTATATAAAACAGTTACATGAAGCAGTAGTAATCAAAATTTAAAAAAGTCGTCGGCATTATTCTGCAAATTGATGCCAGGCTGCTCCATTCCCGAGTAGTTGTAAGACAAAAAGAGGACCTCTTAAGTTGTTACAAGCAATTCTTATCAACCTAACTGCAGCATTAAGAGCCGGGACGAGATAACTACACGGAATAATGCGCAGTTTTATTTTAGTTTTGTCCTTGCGGTCGACGAGAGCATCATTCGCTTCCCTAACGCGACAACAAATCAAAGCCTATGTGGGACTGCCAGATAAACCTCAAAAAAGGAGGATGAACCTTAATCCGTAGTGATATGATTGCTTTTCAAAAAGCGTAAACGACATCTATACTAGCGAAGAGCTGCACCAAACACTTTGCCAAGACACGATGCATGTTGAATCAGTGAGGAAACTGCACGGAATTTCTTAAAAAAAAAAATACCTTATCGTTCTAATTGTTGCCACCAGTTTTAACCGTTTAACCTGTTATAATAGTGACTAGCACCTATTCTAACAGGTGAAATGCTGGATAAGTGTACCAATCGAGACTGAGGCAGAGTGGTGAATAATGCCCCGCACTTTATGTTTATTAAAAGGCCTGAGTCCCAGGTGTGGTAAAGTAATGGGGAAATAAATTATGATGATGGGTAATGATGATTATATCAAAATAAACTTCACAATGATTAATCGCAACACAAAATTACTTTCTATAGCAGCTGAGCTATTACTGCAGGTTGCATTTCACTGACACGGAAGAAAACATCACAGTTCTGTCAATCAATCATTCAAAAGATTTTTATTTATATAGGTTTTACAGAGGGCACTTACGAAGGTCACTGTTGTGAAATACAATTGTTTGACGTTTTGAGTGGGATTGCTTCTGCAGAGATAATTTTGGAGCGCATGCCTGGCCTACCAACATGATATCAACTGCACGTAGATTTTTCACTGTTATTTATGTACTGTGGCTTTGCGTCCAAGGCTTATCGAGCCATGGCAATCTACGAACACTATTTTGTTATTTTTGCAGAAGTAATGTAGATGAAGAGGAAATATTACACGGTTTGCCATTAAGCGGATATTTATGGGCGGTACAATGTTTTCCTTGGCGGTGTTGAAATTATTTATGGAACATTGCGCTATGGTGGTAAAAAGTGTAGCCTTATATTACAGCTGGCGTGAGTGCCGCAGTGTCATAAATGTTAAGCTTATTAAAAACTTTGAGTGCTTTATTTCAGAAGAGTCTCACTTTGGTTACGTATTTCCTTCTTTCTTGTTTTTTTTACTGGATATAAAGCTTTGCTCTTCTTTAATGAGTATAATGACATTGGCCGTATGCCGTTGTTTGGATCGCTGTATTTTTTACAGAGCGTTAGTGTAACAGCCACGCTGTGGCGTATGCTTAAATGGACTTTATTTCAATGAGGTTTCATTCGATATTTGCACCGGCCCGACGACGGAGCTTTTAATTTGCGAGCTGTGAATTTCAGAACGTGGTGACACTTTTTTAAAGTTATTCTAATCATGAATTTTGACAGATACATAATTTGCCCATTTACCGAAAAGTGAACTAATTACATATAACTTGGTCAAAATTACCTGCCAGACAAATGAAATTGTGAAATTTATTGAAAAAAAATCGCCGTGACAGTGTTTATCAACAATCGGCAGTTTGATTTGATCAATTAACAAAGTTTATTAATTTCGATCTATTTATCAAAGTCAAAGCTCGTTCAACATTTTTCGTTCGTAATAATGAACTAATATTATCGTTTACTCCATTTAAGTTACCCGTTAGCTCGTTACCCATATCATCGTTGATGTTATTAATTGATTTGTTATGAACTTTGTAATTACATTTTAACTGTTGAATATTCGATAATTGTATTTTAACTAGTGTAATTAAATTCCATGTTTGAAGTACAAACATGCTTTAAGCAGTTAATTTATTTGATGTGGGATGAATTTATTGGTAAGTTTACTTACGTGATTGATGACGTGGACATTTTGAATATTAATGTTCATCATGAATATATTATAGATATATCTAAAACTTAGAATAAACCACATTAGTGCCAAAAGTATGTGTACATGTTATTTTATGAGTTTGTTGCCGTTAGATAGATAAACTCTTTTTTGAAACACCAAAGAACAAGGAAAACTTAAAAACTACACCAAAACAAGATTAACATTTAGTGTCACAATGGGTGGTCTTATCGCTCAGTGCGATTTCTTCCAGACAACCATGCACGGAGAGGAGTATGGTATGGTTGCCGTTCAGCTCCGTAACTGGTAATCTATGGTAAATGGATTTTGATACAACTAGGTGTATAGATTGTGTTAGTACCTATGTATACTTGTAATATTTTTTATCTATGAGGAAAGCTGCAGAGCGCAGCTAGCATTGACATTACACCTAATAATGAAAAGTACCTATGATTGATTGAAATATTATCGATTGAAGAGGTAGGTATCGTTTCGATACGATAAGAGACTAGAGTAAAAAACGCGTCGCAATAATTATCACATGGAATTTTCAGGGTAGACTCAACGGAGTTCAATATTAACCAATTCTTAGATATTCTCAAACAAATAAGCTCTACTATTCAGTATATTCGTTTCTACAAGACCATAAAAGCACAAGTATCTACGCATTGAATATGTTTAAAATCAAAACAGACTGGTCTATTCACTTCTACATTTAACTATTCAGGTCATTCGATTCTGTGTATTCATCGTCTAACTTGCTCGAAATTGAACACATGTCTCACATGAAGTCATTAGTTAATAAGTGAATTCAACTATTTTTTTAAACAGTGCATGATTAATCAGATAAACAATATTTATTGGGTTAATTATTTACAGCTTGATTTACATTGTGCTTTGTAAATGATAGTACCAATACATTGCTAAATATTATCATATACACCATCGACAAAAGTTGCGAAGACGGTGTTATTACATTTCGAAACTTTCAATTGACAATACTACGCGAAACTTGAGTATTTGGGTGTGGAGCTTTGGAAGTTTTGTTAACTACTCTTGTCATAGACTGTACATTAGTACTACCATTGTCTCAGTTGTGGTACAAACTAAATTTCCAACTCTAAAGTTATTGCTTTCTAACTCGATTTTTATTGTTTAAAGGTGACAATGACAACAGTACATCTGACAGGGCTAAACTGAGACGTCAACAAATCTATATACAGGTTACTTCTATAATCAAGTATAGGTACATTTAATTTATTAGACACAACTTAAATAACAATATAAATAAAAGGAAAACTAATTAAAACTTAAAAATCTAACAAAAAAAAGGTAAAGAATAGGTTGACTTTTTTTCTTTTCCCACAAATGTATCTGAGACTTAAAAGTTGGTGACACTTCATAAAATATTGTTGTACGAAAGAACGCCAATGGTAGATTGCCTTTGAAGCCTCCACGTGTCATGTTATCGTAGAAAATGTATGCAAACGTGATGAGATCATAAGGTAAATGAATTCTTTTGACATTAATAACTGTCTCACGACTGTTATTTATCATAATTATAAACCCAATTCACTTCCTCTACCTACTCATTACCATTTAAATAGTTCTCACTGTTTTTGTCTATTATTAGGTACTGGTGTATTAAAACACTGTACAAAAACAGTTTCTTACTGAGTTTCAAGTCTAACGTTTAATACCAAGTATTCAAATATAGTTTCCAATTCAAGTTACATTAGGTTTATAATTTATCTCCAACGATTTACCAAACATTAACAAGATACGAGAGTTCGCTGTTCTTTTGAGGCGCTTGCCAAATTTTGTTTGCAGTTTGTGTGTATGTAACCAACTGTTAAAACATATAGATATCAATTTACAATAGGTAATATCGTTCCTTATCAAGTTTCAAACAAGATCAAAATATTAGGAGTGAGATTGTACAAATAAATCATAACTGACCCTCGTGACCTCGTATCAGACGAGAGCCGATCTTGAGATTACTTTTTCACATCACAGCCTGTTTCCACAGTGCCGCGTCGGATACGATAAAAAATCGAACGGTATCGAGATTGTTTATTTTATCTTATATGGTGGATAAATAACCATCACAACCAATTCATTACTTTTCTGGATATCAGAAACCTTCGGAAATCATATGGCTCGATTGGATGATTGGAAGTTTGATTAAAAACAAACTACTTTCATCACACCAAAATAAGAATTTTCATCTGAAAAGACGTGATAGTGACTTTTATAAAAGTATTTCTGTTCTGCCACCAGCTGGTTGTCACTTAAGAATAATAAATATTGTGTAACTGTAGCTTATGGTAATCCACTTGTTAGATCCTCACCTCATGCAATGTCCGGAACCTCACCAATTTCCGACTTCAAGGACAGCCGTCTGAATCGTAGCTATAGCGAAACAGGATTCCCGGCCGCAGGCGCTTACTGGCTTTATTTTACTATGTTAATGGAATCAAATTACGAAAATTAATTCAGCAGATCAAAAAATAACTGCTGAGCTTGTAAAGCTTAAATACGCTTCGCTTCCTGTCTCTTTTTTCTACGGCAAAAAGAACGTTCGAAACTTTTATCCTGGCCGGAGCACCGAGTGATTTTAACGAGCTTTTATTCGGCGACTTTTTATTTGCAGCCAGAGAGGTATTTTTATGAAACTAATGAATGTCAAAGAGAACTTAATTACTTTCATTTGCGATCGATAGACGAAGTTTTTGGTTCAGATAGGAGATCAAAATCATCTCTCTTTGAACATTAATCTGGTGGCCGTAGATTAGATGCTTCTTATTTATGGGTACCGAGAAGAGATGTTTAGTCATGAACCAGACAAACATGTTGCTTTGGGAAGAAATTGGATTAACAGATGTACCTAATAAAAATAATTTCTCGTTGTTTTATGAGAAACATAATATTTTAATAAAAAATAGCTTGGTTTAAGTGTTGCTAAAGTTATTATTTTTGCTTTCTTAGAAGACACGTGGCATTTTAGTATTGTTATAAACAATAGCTGTAAGTCTGGAAGGTTAACTTTGCCAATTATATCCTTAATTGTAGAGTAATACGCGCATGATTAAAAAGCAGCAAAGACAGAATACGAAAAAGTTCAAATAGAAATCTCATTTAAATTATCACCGGAAGAAAATATCATGACTAATAAGATTAACCAATAATTAGCTAATAAAAAGTGTCAGTTGCAATCAGTAAAAGCAATACCTACACCTATAAATCTATAATACATGTCAATACGACTGCACTGCCTATACTTCTAATCAAATTTGTTCGCAATTCAACAAAGAGTAGCAGGGCCTATCTAATATCGCTTCCAAATCACGTCCCAATCACCCCACGCGGCGTCTTTCCAAAACACGATCAAAACTCAATTATAATCGCATTACGTGGCGTCTTACTAAACCGTGCGTTAAAATTTAATTACGAAATTACGCTTCCGAAAATGGCCGGTTCCCGAGATATTATTCAAAAGTATAAGCTGTGATGCGCGTGGGCACGTATTTAGTCACGGGCATGGTCCATGATCCGTCCCACCATAACTACGGCTGCTTAATACACGTACACTCCACATCGCTTGCATTTCACGGCAGTTCAATATCACCTCTATTTTAAAGGGAATAAGAGTATGTAGTATTATTGAACACATACTATGGGTGCATTGTACAGGGTTCACACTGGAAACTATTTCCCCGGTGCGGCGATGTAACCGGTTTGGACGACCTAAGACACTTAAAGCCGAACACTTAGTGAGGACATACCTTTATTTCTTACACGTTCTTTACGACGAGAAGCAAAGTTGAATGTTTGTAAGTCTTGTTTTATGTCACGATCGTCGATGGCGGTGATGTAGCTTTAATAGACGTATTTTAAAATGCAATCAACACCGTTTTAATACACCCTGTCTTTAAAAAAGGGTTGAGTTTCGTACGTCTGGTTATATAATGCTTCTTCTCAAGATATATAGTGTTAAGTTAAAAAAGCTACTTTGCGAAAGTTAAGTCCCTGCTTCTACTATGTCAAAGTTCATCGTTTAATTTACATTTTTCTATGAAATACTTCACAGCATCATATTGTTTAACAAAAACAGTAGCAGCAGGTAAATTGTTTTAAAAATCACTGGTTACATGGATATTGTTTTTTTATTGCAAAAGAAACAACCAATCCAATACTTAACTTTCAATTGGCCATATCAATTCATGTTCCGTAAACCTTCCAACAAGTAATTTTTTCAATTCATCCGAAATAACCTACTCCATCATCATATCTAACTCTAATGCCATTATAAATCATAGTTTCTACAGCATCTATCATTTTAACCGGGTACCTATTGAACTGCCGGTCCATATATACACACCACATACTAAGGTAAAACAGTAAGGAGGACGCATACAAAGTTTCTACTTGCAATAGGTTTGATAAATCACAGAACTAAAGTGATATTAGACATGTTGGCCTTACTTTCAGTCAGGGATGTCAAGGGCAAAGAAAACATTTTTTTTTAAATTAGAACATGGTTTAAGCGAAGTCTCTCTCGACTCATATTTATGGTCGATTAGTCACAGGCCGATGAGAAAAATAAACTGAAGCAACTCGTTCTATTACAGAGCTGTTCAAATTCTTTACGCTAATTAGGATAAGGGGTTAGACTAGAGTAAGTTCTTAAGAATCAAACTACCAACTCTATATCAAGCACCGCTCGTGTAACTTATTAAGTTCGCAAAAAAGTTATGCCTTTCGACTCCGAAGCTCACAAAACACTATTACTAAAGCTTCATATGCAGATGGCACCCAAAGATGAGATCATCTACTGGCTACAAGTTCTACTGCGACATAAAAGCATATGGTTATTGTATCCACTTAAACCCAGCGGTAACCTGTACTTTCATGCAATTAAAATTTATTAATTTCAGTCTAAGCTTTTTATTTTTCGTCTTCAATGCGCAACCGGGCGTTCTATATGAGGCTTGCCTTTTTTACTTAACGACCTGCTATTGGAAAATAAAATCTGTATTATGGAAATATCTACAAATGTAAGGGTTAGTTAGAGAAGTACCACTTAGTATGCGCTTTTTAGTTTTAAACATAAAGCAAGTGTTTATTTTTTACTTTTGGTGCTTGTTTTTGTTTGGCTGCTATCTTCGATAACATCTTATTTTATGCCGGAAGTACAGCTGATAAAATAGGTTTGTTTTTGATATAAAGTTTATGTGTCTGTTGCTGGAATGACACAGATAAGTATCTACTTTTATTGTTTTAGACGAGGGTGACACTACGGGGTAAAACAATTTCAACTAAAGTGCCCATTTGCAAATATTATTCTGTGGTGCCTACATTTAAACATTTTTCAAATAATTTCGTCAGTTCGATTTGTTACAGATCTTTTAAAGTTTCCAATAGGTATTATGTGTGTATAATAGTATCTAGCAACAGACAATATAAAATGAAGTCAAAGGAGTCAAAGTCTAGAAAGCATTTTAAGTAGAGTACAATACAAGCAATTGTGCTCTACTTAAAAATAAATTGAATGAAAATAAATTAAGTTTCTTAGAGCAACAACAGCGAAGCTTGTTCGAGAGCCATTGTTGTCGAAGTTCAACCGAAGCCATTGTAACGAAAAACTTTTCTCATACTTCGGTCCCCCATAAAAACATAAACAGTTACGAAGTTAAAAATACTTGAGAGTTTTTGTGAAACGAAAACATTCATAATAAGCGGTAGAATGTCAGCCGTCTAAACCGTTTCATCCTCGGAGAAGCCATCCGTTCGAAAAGCAACGTTTTTTCTCAGGTTTTTTCAAGTACAGGTGAAGCGGCGAACCCACACTTAGTCGGCGTTAACCTGTAATCTAAATTCATTTCTCGATCCGACCCACCAGAGCCATATCTCCATTTTATTATATGCCTTGAGCCCATTTGCAGGCTTTTTTATTCTAAACAAATTACCCATTATTCACGTTGCCCGTCGATCTCATTATCCGACGACAGAAGAGGGCTTTTTTGTTCTGTTTGAAATATAACAGTTTATAAACTTGAAATATTCAACAATGTCGGCCGACGTCGTAAAGCATCCGAATCGATTTGCGTTCATTGAGTCGAGTAATTGCAATGATTCCTCTGACGTGCTCGATTTTATTTTCTTCTATCACGAAAAGCGGTTGAGGCTTAAAGTCCACCACGACACGACCACGAACATAGGACGGTTTGACAGAGTATTTTACAAAGTACTAAATGTCAGAAGTCAGTTGGACGAACATTAATTTTCACTAATTAATTTCACTACATTCATCGATGTGTACATTGGTCTAATTGCATATTTACAGGTGCCGGTCTAATTTAATATTTTATGATTTACTGCTATCCAATAACGGAGGCATAAGCACTTCTAACGTATATTAAATTGAAATGGGTCACTTTGTTGTTCCTCAAATCTTTCAATTCAACTGTATTCAGAGAAATTGGTGCTTTTTATGATACTTTTTGGCGTTTGGTTTAATAAACACTGTGGAATTTATTATTTATTTACAAAGCTTGCGATGTTATGGGATAAAACCTTCCTTTTTCTTGCAATACTTCCTTAACTAATAGGTAGTGGTCGCCAACTGTTTACTTCGTCCCCTCATCTGTTCCTAGGTACAAATGGAAATGCTAAAAGACTTTTGAGAGCTTCAAATTAAGGATTATCGACTGTTGATTATGCAGGATTACGAGACATAGCAAAGGCGTTCATCGAAGACCAAAGCCGTGATCCTCTTCGAGTTACTGAGACACCTCGCAGTGCTAACCGGTGCCGGTGGGCTCTAGCCCTTATTGTCCTTATTATTGGGGTAAAGGCTTGTTAAATATGTATTAGTCGACGGTCTGCCCACCGAATAGAAGACGATATCGAACGTATGAATTATTTAAACAGGTATGTGACATTAAATATTTATTTCTTGCTGTCTTTTATGGTATTTAAATTGAAGAGATATTGACGTCTTGGAAAATTTAAGGGTAAGTTGTTGATCTGTCAAACGCGTTGGCTAAAGACAAGTTTAATCTATAGCTCTCTTTAGCTATTAGTAAAATTTATTGGAATTAAAAAGCTTACCACCATCATCGATGAAGTGTTTCACATAATATGTGAAATAATGTATTTTCTTTTGTACAAACTGTGCGTGCGACACTCTATCGATTAAAGAGTTATCCGTTCTTCTCTATTCCATTAGAAAGGACAGTAAAATGTACATGTTAAAATATTCAAAGATAGCGTACAAAAGATTTGCAAAGAATGAATCAACATTTCTGCATTCTTAGATGCCTTTGTATGCAAATGTGATGGATATTCAGATAAGGAATTGATATTCAAATGATCAGATATTTTGAAGTACAGGTTTGATATTATCAGTACCTTTTTAACAAAAAACATGGGAGAATTTGAGAGATATACGAACTGGCAAACGTTGAATATATTTTATAAAACAGCATGTCGAAAAATTATATCACCGACTTTTTACATAAGTATAATATTATGTACCGCATCAATGGTCTGTGGTTTGTAATGATGATTTCATTATTCGCCATTTGAATATGAAAATTAATATACTACATAAACACCCACATACAAACATAGACTGCAAAACGCATAACTCTCTCATGGCTTTGCAGCAGTCAGGTAAAAATTATTCCCTGCCTGCCAATGAGAGACACAAACACATCATCAAATATTTCTATGGTCATGAGAATCAACTTTAAATGTATAATGATCCGTGACAAATTTGAATCTTCTCAAATTTACTTTACGACTGTCATAAAGCAACACTCCGTCAGATGCTGTGAAGCGTGTAGATAGGTATTAATAATTTATTGCTTAGATAACACTTCCTTGCGTGATAAAGATAGATTAAGTACTTTTGTGATGGATCACATCGCTTCGCTTCACCAATATTTATCGTTGTCTAACAACTTTGTATGAAAGCTGTAGAAAGTTCATTTTTTTTTCCAAGTTGAGAACATTTTAATTGGTTCCGCTTTGGCGTGGTTATCACAATATGGATAAAATTGGTTGTTATCTGAATAAAAAATACCGAAAATAGCAATTTCTAGGTTTAATGAATATTCGCACAGCGACCGTAACATAGCCTACTAGTCGTATTAAAATTATTAGTAAATTATCTTTGCTTTTCTCTTATAACAAAAAAGGATTATAAAAACCATTACTATGCTTATTAACCTATTAAAACATATTTTTTCTTTGTTCTGTGGTACCTTTTTCGAGTTTATCCCTCTAGAATTAACTTTGAAATATGCATACCTTGTAAATTAACCACAACCGCAATAGGCAACGTTCCTAAACTGCTGGCAGCATTGCATAAATTAGTATGACTCTCCGTATAATTATATCAAATTAGAAACTCCCAAAACTGCCATTTCCAAAAATATACAGTCTCCAGGAAGGGCAAAATTATAACTAAATGGAGATAGTTTATCCTCATTATACCGAGTAATAATTTCTAAGTAACCCACATCAGTTATACCGAGTCACATGCGTGCCGCACGCCATTTTAAATGCGATATTTTTAATTGTTCTTTGTCATTTGCTACTTTGCTTAAAATATATGAATAAAGGACTTCGTGATTCTCTTTTTTGTTAGTTTTTTTAAGTATGGAAGGTCAAAAGTGGTTAAGATCTAGTAAATAAACAATTTTTTTTGAAGGAAGCTTTAAGTATTTAAAGCACCTCATTCATTCTCTCTCATTTCGTACTTGTTTATTTACTCACCTGAAAGACCAACTTACTAACTATAGGTATATTTTATTCGATAGGTGCCAGATTGGAGTCAATTAAAAGTCCTCACGTTCAGAAACTTTAAATTTAAGAGTACAAAAACAAAATACTGTCTATTTATTATATGCTATCCTAATTATTGATAATACTTAATATTATCATAGAAAAAAAGGGAGCGTGATTTATTTAAACTAAACAAAAAACCCACGCAAAATAATTATGTTTGTTTTTTGTTATTTAGACATAGCAAATAGTGCTAGTAACCGTATACGAGTCTTTACTTTGTTTTATAGCAATCATCCCCGGTCGAACTGAGGTAGAGCAAGCATCATTGCTCACGTTGACCCTGCCAAAAGATAAACGCAGACTATGAAGGAACGATAGGAAATCTCATAGTCGATAGAGCGTGACTTAATTCGGGGTTATCTATTTATCAGACGCTAGACTAGACTCGTCTTCGTGACCTGAAAATAAAGAATGTACCGACGTACTTTGTATGTAGTTCCGATAAAGATCATTTTCGAACATTGCAGAAAAGATTTTTTTTAACATTTATTTCACCTATCTCTCAACCTCGAAAACAATAGATGTCCCGATACCATTTCTTAGTACGCATCTATAGAAATCGAATGACACATTTATAAAGTAGAACCCGCCCCATCACTCAATGATAAATATTACGGTATCTTTCATAGATATTGCAAAAGTTATGGTCCCGTATTTCATTTATATTTCCCTTTCAAAACGCAATTCTTTTACCATGTAACTGTTTGGGAGAATAATATTGAAGAAATATGATCTTGGGAGAACCACTTTACAATATCCATCTGTCTGCCCGTCCGGCTCTAAAGTTTAACGCTGGAGTTATCATCTGGTATGGGAAGAAGAGGAGTGAGGTCCGAGATAAATTTAGTAGCGTTATACTGCAGTAAATTCAGTACCTAGTGGTGAAAAATTTCAGACCATCAGTAAATGTAACTAGTTTATGTGAACAATGGAAAAAAAATGTGTGCTGGGACACATAGGAGAAGTAAAACTTGAACAAAAAAAATATTCCAAAAAAAAAAAAACAAGATATTTAAAGAAATATACGAAACGTAACTTTCTCTCTTTCTATCTTCACTTGTATCTTCTATCCCTCTCCACTTCCCTTCGCCTCGCCCGATCACAATTTTCGTAACGCATTCACCAGCTTACTCCCCAAGGCAATCGTGCGTAAAGAACTTTTACTTCAAAAACGCTGCTAATGTATATAGATTCTACAGATAAGTACAGAAACATTCTACAGAAAAATTTTTGAGAGTCCTAACGATGCTAGCGTTGTTTGGAAGTCTTAAAGCATCGCATTGATTCTATCCCTCACGGGTTAGTCTGGGCGACGCTTTCCAGAAGACCGCTCTATTCGTAAATTGTGATCCGAACCGCCTCGGTGCACTTTAATTAAAATACTTTTCTCTCAAAAACGATACGATCACTTCATTTCAAAATGGGAATATAGGGATGGTGTTGAAAATACTAGGAAATGGATGGATCTTTGCACTAATCTTTGGTTTCATTTTTATGCTCTAAATTACTAGCCTCTAGGCCACTACTACCACTAGGCATACAGTTCCTATGCCACCAGCTCATGTGGAAATATAAATGTATAGTACAGTATTTGTTTTAATATAAAAGAACCAGACGGTCTAATAAAAGTTTCCATTTCTTAATCGCACAAAATTATGCAAATTTCTTCAAGTTTGATGAGCAAACCTCTAATAGGAAGCTTTACTGGCCGTAACTCAGCAGGTTTTATTAACCAGTACTTTCACAAACAAACCTCAACCTTTATAGGTACTTAGGGACGCAATTCTCGTTTCTTTTCATGGGAATAAAGGCCTTTATACCCGAAACCGCGTCTTAACATTCAATGCTTTAATTATTATTATTTTTTTCATTCCTTCGCGAATTGTATAGCGTTGCTTTGTTCACACTGTGTAAAGATTAAAGCAAAGATTGGCCACGCCCTTTACTGATTGTAGGCCCTGATTGGTCGTTCTTGCTCTTTGTAATACACCGCTTTGTTTTATCTTGAATTAGCGATTAAGAATTTTCTATTCATACGCATTATGCTGGTGTATGAATTGGGTTTGTATTTTGTACTACGGGCTTCTAAATATTTGGGGATATGGAAGCAGTAACGAGTACAGAAGGCTAAAGTTACGCTGTTGTCGTTCGTTTCAAGTTTTAAAATGCCAAGAACAATTGACACAATATCGTTCGAAATTGACCTTTGAAATATGATTTTGTATAATATTCATATCGAATTTATTTATTATAATAGTCATACATACCCTCGTTTCCTCTATCGTTGTTATCTATCAAAAGTGTTATTGTACACGGACACTTTAAAGCTCATAACGGCTTTTCCTTCTGCGACCATATCTTACAAAAAGCAATTTTCATAAAACTCCGCTTACATTGTGCGCAAACGCATTATCATGCAAATAGTCGGAGTCACGTGTTTATCTTAATAATGGCTACATAATTATCTGTGTAGATACCTACATATGTACAAAACAGTACTAAAGTTCCGCAATTTTTAAACAATCAGCATTAACCATTAGATATATTAATAACTAGACTTAAGTATTAAAAACCCGTATAATTCGGTATTTACCAACGTAGAGTATTTTAAAGGTATTATTATTAATTATTAAGATTAAGTCTAAACTCATACAAACATACTTCATCTTTTATATTTAAAATAAGTAACATGTAAGTAACTGTAAAGTATCCAACAAAGTCATAACTATTTAAAATTTATGTTTTGATTAGATTGCTAGATTTGCATCTACCAATCCGTAATAATACCTCTGGTGTGTGTGGGTGGGACCATTTGCAAAAGCTGTCACGCTTTGTCGTCACGTTGCGCTAATAGAAGTGATATATAGCTACCGCTCTCGTTCTCAGTGCTCCAGGCGAAATGCCGTTTTATCGAAGTTTGATCACTGTCTTCCACTGCGTAATTACTGGTCCGATGCACTTTAAATTAATTTCCCTAGACTGACGAGCTATTAACTTTCGATATTAAATCCTGATACAATAATAAGCACTTGGCTTACCATTTTATGGTAGGCTAAGTTGGAGCTTATAATGGCGTAGAAAATTATCGCAAAGTTGCAGAGGTATCGATTAATTTTCAGGTTATTAAAATAAGCCGTTTTATTTTAATAATGTTGCAAATTTTGTACCCACTTTTGAAAAATTGTTAAACATAACTTCATGTTTATGTAAATTAATCGATACCTCTGCAACTTTGCGATAATTTTCTACTATATTTTCTAAACAAAGTTAAAAAAATAAAATTATTAACCGCTCTCCGCCTCCCATATGAAATCAGAAACTGTCGTTTGATTTGTAATAAAAACGTTTGTGTTTACCAGAAAAATCTTTTTTACATACCTACCCTATTATTTTGATACATTTTTAATTTAACCATATTTTTACGTTGACCTGCGGCACATAAATTATTGACGAGGGCACAAATTCATTTAAACATTCAAAGGTATCGAAAACATTTCCAGTATTTTAATTTAATTATAAAACTCGGACATACGCCGAAATCACGGTATAAAGCTAGTGTCGACATCGACCATAATTGTGTTCGTCAACTCTGGCGTTTTATTGTTTCTCTAAATAATTTCATTATTTAAGTAAACAAACGCGATAAATATTTAAATTGATACAATTTCGAACCGGGTTTACGTCTTTTAAGGTGTATTTGAATTTTAATAAATAGTTAAGACAATAAATTGTAATGCAAGAGGCCCATTAGAGTCAAGCTTTTGGTAATTATTAGATGACGCGGGCTTAAGAGTTTAGACTGCAGGTGGGTATTTAATCGACGACCTTCTTTAGAGTAACGGCTAATCATAAGATTCTAATGGATTTGGGGCAGAGGCGTTTCGTATAAACAGTAAGGTGTGTATCGCTCAGCGTCAAAAAAAAAACTCAAAACTCAGAACTCAAATCATTTATTGTAAATAGTCAAAAAAATTGACTTTTACATGTCAAAATAATATCTTATACATAAGTATAGAAATACAAAAAAATAAGTTCAAATATTATGATCTACGAAACTAATGATTATTATCTAATTGTGGTTTGAGTTTGAAAAAGGACTCAAACTCAGAAATCGTATTTGAGGCCAAAATAGAGGTTTTTTTCTTAGTTTAGCACGAACTAAACTCTACCTTATCGCAGTTCAATATATTAGTTTGAATAAACAAAATTTATTACTCATAATTCATAGTTTGGAAATATACTATTGACCATTAGTTAGTTTCAGTATGAATATTAATACCGACAGGTGTATGTTACGCTTATATAGGTATGTTAATTTCGAAATTTCTATGTATATGATTAAAATGTATGTCTATATTTTATTATTATTACCATATTACTTAAAAATATTTTTTCTGTCCATGCTGATGCAGATTGTCTGGAAGAAATGGCTATAAGTGATAAGATCGCCCAACATACTACCTTTTTTTAAGCTTTTGTTGTTTTTCTGTATTGCGTTCTTTTGGTGTACGATAAAAAGTTTTCTGTTCCATTCTATTGTTTTAGGACAGAAAGCTCTTTTTTCGAGTCTTGTAATCATATAGTTTTCCAGCTTGCGATTTTGCATCACAGTGAGACTTTGAACTTATTTTTAAAAGGCATCCATACTGTTAATATTGTATCATTGCCCTATCACATTTTTGAGACGTTCAATCGTTTAATGGAGATTACGCGCGCCTACCTTGTTCTACCTCATTTGGCTGATATGATAACGAAATGATCGTGACAGGTCGTAACGATAAGACTTAGAATTTCAGAAAAAAAAGCAACAACGGAGCTTAAACTTTAAAAGTAGATTTTTCATATTTTTTTTATTCTTTCCACTTTTCTCGATCCAGGGCTAGTTTCTTCCAATCATTTGCAAAAGAGTTGAGGTTGTCACGCCACCGTCTCCGAGGAAGACGTCGATGTCTTTTTCATAGAACTAATAAGAAAAATAACGAGTCACGATCACATACCTATGAATCTATAGGGGTCAGAATCCATATTCTGACCCGTAACTAGGACGCCCTGTATCTAAAGTATCAGGAACTGTGAGGACCATGGTCCTACAAATTATTGTATAGTATTTTTGGTTACTAAGAAACGAGACGTGCACCTGATGATAAGCACTACGCCTGCGTATAACAGTCACAGCACCACCCAGAACCCTGCATTGCATAATCCTGCGCGGCACTGCACTGCGCTCGTCACCCTGAGACATCGGCTCTAAAGTCTCATATGCCCAGTAATTTTACTAGCGAAGAACGTGTTATCTCCTTATCTGTATATTAAGAAGATAACGCGTTTTTGTCGCAAATTAGCGAAATATAATCACCCCACAACACTATGGCTTTTATAGTACTATATCTGTTAGAAATAAAACAAATAGCGTGGTCTTAATCTGATACGAACTAAGATAATTACTAGTATTAAGCTGACGGAAAGCCTTTATTTTATTAGCGGCTTACTAATGGGGTATTCAATCTACCTTGACACAAGGCCCTGAAATCTTTTTAAAGGCCTTAACTATGCATTCAATTATAATCCACTGTTATGTCACAGTAATATAAAACAGTGGCGAATGTCTTAAAATGTGTTTTATATTGTTTCAGCTCTATTTATTGTATTAAGAACTTATAGCGAAGTATTTTTCTTATAGAGATTACCTTATGAACAAGCTTTTGATTTTTTACGCTATTTTAAATTTCCTTTCTTTAATTACATGCCCACTAGGCCAGTCAATTTTGAGCTGGCCCTTTAGGCACCGACGCTAAGAAAGACCGAGAAAACGTTGGTAAGATGCTATCTGCAAAGACTAGTCTCAGATACGGTCCAACATTACATTTTTATAGGAAGGTAAAAATAGCGACTATTATTAAACTCAAAAGCCTATGACTAAGCGCTTGGCTGGTCATGAGACATGATCGGCACAAAAAGGGACGTCACCCAATATTGAACGGGTGGGCTTCAAATTGAGCTTCGTGCGTGAAGTTTCTTTACTGACTCTAAATGCGCTGTCAGCCCGCCTGGCGTAGGCGACATTCATAAAAATAGAATTAATTCCATATACATAAAAAGCTTGAGATTCTCTCTTCGTGAATATGTCCGTGACAAAATATTTAATGACTATTTATTGGGTTTTTGGACGCGTTTCGTGAGAATCCAATCGATAATCGATTTTTGTTGTCAGTTAATGGAATGTAATATTAAGCCTCATTTATATTAGGCGAAGATCAGTCGAAATATTATCACGTGGTTAATGTTTATGCACACATGTTACTGATAACTTATTTTAAATAAATAGTTACTGTACACGTACAGCAATTTGCGGCGCCGCCGTTATAAATGGAAGATATCCCAACTTCTCAAATACGAAAATAAATGTGAGACATTTAGCTTCAACATTTTATTTCGCTAAGAAGTTTGTTTTTGCCGATAGTTACAATAATATAACCTCAAAATTTCCAAGTAACGAGTGAACAGGTTACTTCTTGGCGCAAACCATATACCCATCTAGGTAAGCGCGCACAATTATTATGGACTTCATCGTGTGAGATAGAGTTATATAATGTAAAGCCACAAATTCAGTTAAAATACTGATTCTATATGAAACAAAGTTTTACCCCAATATATTCTCGACTTTGGACATGGAGTATAATCTTGGCTAAGAATCCTTCTATGGGAAGATCAGAACTAGTTTTTCTTCATCAGTAGGTATAGGTCTATATTTTTAACCAAAAACACCTCTAAGAATTATAATAATAGCAGCAATTAATTTGTTAAAATAAAAAATAACCACCCAGAATTTCCAGCTCCCCTTATAATTTCATTGAACTAATGGCTTGTATTTAACCAAATGCCCGGTTAAAGCCCGGTTAACAAATATCTCCTAATAGACCGCAACCATATTACACGCAACCCCGGCGAAGTGGAACCGCATGGAAGCCCGGGATCATTAATAAAAATTTCGTAAAGGCAACAAGTTCCGATGTGACTAAGCATTTTACGCACCTTCAAAACCTTAACTTGAACAAACATGGTCCTTCGAGCCGTTAAAGTAGGGTTCAAATTGCTCAAACTGTTTGGACGCAAAGTCAGCTGTAATATTCGTTTGCGTTTTGATACATTTTATCTTTTATTCTTATTATTTTTGAAGGGTTCAGGGTGCAGACCAACTTTGTAAAATA
This sequence comes from Campaea margaritaria, assembly GCA_912999815.1. Lineage (NCBI taxonomy): Eukaryota > Metazoa > Arthropoda > Insecta > Lepidoptera > Geometridae > Campaea > Campaea margaritaria. Next base: position 6,675,762 of record OU538800.1, read on the forward strand.
ATTGACATTGTCAGATTTAAGTTATTTTCTACATGTTGCAATAGAGATCTGTCAAGATAAGTATAAATTACATTTTATATAATTATTTTAATTTATATAGTAAAATATACGCATATGACACATAATATGGTTATACTAATGAATAATGCTAACGATTACAAAAGGCTATCGCATCAAGTCAGTATTATAAAATCAAGTACAATAAAATTCAAATGTGACCGTGATCGGCACATAAAACGGACTTGAAATACTTGGCCAAGTGCGAATAGTGCCACGATCACCAGAGTTATGTAGTTCAATAATTCTCAAAGTAAGTATATCGTATATTTATCGTATTTATCGTATCATTTTTATACTTAATTTTTGAAGTGATTGCTTTTAGCTCCAACAACTTCATATTGCATAATTACGTTATTTCAAAACCATAGGTACTTATATTGTTGAGAAGCTATTAGTCTGTGACAGTCAGTTATATGGACGAACGGACAGAAACACAGCGTTGCCGAAGCAATAGGATTCCGTTTAGACTTTCTGGATACGGAACTCTAAAAAAAACTAGCACGCTCCATATCTTCCTTGCGCAACATCCATTTATTAATACCCTACAAAACCATTGTAATGGTGAATGCTTACTCAAATGGTCGCCTCTTCCCATTCCACCTTTAACGGGCTATTGTCACGATGTTAACGCATCATTGTCATGTCACAGTTTTAAATAAGGCTTTTGAGAGTCCGAGCTTTGAACATTTAATCTCTCTCTAACCAATGGTTGACTCGAAATTTTTAGGTTACTTTTCCTGTTAACCATTATTTAACAACAGATTACATGTTGGTGAATGCGGGCTTTAGACCGTCGGTAACTATATGTTAATTTGGGGTGGTTACAGCTGACGAAACACATGTCGATTGTTCGTCTACAGTCAAAAACTGTTGAAAAAACTGATATACATGTAATGACTCTATGTAAATTGTAAGCTGATAACGTCGGAAGGTCATTTATTATGATAAAAACACTTCCGGTTTGTTTATTCAAATGGCTTTGAGTGACATAAATATAATCTGGAATTCATAAAACGGATACTTTGGGAGTAAAATTTATCCGACACAAAAACATGGACTATGAAACAAAATTTACGGACAGATTCTCCATTATCGTAATTTTTTTTATCCTGTCGAATGGTAAACGGTTACCGTCGCATATGGACACCTGCAACACTCGGGGCGTTGTCAATCCGTTGCCTACTCTCTAGAGTTCTTTTGATCCTCCTCTTGAAGAGCCCTTACCTATATTATACTTCTCCGGAAAAACGTATGATAGTAGCTCAATCAAATGTTAGCTCAATCCAATGTTATATCTTTAAAACCTTATTAAGGCACTTTTCCGGAATACAGTATAATCCCAGCCAGTAGAACTGCGATCCAAATAAGTTTGCCAAAATAAAACCCCACTATTTCGCATTCCCACAACACCCAGTAGCGGTGGGAAGTTACTGCGAAAAAGGCCGAATTCCCAGCGAGGTGGGCGAACTCGGCCGAAGTCTGGTTAGATCACGCTCGCACTCAACCACTACTTTTAACTAAATTGAAGTTGCGGGCAAAGACTGCACCCGAATGCACGTGATGTACCCCTCTGTCCGTTTGTAAGCAGTTTTTACGTGAGTAGATTGCATCGAAGCTCTTTATTCAACGGTGCGGTCGAATTTTTAGAGGCGTTTGTAGTCGCGGCTGATAGGCATTGCAAGTATTTGCGAGCGACGTATTTTGTCCAGAGATGAACTTCCACGGGTTGCGGCCAACGCAACTGTCGCGCGAGTTGTAAAATGTATAACGCCGCTCCAAAGTCATTTGTAATGTCACACGCATCTATCAGTAGCGTCAGTTGCGTGAGCCGCGACTCACGGAACTCCCCAAATCCATGAAAGCATAGACCTAGGAATCTCAGCCTGAGTTCGAATATTGCTTTTCACGCTACCTCCGATCCAAATCCGTGATCCCTGATCCAAATGCAAGCAATTCAGGTGCCACCTTTTGGCATGTACGTCATTTATATTCAAATAATACTATGGCTACTTCGGTCCTTCAATAATGTGCTCCGAAATGGAAATTCACGTATGACGGAAATTGGTTCTATTGCATATACCATACAAATAGTTCTACGACTACTCCGGAACGCATTTTTATGGATTCGGATCGAACGTAGTGCGGAACCGCTCTTAGGGCATACTATTTTTGATGACGGCACTGATCAGTATGAAAGACAATAGCCGCAAACTCACCAGTGGGTATCAAAATATAACGATTCAGAGATATGCATAAGTCGGCAATCCTGACTGCAATAATTATAAAACGTGAGCCATGTATTTTTTTATTACACTAGCTTATTTTCTTACAGTCGGGTTTTATTTAGGTACTCGCGTTCAAACACTTGTGCTGAAATTAATTTTCACGAACCTAGCTAAAATAAAAATAAAACCAACTTTTGTTGAGATTACTTTCTCCGAGTTAAGTTATAAAAATAGTATAAAGATGAAAACTGAAAATACTTGTAGAGCGCTAGCAGAAACAAATGAATTGTAACAAACTTAGTTGAATTCAAACGGCAGGTCACCCACCTACCTACAGTAATGCTGCTTGATACCTTTATATGGTTGCAGAATAGTACCTGTAAAGAAGAAAACAATATTAGTTAGAAGAACATGCTATTTCTTCTTATAAGTACACATAACAAGAGAAAAACCAGCGTATAGTAATCACTACAACCCACATTTCTATACTCTATTCCATCCACGCCGTACATTCCACGTTTCCGTCTATAGACAATTATATTGCACTGTAGGTATAATTAGTTCTGCGCAAGCTTGTTTCTTCACTTAACGCTTTATCACTTGCCTTCCAAGAATGGTCAAGTACGCATGCTTATTTAGTCTTAATTAAAAAGAGTTGAACGTTACTCTTTTCGATACCCAATTCACTTAACAAGGTATTATCCAAATATAGTTCTTCACCGTCAAATAGTCCTGTGAATCGATCGTAATCAGAAATGTTTAGTTAATTCACAATTCGGTCTCAATTCGTTCAACTTTCATTAAATTTGTAGCAGGTATAATTAAGAGAATTGCACTTATGAAGTTTTAAGATGGTTGCAAACACAATTCGGCATGATTAACTCCGTATTATGCATATCCTATGATGTGATATCATGGACCTGTAATCCCGTAGAGACGCGCTCACCTGCATTAGTTCCAGTTCGGAATAGCAACACAGAAATCCCATTAGACCTAAAACATCTATTTCGACATAGACAGACTGAAACTAACAGTATTTTCATCATTCTAATGCGGCCTGAAATGTCTCCAATTTTGTGAAACTAATTTCAAAAGGCATGTCACTACGGGCTATTGCTAGTTCTAAGTCTGCCGTCACATTGAATTATAAATTTAACATGATGAAAGCCTACGTATAGGCATATGTCCGACGTCCGTACCTTTCACGCCATTATAGAAGAACTTTAATACAGACGTACGGCTACGTACCAAAATGCTGATAATGGTCAGGTCATATTTTTAGGCTAAATCGATAGTTTCGGCCAGATGATGAGCGCCAAATTATTAGTAGTTTATATAAATTTATGTATGTATGTATGTAAAATTTAGTATATATAAATTTCTATATTATTGGCAAACTGTATAAATATCTAAACCTATGTAGATCAGTTGATACAATATTGTTTAAGGTAGGGAGAAATGATTCTAAAATCCCCGTTGTTGCAAACGAATTGAATTATAACAAAACTCAGATCTATTGACAGTCAACATTTAGTGAAGCATGCATTAGCATGTTTTTTGTATAAAATAAGAAGCTTCAAGCAAAAATAAAAATACCTACATAGTCGTATATACAGTAACGCCTTTTTCCCGTTGGGATAGGCAGAGACGACATCTTTCCCCATGTTACGATCTAAGCGAATAGCAGAACTACATGTGATTAACAATACTAGGTTTCAAAGTATATGAATTCAATCTTGATATTTTCTTCGTTACCGCTCGTATAAATCACCGCTCTAAAACTAAAGCCCGACAACTCTACAGGTATTGTTAACCCCACGCTGCCAGTGGGCACAACAAAAGCAAGTGACAGTAACAATAGTTGTGGGCGGTAAAATTAGGCAGATCCACTGAGGCGTATCAACTAGATACATAACAATTTTTATGTCCCAAAACAAGAGCATTTACATATCGATTATCATTGTGTACTCGATGTGATTCGGTACAGTTATTTTTTTTTCGCTTGTTTATCGAACTGCCAAAAGGAGATTTATTTGTTTTTCTGCTACTTAAATTTGCATAGATAGTAGCTTAGACTTGTAGCTATAAACTCTGGTACAATAACGTAATGATGTTTACAGCGCTTTACGAGTAAAAAATATAAAAAAAATAAGTCAATTACAAATCTAAACACACACAGTTACATTTATTTAATGGATTGATTTAGATTGGTACCTAAGCGAACCTCTTTAATTCAGTTCAACAAAATCACATTTTAATCTAAAAATACTTTCCGTTACTAACAAGAGTTCTTGCTCAATAAACTCTCGAGCCCTGAATAGTTTGTTAGTGTTGTCAAGGCAACCGCTTGGGAGCGCGCGGCTAATTGACAGCTTGGAGTGTAGAGTAGTATATAGGCTGATGTCGCCCACATCTATGTGGAAACTAGACTACTGTGAACATAAGAATACTTTGCAGAAGTGATACTTCTTTTCCTACTCAAGAAAGTGAGGGGAGATCCGTGATCAGCAATGTGCACGACATGGGTTAATGATAATACTGCTAAGATCAAATAATCTTAATTCACAAATATAATTTTAGGGAATGTTATAATGAGAAGAGCGTTTCTGATAACAAGGTCTAACAGAAAGCCAGAATTATTTAATAATAGTTTAGACTTTAATTATGTTAATTAGAACTTGTTAAATGTGAATTCATTTTCATGTAGATGCTTTAATTTACTACCTACTTGTTATTGTAAGCCTAGGGGTCTGAATGTCAATAACTAAAAAGATTTTCAATGATCTGATGTCAGATTTCATTCATAGGAACGGCATAATTAACTGTATTTTACTATCGCTAATGCTTCAAGCATTCTAGTGAGCTCCCAAGATTGACACAAAGTTTGATACTAATCTTTTGTGTCAACCCTAAAGTTAAGGTCGTCAAAGCTCGCGGTTGGAACGAGTAGCGAGTAACTAATTGACAGCTACACTCAGGGGCGAAGCACTACCTATCACTAGTTACTAGGCACATGCTAGGTCACATGAACAAATCTACTAAGTGAAAAGATCTTCGTACGAGAGTTTACCAGTAGCCTTCAAGCAATATCGAGTTTCACACTGAACGTGAACTGCATTGTAAGCATCACAATTCTGGATAAAAATAAACTGTTTGAAGATGTCGACGACAAAGCAGACTTGCAAGAGTATTCCTCATTTGAAAACAAGTGCATGCGTGACTACAATAAAATTGCTAGAAAAACAAAAAAAAAACTGCTTTACTCCTGGAATATTATCTATTTTAGTTATCTATTTGGCTTTGAAACTTTTAGTCCATGGGGTCCAAGTACGAGAAATTTTTTTAAGCAATTATTTCCTCGTTTAGTCGACGCCGCTGGTGACAAGAGGGCTGGCGCATTTCTCGCACAGAGAATAGCTATTGCTATTCAACGTGGAAATGCAGCCAGTGTTCTTGGCACCATGCCTCATGGACACCCTCTTTTGTTAGATTTTTAAGTTTTAGTTAGTTTTCCTTTTATTTATTTTGACAATTAAGTTGTGTCAATAATTTTAAACAACTATTCCTGACCACTGCCTCATTATCAAGTTTTACTGTATTGAGAAATTGCTTACTTTAAAAGTGGCTGCACTGTGACTTTCCTTTGCCGCAGTGTGTGAATATGTAGCCATTTTCGGTCCAGGTGAATAGTTTATTCGAACTGTGGTCAGCCGGTCTCCGCTGAATGACATCGGCCGGACGGACGTTTCAAGATGTGTCGGTGCAACGATCGGTCGGTGCGGTTTCATTTCGAGGAATTGAATTTTGTACAATCAATAGTTCAATACCTAGAGTTGTCTGAAGTCGGTGGAATTGAGACCAGAGTTTCTGAGTTACATTTGTATATTGTTATAAGCTTTTATTCAACTCGTTATCTTAATACGTATTATGGACGTATATTATACGTATTATTGATTGTTTAGGTCAATGTTTGAAGTCGTGTTTGACCTAGATTCTGTTGTTAAATTGAGGTGAAATTTTACATGCCTGTCAAGTTCCAATTACAAAAAAAAATTGTTTGTGACAGCGAGCTGATCTAATGATAGAAACAGAGAGTAGTCAATGGAACTCCTCAGTGACAGTTGATAGTGATTGAACTCATGTTGAGATCAGCTTACAGTAGTAATATTTTACTGAAATGAATAAAAATCTAGGAAAATAAGGTAGGTACTTTGTTGCATTAAACTAATGGTTAATTAATTAACTAATTACAGAAAAAGATTAAAAAACACAGAAGCTACTTTTATATAGACTTGAGAATATATTGACACTTGTACTACTTGTATAATTATTATAAGTTTGAAGACTGAGACCACCAAAAACATACTATTTAAATAAAAAACAAACCTTTAACAGACTAAAGATAATTGCAAAATTTCAGCGGAGAAACCCGGAAAAGCTTTCATTACTGCTTTTACTAAACGTAGTGTAGAAATTATCACTTTGGGTTCTATTGCACTAGGGACTCAACAAAACAATAAACGGTTGCTTACTATAACCATCAAACACCAAGGTTTGAACCCAACATAAATTAACCAAGAGGGTCAAAACACGTCTAAAATGTTTTACGGTTGTTTTACACAGAGTTTTACAACGTCCCCAAAGCGTTCCAAAAATAGCAGAACCATCATCACCCTTCCTTTGCTCTTATTACATCCGTATCCGTTACAAGTTTAAAATTTAATTTCTTTATTATTTGCATAAGGGACTAATCCTTGGAGATTGTGGCAACAGGCTGTGCTCATATCTAGCGGCGGCGGCTTGAGCCCATGAGACGGTGAAATTAGTAGAAGCGTGTAGAGCCATGTTACCCGCCTGCTACCCCTTACCGGTAGACGTAATAGCACCCGAGCACGTGAACATGGAGGTTAAAGAGCCGCCGGTCGTTCTAGATTAGTTGCTATAAAAAGGTTAAGCGTATTCTGTGCAACCACTTTGAAAATCGATTATTTACGTTTAGTTACATAGATATATTACATGGAGTTCGTAAGGTTTAGAATCAGAGAAGAAAATTAGGTACTTTTACAGCGGAATTCAGAGTCCTAATAGCAAGAAACATTACATTGCGATAGCAACGACACATAATATACTGTTTGTTTTTTGACTATGAGTTCCTCTTTCAGTCTCATCGATGTTTGAAAAGTAATCTATATAGCGCCAGTTAATGTATTTGATATTTGATGGAAATGATTTTATTAAAATTTTGTTGGAATACCTTAATCGAAACGACGACTAACTCTTAAGCTACAGTTTCAACCGTTTCAAGCATCACATCCCAAACACCCGCCACTTCACGGTAAGACATACAAACATACACACATAAAATTATACGAGAACGAATATGACTCGACTCTCGTGCCAAAAATCGTTTTGAGATCCGACGTTTGTCGTAAATGTAATGTTCTGCTGTTTCATATACGGAAAACGGTTAACTTGTAATGTTTGCCAGGGAAATGAAAATGTTTACGAAGGCTGTGCATAGGTAACTTTCAGAACACAATGGTAAAGACCATGCAACAATCCGATTTCCCGCAATCGATAACCGTGAAAAAGAAGTTATGATGATAAAGTTCGATGATCAAAGTTCTAGAATACAAATTATGGAAGTAACAAAAGATAGCCTTTCCTCCATCTTTTATAGTTTTAAACTTAAACCAATAAAGGTAAACGAGGTCATCATTGGATATTAGAGTATTACTTCTGACGAGCTATACAGCCTTAAAAGCCTCAAAAGTCAGTCCCGTTATAAGGCTTCACATATCTATCCTCCAGTAAGGCGATGACAATCTTTGTTCCAATCGATTTTAATGAAAGCTGATTGAAATCAGCCATTGATACAACGTTTGACAGTTACTGGTACAAACATTTGTTGATTAAAATTAATTGCGAAAACAGATATACTATCGAAGTATGCGCATGAAAATATGGTCTACTGCTAACCATTAACTTATTAAAAACAAACAGGTTTGGTTAGAGTTATATGTTTAATAAGTTATTCTACCGTCATCACAGGGGGTAGACGGGTCCTTCGCCTTCCTCGGTTTTCAAAAACTTTCAACACGAAAGTATTTAATAAATATCCCAGCATAAAACCTTGTGAAACCGTTCAACAATATCGAAGAAGAGCGATATGATGCTAGGAGACTAATGCTGAAATCATGTCAGCAGGAGAATTCAGCGTGATGCTACCTACGAGAAGGGAATACTCAATTGGCCCCATTTTTCGCAAATCGTCTGATGTGGTACATATTTATGTGGAAACATTTTAATACTCAAGATGAGAGAGGTGTTACAGTCGTAGCTTTTTTACGACTTTGGGTTTATGAGTCGTCATAGCTTTGCTGTGTCAGAAGTGTCGTTAACTTATTGCATACATCTATATTACGTTATTTTTTATTCTGACGAATTGGCCAGTTAGATTGACGCATACTTTATTAGTCTGACTCAGGTGCTCCTGTAAGTGGCAGTAGGTATTAATTCTAGAATTATTGTAATTGATATCTCACGGTATTCATACTGAATATATCTGGATTTTCACAATTTATTGGAACCGACAGTCTCGTAATAGTTCTAGTTTATGGTGTTAATTTAGTATTGTCTGCTTAAACCGCTCTGCAAGTCAAACAACATACAAAAAGTATTCTACAATCAATCCAAATTAATGGTCCCAATCAGCCTAATGTCTTCTACCACTAAGCTAAATAAATTCACTGCACTTTATCATAATAATATAAGACATGTAAAATTGGTTAAAAGGTTGGCAAACTCCACGTCATTGTTTCCTCACACACAAAGCCACATGGCGTGAGTAAACTACAAAACAATTTGCCTCCGTTTGTATACATAACAATAGCAGTTATCGAATTACGTGGGTGACTCGAAGATACCTACTACGAGGAAGGGAATTGACAGAGGTGATGTCTGACGCAAATTCTAATCAACATCATTGATCACAGCTATCTTGTAAACAGTCAGACATTGCTCAAGCGTTTTGATCAGAACCATTACGAGCATGTTTTCACTATGGGCTACCTTTCATTGCCCCAATTTATTCACTATTTTTTCTTTACACCATGCCACAAATTTGTGTATGATTGTGAACTCTTTACTCATATATAAATGGTTTCTATTCACTACACTAGTCAGTATTATCTGCAAAGTTACGTTTTGGCACTATATCGGTTATTTTATGCTTCCGATCTAAGTCTACTTTCAAAACCTAAACCAGTCTTGAAGTTATTATTTTTGTCTTAATATTTAGTTTAAAATTATCATACTCTACCTGAAAATAATCTTCCTCTATAATTAGAGCGTAAGTTTGTCCATTACTCTCATTAGTCTCGCAAGAGCTTGTGAATGTGTTGTTTCAGTCATTTAATATGTGAGCCCCCAAAACACCTCAAATTTCGCATGTTAAAATGCACCCAAAACATTTGCTCCTACTGATATATTCCTAAAGCTTGCAAAAGGCTTTCAGGGCGTCGCGTGTTGTTACGTGTTTGCATCCGTAATTTGTTTGGCGGCGGTACGCGGCTGACTACATTAATGGAGCTGAGCTCCGCACGCGACCAGACAATCTAGACATGACACTCACACAGGCAAGCTGGTGCATAGACAGCCTACTCACACAGAGCTGTTCTTAGACGTGCTACTGACGCATATACGACTAGACTTATCTAATCCGCCGTAGTTTATGTCAGATTTCTTTCTACCCTCAAACTTCCCCTAAAATAATTATTGAATTTTCCACGATAATTAAGTAATCGCAAATCCCAGAATAAACTAAACAATCTACCACGTTAACCATTTTCATATTACGAAACATCTGTGAGTGTGGACCTGAAGGACCAATTTTTCAAGGTCTAAGGTTTTCAACTACCTAAGAGACCAGGAGGACTCAAAAACGATAACGCTACTGAAAGGCGATTAAAAATATGAGAGTACCTTTAAGGCAGCTTCGGAGTTCGCCACTTTAGTTTTTTAGGGTCCGGCCTTAATTAGTTACAAAATTATTCTTTTCTACACATACCTATAACTTTTCAAGACAAAAAATAAACGGATCAGAAGAGAGTAGTTCTTCAATGTAGGTCAAAAGCTACTATTATTTCTTATTTAGCTTTGATAAAATAAAATTCGCCGCAGAATTCCCTTTATGCGTTGTTGGGTACTCACCCAATAAGCAAGTCGATATAGAAAATCAAAAAAAGGCTTGCGTTTGTCACTAGCGTTCTTCACCCGTCGTTTAGGTTTATCTAAAACTGGAAGCAGGTCTCCAGACGGTATCGATTAAATCTCTAACTAGTGTTAAAGTTAAACAAACCGCAACTCTCGGTTCCGATCTATTCCAATTGCAGCCATTTAACTGTTTGAACACAACTAATACATATTAAATAGGTTTAAAGTTATGCAGCAATTTAAATGCTTTTACAAAGCAAAGTAAATGCTTCGAGAAATGCAACGGTTTCCATTAATGAGGTTTAGTTACAAACACTCCTATCAAAATGCATGGCTGCGCTCCCGAAGGCTAAGGTTTACGTAGGTTGAAAATTGGCTACATTCTAGATAGATACAACAGGAATACATTTCGGAAATAGCTACATTTAAAGTTAGTCCAGGTTTTCGTATCCAGCTGTACGTGACAAAAATCAAAATTTATGCGCTGTTGACGGCGGCGTCGAGAAACGTAATCCACGATATTTCAGGATTAAAATTGGATGGTATATTTTTAGAAAATTTGTTGCTTGAATTCCCTACAGCAATCTTTTGATCCTAGTTTTGAATGCTAAAAGGAATTTTCTGGTCCAACAATGTTCGAAGCGATTGAAAGAAAATAGTTTGACCCAAATAGTCAAGTCGTACGTACGTAGCAGCTGTTTAGGAAAGTATTCATCCCGGAAAGATAAAAAATATGACAAAATAAATGAATTGTAGGACATTTTTCGTTATCACTAGTACGTCATAACTAGCAGCTGTCAGTGCGTGATAACTAGAAGTTTATGTGTACCTACCACCCGTAATAGAATTTGCTGCACTTCTTTACAGCGATTAACATTGCAAGCCAGAGCAAAGTTATACATTTTGATGACCCTTATTATCTTAATTTTTAAGCTGCTTGTTGTGTTGACAAAATTGTAACTTCCATATAGGGTTACACAATCTAGTTACTGAAACATGTTGGAGTACTTTCAAGAATGCAAGGTATAAATGGTTGTAAGGCACGTTCCCGTCAGCCGGTAAGTTGAGATCGTTGATAACAACACTGAATGCCGACGAGTGTTATCACGGACGGTCAGCTAGTTTCAAATAAAATGTCCGGCTATAAGAGTGATAAATCCTGGACGCAGTGACGCTGATGACTATCATCGGATGATATCCCTGTATAGTATTTTTTTTTGTCTGAACATTCATAATGTCCTACTAGGGTTTCCTAGATCCCTCGTTTAGTAAAAAGTTACGAAAATAAGTAGTAACAACATTTTTTCGAGCAAATTACATAAGTCTAAAATCCAAAATTAATTGTCGAATTTAAATAAATTATTACACTTCCTCGTCTTCTTTAACAAATTTTCTCTAATTTAATATATGTTTAAGGGCAAAAGTAATAATTTAATCTGTGCATAAACGGAACTCTAAACTGAAAAGTGTGCCCAAATGTCTGCCGCGAATTTATACGATTCACATAGTCAAATAAGCTAGTATATTAAGCTAGTCGAAAGTATACCATATTAACGCGATAACTCTATAACAAACTTAGCAAAATGTGATATACCAAGTATGGTAACTAGTATGTGTAGTTATCAACCCTACGTTATCTTCAAGGCAACCGGTACAACGACACGCAGCGTGGCTCGCCAATTAAAGGGACTTGCTTCACGCCTCCAGGAATGACTAGTTGGACCTCGACACACAACCTTTAAACCTGGAGCGCTTGGAGCTCTAATCATTTCACAGGTCGGACTTGGGATCTGAGATGGGAGACTCGTATTTCTTTAATTCAATATTAGAACCCTGTGTAAAGCAATAAGCTTTGCTCGAGGGACGTGGAGTGAAATTTGAGAAATTTAAATTCATTTTAACATGCTATTGAATAGAAACAAATGATTCAAATAAACTCTGCCTAAACTAATCTAAGCGTCAACTAAAGTTGATTTTTTGGAGTATGTGTGTATAACAGTATACTACTAATAGCCGAAATTGTGAATTGACTTAGTTAACATATTCATACCAATCTATCTATATATATAAAAATGTTATGTTGGTTTGTGTACGCTTCAAAACCTCAAAAAGTTCTGCACCGATCGAGCTGAAATTTTAGCATGATATATAATATTATGATCAAATGAACTTCACGTGTGAAGTTCGATCATTATTATATGATTTAGCTTCATTTGAAGATATAAATAGATAGGTAGACTATGTAGTACTTTCAACCTACTAGGCAACTTCGCACATTTAAAAAGTAAAATCGAATGATTTTTGAAACAAATCGATAATCGATACCTCTTCTATAGTCTATGGTGGCGTCCAACCGCCGCACCGCCCTAGTTTCATTCTTTCAGAGAAGACAAAACTTTTCAGTGAAGGGATCTGGGAGGGTGGGTTTATATCTTCAAATGAAGCTAAATCATATAATAATGATCGAACTTCACACGTGAAGTTCATTTGATCATAATATTATATTTCTTTAGCTTCATTTTTCAGATATAAATAGATAGGTAGACTATGTAGATGTTTAGAGTAAAAAGTTTTGTCCATCATTATAGGGTCTAGGTATAATAATTTATTTATTTATTTTTATTTTATACACTTACATTTATTATTATTACAATATTTATATATTGTCTTTTATGAACAAAAGCAAAATATTTATTTTCTTCTTGATAACTTATAAATAAGTAGCTTAATCATTACATAGTATTGCTCTTGCAAAATCACTATTATTAGAAATAGGCCGCTGATAAAAATTAGCGAATGTTTCTGATGTTTTTGTCCAGCCCGCCGTTTTTCGAATAACGTCAAGAGATATCCCCGCTGAGCCGGCAGCCGACGTGGATGCATGTCTCGTGCTATGTGCACTGAACACTGATACGTCCACGCCGCTGTCGGCTAGTACCTGCTTAATCCACCTGCTGATAGATTGAGAAGAAGCAGTTCAATGAGGTCGTTTCCAAGTTAGCAAAAGATTTTTAGAGCCCACGGGTCTTAAATCCTTTGTGAGATCTAGATAATCTTGTAAGGTGGTGGCTGGACAAATGCTCTTATTCTCATTAAAGTAAGGTAAAATCAAATTTGGTTGATCACGGCCTGGGCCGGATGTTTTAATAATATCAGAGATAACAATTCTAACTTCACTTGGATTGATAATAATATTGTCTAATTTTATAAGTGATAGTGTCTGCACCCTATGGGCAGTGCATATAGCTAATAGGGTGACTAGCTTTTTGGTAATCTTTTCTATAGAGAGATCTTTATTGGAATACCAATTAGATATGTTATTTAGCACTATTTGAGGATCCCATGTAGCGGTATACTTGGGGACTGATGGTCTAAGCTTAAAGGCGCCTTTCAAAAGTCTTTTAATTCTGACGTCAGTACTGACTCCACCTCCTAGTAGGAGGGAGAGTGCTGAGTGGTGGCTATTCAATGTTCCGAATGTTGAACCTTCGTTATACCGATCAGTTAAGAACAAGATGACCTGGGCTATTCCAGCATCGTAACAGTTCAAATTATTATCTCTGCAGAAAACCCACCACAGTTTATACATTACATTGTATTGTATTAACGTGTTCTTAGCCAGCGATGCGATCATTAAATTCAAAGCAGCCTCCGGGGTCCCTCTTATAGAAAACACGTGCCGAAGAGTCTCACTGCAGCCAGGGTAGCCTGCTGTCGACGCGTCCTGTAACGAGACCGAGGAAGAGCGTCGCTACTAAGGAAAATTACCTCCGATATCAGCATGCTCTTTAGAAGAGGGAACCAGGGTTGTGAAGGCCAAAATGGAAAAATGAAGATGCCTTTTGCTTTGTCATTTTTTATCTTTTGTAGGCACTCTAAGATTAATGAGTAGGGTGGGAAAGCATAGAAGAACCACTGACTCCAATTCATAGTGAATGCATCCACTGTGATCGCATCTGGGTCTGGTCTACATGAGATATAAGTATCGCATTTGGCATTAATGCGAGACGCGAAGAGGTCTATTTGACGGGTTCCTAAATTTCTTACAATTTCCTTGTAGACCTTGTTAGACAGTGACCATTCAATGTCTGGATTATTTATTTTACAAGATTCCTCATCTGCTTCCTTATTTTCTCGGGTATTTTAGTAAGAAGCAAATAACCACATCTTTCGTGTCTCGCACCATTGTCAAATTTTCTTAACTAGCTCATTGAGATGGGGGTACTGAATTCCTCCCATTCGGTTGATGTAGCTGATTGCAGTGGTATTGTCGACACGTAACAATATATTGTACTCTGACCTATCTCTAGCTAAACATTTTAGACTTAAGAATATCGCCAAGAGTTCTAAATAATTTATGTGAAACTTTTGCTCGTTTTCTGTCCAAACACCATTAGCACGGTTTTGGTTGCTATAAGCACCCCAACCAGTTCTGGAGGCATCTGTAAATATTTCAAGTTCGAAATTCCGTGTACCTATTAAGTTACATGTTGATTGAATGTTTCGAGACCACTAATTTAAATCCGGTAATATATCGGCTGATAATTTAAACTTGGCGTCAAAAGACATAAGTTTCTTTAAAGTAAGAAATTTGTGTCTTTCTAACAATTTGGTGTACAACCATCCGTAGCGCACTGCCGGGCAAGCAGCCGTTAAAGTACCAATTAATTGTGCAAAATCTCTGATGGAGCAATGAGGTAATAACCGGAATTTTTTGATCAGGAGTGCTATATTGTTACGTTTTTCGTCAGTTAATGATATTGTCATATTCGTTGAGTCGTAAATAAAGCCCAAGAATTTACAAGATGTCGTCTAAATATATGACTGAAATAAATCCGCTTGATCTAAGGTGAGTTGTGACTTCTCTCATGAGTTTTGTGAACGTCCTAGGGGCTATAGAAAGCCCATATAGTAAAGAAGAGAACTCGTACAATGAGACAGTTCCATTTTCATCTTGAAACTGGAACCTCAGATACTTTCGATCATTTAATGAGATTGGGAGAAGTAGGTACGCCTCTTTTAAGTCAATGGTGGCCATAAAACCATCCTTAGGTATTAGTTTTGCAGCCATTCGGTAATCCTCCATTTTAAAGTGCATACTCAAGGTCCGAGACGACCTGGACTTCATTGAAGTCCACGGGCCGCTGCATCGGTAGAGATGACGCGCACTGCTCGTCGCTGTCATCGGATAGAGCCCCTCTGACGCGGGCTCGAAATATCTCAGGATTTGACTGGTTCAATCAATTCCCTCGATCCTGGGGTTATCAAGTCAGACCAGCTTGATGGACTGGTTTCCCTTGAGACGACTGACCCCTCCTATAACAGGATTAGCTGTGACTTTAATCCAACAATCGAAATAATGTCGGATTCTGCCTGCATGACATACCGTAGTTACTGCCGGGGAGCAGCGCGCTGCTTGTTGTAGGTGTTTTTCGCTTGTGTGGTCGTATTCGACGCTCTTTGTGTCGCTATGGGAGTCCTCTGAGTACCGCCCTTCCCCCACCCCCTGTTCAACGACGGCTGATAGCGGGAAGGGGTTGCCCAGTTTCCCTGGTAGCGGGTTCGCGTTGTTGATGCTGGCTGAGCTGTAGATGGCACGGGGACTATTTGAGTCCCAGTTGCTTTTTTAATTTGAAGCCCTTGCTTCTCTATTGTTTTGGAAGCCTTGATCTTGTCGGCCAGTTTGCTGCCGAAGAGTGATTCATCCCTTTCCATGTCTTGAATAAGGGTCGTAAATGACTTGTCTAATGCCGGTGTAACAAGATTTATTCTAGACTTAGTTTCCACATAATGGAGGTCCGACAGTATGCGACAAGCATCAGACATAATTTTGACAGCTTGTACCTTGGTTTGCTTGTCTTCGCCGCCAGAAACAAGTATGTTCATGGCTCGACTAACAGCTGTTATACCGAGGCCTAATTGTTGCTGTTGAGCTTCTATTTTCTTGTCACGGTTTCTCGTCGATTCGATGAGTGCCGCCGAAATTTCCGGATTTAGGACTGGAGCCCTCAAAAGCTTACAGTTTTCTGGAATTTTCTGCTCCTTCAGCAATGTTTCTTTTGCTTCCTTTAGGATACCTCGACGCAGAATTGGTAGCCATCGCTGTGGCAGCATTTCGTGTATTATTTTGCCATAAGTAGGCGTATCTGGAGCCGAATCACCTAAAGCGGAAAGAAATTCCGCGTCAAGTTCTTCTGCGTCTGTGGTAGCAGACTCAGGTGGAACCAAACTAGATTTTTCTAGTTGAGGTGTTTCCTCGGCTATTGTCTTTGTCTCATGGTTTGTAACAACGTAAAAACGTTTGTTAAAATTTGAGGGTAGACAAAAATAAAAAATAAAAATTATATCTTTGATATAATTAATCGGTCATCGCATTGACTCACGGCCAATACCTAGACCTTAAAATATAAGTATGCCTTCGTGGTGACTCACGGCCAGCACCCCGGCTTAGAAATTTCCTTCGCGTTGACTCGCGGCCAACACCCAGGATATTAATGTAACTTTGTAGCCACAAAATAAGCACTTTGTAAAGTAATCGTTTAAGAAACTTACCTGAATTGTTTTCATCCGAAGACGAATCCGAATACACAATACACCGTCTGCGTACGATAGGTGCAGGTACTTTTTTATTCTGCAACTTTCGTATTTTAGATTCATAATACCGAATTTTTTCTTCTTGTTTTCGCTTTGGCGTTATTGTACAATAGAAATCGGATAAGTAAGTATAGGAGATGTTAAAAAACACTTAGAAATAAAATATTTTTAACACGGAGACGTGCTCGTTGCCTCGCACGAAAAAAGAATGAAACTAGGGCGGTGCGGCGGTTGGACGCCACCATAGACTATAGAAGAGGTATCGATTATCGATTTGTTTCAAAAATCATTCGATTTTACTTTTTAAATGTGCGAAGTTGCCTAGTAGGTTGAAAGTACTACATAGTCTACCTATCTATTTATATCTGAAAAATGAAGCTAAAGAAATATAATCCGCATCAAGGATTGTTTTTATCTATTTTTTTCATCAGTGACATATCAGCGAATGTGCGAATGTGCCACAGCGAAGCGTGGCAGGGTACAGCTAGTACTTAATAAATACAAATGTAACTACCACAGACAAGAAACTAGAGCTCAAATTCTCAACACATCACATACCAGCTTAATTTAATAGTCTTGTAGTGGCTATAGGAAACGCCTCTTCTAAGAAAATATATTGTTATATCAAATAACTGGCTGTAAAAGAGCACTTTGAGGTCGCTAACAACAATAAACCCATCAACCTTACACGTTTGTAAGTCACTTGTCGTGTCGCCGACATCGAGCTCTATACACCCTTGACTATAAATCCATCAAATGAAATGGTCTCTATTCGTAGTTACTACATGCTTCCGGTCCTTGCCCTCGATGTAGCCGTGTTAGTTCGTAATATTGATATTTGCGGGAAACATTTTACTAATGGAATTCGATGGAAGAAACCTGTTACGATATGGACTGTCCAAAAATACTTTGTGAACCGAATAAATTGAGCTATGAGCTGAATTCTGATTCGGAAGCTTATGGTAATCAGTAAGTTAGAACAGTACCAACGAAAAGTAGTAAGATATATTCTTTTTTGAAAAATTCTCTTTAGAACAATATTCGACGGATCAAATCGTAAAGCTTTATTATTGTAAAACTATAATCATAATTAAAACGGTTTATATAAATTAATTCAACTATTCATAGGAAGCATAATGACCGGAAAGAGAGCATACCCCGCAGTAACCTAGTTACTTTTTTATCAAACCGCGTAATGAGGAGCATGTCGTTCATCTGATAGTTAGCGCTACTTCTATAGCGTCCTGTCAATAACGGTTGTAGTACCACCTAGAGAGCACGTCGAAAGACATTGGTTAAATACATCGTTAACATTAAAAAATATAGAAACAATTACAAGCCATCAAAGACGTCAAACCTTACAATATAATAATTCAATTACGCAATCCAACGGCTAGACTTAACTTCGAAGACAAGCGGTCGACTGTGGACCAACTTTGTCGTATGTTGACTAGGAGTTCACCTGACTTCGTTCATTATTTATTCACGGCGAAACCTCGGGACCATTGCGGGATCTCACATAAGTGGGGAAACTTCACACTATCGTTTTATAAAGGTAAAATGTACGCGGAACTCGCACAGACTTTTATTTTAGTTCTGATTTAAAAAGGTGGTATAAGAGTTCCTGTTGGATTGTAGGAGATGCGAGAATGGTAGATAGAAGTCAAGTCATAACAAAAAGTTTTCGAATTGGTAAAGTGACTTTAAACATAGGATTTGCTTTTCAGTAGGTAGTGTCAACTAATTATTACACCTATCTACTTTTTAATTACTACCCGGGGTTAGATAAACTAGGGATATGGTTAGATAAACAGAAAAAAATGTAAGAATGAGCATTACGCATAGCTTATAGAACCGATTACGTTTGATAAAAAGAAGAAAGAAAAGTTCGAAATATGTTTGGGACACAAATACCCAACTTAATAATAGAGTAGGTATATCTTTTAAAAACACCTTTCTTTCGAGCCGATCTTGTCGTAACTGACATGAATGAAAAATTGTAAATAGAATTTCTATATAAACAGCCATGAATAGGCGCACATAGCATAAAATTTGATAGGCATTTTGGAGGATAAATCGCTGTACGCATTTTGTTACGGTTCTTATCCTTGCTCGTTGATGTAAAAACATCAATGTCACGTATTAAACTTTCGTGAACAAATTGTCTTTTTTACTTACGAAGTTTCGTAAAATAGGTTTCATAAAAAACAAAGTGCAATATCTTAAGTGGGTTTCAAAGGCAAAACTTACAAAAACTTTTGCTTTAAGTTGTCGTGTATCACTTAGAAGTTACAGGCACTGTAGTCTGTCGGTAGATCATTATTTTGTTGTTCTCTTCTTAATATAACGTAACATAATTATGTACTATATTTATTTTAGTTCATAATCAGTATGTACATTTTCATTTATAAAATAAAAACAAATTACCAAGAATGAATCTCTTTATTCTCATTCTTATTTTTTGTTTGTGTTAGTGTGTTTGTCCTCTCTTCGTGCCAAAACGGTTGAATGGATTTTGATGAAATATAGTATACAAATACTTTGGGTCCTGAAATAGAACATAATATACTTTTTATTCTATAAAAATTAATGGTTCCTGTAACATAAAATTATTTTCGGTTTCCTTTACAAAGGGTAATATAAAATTTTGTCAATAGATACTTTTGGTCCTTCAATATAGCATAGGATACTATTTATCCCATAAAAATACTGTTCCGGTGGTATAAACGTTAACACGGGTGAAACCACCGGTCGCTGCTAGTGTAGAATAAATGCATGAATTAGGACAAAACATTATTATCCAAATATAACTCCTAAACGAGTTACTCACATGTCACTAAACCTAAAATATGGTACTTAAAGCAAAGTTTCACTTTCGCCCTAAATAATAATGTTCACCGCTGTGGCCAGAGTAGAAGTGGAACGTTGAAAAGCTAACTTGCGAATTACTCAGCGAGACGCAAACACATTGTGGCAAAAGCACCAATCCATGAATATACAGTACAACAAAGCTTAGACGCTCCATCATCAAGTTCATCAAACGGAACTTCACAGAATGGAAAATAACATATTGTATTCAGTTCGAATCGAACTATACCTCACAAAACTAAAGCATTTTTTCTGGGACGGTCTCATAACTGGCTACTCTACAGAAAAACAGTGTAGAGCCTCTTCAGCAAGAGACCACACCTTTGCCGGATATTCATCCGCGAAGCAGTAAAAGGGCACTGTTTCCTGCTAAATAAAACCATTTAGGTTATAAAATGAATCATTGCTACACTGCGCTATGCAATTGAAAGGTCTGAAGAACAGACGAGCAAAATATATCATATTTTTAGGAAATATCTGAACTAAGTCACACTATGTAACAATGCGGCCCTTTTCAGTAAATACCCATTATTGTAGTGTGTATAGGAATACGTCACGACTCTGTGCCAACAGATGCTACCAGCAATAGGAAATAAGCTGACTGCACGCCAATAGTTGGCTGCTTTGTAAATAAAAGAAAGATTGTCACGACCATGCCCTTTGACTTACCACTGATAACTATGAACAGTATGATATACTTTAGTTAGGTTATAGGGAGTCAGTGATATAATAATGGAAGTAAAAATGGAATCTTAAATAACCGCACTGTAAATTGGACGACAAACCGCACATAAGCGGTCAAATTAGTATCTTATTATGTCCCATCCACTTTTATTATTTGCCAGTTTGGAGAAAATTATCATTTGTGCATTATAGCAAGACTCGGTTTAATTATATTTTTTATATTCGCCATATTGTATGACACACAAGTCATTTAAATTTTTTGTATGCTGATCTTAGTGATAATTATTTCTCAATGAAAATGCTTTGTAGAATTTCGTCTCAAGTAAGTACCCGATTTTAGCCGGTAATTCATCTTATCTCGTTCGAAGGCAACCACAAGCATCAGCGTAAAACCACGAAATAATATCCAAATATCCCCAAGCGTGACTAACAATCCCTTTTTAGTTTCTTTCACGGACTAAAAACACCTATTGTTATGCAACTTGGGTCACTAAATCTGTATTCAGTTAAATACGGCAATTATTCAAGGAAGGCCGAGTCTCATTATGCTTGCCTTCCTTACTCTCCGTCACTCTATAATGCTCTATAAATTCGGATTTTCATGCCTTGTCATCCCACATAAGTGTTTTAATACGGTCACTGGTAATTTATATTTTAATAGCGTGTCACAGTGATGGGATGACATACATATTTCACTTACACAGTCTATTTACGTATGAATATTAATGTTTAGTCAACTATATATTGATAGAAAAGTGGAAGTGATCGTTGAAAAGCGGTCTTGTGCGCTTTGGAACCCAAAAACGCTACTGATTTCCCTTAAAATGTTGACTGAGAACATTTCGCTGGAATTTGTGAAATAATGTTATATCCAAAGACAGATCGTAGTTGATATAAATAGTTTCCTATTAAAAAAAGTAGGTCACTTTTCTGAAAGTTGAATGACTGGCTCAACGTCGAATCGTCTACGAAGAGAGAATAATACACCACGAATTTTGAAAAGATCTCATTAATAGAATTGGATACGACCCCACCGATCGATCCGAGATAAGAGACGTAACCAGAGAAACGTTTCCCTTCTAAGTCTACGTTCATGCCAATATTAAACTGAGATGATTCACAAAAAATGAGCACACAGATCTCGGAGATGTTTATCGCATTAATATAATACGGCATTAAGATTACAATGGGTCGGCTCAAGAGAGGTCCAATATAAGGAGCTCAGAGGCTCCGCGTGCTTTGTTGTGAAAATAACTTTATGCCTCGGAAGGCGGGGACAGAGCAGCCATGGCTTTCAATAAGCCCAATGGCCGTTCCAAGAGATGCTGTATTCATTTCACTGTTCATATCCTTTGTGCAATAATGCAATGCATTGTGCTTTAATAGACTTGGTGTTGTATCACGCAAACTGTCACTGTTGTTTATTTTGAACATGGTATCGTTAAAATGGTATATCACTGACCGTAAAGGCAGACACGCAAGACGACGCTAAAGGTAGGAACTGCGTGGAGCCTGGCACAGTTCTGATTACCATCAAACGCCGCCCCTTATATCACCAGACAATCGGTGCTGCAATTACAATCGAGTTATTTACAACGTACCAAATGAAGATATTTTGGGCTCATTTTGAATCTATTCAAGCAAAGGACTGACCCTAAACGCGATATATTTAGTCGAAATGGAATCCAATTTAGGTTCAGACGAGCCAAGGGCGTGACATTAATCATTGTTGGAAGTGAACTCCTTAATTTCTTACCTTACAGAATAGGAGTCGGAGAAACGGTCTTTATTTACTTGGAGCTTGCACGAATGAAAATGTACGCATGGCCGGCATGAAAAGATCGAATTTATTACTTCATAAGTCATGAGGGTTAAGTAATAATCGTCGACAATGGGCAATAAAGACTTTATAGGCAGTAAACTTCGATCCGGTCGCACGTCCGTACCTCACAGTCAATTGCACGAAAATCTGAAATATTGATGTTTCCTACTCACTTAGAAATGAAGCCACACCTTAACGCGATAAAAGCATTTTAAAATACGAATGTAAATTTATTATTTAAATGTAATTACTCTCATGAATTCAATTCTCTTGTTATTAGTACTGGGTATCTATTCGATTACGCCATTAACACATACATTTTACGACTTGATTGAGCTCGAATCAATAACGTTTGTCAAGAGTGTAATAAAATACAAGAATTAAAAGTAACGATGTTTGTAAATAACAGAATAATTATTAACGCGACGCTATAAACGTTTTTACGTCGAATTTAATGTTTAACATAAAATACCGATGTGAATGTTATCTTATTTTAAATATAAATTACCGAAACGTTTGGCCACAAACAATTCTGTGATGCAACGTTGTTGGTATAATTCAAAACCCGTTATTGGTTAACGAGAAGACACGAGTTACCTACAGCTGCCTTCATCTGTTGTAAGCTCGTAAAATTATTTAATGACAAGCTTTCATCCACTGATTTCATATTAACTGATGAATTTACTTTGATGTCAGGTTAAACGGCTTATGAACCCGACTTGGGAGAGGTTGGTAAATCAAGAGCTTTGCTTGTTCCGAAAGCGGCGAAGATTGTTTTAAAATTAAGATAGTAAACAATGTGAGCCATTACTCGGTAAGGAGGTAAAATCTCGTGTATAGCATTACAGGGAATATAATCTTCCACAGCTGCGGTTGTATGTTTTAAACAAACATGGATGGGTTGCTGTCAAAACATTTATTGTTTTGATTTTGGGAACAGCGTCCGTCGTTACCTCACCTACTGAATTATGTTTAAATTTACGTGATACTTGTGTATACAGAATTTCTAATTGAATTATAAACACTACATTGATTATCATAATATCGCAAAGGACAAAGGACTGTTGAATCTTCATTGGAAAACCCGATGTTTTCTGTCAATGGTACATTTGAATTTTGTTAGATAATAGTGACGTTATAGGATTTCATTTTTTAAGAACGAAATCCTAGGAATTATTCAAGAAATTGTGCCCGGCTTGATTATGTATTCCAGTCATATACTCAACGTTTCGTGACGAGCTTTTTCTCATTTCATCCATGGACAACATTAAATAAAGGGTGAATAATGAACTTACCTACAAACATTGCAAAATCTATAGCGTAAACGGTTTCCTTTGTGAGAATGAAATATTTGGTCAAAAACCAAAGCTATCTAAAAAGTCAATATGCAACTTTTGGGTTTCGATTGACGACTTTTTGTTTCGGCTGGAGAATCTGACAACGCAAAATTTCAATTTTTTCTTTATATAAAATTTACTTTGAAAACTTTTAAATAAATAACTGGTCGGGCAGCTGAATTAGTCTATCTATGATTACAACGTTAACTTTTAGTAAGGCCTTTCGCGTTTTACAGACCCCCTAATTTTGAAATTTATTTGCATATTAAATTCTTTTTGTTCTAAAACGTACTCAATAATTACGGAATA
This sequence comes from Campaea margaritaria, assembly GCA_912999815.1. NCBI lineage: Eukaryota > Metazoa > Arthropoda > Insecta > Lepidoptera > Geometridae > Campaea > Campaea margaritaria. Next base: position 6,699,875 of record OU538800.1, read on the forward strand.
TTTGGTCACAAAGATGAAAAGCCAGAATCTTACAAAAATATTAATATTCAAAAATCAGTACAATTTTTCAATTCTTGCGTAGAGCAAATAATTTGAGTGGACTACAGGTGTTATTCACCAATCCGGATTGGCCCTGTGGGCTAATATGGCCTAATCCTCCTCACGAAACTGAGGGTTGACCCGTGATCAGCAGTGGGCCAATATGGGTAGCTGATGATGATGATGATGATGATGACAGGTATGTGGTCTGAATCCATGTGTTTGTGGAACCATGGTCCTCGTAGTGCCTGGTCGTGACGTGCTATTTTATTTTTATTGATAAGTTGTAACCTTTTTGGTTTATTTATAACACAGTGCAGTAAGTATATGAAGAATACAATACAAGGAGGATTTACCCGATGATTAGCCGAATTTCAGTTAAAATCCTTCTCGACAAGAAAACTTATTTTTACCAAAAAATTTACCCGATGCTGGTATTTGAAACTTCCCTCAGAATAAGTCGATTCATAAAATAAATCTGTCCTCTACCTACGGAACCATTTCATATAATTAAATGAGTATACAGTTATTTAAACACTCTTAAATGAACACTTCTAATTTTATTAACTTAATTAAGTTTTAAAGCTTTAAGAAACATTTTTATGTAGAGAGCTCAGTAATAAAGAGTAATGAACCGACTCTCAAGTAAAGAAAACAACTTAACGGAGAAACAATCACCTGGGAATTGAAGCGTCTGCGTTAAGTCGCATTAGGAATAATGAATGTAAAAATAAGTTTATAAATATTTATGTTCCTGATTTGAACTCTAGAAGCATCCAGGAAGCAAACCGTATAAAGACTGAACAAACATAATAAAAGGGTTTGCTAGCCGATGGAGTCCAGACGGGGCGACGAGAAACGTAACAATATAAAAATGCAACTTCTTTCTCTCGACAGAGCACCCACATTTGACCGGGTGTAGAAAAGAACACAAAGTTTTTACTCCGCCAAAATATTGTAAGAAGCCGCTTTGAAACTTCATTGTTATAAACTCGCTCTTTACACTGCAGTAATAAGATGTAAAATCCTTCACTGGATTGCGCATATTTCATTTCGTAAGGATCGTAAAGATTCGCTTACCTGCTTGTTTGTTGTGAGTAGGAAAGGGGCCGTCGGGCGTAGGACCTTTTTTTATCATTCAATTTTATGTGTGGGAATTTTAATGCGGACCCGAAACGGCACGTTCTGTCTCCACAGCTGGGACGCAGTTGGTGTCGATTCTTCGCGGAACACGTGGCGCAAAATCATAAAGTGAGTAATGCTCTTTTCAGGGAGTAAAAAAAAAAAAATTCTTATTCTTTGTTGTTTCTGCGATGTTGTTTATTGTTTCAACTGCAAACTGTTGCTTATTTTCAATTACTGTCTGAAGATCGATGCGCGAGTAAGTACAGTATCTTTCCACATTCAAACTGGTTTATCGTCGGTTCATTGCAATCGATAGTGGGTCTCACTATTAATTTTATCGGTGAAGGCTGGGATCTCACAAGCGGCGGCGAGAAATGCAACGTCATCCATCTCGCACCCGCCTTTAGAGCCCTCTGTTGAACCCTCAGAATTACTTCAATCATTTAAAATAAACACCGCTTCTTCGAAATTCGGAGAGAGTAGCCCTTCGTCCGATCACAAAATCCCTTTTGATTTATGATGTAGTTCGACATGTTGTATTTTCCTTACACCTGCCGGTTTTATGTAGGCTATAATGTTATCACTACGTTTTATTTTACAGTCTCCAAATGGGAAGGAAATTGAAATGTTTCTTGTTGGTACATTACTTATTTTTGTAACAAGTTTACATAAGTACCTACATAGCTAAATGAAATTAAAAGGTAGATGTTAGTTGTTCGACAAGGTTGCGTATAAATGAAATATATCTAGAGAATCGAAATAAAACTTAGAGTAGAAACATTGCGAGCGGCGAACGTGCAAGCCCAAGAGACTACCTACGTGAGACGGTAACTCCAGAAATCATAACAAATACGAGTCCATGAACATTTTCCATCTCAAATTGAACGTAACATTTAATTTCTTTCGTAATCAACAAATAAGAGGTAAGTAATGGTTAAAACAGCTGGAATTCTAGCAAGAAATCCAACGGGCGGCGCTCAGCGGGACGCCCTCCACAATGGCAACCAAATTAAAAGGAACCGTAAATGTTTCGACTTGAGCCTTGCTAAAATTTATTGCCCTGAGTTTTTTCTCTTGTTTCACTTGCTAATGAGATTCGAATGCTGCAGCTGTATTATTTGTGATGCCGAGCGAAGATTAAAAAAATCTGGGCAACAGTTCCTATTTACGGCACGAGAAAAGATGTTTACCGCAAATTAAAGTATTTCGCTTTATTTTCTGGTTCCCTAACGGTGATTGTATATTACTGAAATGAGACTGAGATGTAAAATGTTTTCTCGGTATGCATATCGAAATTTGTGGAGAAGACGCGAGTTGATTGTAGAGCGCCTTATTGCAAGCTATAGGTACGAGTGGATATAGGAACAGTGAGATCTTGATTTGAAATTCTATCTCGGTGGTATAAAGCTGGTATTAAATTGAGGGTACATCTACGCGGGTGGTCCTTTACACTGTTGGCTATTGAAGCAAAGCGAGAATGCAAATTTTGCCTGTGTGACTACTCCGTGTTCTTGAACTCGGTACGACAAAATGCAGGCTGTTAACGGTAAAGACGAATTAGAAAATATAATGTGAATCACTAAGAGTTTATTGGCGAATAAATTCACGATCAGTGATATGACGGGTTTTCACTCATAACGAATTGTGTACAAAATGCCTGATACGCTATCGAGGGACCGATCGACGGAGCGATCGATGATCGGTATAAAAAACAGAATGGTGTGGAACGAATGATGCAATACGAATTAAGTGCGGCAAACTAGATCCATGGGTATAAAGAGCCGCTCTTTTTGATAGGCTGATGGAGCTAAGAACGGACAAAGGGACAATGGTGAAAGACCAAGTACCGAAGCGTGGCGATCCAGGCCTGCTTCCGGCAACGTGGGAACGCCTTTTATTGCTATCGATAATTTCTTTGTCGATATTCGATATTTCTGAATGCCCTTCCCGTCTCTTCAAAGGGTTTAACCGTGGAGAAGTCAGGCAAGATTATTTCTTAATTTTTTTCTTTTTTTTAATAATATTATAAATATAATGAAAAAGATTCAATAATTAATTTTATTGTATTACAATGGTGGCTGAGTGGTAACTTGTGCGCTTTGAGACCCAATGATACCGGGGTTTGATTCTCGACCTTGCACTGTTGACTTGTCATCGTAATTATGTGCGGATTTACATCGCTCCGTGCTTTGGAGGGCACATTAAGCCATCGGTCCCAATTGTTATCAATTGATAACAACATTGATCTGACATGTCTTGAAGTCTGCTATTGGTTGATAGTCTTTAAGACATCTCGGAAGCCTTTGGGCGGCTTCAGGTCTCAAAACTTTAAACCAGCGGCTAGCTCAATTAACAAAAACAAAAGCAGGCTTTTAATGACAAAAAAAATGTGCCAATAGTTTCATCTTTTTCCAAATCGATTGCAAATCTGATAACTAGAAACATAAACGTCTACAGCTTTATGTATATTGAATCTAAACAAACATTGAATGTTATGAGCTTTGATAACGAGGATTTGCTCGAAGATTTCCAATATCCTAAAGGGAACTGTTTTTCGATGAAACAAAATGAAATGATCTCAAGCGCAAATAAAAATTTACAAGTCCCTAATATTCTTGTGTTGTTCTTTTTGGATTTTTTAAATAAAATGTCGTTTGTAGCTGCTTATTCATTAAACTTTATTTAATTAAACACGTTTAATACAACAGCTCTATATTGGGGTTAAATTGGTGCGATAAGAAACCAGTGCCTATACTTCTTATGGCCTTAGGGTTTGCAGAATCGGGATCCATTGTGGAGTGTTTTGTTAAGTTTTTATTGTTTCTTCGTCATTGTTATAAAAATTATATTTTGTAGGTACTTTACCGCTAGTAAATGTTTTTCAATTCCTTGCGAAGTATTAATCTGAAAATATTAAATAAAATACCGTACTAATTTTAGTTTCTAGTTTTAGTCTACTAGATTTTATGATTAACTTTACTATTCATCTTCTGGATAATTAATATGATAAGCGTTCTGAGTAAGTAAACACCTGTACCTGACGTATCTGAAAAAGCAGTTAAGCTGAAGTGGAGCTGGGCAGAACATGTCTGCCAGATGCCAGATGAGCTGTAGGCCAAAATTGCCACAAACTGGCGCCCTGATACAGCAAGACGACGTCGCGGCAGTTCACTGCTGAACCGTTTTACTTTTGATGGCTCTTTTGCGAATTTTCACACAACGTGTGTGTTTATTGGTGTTGTGTTGTAACTAAACTCAATCAGCTGTGCACACACAACTGTTGTGATAAAATTGTCAATACTGAAGTGGAGGTTTGCGCGCTAAGCGTGTTTTCGCTTGCCGTAAAACTATAAAAACACAGACGTTTCAGCAGTGAACGTGATATTTGTGCTGTAAAGCCTATATTTTAAGTATAACCTACAAGTGTGCGTATCGCCAAAGTATTCATATATCGATAGAATTATTTTTTTTTACATAAACTAGTCCTAACCTAAAGTGTCGCGAAACTGAGACATTGATAGTTCAAAGATACTCGTAGCATCATATAATATCTAAAAATAAGTGGTATATTTTGTTTTTATTCATACATTTTGCCATTAGCTACCAATTAGAAACCAGCTTTGTGTTTACTTATAACATCTTTTTCATTTGGTCATTTAACTATTTCTAGAAATCATTGCGTCAAATCCTGTCCTTATATCCGTGGCAGCCACCGTGGCGTAAATGGCCGACAGGAAAGCATGATGCGGGTTCGACTCCAGCACAGGGCAGAGATTTGTGTGAACTACACCTATTTTCTCTGAATATGACGTAGGAGCATGGTCCTCGTGGTTCCCGGTTCCCCAGATACCGAGAACCCTAGTTAAGGATCAGAATCTATGTAATGTGATTGATCGTGGCGTGTTAGGTATGACTGCCACTACAGTCTAAGAATAAATCACCCATATAATTACACTGTGCTACCACATAAGCAAAACAATAATTACTCAGTCCAGTAACTCAATACAAATATACTGTTAGACTTTCATCAATTTATACTCCTTCGTATTATTAGAAGCTTCTCGATAACACTATCAGTGTTCTAATTTGATTTGAACAGTATAACTTACAGTTACAATGCGACAAAGTGTCGATTACATATGAATAAGTGCCTATGATTTAAAACAGTTCATTAGATAGCCCCAGTTATTTTTATAAATAGCACATAATGTAATAAATTATATTATAATACATCACATCAATCAGCTGTTAGTAATTACTTAAATATAACTTAAGGGCCGATTATCTATAGAAATAATGGTTGACTCAAGTAGATTTCGGAGAAACTTAAATAATTAAAGTGATTAAATTAAAATCTAATCTAAATTCGTTTAGAACTTGATGGAATGCAGACATTTCTACAAAGTATAGAAAATACTATACGGCCTTTCTAGATAATCAATACCTTTTTCTACCCATTAACAAACCGTTAAATACGTTTACCAGGTTACGAGTATTCTTCTTGACAGTTACGCATACTACGATTCGTATTCGTTCTCATGAATTCTAGGCTTTATTATTAGCATATTTTAACAAAAGCTCGGTGAGAGCTTCGTTCATGAAATATTCCATTTTTCGTTTGAGTTCAACACATGTGCCGACACTAAGTCCTAATAACTGTAGTCAAGTCATTTAAGTACGTAATCTTCTTTAACATATTGGACGATTCAATTCTATTTCTGCGTTCACAATCCTACATTTCATTATACTTCTTCCCTTTTTCCATGTCTGTCTTAGAATTGAAGCTACCACTTCTTATTTTTCTCTCGCAATCGATCGCAGACTCCAGATAAGTGTATCAGACAAAACTAACATGTATGGGAGGTCTGCCAAACACTACCCTCGCATCGGAAACCCCTCTCAGTCGGGAAACGCGAGATTTATCGGCTAAACTTGCACCATTACTCATCTCACCATTCGTTACTCCAATAAAAAGAACGTATACCAATAATTTATTGGGGGTAACTATGGATTTTTTATTATAGAATGTCTATTTTAGAGCTCTCTCCGAGTTATTAGTTCATAAATAAAAGATATGATTTAATGTCGCTTCGAAGCATTAAAGTTTTTGAGTGCTCGTATGAAGTTTTTAACTGGCTTGATTGAAAGAAAAGGATTACATACTTTTTTATTTCTGTTCTCTCTTTGTGGATCATATCTTTGTTATCGTCTCTTCTTACATTGTTTTACATTTTATTGATCGGAAGTCATATAACTTCATATCTTTTATATTTCCAGTTATCTTAATGGGAACTTTTGGTTCAAGTGTTTCCTGTGTGTTATTTGATATTTGGTCCGATTCATATATATTGTAGAGCAGCTGGTATAAAAAGCAGGTGGAGACATTGTATCAATAAACAAGGTGAAAGATAAGAAATGTGTGAAGGCAATGTAAATAAATAAATATTTAACGAAATGTAAAAGCAATAGAAATAAGCGATAAATAAAAACAGCAAATGTAACATTTGAATTACTTTACCTTCAAAATTATGACCATCAAACGTCAAGCTTGTCCAGGGCACGTGTCCACAAAAAAGTAATTAGTAAAATATTTACTGAATTACTATCAAAACTTCATGTCAAACCTGTCATGCAACTCAAGCAACGCGGCACTTAAATCACGATCACGATGAATAATACAGTTCGTGTCACTTTATAACTTTACACTGACATGGGAATTAAACTTGTGGAAACTTAACACTTCACTAAAAATAGTTCAATTCACTTTGAAATGTTAAGACAATTCAATAAACTAAGTTTTGTTATTGTAGAGTCTGATAACACTGCACAAATTGTTGTTGGATGGGCTCGCACAACGTGTGATCCCGAGCAGGCGGGCCAGTCGGTCGTGGGTCGTGGAGCGCGCGAGGGACGCGAGGAAAGGCGTTCATTCGCCGCGAGCTCGCGACTCTCTCTGCCTGCACCGCGAAGCGAACGAAGCCCCACCGGGCGGCGAGGGGGCCGATAGACGAAAATGGCTTCACAAGTTAATTTTTTTCTCTTTCCTCCTTTAATATTCCGCATATGCCGTGCGCGGCCGGCGGTGCACGCGCATGCGTCTGGCTTAGACGGGCATGTAGGGGTTGTAATGTGACGCGATGCACCCGCACTTTACATAACTTATTGGGTCGTTTATTGAAGCCACTGCTTAATACCCTTTCCGTGTCGGCTTTGTGTGTAGCTTCCTCTACGGTGCTAGTGAAAATTAATCCTTGTACACAACGCTTTAATCGTGCCGTAGGTAACTCAACTATATTCATTAATCTCAATTTAAACGTCTGTTAAAACATAAAGTTTAACTTTAATTTAAAATAGAGCGTTATTGTCTTACAACGGATATAATCAGAAGCCGCTTTTAGATTTACACTAAGTTATGCGTATCAAAATGTAGTATATTCATTATTCATATGTTTGTTTGTTGTATTAATGTTAGTTTTGCCAACTTAATTTATTTGGCACAGTAGGACCTTCAAATGTTGACTTATCTAAGCTTTATTTATATAGACAGTATACACATTCTGTTCTAGGCCTCAAATAAAGACTTTATAGGTTCCTTGGAGTTGATTCAGAAAATGGAACTTACTGAATTTTTTAATTTTAAAATTATCCGAGAAGGCTATGAGCATCATTTATTAATGATCTGAAGTGGACGGTCATTAAGGATGAATATTGAATAAAATGAACTTCCGAATTCCAATTTAACATTTCAAAGGTAACAGTATTTTAATTATTTTTTTACAGCTCTGCTGTAATTATGACCATTAAAAATGTAGTAAGGCAACTGAACTTTAGAGATAGCGACGTATTTTGGTAATAGTATTCTGAAGGGGTCTCGTAATCTTGTTTTTAGCTTATATTGGACAACTTATTTACTTATCTGATCCTATACAACTATCATTCTATTCAGCTTTGATCCGCAGACTAATGGTAGACCTTATTGATTAGTTAATTGGCTGCTTTATCGCTTAAAGTTATATTTTCCAGGCAACTTTTTGATTGCAAAGGTTGAATAAAGAAATCTGAAAAAATGTGGAGTTTTAATAATTTCATAAATACGAGTATGTATGTATAAAAAACATTTTGTCCAATCATTGACTTCATGATTATTTGAGTGAGTAAGAAAAAAGTGTAATAATAAGAAAACTTCATGTGCTATTAATTGCGGGTGTGAAAATATGTAGGTTTTCTGATGGCTGTATTTATATCACGCCGTAGTTCGAATACTAAAAAACTGCTGCCATTAAGTGAACCAGCCTTTTTACATACAGTGCCAGGAGCGACGGCACACAACTGTCCAGCCGTTGACAGGAACTGAACCGAAATGCGGTGGCAGAATTAGCATACAGTTCCCATGTGAGACGTCAAACGGCTGAACGTTCAGAGTGCTGCGTACTTTAGGTCTTTTGTGTGGTCACTTGACCAATTTTTCAATTGTTTTTATTTTAGTTTTGTGCAGTTGATCTCTGTTGAGCAATCACCTAACAAAATACGAGAACATTAGTAGGTCACATTGAGTCCACATAAGTGAAAAGTGCACCAAGTTTAGTAAGTTGTAGGTACCCACACAGTTATAAAAAGATAAAATTTGGTGCTTTGACCAAGTCATGTAAATGCCTTTTCGAGGATTAACGTTGCTCTGTCTAAATCAGATACAAGAGCGGAAGCTTCTGATCTTAAAACAAAGATGCCATGAAAACGTTAACCCATTTTCAAGTTTTCATCATTCATTTTCGAATCAAAGTGAATAAAATAAATTGACTTCTTTGTGAGTAGAATGAGCACCTAAAAACACGGAAGCTTGGAATTGTATTGTCGAGGTGCTAAAACCAAGTTTTGATATGCATTCATTGCTGGTGATTGTGGGATCGCGTGTGCCGACTTGATAACTAAAAGCGCAATCTGTAGCAAACTATGGACATACCCTTTAATAAAAATAATCTATAGGTTTGACCGGATCATCGGTCTATAACGTTCTCACTACGAGGACACAGGTATCTCAATGGTAGACCACATCCACAAGTTTGGCTAGTACAGTTTGATGGATGGCGCAATTCTTGAATTTTGAGGTTTCGAAGATACCATGTCCTCACGATGATTTCTATCACCATTTTTGAGGACATGTGGCAAACTAAAAAAAGGTAAGGTAGTGTTGGACGCCCGCCGGTCACGTGGAATGACGACTTGCGGGAAACGGCTGACAAGGACTGGATTTGGAGACCCGAATATCAGACACAGTGACGTTCACAGTATCATATCACATAACGTTTCGTTTAATTTGTGTATTCACGTCTAATCTTCCGTTCAATAAAGAGATCTCTCTATCAATTGGAATGATTTGATACTTCTTTATAAATTGCTTTAGGCTCAATTCGAAGTCCAAAAATAATAATGATATTTCAACAAACCCCCAATTAGAGCAAGCAAAATAAAGTCTTAAAAGTTTTCCAACGTAATTTCTGAACCAGATTTAATCTGAAGACCTTATTTCAAATTAATTGAAAGCGCTTGCTAGTTAAATTGGAGTATCATAATGGATCTTCACAGTTAAGAAACGTCCTTAGCGGCACACATTAGAATGGGGGGACAGTTTAGCGGCATCACGTCTTCCTGAGCGTTTCCGTGCTTCGGAGGGGACGTCAAACTATCGGTTCCGATTGTTATCGATTGATAACAGCTGTTACTGTCACATCACTGGCCAGAAGGCAGCCTGAATAAATTTTATATCAGAAGCTATCCTTACCTCATTTGAGATCGATTAAAATTATGTCACCTTATCCCCTCAATTCTTTCCCTAAATTTTCCAAGCATAGTTCGTCGTCGTCGCTTGCACGTAAACAAAATGCTATAAATACCTGAATAACGTCGCTTTACACTGACGCCATTGCTTTTTTCAGTTCTATTTCATCGAAAGATTTACGTTTTGATAAGTTGTCCATAGAATTACTGATAAAATCGTAGCATACTTTAGGGGTGTTCAAAATAATGAGAAATAATAATTATACTATTGATGATCGTAAAATATGTTCTCTATGATGTAGATGAGCGTTTAATCAAAACAAGCACCATCGTTTAAACATCACTTTTCACTAATTAATTTTAAATTTAAATTTTATAATCATTTTCTATTACAACTAAATAAAAATGTTAAAGAGCCTACGATAGTATTCATCATCATTAACCCATAACGTCCCACTGCTGGGCACGCATCTCCCCTCACTTTCGTCAGGAGGGTTAGGCCATAATCCACCACGGGGGCCCAGTCCGGATTGTTGGATAACATACGTACCTCCGAAATAATTCTCGGGTAGGTATGTGGGTTTCCTCACGATGTTTTCCTTCACCGAAAAGCGAGTGATAATTACGTACATATGTTTTACAGAAACACATTGGTACGTGCCTGCACTGGGATTTGAACTCACGACCTTCTGATTGGAAGGCGGACGTTCTCCCACTAGGCTACCACCGCACGATAGTATTACAAAACTTATATTAGTTATCTCAAAAACCAACCAAACGGTATCAACGTTTTAAAACATTCAAAGTAACATAAGTTAAACTTTTAAATTATGCATGCGCTTTTTAACTGCACAGTGATTGTATATTTTAAAAGGTATTAAGTGTATCCACGTGTCCAATATGTAAAAACAAGTTTTGGACAACTTTCTTTTAAAGTGATCAGTTGATTAAGCTGTTAAATTAACTGAAGTGTGAAATTAAAGAGCGTTGAATTGTTTTATTTTAATGATTTATACATTTATGTAATGGTGTCGTTAATTTTCTATTTTATCTCTGTTTATTGCCAATAGTTACAGATTATATCCGTTCCCATCTCTGTCTCTCTCAATTATGATAATAAATGTTTCTATTCTATTCTATTCTACCTCAGGCAGCACTTAAATTCCATCGTTTATTTACATTAAAATCAGCCTACCATTAAATGGCTTTAATCCTGAGATATGTCTGGATGTAATAGAATGTATAAATTAGCACAAATCACACTATTTACACTAACACTAAGGACAGTGGATAGTGGACGTACAATATTTTACTCTTGTTAGTTTACCGGTTTTAATATTACTATTATTATAATATTTTTTGTTTTTTTTTTATTTTTATTTTTTTTTTTTTATTACCTGTTGCATCAGGCGATAGAACTAATCGCCCCATTTGATAGAGGCAGATTGCGTGTCTGAGAAATCGTGTTTAAAACATTGATAGGCATTGACTAAATAGATTCCAGTGAAAATATACTTGTTTTGCATTTTCTATTTAGACAAGTTCATAATGGTAATATTTTCTGTATCGCGATGGTTAGTTACTTGGTTGGATTGGTTAGTGTTGGTTGGTTGGTTCTGGAATCCTAGTTAGAGGTAAGGATCTACGTATGTGATCATGAAGCGTTATTCTTATTACTGTTTGGCTCAAAGCGAATTTATACTATGAAGCTAATAGCACTTAGACAATTGTATTAAATACAGCAGTATAGAAGAGTCAAGCCACCGTCCGATGTCCTAATTACTCCTCTCCGTGCATGGTTGTCTGGAAGAGATCGCTCTGTGCGATTAGACCGCCTGTTTCGTACTGAAACAGATTTCTTTTCTTTTTATTTTGAGTGTTTTCGAACGTAACTACACAAAGACTATTCCGCTTAATATTTTGTGTTGGTACGAGATTATTATGGCCCACGACTTTGGGTGGGCCAACCGGAAGTCAGTCGTCCTTCAAATGCGCGTGCGAGCACTTGTCGCGTCGCGGTGTTTTGAGCTTTCACCGGTAGCTCCATTTCGTGGACGCCATTCCCATCCTCGGAGACGAGCTCCAGGATTAAGTGTAGTGTGGATTGCCTGATCACACCTCTATCCCGGAGGAAGGTGATACGGGATCAGAAGAAACCGCCCCATCGGCGTCCTATGGATATATCTCTGTGCACCATCATTCCCCATCTACCCCGAAGACAGCGCTGATTACACACCCGAGAGGCCATCGACGGATTTCCCAAGTAAGTTCGTAGGCCATAATATCTCCCCGTAACATTTTTGATCCGTTCGAGCCGGATCTCCGGATTTTCTTTGCTGTAGTCACGTTGTCCAAATCCCGTTATTAGTGCATATTTTCCCATTTTTGGAAACCATCCGAGTATATTTTAGTGTTTGTCGTAGCGGCGTTACGCGTCCCGACAATATTTCCCATTTTTCATCTTGATTTTGCCGATTTTTGATTTTTTGTGTGCGACATTACGTGTCCATTAAAAATGGCGGAACAAGATATTTTCGAAAGAGAAGTTATACTTGACGACGTCAAACGTACTTTAGAGTTTTACGAACTCAATGAACAGCAATTTAAAGCGCGAGCAAAAGATATTCTTTCTATTCAGAGAAAATTCCTTAAATTGCAAACTAAAATTGAGAAGTCACAAATGAAATTGTCAACATTTGACCGAGAGGAACAGTTACGTATTCGAACTCAATTCAATGATATTTATTACGCAATTGTCAGCCATGTCGAAGTTCTGAAGAAAAACGATGAGGAGTGTAGGCGCATGAGTCGAGTTTCCTTTAACAATACAATACAACCGACTCACGGGGGTTGTAGTAGTAGGTTACCGAATCTTCCGTTGCCGTCATTCGGGGGAGAATTGACCGATTGGCCACCATTTTATGACCTATTTCGCTCCATGGTTGATAATAATGACGCCTACACAGATAACGAGAAGTTTAGGTATCTCCTTCTTACCTTGAAAAACGAGCCCTATAACTTAATAAAATCGATACCTATCACGGACGAAAATTATACCGTCGCGTTAGATATTTTAATTTCAAGATATGAGAACAAACGAGTCATAGCTTCTCAACATATTGATCGTATTCTGGATATTCAATCCTGTGCCGAGAAATCAAATCAAAGTGTGCGTAATTTGTTGAATATTTACCATGAGAATATAAAAGCGTTACAAGTAATGCATTTTCCTACAAATCAGTGGAGTTTTTTGTTGTTGAATATTTTACTACGTAAAATACCTACTTCCATTCGGATGCGATTCGAGTTAACATTGCATAAACCATCCGATGTACCCAACGTCGACTTGTTAATCGAGTTTTTAGAACGAGAATTAACCGCCAGCGAAATAGTTGAATCTGGCAGTAGAAATATTCAAAATGTAGGTAGTCAGAGGAAAGAGTACGTCGCTCCAACGTTCCGTCGAGCGTTGGCTGCCGGCGTGGCCAGCCGCACTTCGACTCAGGGTGCGAGCGATTCTCAACCTTCTGTCAATACGCGCAAGAACCAGAATTGTGTATGTTGCGATGCTCAACATCCATTAACAAAATGTAATAAGTTTTTGAATTTGTCACCAAGCAATAGGTATGCGTTTATCAAAAATAAAGATGTTTGTTTCAATTGTTTACGCAAAGGTCATAACGTTTCTCAATGCAAGTCGAGTTTTGTTTGTCGTTCGTGTGAAAAACGTCATCATACATTGATTCACTTTACTTCTGAAGGTGATACTAGCCGTGCGAGTGAGAGAAGTGTTTCTTTACCGCTCACGGAGGAACGGGAAGAGAACATTCCGAGCACCTGTACTCAGCACGCTATGTCCGCGAGTCAAGCGACACAAATTAATTGCGCGTCGTTCAATGCTCCTTTTGGCACAACAAATACTGTGTTGCTTTCGACCGCACTCATCGATGTATGTGTAGGTAATGAAAAGCGTTCGACTGTCCGGTGTCTTATCGATACGGGAAGCCAGGCTTCGTTCATGACGGAATCGTGCGCACAGCGGCTAGGTATAAAGCGTTGTTATGCGAATGTACCTGTTTACGGGATAGGTGACACCAAACCGGTACGACCAAAGGGAAAGATTTCGTGTTGCATAACCCCGAGAAATGAACTTCAACCTTCTATACCGATTGAAGTTTTAGTATTGCCGAAACTTATTCCTAAAATGCCTAGTGTACCACTGCCTCATATGGGGTGGGCACACATTCAAAATTTAAATTTAGCCGATCCTTTGTTTCACACTCCACAGCCGGTGGAGATGTTGTTAGGTGCAGATGTACTATCTCACATAATTTTAGGAAACGTAATAACGGGTTCGCCCGGTTCGCCGATCGCTATGAACAGCGTTTTCGGTTATTTGTTGTTGGGAAAAATAGCGTTCAACTCTCCGACTCCATCCTCAGTTCAAGCTTGTTTTAGCTCATTATCCGATGACGGCGACTTGAAACGATTTTGGGAACTGGAGTCAGTGCCTGAGGTGAAGGCACTCACCCCCGAGGAACGTCTATGTGAATCCATATTTGAACGCTCACACTATCGTGACGTCACGGGACGATACACAGTAGCTTTACCACGTAAACCTGATGCTACGCCCCTAGGTGAATCACGAGATATTGTCCTCGCTCGGTTCCATAAATTAGAGCAACGTTTACAACGGAACCCGAGTCTTAAAATTGAGTCTCACGCGTGCTTGCAGGACTATCTTAAACAAATGTATAGAAATATACTAGTACAAGAATCTGATAGGGACTTGCAACGCATTCTGTGGCGTACGTCGCCCGATGAACCCCTCTGTGATTATCGTCTGCGGACGGTAACATTTGGTGTGAGCACTTCCCCTTACTTAGCTCTTCGTACCATTAAGCAATTGGCTTGTGACGAAGCATCTAATTTTCCCCTAGCGGCAAAGGTTTTAACCGACCAAGTGTTCGTCGACGATGTGGTCGCGGGCGCGAGCGATGAATCACACGCTCTGGTACTACAACAGGAATTGTTAGGTATTTGCAAATCAGCTGGGTTTGAACTACGTAAATGGCACAGTAACTCGCCGGCGATACTCGCCGCGGTTCAGGCGCCAGAGGTTCATGGTGAGCGGCGGGAAGAGGTGCCCTTTGCTCCCATGGAACATGACCATCAACCCAAAATAAGGGACTCAAGGGGACTTTTACCCTCCACATTCTTACAGAACGACATGTGGTTTCACGGCCCAGCATGGCTCCGTGAGGATCCTACGGCGTGGCCAGTATTTAAAAGTATCCCTAGCACTGGTGAGGAGAAACGTAATCAACCGGTCGCGTCTGCATCAGCTACGCTGATCGACGATGTTGAGGTCATAAACCAGTTTTCAACCTTGAGTAAACTATTGAGAATTACTTCTTATATTTTTCGCTTTTACTATATTCTTAAATCGCGCGTCAACAAGGAAAAGAGTTCCTATCTTAGTTACATCACAGTCCACGAGTATAAACTCACGCTTAATCGTTTCAGTTATTTAGTGCAACACCAAGTGTTTCATAAAGATTTTGAAAACATTTCACAGGGTAACCCGCCCTCAAACCAATTGAGACGTCTTAATCCGTTTATCGATGATTCGAGTTTTTTGCGAGTCTCCGGACGTCTACATAAATCCCTTTTGTCGTACGAGTCAAAACATCAATTAATTTTACCCAAAAAACACCCTCTTACGATTTTAATAATTGACGATGCCCATATTACGCATCTTCATGCGGGCACTCAAGCCGTTCAATATTTACTTTTACAAAATTATGCGATTTTATCTAGCCGAGATATAATACGTAAACAAATCTTTCGTTGTGTGCGCCGCTTCCGTGTGCGTCCGGTACGTCTACAGCCTGCGATGGCGCCGCTCCCAGCGGTCCGGCTGCGACCCGAGCGCCCATTCATGAAAACAGCTGTTGATTACGCGGGCCCGTTTTACATGCGAGCTAATAGGGTTCGTAATGCTAAAATCATCAAATGTTATGTCGCCGTGTTCGTGTGTATGAGTGTGAAGGCTATACACTTGGAGCTCGTATCGGAGCTATCTACTGAGGCGTTCTTAGCAGCCCTGCGCCGATTTACATCGCGCAGAGGTTTGTGCAGCGACATTTACTCTGATTGCGGAAAGAACTTCCAGGGTTGTCATAACTATTTGAGAGATTCGAACGAGTTTTTAAAAAATGACTCTGTTCAATGTGCTTTGAATTATCAAACCTTGAAACAGGGCAAATGGTATAAGGACCGCGGTGCTCCTATCTGTGTAGGCGACATTGTTGTGGTATGCGACGATAATCTTCCACCACTCCAATGGAAACTTGCTCGTGTTCATACACTCCATCTGGGCTCCGATAATAAGGTGCGAGTTGTGACTTTGCAAACGGGCAAGAGTCTATTCAAACGAGCGATCGTAAAAATTTGTAAACTGCCTTTAGAATGATTATTGTTTACGAATTCGTAAAATTAGTTCCTAAGTTTTAATTACCTATACTAGTTGTTTACAACAACCTTAGATCAAGTTTAAGTTTATAGATTGAATAACTTTCTGTTCATTGAGTTTTCGTGTTAAAAGAACTTACAGTCTTTTAAGGTGAGCGGCATGTTTCGTACTGAAACAGATTTCTTTTCTTTTTATTTTGAGTGTTTTCGAACGTAACTACACAAAGACTATTCCGCTTAATATTTTGTGTTGGTACGAGATTATTATGGCCCACGACTTTGGGTGGGCCAACCGGAAGTCAGTCGTCCTTCAAATGCGCGTGCGAGCACTTGTCGCGTCGCGGTGTTTTGAGCTTTCACCGGTAGCTCCATTTCGTGGACGCCATTCCCATCCTCGGAGACGAGCTCCAGGATTAAGTGTAGTGTGGATTGCCTGATCACACCTCTATCCCGGAGGAAGGTGATACGGGATCAGAAGAAACCGCCCCATCGGCGTCCTATGGATATATCTCTGTGCACCATCATTCCCCATCTACCCCGAAGACAGCGCTGATTACACACCCGAGAGGCCATCGACGGATTTCCCAAGTAAGTTCGTAGGCCATAATATCTCCCCGTAACACCGCCCATTGTGACACTAATTGTAAAATTGGTTTTGTTCTAGTTTTGAAGTTTTCTTTGTTATGTGGTGTTTCAATAAAGAGTTTATCTATCTATTGATCGATTGAGTAGAGAGCTGTTTTTAAAAGTCTTTGGATTGAATGATACTGAGTCTGTGGAAATATTTGAAGATGAAGAAAATATTACACATATTATGATACTTAATATTATCATACTTGATTTATTTTTATTTTTCTCTGTGTATATGAGACTAAAGGTTTGACTTGTAAAATTGTATTATTTTTGCCTACGTGTAGTAAATGTTTGGAGTTTTGAGTTTATCCCTGAAGCTAATTTATCCTTGAGTGCTACAGGCTATGTTTTATCCCGGGAAAATGTAGCGATCATGCGGGAAAACGGGAATTAAGTGTGAACCCGCGGGGCGCAGATAGTAATATTATAGCAGCATGTATTTTCCTTGTCACTCACACTAGTGTCGGAACTGAAAGGGCGCCGATCTCAAGTTTTCCGCCATAAAGGCGTTGGTTGATATTCATGGCGCTTGCGGCCGCCACTCATCCCAGACGTCGGCTAAATTGCTTTATTGCGAGTCGATAGGTAAATATGAGCAAACGTCGAGCTCCATACGTGAGGGGCTTTTGATCGCTTTGACCTCAGACACCCTTGATTTAGAACATTTTGTTGCACACTTCGAAGAAAACTACCTACATAAAGTTTTTCTTCTTCTTCGTGCCAAAGGTTTAACAATATTTGTTTAACGATTAGACGAGCAAGTCGTTCACCTGATGGTAGCCGCTACGCTTGCCCATAACAGTTACAGTGCCACCCAGAATCTGCTGTGGCACTGCACCGCGCTCGTCACCCTGAAACATTGGTTCTAAAGTATCAAATGCCCAGTAATTTCGCTAGAATCAGTGCCCTTTCAAACCGGAACACAGTAATGTTAGCACACTACTGCTTGGTGGATGAATATCTGGTAAAGTTCTTCCTTAGATAATTTAAAAAAAAAAAAACAGAATCTTTATGAGTCATACTTAGAACAGCAAACATTGTATGGTCTGTAAAGAAATCCAAATCCAAAACAGCTAAAGCATCAAATACAACGTTTTTAAAGGTTATCAGTCAAGTAGTAAGTTGACAAAACAACCTACATTAACCATACAATGGTCATTTAAAATGTTAAAGATATCCATTATCAAAGTACCTACTTCATTGTCTAGTTCTGAGCGTCCCTATTCATCATCTATGAGATGAAAAGAATGGGTACACTTGGTCACGAATACCATTATTTAATATTGTAAGAATGGTATCGCCGGCGCATTATTTGTAGAGGCGATCGTTCATTTCGTCTACAGGAGTAGATAAATACAGAAGAGAGGGGAGCCATTAGTAATTCCAGTTAAGGTGTTTTTAACGCGCTTTTATTAGTCTCACGGAATCTTTGAACGTAAATTTCACCAATTTCTAGACGTCCGAGTAACTTGAAATTTTGCCCACGTATTGAAGAGTAATGACAACACAAGAACCAAAAAGTTAGTAAAAGTAGTTGCTACGTAGTAAATATTATATTTACATAATAGTCATTATACTAACCTATACTTATTTATGAGATTAAGTTAAAAACCTAATAGTCCCTAATTATTATCTAAATTATTATAAATAAAAAAATATTGTGTATAAAATATCTAAATGTATCTAAGGGTTCGCTTAGAAATTACTTTTAGGCCTAAATTCTGGTGTTTCAAAGATTGTACTTAATAAAATTGGATAGGTCATGAGAAGACAACCACCATTGACAAGAACTAGGCTAGATTATCATCCCACATTCCACCTTAGTTTTAAATACCATCAGCTCTTCGCCTAATGTTTTTATAGTACCGAGTAAAGAACCCTCACGCGAACCAGCAATCATCGCTGTTCACGAGTTTCGATGCAGCAAATCGAAACACTCGGAAATTCAGCCTAATACGAAAATGCGATAAGTGATCTTTCATTATTTAGTGGAAGCCGACTTGTTATGCTCGAATTACTCGATAAAAATAAAATAATGTTGTGTTCATATAACATTACTTACAAATTACGCTGTACTGAATAAATAGAAACATACACAATACCATATATCCATCTTTAGGCGTATGATTCAGATAATCAGTTAGACAGCCTCCGTGGCATCAGTAGATGATGAGCCGATTGCGAAGCGGGAGGTTGCGGGTTCGATTCCCGCACAGAGCAAAATATATTTGTGTGAACCACGAATGATTCATGATCAGCTTTTGTTAAAAATTTAAGGTTTCTCTTTTCAATTTAATGTAATTAATATAATCCATTGTAACTATTAATTAGTTAAATTAAGCTAGTTAATTACTTAAAACAGTTATTTAGGCCAAGCAAGGACCACCCGCGCTTTCCCTGTTTCTTTGTTTATTAAAACAGTGCGATAAGCACTAAAGTTTCATATAACTGGACATTTTCGTAATTCGCAATTTCAGATAGTGGCCCCACCACGTCTTATTTATGTTTATCTTCGGAAACTTCGGCCATAATCATTATAATCTAAAACTTGTTCTGTGACAACTTTAGTAAGTTAAACAATTTTGCGTTTATGAAATCATTATATTGTCCTTTGTTGAGTTTGTTTCGGTTCTTAGGATATAGATAAAGCTAGTCCAAGTTAAACGTTTATCATAGAGTTAAGTTAGGTAAGTAAGCTAGTTGTAATGTTTGTTTCTAAGTGCAAAGTTTTATGAGGCGTCCCCAACAAATCGTACTTAGGTATTACTTAGCTAGATATTCATCCGCCAAGCAGTAGTGTGCAAACAATACTGTGTTCCGGATTAAAGGGCACTGTTACCAGGAAATTACTGGGCTTATGAGACATTAGAGGCGACGTGTCAGGGTGACGAGCGCAGTGCAGTGCCGCGCAGGATTATGCAATTTAAAGTTCTGGGTGGCGCTGTAACTGTTATGGGCAGGCTAGCGCTTACCACCAGGCGAATGACTTGTTCGTCTTGTCACTCAGTCAAATAATAATAGTATATTGTGTGTGTGTAATAGGCTATATTGTGTGTGTATAATATAGCTAAATTGAAAAATCGACCGTATTACAAATTGCTACACGGTTAGGCGTTTTGTAACGTAACAGATATGATTAGATGTACTCCTTGTTAAATAAAACTGTTGATCCATAAACGGGTCTCTTTTCTTTTATCTCATGTAGTATCATTAATATTTATGAAAAACACATGCTTTATTTCCTTTCATTAGTATGTCTGCGGATCGATACAGAAGTGAAGATCTTTGTCCCTTATGTATGCTATGATACTATCTATATTTTACCGACTATCTTATGACGTCGGTCGGATCATTTGCATTCATTTACTCGACCTCTGTGTAATTCGTGTACTATATCTCAGATATTATGGAAGACTTTGTGATGAGTTGAACTCCGGTTTATGTCCTTTCTTTGACCAAAATGATTTAGTTATTTTAGTAAACGGGTCATTTTGACTTATTTTACCATTGTTACAAAAGAAGCTAAACTTACAGAAACAACTTTATTTTAATAGCAAATAATGTTTGTTTTTCATACACAAACACTAAACTCGTATACCTACACCAATATTACTCCTACTGTACTTAATGTGTGTGTGTGTGTAATTATAAATTTATATCACTTCTAATCCCATTCCTCATTTCATTCGCATCTTTCCTGGTTCCTTAGTTATAGACATTATAAGGGATTTCGGTAGTATGTAGTTGTTATGATGATATACAGAAGTAAAAATATAGAGGGTCAGCATAGGGTAAAAAGCTCTACCAAGCCTACCCGTTTTGTTTCATTGCGTGTTATATTCAGGCTAAATATTTAAGGAACACCGTTTGGTTCGTGATTCGGCCTCACCATCAATTCCCATTATGCGAAAATCCAACCGGTTTTATTGCGTTGCCGTAAATAGAAAATCTACCGGTAAACAAGTTTCGAGCTTGGTATCGAAAAAGGTGAAATATATCATGTCCAAAATAAAATATTTAAAACTGATTTCGCCCATCACACGTAATGGTAAATATTGTGCAACCGATACAATATTAAGTCAAATTTTGTAGTGCTAAAAATATCTACAAATTGAATCGAAACTGACAGAAAATCCGACAGACATAACTAATTGGTAACGTTCCCAATAATGCCTGTCTTGAAAATCCTATTGAGTCTTAAAGACAGATTATATTAGACAGGAAACAAAGAGGATAGTGAGGAATTCCATTTCCCGATACGAACTATGAAGGTAGAACCAAATCGCTTCGTACGAAATGGTGGAATGTTAACTATCTAGGGATGGTATGTCACTGGTCATAGCGCCTTACTCCTTTTGTTTATGATAAAAAGGTTCTTCCAACATTATGAATCAATCGCATTTATAAATTGTAGTAGATATCTAGAACTATTTTAATGTAGTTATTTCACTACAGAAGTCACCGGTTCAAATCGTTCACTCTGTTGAACCTCCGTTTGCAAAGTTCTTTGTGTTCTGTACAAAAATTAAGTCTTAAAAACCCAAGCCTTTGCTGTAAATGGGACGATTTACTGGTGACAAAGCCTAGACCCTTTGTACGCAATCACAAAATCAGGCTAACAATAAGTAAACATAAATAAGCTTAGAAGTTAACTCCTAAGAAACCATAATTCCTCACTTTGAGAGACTGAATTGTCTTTACAATAAAACCTCGTGTACGGAACACCTAAAGCAGGGTCTTAACGAGAAAATAGTGGTCGTAAATCACGGGAAATTCGTTCTTATTGAATTTCCTTTTGTCGGCTAACGGAAGTAGAGTCTCCGTTTTTGTTCCGAATGGACGCTCGCAGACACGGCGAGTTTTTTGAAACGCTGCTGCCGCTTCTGATTGTTGATAATGTATTTTTGGACGATAAAAAAGGGACATTGTAGCAATCACATATTTGAATACCAGTGCGCTGATTTTTGCAGAAATATATTGCAGTAACAATTTTCATATGTGTATCCTGGGCTTATAATAACTAAAACATGATTATCCGTTTATTTTGTCTGAGGGCTGTCCGCTGTTATTAAGAGACAAAAGTCAAGCATAAAATATTACGATAGTTGTCTAGTTGTCTTAGATATGATCTTTAGTTTGAGTTTGAAACTTGCGAGAAGCTTTTACAGATTGTACTTAACATATTACATAAGAAAGGATATTTCTATATGGAAAATCGATGAGGACGTGCATCAAAATCCACATAAATTACCCGTGAATTTTAAAGCTTCACTGTAAATATAAGAGCGTCTACTTCAACATGGTCGGATAAAATATGATGGATCCTCTCCAAAGTACACCAAAGAATAGCATGTAGATTTTATTGCATCCAAAGTTACTCAAATAAAGAAGTAGAGAATTGAAAAATTAGGTCATCAGTGCAAACCGGATCTTTAGAATAGAATAGAATAGAAAACTCTTTATTAAAAGAGTTCGTTTGTTTCTCTTTTTATTTGAAAAGTTTTATACTTTTGTCGGTTTTCATTGAGCTTTCAGTTGTTTGTTTTATTCTATTCAACTGCGTAAAGTCAAAACTTACCATTAGTTTGAAATCTCAAAAAAATCTGATTTAGATGAATAGATAAAGATTATTATACGCTTTGCTTATGCTGAGCTCAGGCCTTGTCTGACATCACTGCGCGCCGGCTATCTGCGTACACTATTATGTTCATCGTGTGTTTTCATTTTCTTGACTTGTCTCTAAATAAGTACGTTGTTCGCTGTTGTGTGCAGTTGTGTCAGAATAAATGTTTTTTTCTTTCTTCTTTCTTTGTGTGTTATAGTAAATAAAAATTATATATATTGTAGATAATGCTTTGTATAAACATACGGGCTGTGACAATCACAAAGCCTTACAAAATAAACTATTTGTAACAAAAATTTTAAACTCAACCGTTCAGAAA
This sequence comes from Campaea margaritaria, assembly GCA_912999815.1. Lineage (NCBI taxonomy): Eukaryota > Metazoa > Arthropoda > Insecta > Lepidoptera > Geometridae > Campaea > Campaea margaritaria. The sequence continues at coordinate 6,722,863 of OU538800.1, forward strand.
TATTAAATTACTATTCATAACTCAATGTCTCTAAAAAAATTCTCATCATCATCATCAGCAACCCATAACGTCCCACTGCTGGGCACGGGTCTCTCCTCACTTTCGTGAGGAGGGTAAAGCCATAATCCACCACGGGGGCCCAGTCCGGATTGGTGGATAACATAACTATCTCCGAAATATGTTAATTCTCGGATAGGTATGTGGGTTTCACGATGTTTTCCTTCACCGAAAAGCGAGTGTTAATTACGTACATATTATTATGTTTAAAAAAACATACGTTACGTTAAACGTTACATATGTTTTTGTTTTATGTGTAAATAAATTCTAAACCTCATTTATTATGCTAAAACATATTTAATACACATTCCATACCCGTACAAGCCTGCAAAGTGATTAAACTCGTAAAAGTCAAGTTTGAAAAACTCTTCCAAAGGTAAAAACTGCAAAAACATTTTATAGCGTGGCACGTGCGGATCTTAATTGCACATGCTTAAGCAACGAAACATTCCCACTCTCCGTTTTTAGTCCGTTTAGTCATCAGTTTTAAAAATAATTATGTACTTTTTACCTTTATAGGTGGGTACTTGCCAGTATTTACCAGTTCTTACTTTATAGGATAAAAATCGGTTACGTACAGTATTACTTGGATTCGCGACCATTAATGCTTCTGGGTGGGTATGAAAGTAACTAAGAAGCTTCTGTACCTTAATAGCCATAGCTTTATAGTCAATGGTACCAACACATCTAAAATCCTTATTCTAGCTCTCTATCTATCTAGACAACTGCTTTCGTCCGAACAAAATCGATCATGAAATATTATACCGCCACGGAATCGCCAATAGATCAGACCGAAATGCGTCTTTAATACGAAATTCCACCAATAAATCAACTAACTTCTATAACCCGGAGTTAGGAGAAGTAAGCAGAAGTGCAGTACATTAAACTACACAAATAAGTTAACAATTTAGAGCAATGTCACAATAAGTGTTTTGATGATTGCAACAAATGCTGTATAATTTTGTGTTATCTTTTTATTGAGAGGAAGTACTAAAGAGTTTATAAACATTGTGGTTGACTCTACATTCAGTGTGACAGAATTTCAGCAGTAAATCTGCAGTGTGCAACGTAGTGCTATCTTTTCCGACATATTTGGCAAGAGAGGCGGACTAGCAGCCAACTGTGACAATGCCGCAATACATTCAGTAGGACAGTAGCTGATCTTAAATTTTTTTAAGGCTTCCGCTTCTTCTCGCATCTTATTTCGAGCCAGCACGAGCCGTATCCATGATTACCGGCTAAATATACCATTACAAGGTCATCGGACCAATGGGATATGAGAGTCTGTTGGTTACAAATTTGCAGCTTTCGTATGGACACACCATTACGTGACTGTGTTTTTCTATTAATTTAATTATAACTTGTAATTTTGTGTTCTTTCAAAAATTATAAGATAGATAATTAGATACTTACAAATTGAACTATGTCACTTGGCGTGCGGACTCTTTTCTACAACTAGGCTTGATATTGGCCTTAAACTAACTTGATATTCTACAGCAACAGCAGGGTTAGTCAAGAGATGGACAGCCCTACAAGAATACTAAGTGTCATTGCTATGGCTATCTATAGGATCAACGTACTACAGATTTGTTGAAACTTACATAGTTACTATAATCGATACTATAGCTGAGTTTGGTCTAAAACTACAAGCTAAGAGGCTTGTCCATATGAATGTGAGTCACTGTGTTCTGTTACTTTTCGCCTACACTGTTCCAGTACGGCACGGACACTTATCTGATCGGCTGGCTCTAGATTAATACGTACTTACGATACAGAAACATCTTTTTATGTCAAGCTATCTGCATTGGTAGCCCTAGAACGGCCAAGCTTAATAGCCGTCGTGGTTACATTGTAATGCGATTTCGCATCTGAAACAAAATTTGGTAAGCATGAAATTATAATCTAGACTTTGAATATGTCCGTGTGAGCATAGGGAAACATTACGCAAAGGAAAACTTTCTTCTAGTCTGCAGTTACAAAGTTCATCAAGAATTTTCATATAAACGGTCTTGGAATTCAGTTCTTTTTTTATTAAGCGAGCAAGTGGGACTTGTTATACCTTGGAAATATGAAACTAGAAGATTCTTGGAGCCATTAAACGATTTCCCAAGAGCGTTTTCAGGAATCACAGAAGTTTAGTCGGTAAATATAGAAAAACAAAGATTAGAAACGCATATAATTATTTTGAAATTCCATTGAACAACACAGAAAATATATTATATTTGTTCGGTTTTGGTAAAATGAGTTCAAATACGTACTTGATCATAATCTAAATAAATCGAAATCAGTAAAGCAATAAATTAAAATAGTGAAACGGAGTCAGCAAAGCTTAGGTATATTCATAGAGCCAAACCTTCCCTTAGATCCAAACCTTAGACAAAAACCTATTTCATAATTCAAAGCTATTTTGTTAACTGCACACATATCAAGTAGAAAACATGTATAAGAGTTTCATCGAAGAAAACTATTATTTTAAAGTCCAGAGTTACATTCAAGTGCTTACAAAAGGCCCGAAAAGGAAAACTCATGACGGTGAAAGTTTTTATAAGAAAATTTCACACATAAATAACGTCACATACGTTCAGGTCCTCCATTATTTGGCCTCAGTGAAGTTTGTCTGCGTATATTTTTACAATGTTTCCAAAGCGATGTAATTTGTCTTGGGGTGTCTTCCTTGATACGGCTCCTTTGAACGTTTCAGAGCGTTGCTTGTGTTAAACTTGTGTAGACGGATGAATCGCTTGGATTGAAAATAATTTAGAAGGAATCTTAGAACGTCTTTTTTACTTTTATCCTTAGCCATAAAAATCGTTTAGGTATACTTACTTAAAATAAAGCAGAAGAAAAAAATATATATTAAAGTAATAAAAAAAGCTCTAGAATACATATAATTAGCGATTAAAAAGATAGTTTTTTTTTATATGGTGTCCGTGTTAACACGTCTATTTGTTTTCGTATCACGTAACAACTACGGAGCCAAAGAAATGTGGTTTTAGTTTATACATAAAATGTACGAGTAAATTCTAAGAGTATAAACTGAGCTTTTACTAAAGAAAAGTCAAAAGTCTGGAAACAGCAACAATTTAAATTAAGTCAGAAAGTTTTTATTTATCTTCAAAATATCTACCCTCCAATTCATTATACTAGGAAAGTTCAATTTCTTCAAAAAGCTTTCCCGGGTTTCGGGGCCTTCTTGTTTATCTATTGCCTCAAATAGAGGGTTTGTCACCTGTCCTCCATTTTGCCGCATTAACAAAATTGTTTTGCAGGTTATACGTTTTTTTATGCGATAGGTATTCCATAATATATACTTCTACGAAAATAGGATTGTTGATCCTTGCATTTACGAAATTCCACAAGGCTAGGGCTAGCCTTTTACTACTAAATAATACATTAAATAAATCCTAAGAAAGTTTCTTCGTCTCTATGATATGACGATCTGTTTTCCAAAACTACTAAAAATATACTCGAAGTCATTTAGAAGTTCTTCAACTTTCGCGACGTTTTTAGCTTAATTTTTTTTTCATTTTCATGAATTCATTCTAATAGTTTTTTCAGGAACTTTGTAGCTGTAACTGTTATTAAACTTACTAAAGGTAGTTGATCATAGATAACTTGATATGTATCTTACATATCTCTTAAATGGAAAGCATCAGGTTTTTATTCATCTTGTTCTTTTTAAATAATTACTAATCCTACAGACGCTCCTTCAACACTTTCCGCAAACAATGGCCATGTAGGTACGTATACAGGCAATTCATTATCCATTACACAATCTATTTGTATCTGCTAAGTGGACATCGTTATGATTTCGCCTAATTAATTAGGCTTGAACGTGATTTAATCAATAGTTGCGACATACATGGATCCGTTAAGTAATTATTATATAGAGTCATTGCCATGTTATGCTGAAATTTTGATATCGATTTAGCAGAGCTTTTTCGTGTAAGACAGCAGGTTGCCTAATTTTTGATGTAACCGTCAACCTTAGATAACGCTAGGAATACCAAAACACTAGAAATTCATTTTTAGAGCATTCATTCATTCATTCTTTTGAAGCTGTCAATTCTGTCGTATTTCAAGAAAAAAGTGAAAATGGCAGTTTGGGTTGTACCAGACACTATGTTTCTTAACATTCCATAACCTTATATTATATTTATATGGTTTAGTAGTAGTAAAGAATAAGGCAACACAGTAAGCGGACGGATGAGCATATAAAATGGATAGATCGGTGATGAAGGTCGATGATGGTAAATAGAGGAAGCTGTGGTCCTTCACCAAGCGGACTCTTACGCTGTAAGTTCTGTTTACCCCAGGTCAATTGTGCATGATACGCGCGCCAACTTCCACGGCTAACACAGTCCTCATCGCATGCATGGCCGATCGATTATCCAAACAGAGCGCGGACCCCGCATATGCAAGCGCGCCTTGGCACCAACTCCGAGATTTACAAGGTAAATGTTGAACAGTATTGCAAACTTGCACCATCGTGTTTGAATGTCGGTGTTGTTAAATTATGATGAATGCACGTCGGTATAACTGGAATAAAACTAACGAGTAGACGTAACGAACGTGTATAGGTATAAAGTAGACTTGAATAACAAATGACATGTTATAGAAGGTAAAAATATCTTTTATCATTATATACCTTTCCTTACCTTACCTTTTTTACCTTTTTTTAGGTGTGACTTTATGTAACCGACGATTCTTTAGAACAAAACCGATGCATCAAACTACACTCCTGAACAAAACCTATTTGTACTGAAGAACTAATTCGCTCCGCCAATCAATCTTTGTCGAACTAATACGAGTGGTGTTTTGTGCTAGTCGCAAGGGTGGAAGTTTTCCACTAAACCACGGCACTTGTCGCATCAACAACTACTCAGCAGAGTTCTATCACTTGTAGTTTGGAAGCTAATGTCAGTTACGATCACTAGTGTATTACTATTAGCAGTCGACCAAAGGCTTCTCAGTCTTGACATTGATGATTAGTCTTCGTTTATTGCTATCACTTAGTAACATAATTGGTGATCATTTAAGCCAACGTCACATTCTACACAACAAAAATTTTCACTAACAAGTTCAGCAACATTTGTATCATAATAGTTTAACCGCTGTGCTGTCAGAAGACTTTAATTTTATACAGAATACGTCTGTATTTATTTCGTTTGCGTTAAATTTTACCTACTTTGTTCGGTATATTAATTTTTACACAAGTTGGTTTCTTTTAATTTTTAACACAAATTGAACTACATGGTATCAGCATACAAAATATATCGCTGCATGTTCGCAATTCATCAAGTAGCAATTCCAGATATTAAAATATAAACCTTACGTCCCAGAGAATTTAGACTATTCTTTGCCTCCTGGTCGTAGGTATGTGTTAGATAAGTAAGAGAACTCAGCTAATGTATCACATTAATTCAAACCCATAGTTTAATTAATGTCAGTGAAATTCTAAGCTTTAAAAATCTTTTGTTAGGAACTCTTTTTTAATAATATCTCATACGAACTAACTAGCAAAGCTTGGCAAAATTATCAAACTAAATTAAAACTACGATGACAAAAAATATTAAGTCCACCAAACAATTCCTGATTAAATGAATTACGAACGTCCATTTATTACTGTTGGAACAAAACAGTTTGCAAGTTGAATTCGAACGGGTGAAGTTACCTAGCGCTTCCAGCCTTTGATGCACTTAGATATTTATTGAATCTCCACCTGCAGTTGGGAAATACAATGATAGTGAGAAAGGAATATACTGCTGCTTCAGAGATAATTTGCAGCTTAAAGTGCCTACGTGAAGTACGTAATCCGTAAGATATTGATGCTTTGCGTCCTCTGAGGATTTACAGATCTCTGTTTCATTTTAACTGGGTTCAGTCGAGGTCTCAATTCGTTTGAGGGTTTTTGTTTTATGTATAAACTCATCTCAGTTTATGTTACCTCATAATGTCTACGGGATTTGTGAACCGATTTGGATGGTTCTTTTTTATTTGAAAGTAGCTTTGGTCTGCGATTTCATTTCAAACTTTCTGAAAATCTAGAGACGGCGCAGCTGGTATTATTATAAAAGCACGACATATGTATCTGAATAAAGCTACTCGATAATAATATATGTCTAAACTCCATCAATATGGAATTTGTAGCCATACATCCATCAGGGCTGTAATGTAACAGCAGATTTGTTTGCAGATTTGCCTTTTTCTTCCAACTGTCCCTCAGGAGTTTAGATAAACAATGTACAGAAATCCCTACAAAAGCCAACTGAGAGATATGTAGTGACTTTACTCTTTTCCGGTAACTTTTATGGGGAAAAAAGATCTGCCGCAGTCACGAGTTAGTGATTCTTTTATAGGGGGTAATTTTTATTGTGTACGTGTGTGTGCATCTCTATATGCTGCTATAAGTTATGATGTAATCAAAGATGATAGAGTTGGGTATAGAGATAGATCAATGATAGATAGTACTCGTATCTCCTTATGCTTAAATTTTTTTTTATGAGTGGGATTTTTGTCGTTTACAAACTCATTTTGTCTGCATAGTAAAAGAGATCGTATTCAAATTTTTGTTCTTAACACTCTAGTCCTCATGTCATAAAGCAGATCAGTGTATTCTAAGACTCAAATGACCACGATTGACTGTAAAAAATGATAGCTCAGTTGTTAGAGCAACTGGCCTTTTTAACATTTACACAGGTTCGTTTTAGGTAATTAATAAGGATAACCAGATCATAAGATAACAGAGATATCATAACAGAGAATAACTACGTATATGTTACATTACGTAATATAGAAAAAACCACTTCATGTAAATGCGGGCAGTCGGATTCTCGAATTTCCTGTAAAACCGGCATTTTTATCCCAGGTACGTTTCCACGGATTTAAGCAAAATAAGTCCGATTCCGGGCACCAAATGTGACAAATGTGAAATGGAGCGGTGGCCGTCCCGTGGGTAGGATGTGGGTACTGATAAAAAACCTCCATTGTCCTGCCTTCCTTATGATTAATGCAGTTCTGGCGTGGTGCCGACACTCGCACTTTGGCGGAAGTAGGTATGTACCTACCTACATTTCTTTTTAACAGTATTTAAGGTTGCACGTTTGTGATGCGACATATAATTGTGATTATGGGTCACCAGAGTGCGCTAGTGTTGTATTTTTTTTATTTAACTGAGTGACGAGACGAGCATGTCGTTTACCTGATGGTAAGCGCTACGCCTGCCCGTAACAGTCACAGCACCACCTAGAAAACTGCATTACATAATCCTGCGCGGCACAACACTGCGCTCATCACCCTGAGACGTCATCAGCTCTAAAGTCTCATATGCTCAGTAATTTCAATGGAAACAGTCTATAGGACTAGCATCAATTTAATTTAGTCTGCGGGGTGAATGCATAGAATTTAGTCTCTATAACTAACGGGGCTACTCCCATAACATTATTTGTATACATCTCAAATAGATATGATGCGTAATAATAAAAACTATAACACCTTATAAATGAAGCTAACATTCGTGACATAGGAAACTACTCTATTTCTGTCAATCTAAATCACATTATGACCCCTTTTGAGACCAATGTGAGGTCCCTAAACGACGTACATGATCCAAGGTACTGTCCCGAACTATATGACGTTGCTTTGGGCACGTTTTAGTGACAAGTACAGAGACGTGTTTCGGTGTTCATGTGAGCACATTTTGCGGACGCGTGTTACGAATTCTGTTTGTACTCACAAAGTTTGTTTACTTACAAAGTTGACTGTAGTTTAAAATTAATTTCGAAGGAGACTGGAAGTACGGAAAGCTTTTGTCGGGTTACGTTTTCCCGGGGGTTTTGATATCTCAGCAGTCTCGAACTAGATATTTTTGTACGTTAAAATTTTGGTAAAAATAAACCGTTTAAACAAAATAATTTGGACAAATTAAACTTTTAAGTGGTTGGTACCTTTTGTTGATCTGATTACCTACTTATCATGATTTGAAGTCTTTTTACATAGAACTTTATAATTACGTAGCTACTAGTTACCCATGTTCAAAGCTCAAAAAAGGAAACAGTCCACATTAACTTCAAGTGCCAGGTTATCATGAAGAATTAAGAGGCTCGAGTGTAGAGCGCCCTCGATAGCCCGGCAAGGGTTGGGCTGAGCCTGAGTAAGCCTCAACAATCGCTACTGTGAACTCATTACCGAAGGATTAGCGCTGACTTTGAGCGATGGCCGCCATTTTGCCGACGGCAGATCAGATACGACAAAACGACGATCAATTCAAGAGTTTTTGTTGTAAACGTTAATTGATCCTGTCGTAACTAACACATTCACGAAGTTGTTAACCAAATCTGTCGAGTCATTTTCGTGAACGGTATTGCCTATAGCTTGTGGGGACTGGTTCAGCCTCGTTTTTTATAACAGTAATCTGTTCACATTCAATCTTTGGTGAATTTTTTATATTAAGTGTATTTTTTTTTCTGTTTGCAATATGCTGATTTTATTTTGAAATTACTGCTATTTTTTACCAAGCTCTCAGATGGAGAGATACTAATAGAATATTGTCTCCTTTTGTACCGATACAAAATGTTAATGCAAGAGGAAACTATTATATTTAGTTCGGTTTTGTAAGTGACCGTTTGGCATTTTCCGAAATCCGACTCGCACATGACCGCTTTTTTCTACACGATGAAGTTGGACGTGTTAATTTACTCGAACAACTTCAGTGTTTCTAAACTCCTGGAACAATTTTCACCCAATAGTTTGCACTGTTGATGTTGTTGACATTATTACAAAGCCTCGGTGTACAGTAGTAGTGGCGGTGTTTGAATTAATAAATGTACCTCAAGCCCTAGCACCAAGAAATATATGCTTTGTTTCAATAGTATTACTGGAATACTACACTAATGGTATTTTTTTTTTTTTTTTTTTTTACCCGGGGAAATGCATTAGGCATACCACCCGGCCCCGGGGGGGGGGGGGGGATGGTTATGTGGGACTCCCCCGCCAGATCGCAGTCTGACGGGGCTTACCCACTAAAACCCCGGGGTGTTCTCCTCTCCGCATTATGGAGGTGGTCACGGGTACGAACGGCGCTTCCGCGACCACCTCTGCGGGCGCCCTTTCGGGCTCGCCACGTGAGGCTTGGGCCTCTTTCTCCGCTGGGTGCGTCCCGGAACACACGAGCCGCACCTCAGCTCGGGACTTCTAACTTGGGCGTTGGACCCCCGATCCGCAGCCCAAAAGTCCCCGTTATTGGTCCCTCGCTGTGCCCTCTGCTGATCAGAGGGACACGCGAAGGACCTCCTCTCGCCAGGTTATTTGCTACGGCCACCAATTCCCTTAGGAGAATTGCTGACCGAACCCCAGGGTGCACCGTCCCAGCTGCTGCCCTTCCCTCCGGATGCAACGCATCAAGAGGGACGAACAACAGCCGGGCACTCGTGGAGGTTACCTGGCCCGCACCCCTACACTAATGGTACTACTGGATATCAATCTAACTAACCAGCTTGGCATAATTATTCATTAGGTTTTTACTATTTAACTTTACATTAAGTGCATTTTTTTCTATAAAAATGCTATCCTGTGAATATAAAACAAAAGGACGTCGGTAGTTAAAATGAAAACCGTGTCGAAATAGCTGCAAGATTTAGTTTGGTTTGACACCAACAACCGACATTCACCGCATTATGACATCACGCGTTTTCAGGAAGGAATCTCATGTGGTATAGTGAATAAGGGCTAATTCGATTTCGTGCATGCATGACGTACAGACTATGAGAATTACATATCAACAATGTGCTTTTCTTTGCATGTAACATTTCAGCGATGTGTATGCGCCTGTATAGTATACATGTATGTAAACCCTTACATTGCTTGTTACTTGCATCAGTCTGTACACGGCATCACAGTAAGCCAATAGTCCCCCCAGTTGACTTTGTAAAGTAGGTAGGTGTTGGAAGTTAAAATGCACCTCAAGCGCTTGAGAATAGCCTAGGAGTTTGTATACCTAGCTCGAGCCTGTGTAAATATTGAACCAGCAAGAGCTGTGTTTGTGAAAGGAATAAATTGGGCCGCTATTGGATAGCGACGGTTGGGCCGCTTTTCCATCATTTATTTGTTTTTGACAAGCTATGATATAGCTATAATGCAATCAAGTGTCAGTCAGTCGATCGGTCAGTCATAGAATAGTTTTATATGTTATATTTAGACTATCTGCTCCCGTTCACTTACAAATGAAAAAAATCCTCAGGAACCAGGAAAGGTGAAAATTGGAACAAATATTTTATGGTTTCCGAGACAGGACTACGATTTATAATAATATGTAGCGATTAACAATGCATTTTATAATACAAAACGCTTAAAAATGTCAAGCTTGATAAATGATTAGACGCGTAGACCGTTGCTGCCGCTGTTATAACACACATTCAATATCCCCTTCATAACTAAGGTTTTTCAGACTGAAAGACTTGAATAGTGCTCTCATAGATTCGAACAAAAAGTTTTTTATTCACAAACATGCACATTTGAGTCGTTCTAACAATAAATTCCCTTTCCCTCCACTCAATGATGCACTCTAGTCATCTTTGCATAGAATGCGTGCATGACTTTATTGGAAGTCACCGCCTAAGAAATTATAGACACAGCATAATAAAAATAGTGCGCTTTTGCAAGGTGCAAATGAGAAAAACAAATGACAAATGACAGCCACTGTGAATATGCGAATACGGAACGTAACCGCTACCAATTTTGACAGTTCAATTGAAAGTTGAAAACGAGCGCGTTACGAATCTAGGTGGTCATGGATAATAACTGCCCAGTAGGGACAGCTAATAAACTTTACTAACAAACGCAACTTATGTACCTAAGTCTGAATTTCACTTGGAATTTTTCGCCCAGTCTACACTTAGAATAGAATAGAATAGAAAACTCTTTATTGTACACCAGAAACAAAATTAAACACAGTACAGAAAAATTACAATAGGACTAGATAATAGTTAACTCATTAATTTGTAGGTTATTTTCTCTGCAGCTGTCAATCAAAATGTTTAAAGTGCCGCATTCGACGTCTAGACTCTAGTAGACTTTCCAAGTCTATGCAGGAGGGAGGCGAGGGGGTCCTTGAAAACGGAAATTGAAGGCAATTCAGCAATCTCGTCGGACGTAGTGCCTCATAATATACTTAAGGGGCACTTTCTTTGTGACGGCGTATCTCAAACTGTTTTACTGACTTACAGTGCTCCTGCTCTAATGGGTTGTAATTTATGCAGTTACTGTGCGGGGTAACTAGATAAACTAACTATTCTTTGGCTCTGGTGGCTGCGAATACACTATGTAAGTATTTGTGAAGTTAAGTTATTCAGTTACATTAACTTATTTTACTTCCACAAATACGGACGAATGGAAACTCCTCGCGATAGTGAGGAGAGACCCGTGCTCAGTAGTGAGACGATATAGGTTGTTGATGCGAGATATGTAAACAGTTTGATTAATATCTAGTACCTCGAATAAACGTGGCAATAACTTATGTGTTTGAGACACTTAATTATGTAATTTTTTGCACCAAAACGCAAATTATTTCCTCAACTTGCAATAGATTTATTTCAGCTACGTACGTGGTACAATTATATTAGAAATTTGACCAAATTGCAATAGATTTATTTCAGCTACGTACGTGGTACAATTATATTAAATTTTCTGTAGAATCTCAGACACCAAAAACGAATTTAAAATAATCTAATAAAGTGAAGTGACATTTCAAGAAATTATTATTCTACGTTTTGAAATAAAACGACTGCACTCTGTCTATAGATGCATTTAATATATTATTTTACACTGGGCTGATTTTTAAATCACGCCGGATGTTAGAATAGCCAATTCCCATCGATTAACAAAAATCGAAATCGAAATCTGTAATTTCGGTTAAATTTTGTCACCCGTTGAGACTAACAAATCGACCCTCTGATTTAAAACAAACATTGTGGTACAATCGCCCAGCGCCTTTATATACTCCTGCTACGTACGGCACCATTAAAATGTCTATAATAGTAAAACCTATCCCACATAGATGGCATTAAAATCGGTACATCCACCCCGGGGTCTGTCTATAAAGTTATATGTTGCGGAAATTATGGTGTTATCGACATGCCACGGCTACTTTAAAATGTTTGCAGACAAAACAAATCGTTAAAGAACCCTTTGCAATAAAAAAGTGGTTCTAGATGATAGTTTGAGAAAATAAAACCTTTTTGTGTTTTGTAGAATATTTCTTTTTTTGTTACACTCAAACGCAAAATAACGCACTTTGCGGGTGTTTAGGTTAGCTCGATTTGCTACAAAACGTTTTCAAAAGTGAATTCGTCGTTTGGCAAAAAAAAACTCTTGAGTTCCCAACGGAACAACTTCTTAATTAAACAGAGAGCTCGCAAACTGTCTGAAAATTTGTAGAACAGTGGTAAGAACAGATAACATTGTCTTAGTGCAGGTTGCTGAATAAACTAGAGGTTTCTCAAGAACTTTCTTACTTGCAGAAATTATATTTTTTATATGAGAATACAACAGACGCAAAAGGAGACCTAGTCAACTTTTGAAAAATATTATTACAATCTGCAGCAACACTTTAAATGTTAATGCAACAACAACCTTGGGTACCTAAACGTTTTATGTATTAATTTTCCAACTACTAAAAGTAGAAATAAATATTTTTAATATTGCAAAAGATTTTTCCAAAGATTTAACAATAAAATTCAACTATTAACATATATGTGAGTACCATTTTTATTTAATTTGAAACTTAAATCAAGGAGAGTAATAAAAGTTACAAACTTTTCAACTAAACTCAAATGAAAGTTTGTAGACTCATAACTTACAAACGTTTTATGAAACATTCAGACATTTCCAACGAAATATGTTTCGACATTTTGTACGACACAAAAGAGTGGATGATTTTGTGACAAGGTGACATTTCGTTACAGGGTAACTTTACCCTGAACTCGTCACGTAAATTAGACGCTTTGTAAATATTTCTTCAGGTAATATTATGAAATGTGACAAATGTTTTCTTTAGTTGTCTACATATTATACGCGTGTTTGTGTGAGAACTGTGCTTATAAACGTGTACATACTAATATTTTGACCAAAAGTTACGAGTTAAAATTCAATAGAAATATCACGTATTTAGGTTTAATTATCAGCTACTTTTACACTTTGACAATCCAGGGATCGTATTAGGAAATGAAGACTGAACGGTCAACCCTAAAAATTCCAACTCAAATATTTTCCAAAGCCTTAATCCAACACACACAATAACGACAAATAACCTGAGTAACTGAAAGCGATCTGAATAATCGAATAATCACATTCTCTTACAACGTTCGAGATTATTAAAAAGTTTGCAATACCAATCCCAGTCAAAATGGAAATCGAGTTACAATCGGCGGGTAATCAAATTTTTAATCTGCTATAACCCAATTACTGAACGGCAGATATAAAATATAAAAAAACGCTGAGTTCATGGCAGAGCGATGATTTTTATAACGAGCTCTCGAGAATTAGGTCAATCTAGTTATGACGCAGTAAGCTCACTTGATGATGACATGTAAAGGGGGCAACAGTGAGAGCTTGCAGGGTTGAGTGCGTGTATTTCTTCTTGCGTCTGAGTAGGTATGTAATGTACGTAATAAATACAATGTAAATAAAATGAATAAAAAACTTGACTTTAATAAACTATAGAAATAAAGGTTAATACAGTTTTTAAAAAATCGCATATTTAGACGTCTAAAGTGAATGACGTTCATTGAAAAATTCCATTACAATCTCATATAACATACAAGTGAACCAAATTAAAGCATGTTAAAAAATGCTACACCTATTCGTGATTTTTTATAACAAACTCGGAATTGGGGCGACCTCGTTTATATGACGTCGCGGGCTCACTTGATGACGAAATGGATGGCTTAGAGCCTCGTCGTAGGTATAATATAGCTTATAAGTATATAAGGGTACTCCGTGAAAGAGGTTGTTAAGACTTACGAGATTTTCTTGTACTTAACTTTTTCTCGGACATCACGTGGACCAGTTTCGCCTGCTAAGGTATTTTTCCATTAAATACAAACATTAGATGGTAAATAAAAAGGTAATGTAATTTAATACATAAACTGTTAGTGTTTTATGTATTTCTAGCTACGCCTTATATACTAGGTTCACCTGCTTGGATAGCGATAGAAACTATCCCACATGTCATAAAGGATTTAAACAGTTAATTTTTAATTTTAAAGTATTTGTACACATATACTTTTTTCCATATTAATAAATATTAGTGAGGTCATGGATTACTTAATTTTATTAACCTCTTTTAGACAACTTTTGGGTCAACATTATAAATTAGTTTGGGACAGCGGAACGTAACTGAAACTGGATAATATAAGTGTATAACTCCAGCTATCATAGAATATCAGTATTAATATAATCTACAGTTGTATGTAAAGTCCTTTCTGCATTTGTTCACATCATCATTTTCTTTTAATCCATATTTGCCATTCCCTTTTATTCTTGATTGAAAAGCCTCTGGGATCTTGGGTTCGCAGCTCATCCATACCTTTCTCTAGGTTTTTGCCTTGGTCTATAGTTACAAAGATGGAGACTCTTGGGAAATCACCTGTAATCCAAGCTATCTTTTTGTAATTGCAACCCTTAGATTTAGCTTTTTTAAATCAGATTCTGATGAAATTGATTAAGGAGAATGTATCTTGCACTTTACCAAATTTACGGCATGTAGGTAGTAGGTACCTACACATAACATATTTATATTCGTACACACCGACATGTCAATAATTTGAGAAGAAAAAAAAACAGAAAATTATTTATTTTAACTAAAGTAAAACTAGTTGGTACATGAGCACATAATTAAATTACATAATGTATCTTTAAGTAAAGGTTAACACAGTGTGAAAAAAAATTAAAATATAATAAGTAGGTATGATGTGTGTGGTATGAAACATAGAATAACATAAATGTAAGAAGTTTAATGATGTGTGCGATATAAAAAGACAACACTTTATATAAGTATGGAATAAAGCCTATGTGATACCTCTCCCTAAAACATCTAACCCTACATCCCTATCCCAGTTTCGTCCTATATCAATTCTTCCAGTTCTGTCAAAAATCCTAGAGAATGTAGTGCACAGACAACTTTCCCTTTTCCTGACATCTCATAACTTGCTAAGTCCTTATCAATCTGGTTTTCGCCCGGGCCACAGTACAGTTAGTGCTCTGGTAAAAGTTTCAGATGATATTCGCTGTGCTATGGACAACAAACTTCTTACAATTCTGGCTCTTCTCGATTTCAGCAGTGCTTTCAACTCTGTTGACATACTTCTGGGAATCCTTTCCTCACTTAATGTCGCTCCTACAGTAATCTCATGGTTTGATTCTTACTTGAGGGGACGTTCACAGTGTGTCCGCCACGATGAGAAACTCTCTGAATGGTGCGATCTCACTGTGGGCGTTCCTCAGGGTGGTGTTCTCTCGCCTCTCCTTTTTTCTGTTTTTATTAATGCTATCACTCGTATCCTCTCTTCTCACTTCCATCTTTATGCTGATGACCTACAGCTGTATCGACACTTTAAAGCTGATGACCTTGCCATAGCCATTGACCTGCTTAATATTGATCTGAGTAATATCTGCAACTGGGCTGAGTCCTTTGGTCTTCTTGTTAACCCTGCGAAGTCTCAGGTTCTAATAATAGGTAGTTCATATATGCTTAACACTCTTACCCACTCTCGACTCCCTGCAGTAACTTATAATAATATCCCAATTCCTCTCTCGAATACTGCGAAGAATTTGGGAGTTATATTCGAAAATAACCTATCATGGACTGCTCACATCAACTCAGTTAGCAAGAGGATTAATTACTCCTTTCAATCGCTCAAACGTCTCCAAACATTTCTACCCTTTAAAACGAAAGTAACTTTAGCCCAAGCCACTTCTTGATTATGCTGATGTGTGTTTCCTGGATGCCACAGAGGAACTACTCAACAAGTTAGAGCGTCTCCAAAACTTATGTATCCGTGTTATCTTTGGTCTGCGTAAATTTGATCACGTGTCAGAATATAGAACTCAACTTAAATGGCTGCCTATACGCAGACGTCGTGACGCTCATGTCCTATCTTTTCTTTATACAATCCTCTTTAATCCGCGTTCGCCTCCTTACCTTCAGGAGCGCTTTAACTATCTTGTTCCACGCGATGTACCTTGTAGAACTACAAAATCTCTATTGCTTAAAATGCCCGCTCATACTTCTAGTCGTTATGGAGGATCGTTCACTGTAACGGCGGTCAAATTGTGGAATTCTCTTCCCCACACTATTCGCACTAGTCCCTCTCTGGAGTTGTTTAAAGGAAGAGTGAAGGAATTTTATCTCTAAAATATAAGAGAGCACCAATATGATCTAGTGCCATAATTTTTGTATTCACTACATTTCTCGTCGGGTGACTTGCGTGATACTTACATATATTTATTTTATGTCTATATATATTATTGTATATATAATGTATGTATATATATAAATATATTTTAAATGTTGTACACTTAACCTACACACTCGACTGAATGCTCTCTTTCCTCAAGGGTTTGCTGGAAGAAAACTCTTCATAGGGTTAAGCTCGCCTTTGTACATTAGATTACTACAAAAATTTTCTGTAAATATGCCTTTTTTATGTGTACAATAAAGAATATAAGAATATAAGTATTTTTATAACAATTAAACAAACCTACATTTTTTTCAATTATTCTTTCTCACTTCCGAGTCCTAATAAAAGTAGAAATCTTTCCAAGTCCCAATTATAAAATGAAGGTTGCTCAAAGCATTACAAGCATCCAGTGCCGGTCCCTTTAAGCCCACTTTCCCGAGGCTTTATTCCAAACCTACCTTCAATAAAATTCATAATTAGTTAACTAATTCAATTTGTCACAAAGGGAAAACGGGATTAAGTTTGCGATAACGAGTGGAATTTGACTCGAATTCCGAGTAATAATCGAGATGCCGCGAGTTAGTCTTACTTCAATCACAGTTCCGAAAACAGTAGAGGTACTTACTATACAAATAAATAAGACTCTAAAATTATCATCAAAAATGGAATATTAACCATGTATTTATGTTTGTATTGAGTTTCCGATATTTTGGCACTGTCGCAATCGCCATGATCACGAGCAAACTGTCGTTCTTGCGAGTGGGTAGTTATTAAACGCAAACTTATCAAGCCACCCCCTTTCCTTTTTATTTTTGATAATACCAACGTTCGTGACAATGTTACTTTACAAGAGACTTCTTGACTCACGTATTTATATATGACAACAACTTTATCTCTTAATAAAGTTACTAAATTAAGATTCTGTACCAATCTACCGAATCAGAAACTACAGGGACCAAGGTCCTTGTACACTCAGGCAGGGATAAGACGTTACTAAGTAGGTACTTAACGAAAGTACGCCTCTATTTCTTTATTATGGACACATAATGGCTTCTTCTGCTACTAATAACATAGAACTTAGTTTTATATTAAGCTTAAAAAAAAATCCCTGCTCCTCTCCTTTTTATTTTTATTTAACTAAGTGACGAGACGTGCAAGTCGTTCGCCTGATAGTAAGCGCTACGCCTGCCCATAACAGTTACAGTGCCACCCAGAACTTTGCATTGCATAATCCTGCGCGGCATTGCACTGCGCTGATACATCGACTGTTTTGGTTGGTTGGCATCATAGAGCTCAAGTGACTAAAGGTTTTTAATTTTATATACCTCGTAAAAATCGGTTAATCCAAAGTGAAAACTTGAACGTAAAGCAGCTCTTGATTTGGCTAAAAAATTTACTTTAATCTCGGCTTCAGACTGAACTAATACGACAAAAAATGTATTGTCTCTATGCTCTTCCGTACAGAGCATAAAGCCTACATTATCTTGTAGATCTTGTATAGTCTACACAATCTTGACCCATTTTACTCTATTTTAACAAAAGAGATTGTTTCCCTACTGGTTCTTAATGGTACTGTAATATAATGGCCGAAACTTTTGAACCCTGATTGACGAAGTAAACTAACTCGGCAAACTGGAAAATTAACTTTGATAAACTAACACCATGTATGCCCGAAGCACTTTCATTAGTTTCACACCAGTCAATGCTTATACAGGGTGCTAGTTTCAATAATTACATCTTCAGGATGAGGGCACTCGCGTATCTTGAATACCTACCTTTAATTTTGCTATACTTTTGGGATAATGCAATTGTAATAAGAAAGCTGAGTGACAACTTTGACAACGTTACATACGTCGAAAGAAAAACGTAACATTTATAACATAACAACAACCATAGGTGGTTTTAACCTTTATATCGTCCTACCAATAATCATCATTATCGTTTATGCAACTCATTCGGCCCACTGCTGCTCCTAAGGCTCCTATCACTTCACGGTATTCATCCCAAAATTTTTTCTTCCTTCCTTTTCTGGTACGATAACGAATTTTTCATTAGAACATAAAAAACTCGAATAGGTTACATTTTTATGAGACCATGGGCTCATCAGGAACTATCCTGATTGCTTAGTTACGGGGAATTCTACTTAAAAGTCTGGATTTATGTATTGACCGAGACACGTATAAAAAAAATTTAATGTTACCAACATCCTGTATAGTTTCCATATTCATCTCTGTACATTGTGTATATTAGAACAATATCCGCTTACAGTGTTTGGTTGGCGAGGTTCAGAAATAAAGCCTTACAAACAATAAATAAGCTTATGACCTTTCCTAGAGATATCCACCAAAGTGGATACGAAATGCGAGTATCCAGTGTATTCCCGTGTAACGCGTATAGCGTTACTTTCCATTCTGTTATCGATGCATGTTCAAGTATGTTGTAGTTCGGTGTTGTTACCTGCTCAACCTTTCACCCGATGCTTTAGCGGTAAAGACTTCAAACCTAATTGTTTGCATACACTTTTATTCGTCAATAATCTCTTTTTGTTCCTTTAATATAATAGGTTAGAACAAGCTTTGCTTTGCTTTTGATTTTTAGTTTTCTCACAAAATATTTTGTCACTTTGAATTGCCACGTACAACTTATACACGCTTAAGAATTTATACAAAAATTAGCTAATATGTCAGATCGTTGGTTTGTTGATAAACTTTTTCTTTTGTAATTTAAATTCATATATATTTATATATGAGCTAGAAAAAATTCATTTTTTATTTGATGATATATTCTAGAATGCCCAAAAAATAGATTAATAACATATCATTTTAAAGATTAAAGAAACAGATACGAGCAATAAAACCATAGACTTTATTAACTACCTAAGCACTTTGTCTTCAATATCAGTGTAACATGTCGTTCATATAATATTCAAATCTCTATGCAATATTATCCTAGGTGTCATATTTATGTTAATTTAATGTGACTTTAATATGCCCATAAGCGACCTATGCTATCGACAATATGCTTAATATATTCCCTCAATCACCGATTAGTGTCATTTTGGTAGTTTTCGAAGATTCCGATATTGGATCTTTGGTGGATAAAGAGTTAAATTATGATCAAGGGTATGTAATATATTGTTGAAATATGTGTTACACCTCTGACCGCGTACGTTTTTACCTTCCTCCTCATATTGTGTTGATGGTTCTGTTGACTTTTTTATTTTGTCTAGTGTTTCGTACAAAAAAAAATGCTTTCTATAGAAATCGATCAGATAATCGGGACTATTTGAATTGTTATTTCACTAGCGTCGTGTATAAAGGAACTAAGACGTTCCATAGGAATCGATCAGGTAATCGAGACAATTTGTATGGGGATTTAAAAAAATCTATTTCAAATTTTTCTTGTCGCAATCAAAACAAAGATCCATATCTCACTCATCCACAGACACACACACACACACGCATAACAAGCCCTATAAAGCTACTAAGCGAGGCGTCAATTACTCATTCGCATTGACGCAGGGCTCCCTTTGAATGCCATCGAATACTCACTGTAAAGTGGAATTCTCCCTGATATTTGTATTCCCCGCGACTCGGTCCCCGCGTCTCTTCCCCAAAGGCAGAGTAAAACAGTTGTGAAGATCCCCGAGACGATATGTTGGTCTTTTTATAAAATGTTGGCTCTAATTCAAATTCTGAACGAGTTAAATTGGCAACACTGCACGTAACAATTGAAGGGCTATTTAACAAACCGGTAAAAAAACAAACAAACCCGGTAAAAAACAAACCCGGATTTAGCTGTAAAAATTAATAAAATAATACGTACAGTTTACACAATATGCAAAAGTTCCAGCTACATCGAGCCGAGTATGCGTCTCGGACGAGCCTCGCCACCTCCTCATAAAAGGTTTTACTCAGCTTGGTCTACCTATAACATGAATCATCCACAAATCACTTGACTTAAGCTACTGTCTAAATAAATGTGGATTGTGAGTACCATCAAGTCGAGTCGCGTTGGTAGATTGCACTTAGGGCGCAGGTCGCGACAGACAAAATATCTGATAGTGATAGCGAATGACGACATGCGGATGAAATATTATCGATATCAATGTGAAAAAGGTATAAGTACCAACTAATTACAAAGAAAAATACGTACAGAACGAAGCGCTAGCGGTGGCTGTCTATACAAGATAAAATTACACAAATAAGAGTCAGATTTTTGAAAATAAATAACCAGAGTAAATGCAATTTATTTTAACTAAAGTTAAACACGCAATATTGGGCATCTTTCGTTATGATATGAAACCTTGGAAGTGGCTGGGCCGTGTGTATTAGAAATCACTCTCCGCCTTTTTTTAAAATAGAAAGAACGTCAGGTATCTCAGTATTTGTCGGTATATGCTTAATAATATTAATAAAAATAGGTTTTGTTTTCAGACAGGTGAAAGTATACGCATGCAGCATATCCTAAACTTAGATACCATAATACAGTAACCGCATACGTAGTAACAGGATCATGACAGACTCATCCAATACCACATCACTACCTGGCTTCTACGGCGGCGTAGGGTAATTTCCCCCAAGTGCGGCGTCGCAACCCTAGAGACGGCAATCACACGAGAAGTGTGTGCGACATCCCCCAACTATCTTAAAAATAACGTTAGGATATCAAAAACTACTCTAGTTAGTCTAAAAACCGTAAATACGACAAATTTTTGATAATTTTTACAACTTATCTGTTAAAAGTCTTAACCCTTTGACTGCTGAGCCGTTTTGCTTGTCTAGCCACGGGTGCGGCTCTGCACGCGCCTTAGTGTTTTCCCATACAACAGTTGTATTTTCAGCAGTGAACGTGTTAAAAAACATGTTTTGATTTTCCATCTGTACCTTTGGGTTAGTATATTTATCGTCCAAGCCAGGTGGGTTCTAGGGTTAACATATTTAGTCATTAGTCACCAATCAAATCCTTATATGAGTAGATGACAGTCGCCAAACTAATGTTTGGGATATTGTATAATGTTTACTTATTAAAAATTATTTGTTTAGTAATGTCATGTACAAAAAATAATTGTGTAATAAACTTCTATTAAGTTAAACCTATGTTAGTCAGTTCTTTTTTATGGTGATATTTGAACAATTTTATCTACAGCTAAAGGTTCTTATAACTGTCATAGTTGTGGTTCAAAAATGTACGACGTAGCGTCAATGCTAATATTCCTGGAAAGGCTGGTGTGACTGAACACTCGTAGGTATAGTACTTCCTTCGGCGTACTTAAAATCCAGTGCACAAATCGACTATGAGATTTATGTGAGAAGAAAATCGCATGAGTCGCTTCCCTTGACACCCAAAGGCGATACAGAAATACTTTCCGTTTTACTAACGCTGTGTTTAGGAGCTCCCGTTTAATCTTATCACGAGTTAGGTTTAACTATTTCTATTGAAACAATAAACGTTCTTTCTTTATGCTTGTAAAGCTGTTTTTTTTTTTTTAAGTAATTAGTGTTTTGTTTATCAGATCACTTGCCTTGAAAAAGCAGTAGTGTGCCAAGGAATCCAAGAATCAATAAAGGTTGTGAGGATTATCATGTCGATAGTATTATGATTGTGAAACATCAAATAAATCGTATATTTACCGCATATTCAGTTATATGAATAGGTAGTTCCCAGTAACTACATAATAATAACCAATACTATATACAACGGTTAGAAAATCTAGATGCCATTATAGATACTAAACCTAGTAAAGGTTGCTAAGTAAGATTAATAGGTAGGAAGGTGTTCCAGATCAGTACAAGTTACCAGTGTCACACAGTGTCCAAACTGAATTTAGTCTCGGCCAGTGACAAA
Source organism: Campaea margaritaria (assembly GCA_912999815.1). Lineage (NCBI taxonomy): Eukaryota > Metazoa > Arthropoda > Insecta > Lepidoptera > Geometridae > Campaea > Campaea margaritaria. The sequence goes on from OU538800.1 coordinate 6,745,221, forward strand.
CTTCGACAACAGTACCCGAACTACTCTTAGTTCGTGTGACACGGTGCTAACACAATTCGGAATTTATTTCCCATCCTGGCATCGATTTGCGACGATGCCACGTGCGCTGAGAATCTCGGGTGAAGTAAAACGGTGCCAGTTAATAACCGCTCACAGGTTAGCAGGAAAGGTGCATTCGAACGGTGAATATCGATTGCACGTAGAAAAGATTTTATAGTTGGAATTTTGAAACGAGCACAACAAGTTAAGTTTTCATTGTTCTTTGGTGTTTCTATAAACACGTTTATCGTATTCAATTATTTAACGAACCACAGGTAATTTAATCAAAAGAATCACAAAAAATCTTATATTATTTTATTACCATAATATACTAAAGAAAGGCCAAGTCAAAAGTTCCTGTAACCGGCGAGCAGTGTAAGGGACTCATGAAAGTGGACGAAGCGAAAAAGCTGTCAGGATCGTAGCACGTGGAAAGATCTAGTCTCTGTCTATCCCATCGGGGAAAAGACGTGACTGTTTGTATTATATGTATATGTTTATTTATATAAGCGTTTTGTATTTATATATTGAATAATGATTATTATATTATTGTATATCTATATATATATAAATGTTATGTTTGTTTGTGTACGCTTCAAAAACTGTAAAAGTTCTGCACCGATCGAGCTGAAATTTTAGTATGATACTCGTATATAATCCGCATCAAGGATTGTTTTTATCTATTTTTTTCATCAGTGGCATATCAGCGAATGTGCGAATGTGCCACAGCGAAGCGTGGCAGGCTACAGCTAGTGTATCTATAAATTACTAATCATGAATGACCCATGAACAGAAAAATCTACATTCTCGACTGAATGCACTCTTTCCTCAGGGGTTTGCTGGAAGAAAACTCCTTGTAGCTCTTGCTTGATTATTAGTCAAGCAATAGCGAGTACAAATAATAATGCTAATTTTATTATGTACGGCCACTATAAATGAGTCAGAAATAGTAATATTACGTTAGTACTATTACTTAGTCATAGTTTAGTACAGTTTTCCGCCGTGAAAATGCACTACATCCGGCCCACGTTCGCCAATGCCGCTAGAATTATGTTATGGGACTTAGTGCTTGGAAGTTTGCCGTTGGATATAGTGTATCTAAGATTGGACTTAATAAAACTGTAGGTACTTAGCCAATATAACTCGTTATTTGTGGTACTTATTAAAATTGTACTTTTAAATTGTGCCCAGAGACTTATGAAATAACTGCCAATAGCTTAATTGCATAAGTTAAGAACTTATTTTGTTCTAGAGCACGTTCGCCGTCACGTCAGTGGTTCTTGGACGGCCTGAAAAAGTTAGACCACAAGCTGGGAATATCTCATTCGACAAACAAACAAGCAATTGAACAAACAAACATTGTACTTAATTACTTTCACTGCAGAATACTACGACTAGCCGAAGCGTATTTTATCCATAGAGTAGTTAAATTGTATGGTTACTTATACTTCATACATTTTGACGATTAGTTAGCTTAATTATGACTTAAAGAATCAGTCCGTAGTTGTCAATGGAGGCGAGCAGAGTTTGCCGTACTTTGTACATAATGTTGTAATAGTTTTTTTTTTTCCATTCATCAATCATTAATGCTAGACCGTTAACCCAGCTATTTAAATTAAACTATAAACTAGAACTAAGTAGGTAGAGAATTACGCAAAACAATTTCATTTCATTCTCCATTAATCTAACCTTCAAGGAATGTTTAAGAGCTAATCTAAAGAGAGTAATTAAAAGCGTTAAGCTGTGTACGTTAGAAGAAACCACATCACCGAAGAAAACTATTAAAATCTTTTAAGTTAGCCGAGTCACAAGCTCGTGTTACACGCTTCTTATAAAGTTGTCTGAAGTTTCTTAGGAAGCGTTTACAAGGTGTATTTAGTGATGCTCTAAATATCGTAATATATTCATCCGCCAAGCAGTAGTGTGCATACATTACTGTGTTCCGGTTTGAAGGGCACTGTTTCCAGCGAAATTTTTAGGCATATGAGACTTTAGAGCCGATGTCTCAGGGTGACGAGTGCAGTGCAGTGCCGCACAGGATTATGCGATGCAAAGTTCTGGGTTCTCAAATCAAATTCTTAATGAAACACAGCAATAAATATCTCAAGAAAATTATTAATCAAACAAAATATTAAAAAATGTTAAACATTAATTAATGTTAAAAAAAAGCATAACTGTTAAGTTGGTGCCTATTCTACCTTCAAATTTCCTTTTGAGGTGTTTCAATAAAAAGTGTAGGTATCTATCTGTCAATAATAATTCTATTCAAAACTTTGCCCACCAAATAAATGATGTTTACACAAGGAAATCCAATAAGATTGAACGATAACCCAGCGCATGAACGCAGCCTAACTTCACTTATTTAGGAGTAACTCTATCAGAGAAGCCATAGACGTTGTACGCAAACTTCTTGTGGGTGGCTAACTTCTGATAGAGATAAGTTGTTGAAAATTTGCGCTGTGTTGTTTATACATTGTAACTGACTTTGTCTGTAATCAAAGTTAGTAACCATCTAGATATTGGCTGGAATTGAACTGATTAAGATAATTTTAAGTTCTTCGCGTAAGATGTCAAATTTATATTAAGTGTAATATGTTTCACAGATATTCCATAAAGAAAAGCTGCTTAGACGTTATTTCTTTGCTATGATTAAATTATAAATCTTTACAGTCACGTTATGTCTGTCTGTATGTCCAAGCCATTTTATATGAAGACTATTGAAATTTCAGAGAAAGTGTTGTATGCTTTAATTTTATAGTGAGACAATAGCACAGTTTATCGTATTGGTTTATGATACGTTTTCGATATATATAATAGCTACAGAACAATATTTTCTTTATATTATTATGCACTTACGCTCCTTATACGCGCGGATACGCAATACACCGCTTCTTCTAATAAGTATCTAGCAATCTAGCTTTATTTTTCCAAACAGGCTCTTGTAGGTTTTCCTATCACTACAACTTTAATCTTATATAATGAATGAAAATGTACCTCTACGAAGATCCGATACCATAATATTCAAATGCACCTGCTCACATAATATTATGGTCCACAGCAGTAAATTCTTCGCGAAATGTTGTGTCCTAGCACATTCAATATGCATGCAAGAGTAGTCTCCATTTATTACGTTGATAGAGCTACATACTGCTTAAATGAGTATGTTACACTAGATAAAAGTTAACAGAATCTTAGCTTGGGCCATTTTATTATTTGGGTAAAACGATACTTGTGCCAACAGAAGTAAAAAAAATAAATACATAGAGTTAATTCTAAGTCAAGTGGCTTTGTTGACACTGTTCCTGTTGGCGGCTATCGTTACAATGATACGATTAATATTCATAAAATTTAAATTAATTAAATTGTAACAAATGTAAGTTTAATCTTAAAACAAATCCATCATAGCCATCAATGACAATTTTTTTTTTTTTTGTCGAAAGTTAGTCAATGGCCATTAATCCTGAAGATTTTCACGGTGTCGTACTGTGGAAGGCACATTAAACTGTCGGCACTGGTTGTAATCGATTGACAACAGAAATAAGGTCACAGGCCCTGGTCCGCCTGACAAACTTTGACACTTTTGAAAATATCAGCACGTTTTTTTTTGTTTGTATGTCGAGTTTGTATTCTCAGACAAACTCGACATACAAACAAAAAAAAACGTGCTGATATTTTTGTCTTTTTTCTATGAAATTGAAGCACTGTTCTAAACTGCAACTAGGTACAAGCAAGCTTTTAACATATCACATCACGTCGGGTAGGATATTTAAGTGCTCGATTGATATTCAATTTAAAGACTTAAATGATTGCTATAGTGTATTGCCTTGTCATGAAGCAAACTTCAAAAGCAAATTGCAGGGATTACACACATTTATCTGGTGAACGAATAAGTACCCATTAGGCCGCCCCGAATCACAGAAATGGATATATGCACTTTACATTTACTCGTCACCACTCCATCTATCTTATATTTTACACTGACCCGACAAATAACTGATTCAAAACATTGTAGCTTATGTACGAAATTTCTGTGAGATTTTTGTAGGTGTATCATGTCTCTCACCTCTTTTCATTGCCAATATGACTGAATGGAACTTGGAAATAACGCAATATTATAAATACTTTGGACCCGCAGATTCTACAACTCTTTGGATTGTAGGTTTTTGAAAGTACATAATTTCTTATTTGTTGCTTTATTTTGAAATCATAAAGTGTTTCCTATGGCAACGTATTTCTTTTAATAACCAACAGAATAGTCTCGATCCATGTAAAATTAAGATTTATAATAATGGTAAATCTGTATAAGCATATTTTTTCTTACAACAGCGCAGATTTATGCTAAAAAATTAAACTTTACCTTATTAGTAAAGCCTCCAATATTGGCACCTGGGTAAAACCGTGGCACTGGAAAAATAATTATGCAAACTGCGGGTACAATTAGGTATAAATAACTACCTAATTATCCAAGTATAACAAGCTAAAAGCTTGAGAACTAACGAAGTGTCAACGTTGGAATAACAGTGCCTTACGTTGTCTTTTCTCGCAAAATTACAGGACTCTTATTCTATTATATAACTATTGTTGTTTTAGCATTTAGGTTCATGTTATGCTCCTAAAAATTGCTCTCAGAGAGATAAGTCTTGCACCGCATTTTAGATTTATAACGACAATGACTACCAATGCAACCTATTTTATTTACCAAAAGTATCCAAGTAAATATAAATTGAATGTGAAGTTGTCAATATTGACTCCTGCAGAATATAAAAAACTCTGATCACTTGGTCATTTGGACTATAGTTTAGGTACTAAAAAGTCAAAATATCATACAAAAGAAAATCATATTACAGGACGATATAATTGCTACCCCTATTAGCAAGCAAACACACTAAACAAACTCATTAACACCTACAAACGCTCCCATAACAGCTTACAGCAGTAAAAAGAAATCAAAAAGGAAATACTGGAATTCCTCGCTAAACAAGCAGAGTCGACGGAAGCTCCAGGCACTACTGCTTCCGATTTAGAAAACAATATAAAGCTGACGATGTTTTTTCCAACCGATATTTCTTTGATAATGATGTTTATATAAATCGCTAGACAGTCTCTGTTTCTTGGGTGTAAGCGACCTTTTATACTACCTTTATTTCCTTTCTGAAGGGACAGTAACTTTTCTTCGATCCTTATTTATTCCGTCTGCCTTTTATTTGGAACGAAATATCAACAACATTTTGTTTTTGTAGCTATTGGAATTCAAACTGTTTGTTATTTTCAAGTGTTCTTGTCGTTTTTTAAGTACTACGAATTCATGCTTATTCAATAATAATCAATTTAACTCTAAAGCCAATGTTACCTAGCTAACAAGAAGGTAGGTAAGCACATCTATTAAAACAAACGACTCAAAGGCCACTACCACGACCATTGCCACTAAATACTCTTTAAAGCGCAATCCCACCGTCATTACCTCCGTAATGCATGAGAATAGGTGTCTAGCGACTCTTGTGGACAATACAAAGACGTGATTATGACAAACTAACGCACTGAATGTTGCAGCTTATGGCTTATGGTACTTAAAAGTGTTGCAGGGTGTGTATGCAATGTCGGGATCCGGAGAAATCGGTACACTATCTGCTGAATAATTCAATAAAGACTGATTTTGTAGAACATTTTGAGTGCTTTGTCGGAGTCTATGTTTCCTGATACCTATTACGTGTGAATCCTCAAGTTGTGAGTAAATAGGTCAGTTCTATATAAGCGTGCAACTTCGTCAATCGCATCGTCATTTAACATCAGGTGAGACACAAGTCAAACGAGATTCTGTAAAAAAAAAATTTACGTGTCAGTTGTCGCTACTGATGGTGACTGGTGGTTTTTTATTGGAACCAGTTTTGGCTGTGTCGGTAGTGGCAACTGGGAAAAGAGTTTTGAAAATACCTACTATATTTTTCAAACATAATCCAGCACAAAATAAGTAATAAACTGAACGTCCCTTACTATTCGAGAAACCTGGCAACACTAGCCATTGTGGTAGAATAGCGCCCTCTATATTACCCCAGCGGGTAGTTGGCTATTTGCCTTTGCCCGCAAACCGCATAGATACCTCAGAAGCTTTGTTTCAGTAACAGCTTCCCTCTCACGGGACTAGGGACTTAATATTTAAGGGCAGATTAGTCTCAATTGGCATTAATAGTGGCCCAGGATTGTGACTTCATGTTAATTAAGGGACAGGTTTAGGCAACCTTTGGGTCTTGAAGGGTTGGGGAAGAAAGAGCAGCTTTTAACTGAATGGTAATCGAATTGAAGTCACCAAATCAGCTTAGACTAACAATCTTCGGTGTATTTGGCAAGTATTTTAATGTATCTTTATCCAACGATAAGTTTCGGACCAGTCATGATCCGATCTTCACAAAAGGAAGTATGTGGAATTATTAGTAACAGAATTTTTAAGTTCGGAAGTATCTAACCTTGTTGGTTAACGCCAATAAAATATAGCTACTAACATCCAAGTTCAGTTGGATCACCAATAAGCCATTACAGGCTTGTATAGGTAGGTAGGTAGCCCAAGTAAATAATTAAATAAATAAGTGTTCTAGCCCTTTAAATGCTGAGCCGACTTGCTTGTGTAGCCACGGGTGCAGTTCTGCACACTCCATAGTGTTTTCCCATACAACAAACACAACAGTTGTGTTTTCCCGCACTCGCGGTAATTTATGAAAAACACGACAGTTGTGTTTTCAGCACTGAACATGTTAACAGATTAAGATACTCGTACATTAGGCAGAAGGTTGAGAATTGGGGTCGAAACGGAGAATTACAAGATACGTCTTTGTGCCGACGTGAAAACATATATTTTCTACATTTTGTGTTGTTTAGATACCCATAGCCAGCATAGCTGTCCTAAAGCCAAACCGACGCAAAAACCAAGCAAAATGACGCTTTCTACTTTAAAGATAAAACATTGCCTATGTGTATTGCCAACTCATACACTGTACTCAACACCCCCGCGAATTGGGAATCGAGCGTGTCTCCCGACTCCTTTCAGGCGACGTCAAAGGCGGGTCGTATTAGACCAGGACAAAACATCCGATAGTGTTCTTTGCGTACAGAAGAAGCTAATTTTGCTTAAGTGGGCTACTTGCGACGCGTAGGGGACTCCCTAGCGCGCCCTGTATTTGACTCCGGCGGGGCTAAGATGCTGCTAAAGGTTAATTGATAGGGTTGGATAACATCCTTGCAGCGGTGGTAGCCTAGTGGTAGAACGTCCGCCTTCTAAAAAGAGGGTCGTGAGTTCAAATCCCAGTGCGGGCACGTACCAATGTCAGTCTTGTAAAAACATATGTACGTAATTATCACTCGCTTTTCGGTGAAGGAAAACATCGTGAGGAAACCCACATACCTATCGGAGAATTATTTCGGAGGTATTTATGTTTTTTACCAATTTGGACCGGGCTCCCGTGGTGTTTTATGGCATAATTCTCCTCACGAATTTTAGGGAAGACCCGTGCTCAGCAGTGGGACGTTATGGATTGTTACAAAAACTAATCTGGACCTAATCACTAAAGTAGTAGCTTGTAGCCTTAATATTTTTTCGGTAATTAGTTCTTTTTATGCAGCATTTTACAGTCCTCGACACTTGAGTTGGTTGCGATGACGGGCATTGTTTAGCCGTAAGCACGCATGTACCCCTCGCGTGTGCAATACTTATGAATTTCCTAGGGGATGTTTTTTATTGTGCTGCACGTACGGTAATAACTAAATGTACATAAATTCGTATGCTTTACATACGAATGCATCTACTCTTCCTAGAGCATTGTTTAGGACTTTTAGATTGGATTTAGTTGTTTTTCGACGGGGTTCACTGTCTCGTGCCGAGTGGGGGTGTGTGGCAGAGTACTGTCGTGTTGATCAGCTAAGTTCTATTTCTAGAAGCTTATATTGCTACTTTCAACTTTTTTATTTTATATCATATCTGCGGAAAAGTTTCAAGCCACACGTAGGACGTTCAGTTTTATTCTAACCTGTTTGTGCCGTTGTTCATAAATATTTCTTTAATATTTGGATAGGCTAGCGTTTGGACGCAATCCCACATAGTGTCACGATAAAACAAAGGAAAAGGTGGTAAACACCATAAGCCTAGAGTAGGACTGGCTAGGACTAGTACTACGTTTTTTAATCACAGTTAGTTAGTTTTCCTTATTTATATTTTTTGTTATTTTTAATATTATCAAAGAAAAGATCCTATACCTTTGCCCTTTAATCAACTCCATGACTTTTGATTCTTATTATTTTTACTTTGAAAAAACTGGAAAACTTGAAAAATCTGGAATTACAATAAAACGTAAAGAGGCCCCAAAAATAATGACACAACTCTACTACTGATACTTTGTAGAAGCTTGGCATTGTTTCTTGATGTTTCCCAACAAATCCGCATTTACGGCAAGCGCCTGCGATTCAATTACAGCCAAAGTGCGGCAGCGGTGCGTATTGCATCGTAAACTGAGCTATAAGGCGTTATGACTCCGAACGAAATAAAATCTAGTTGGAAGCCCTCTAACTACTTCTGACCTGAATAATCGAAGTATCGATAAACAAAATTGTTGGAGAAGGTTTATTTCCAGCGGCACGGGTGTTTGAGGATTAAAACCAACTGGAAATAGATTTTAATTACCTACACAAATACATTTAATATGATACATTATGTTATGGTTAATTATTCCGTAAATGTTGATAATTTGTGTTATTATTTTATGCTATTGTTTTATGTTTAAGTCCAATGCAGTAAAAAAAAACATTGTTGGCGAGAAACCGAAAACCTGACGACTGTGTGTATACAGATACACAGTCGTCAGATTTTCGGTTTCTCGCCGATAAAGATATAAAGAAAATAAATATTTGTGTAGGTAATTAAAATGTTTTTTTCTACATGTTTTTTTTTCTTAAATCTGTCTATATTATGTATTGATGGAATTATATTTTTGTTCGTAGGTAGAGCATGCGCAGCGTAGCCAACGTGTGACACAAAAAGTCTGAACTGGAATAAAATCAATTAAAATGAAATTTGTGTTCCAAATCATGAAAGTTCTGGCTCTAAAAACTTTAAGAACCTCACCAAGTCCTATTTGAAGCCAAAGTTTCCCGTCAAGCCGTGACTTTTTATTAATCCCACAGATGCAGCTTGCAACAATCGCAAGTTGTTCTTTCTCGCCCCGAGCGTTGCGTGCTACTTTATAAAATATTCGTTCATGTGTCCCAGTTTTCATAATAAAACAGTTTTCATAGCTCCGATACAGTTTATTGTGTTGACACATGAATGTTGCGGCTTCTCGTAAAAACGCGTCACATTCCTAGCCTTTACACTCTTTTATACATTTCCATAAAACCCGTTGTAAAAAAGTAACTTTTCTTTAATAAAACTTCTGAATTTCGAAATGGTGCAAATCCGTAATTTTAGTTAGACTCCTTAATTTATGGAATCGTGTAACGAGTTTCATAAATCGCTTAACTTTTCCGTGTTACGACTTCTAAGCTTATAAAATAGGCAGAGCCAGTGCCTGACTTATGAAAGTGTTTTACTTCAAGCACTTCAGCAATGATTGTGGCTTTTATTTCTTATTCAACAACGTTCATCTTGAACTTGAGATATCTTATATTATCTACAGTATCTAATTCATTATTTTGCTATAATTTCTGTTATGTGAAGTATATATTCGTCTAATTGGCCTAATCCTCCACACGAGGGAGATCCGTGGTCAGCAGTGAGTTGATGATAGAGAATACTTGAAAATAACTTATTTAAATACGTCATTATCATTATTATTATCATTAACTCAGCCTACTGCTGAGCGCGGGTCTCCCCTCACTTCACAAAACAAATTATACGCGTACATATACTTAAACCAGTTCAGAGGCTACATTTATTTTATAATGTAAACTAAGTGCGTTTCTCAACTTTCGATTCTTGAAAGCTTTTGCAGTAGTGCTTCCAGAGCTGGATCTTGTAGAAAATTCCACCCACTATATAAGCTTAGCGAACTGATCGTACCTACTTATAGTACTCTTGTAATTTTCGTCGACAACACAAAGCCTTTATCCAACAATACAATTGCTAATAAGCAACAACCTTTTACTTCATTCTTTTGTATTATCCGAACCATATCAAAAGGTATGCGTCTACTTACCCACCTCCGTACGCATTTCATTGAATCCATTCTCCCAACTTTTATGAGTGGTAGGTAACGTAAACTGTGAATCCCATTTGTGTATTTATTTCTTGAAGATCCAAATATACTCCCAAAAGATCAGGAGCAATAAACTGCGACCTATTGTAATTTTGTTTCGCAAACTTCGCGCCTTTAGACCGAATAAACTTTGCGCGTTTGCCGAAACACCGACAATTCACATAAATTCATAAGCCCACAAAATGAAATTTAATTCATGCAATAACGCTGGATCATTTGAACTTAACAAACTATGGTGACAAAGTGGGGAGTTTGATGGTAACCTTATTAGGGGAAAACTGGGCCAAGGACGAGAAAACGAAACCAAACACGAATAATAAATGATTGGTGGCCATTCGGTGCCAACTTTTGTTCGGACTATAAAGTTCTTATTTGCGTACGCATGAAACTAAAAAAACACTTTATTTTCAACTGCAATCATGCAATTTACGTTGGTATGGATGTTTTTAAAATCATTGGAATCGGTTTCTAAGCCACTGCTCGTAAAGGCTGTTATCTGCCGCCCGATAATGGACTCTCAGTGCCACAAAGAAATTATAACTTTCCGTAGTAGAGTTTTTCTAGCGGAATGCTAAGTAAAAAATCCCTATACAATAAAATCAACCGGATTTAATCGGTTCAACATTCACTTTAGTGAAAAGGAACTGTAACGTATAGTGGTCGATGACGGAGCAGTCCCGGCTAGTGATAGATGGTGCGACATCCTCCAAGCGGCTCGACCATCGCGGGATTATACAGGGACGGTGACGGATTGCCACTCCTCGCCTCTATCCACCATTCCATCGATTTAAAACTTCGGATGGACCGCCATTTGGCTGGATTAGGACCCCGTGAGTTATTCCTCTGTAGTTATATACTAGCTTTTCGGACTCTGAAGGGCTCAGGGTAATATAGTCCGTCTGGTACCCTTGAAAGTCTAGGTGATCGATAAGGCATTAGGCAGATTTGACCGGTATTTTCATGGGCTGAGGGTTCAATTGTTGGTTAATTCAAAGACAAATTATTTGAATTGTTGATTAAACTTTGAACTTAAATATCCATTTGTAACAAGTAAATATTTTACGTGTTGAATTGGATTAAAAAAAATCCTTTTATACAAAATTCTAACTATGTAGAATAAATATTATACAGTGTAACAACTTGGACAAAACTTACCTCTATTCCCTGACCATGGTAATTATTCGAAACTTCTCCATCACATTGCAAAATTATAATATTTTAGGTAGCAAAAATACATTAAAGAGATAATAAAGTACGCCGAATTCCGTCTAATCTCGCCCAAATGAACCAGTATCCTTTATTTTCATACTAATTACCGAAGCAGCCTCTCGCAAAAACCGGCAAATAATGTAGTAAAGGAAAACTACCACAAATATCGGGTTAGCGGCGCGCATCTGGTGCCGAATCAATTTATCGTTCACACGTGAGGTTGCTGTTGCGAGGCGGGATGTGTGTCAATGAAATACTTTACTTGCTGGAGTAGCTGCTATTCGCACTTGCACTTAACCATCTTATTTATCGGTTTCAATTAGGATTACTATTTTGCAATTACAAGAACTGTCCTTATGGCTACAGTTTTTTGACCGGTAACTTATTTTAGTATAGAATAGAATAGAATAGAAAAACTCTTTATTGTACACCAGAAACAAAAATAAACACAGTACAAAAGAATAACAATAGGATACGGTATACGGTAGGTACGGTTATATTATAGGTATCTGATACGTTTAGTTAGAAGATTATACAATATTTTAGGAATCTCCAAAACTCAGATCGCCGATGTTGGTCAGAAAGCCGCAAGCTTAAAGTGGAACTGGGCTGGTCACGTCTGCCGCATGTCGGACGAGTTGTGGGCAAAACTTCTAACCGAGTGGAGCCCACAAAATGTTAGACGACCTCGCGGCAGGCCCCGAAGGAGATGGCGGGATGAGCTGGACCTCTTCTGGACGGACTGGCCGCAGAAGTCTGTGAGCCGAAAGGAATGGAAGGAGGTTAGGGAGGCCTTTGCCCTGCAGTGGGACGACCATGGCTGAAAATAAATAATAATAAATAAGTAATTAGGAATCTTTAATAAAACTCTGTTTTTCAGTAGCTGTTGACATCTTGTTATAATTACAAGATGTTATTCATTTGTCTGTCCAAAGGTCAAAGTAGAAAATAAGTTCTTACTACAAATTTAGGCAGGCTACACACGAATCATTACAATTGGCCGCCAGACGACCGCTGCATCGTTTGGGACGACACACCGTTTTGTATGTGTATATAGAGCGGCACAATTTTCGTTCCTGATAAAGTTGTAAGGCACGTGGTTCAATACTAAACTTGGAGAAGCTTTTGCCGATTTCTAGAAGAAAAGTTGTCCTTGTTCATATCGGCAAACTCGGTCAAACGGAGTGGTTAGAACTCTAAAACTGAGCATCGATTACCACATTGCGGGGCTAAAAGTGAACATTAGATAGTAAATTTGTGAAGCTCAAACAATTCTAAGATATTTGTTCGGATTTTAATGGAGGTGCTAATATTACCTATGTACGTATGTTGCTTTGTACTTTTAATTTTTACTTAACCGTTAATAGTCGAAACTAATGGACGGTGGTAGCCTAGTGGGAGAACGTCCACCTTTCAAGGCGTGGGTTGTACGTTTAAATCCCAGTACGGGCGCGTACCAATGTGTTTCTTGTAAACCATATATAAGTACGTAATTATCACCCGATTTTCGGTGAAAGAAAACAACGTGAGGGAATTCACATACCCGAGAATAATTTCGGAGAAAATACCTAAGTATCCACCAATATGGACTGTGCTACCGTAGTGGATTATGGCAAACTCCTCCTCACGAAAGTGAGGGGAGACCCTTGCCCAGCAGTGAGCCAATATGGGTTGATGATAAATAACCGAAAGAAGCTCGACAACGCATTTCAAAATCGTTTCATAACACACAGCTAACAAAATCAGCTATAAAAGTTCAACTCTTCATCGTTTGCCAGATAACCCAACTTTCACAGCAGGCAAGATAAAATTTCCACACTCTAAACACGCCAAATAAACACGCGAGCCCTGTCAGATAGGCGTGTAGCAAACAAGCTGGCGTACCGGAAGCAACGTCAGTTTCCGGCCCAGGCGGCCCGGAAATCTACCGCTAGCATTAACGTCGTCAGAGAAAAGACTTACAGCTGATGGCTGCTCTCATATAGGTGCAGATTATTCCAGAGAATGAAAGAGGTATTTACATATTATCATCAGACATAAAAATATACCAATACTTTACTAACATTTAACATAATTTTCGTATTATCTTTAATTTAACTCACAGTTTTAGTTAGTATTGATTGATGGATTGATGGATGGATGGATGGATGGATGGATAGGTGGATGGATGGGTGGATGTTTGTTCGGGTCAAATATCGTGAGTCCATTTTGAGCCAGTTCCCTTTGTTCAATTCAGTTGAAATACACGCCTATCAAGTTCCAATGACAATACAATTTTAAGGTGCGTCAAGCTGATCTAATGATCGTGACGTGATGTAGATAACAAAACTCCTCAGTGACTTACAGTCGGTTGATAGTGCTTGGGGTCATTCGGCCAGCTTACAGTACTGAATACGAATTTTATAAAAACTTGTCTGGCAAGTTTAAAAACAAAAGAAAACTTACCTACTTGTCCCTCAATGTACGTAACGAGATATCATCGAAAGGACGTGAAACGCGATCGATTTTTCTCACGATCTTAACAAGGCTCTCTGCCTTTAACCGCCTCCGTAAGATCCCTAGAACAATAACCTTGGGAGAGAATGGACGGCCACAGCACTCCAGTTACGCAGGCTTTTAACGCCTATCCCATAGGCTTTTATAACGTGTTTAGTAAGTAGGTAATCACGAGAAAAGCTCCTGATATTGTAGACCTTCATATTTATTATTAACTTCGGTGAGGAGTTAGAATCCGATCTGATCATTATTCCTACTTATAATTATCATTATCATATCAAGAGATCCATGGCTGCAGATAGATAGATATCTTTGACACCACTTCCGAAACTTTACACAAACACACACACACATAAAGACACGCGCGCGCGGTGTCATGATTCGCCACTAATCAAATAGTACCGTCACAGTTTTCTAATGTACGATACATTTCGGCACAGTCACAGTGTTACAGTCATGTGAAAGTCCCAATAGTTTACCATACATTAGTGAACTGTGGACAGTACCGTTTATACGGAAACCGTGTATGAAAAGCGTGTAATGATATTGTTTGTCAAGCTATCCAATGATCTGCATACTGTTCTACACTTCTCGCCCCTGATAATGGCCTAATTCAAAATATCTTGATTAACGTCATTACCATCAGCTGTTGACTCTGTCGAGAACGAAGGAGATCATAATTCCCTGAATTCAGGTCGTCATACAATCACAAAATGCAATTTAATCTCGTTCAATCTCAATATTAGAGGATTTGCACGTTGAGTGATTATTTGAAAGGCCATAAAGCTATGACAAGCGACGCATAAACGTGGCGGGGGCTAGGAATGGGCCATAAAACGGCATTAAAGGCTTTACGAGACCACTGGTTTAGTGCTAAAACAACAATGTCGCCGGTAGTCCGACTTGTGCGATTGCAATCGGCGTAAGTGTAAAACTAGCGAACGTAGAGTAAAACTAATAGGGTAAAGTGGCGACATAGCTGGCATAGTATTCTGTAGATTTCACATAATAAAAGAGGCCTTATCAGTTAAGAAATGATTTATTTGTAGTTAAGGCAACGCTACAAGTTCGTAGATCCTTTTCTTTTGGCTTCGCACAATTAGTTCATTCAGCCAGTATCAAGTATTGAAGCAGTCGAAGTCATGATTCAGTAAAGTGGTGGGTGCTTTAAAGACACTTCTTGGGAGTTACGGAGAGAACACGAAAAGGCACTTTTTTTGTGTTTGTATCATATGCCTACACTCGTACACGTAAACGAATACCTAATGGGTGTTCCAATCATGTAATCCACCAATATTACGTATTACCACACGAAGAAACACAAATTGGAGAAAATAATACAAACGCAATAACGTCACACTTTCGGTTTTCCGCCAAAATTCCCAAAACCTCTCGTTGCTTCTGAATTAAGAAGTTAGGTTGATACCATGAAGTTTTTTTTTATTACTGTGTAATGAGATGAACTAGGTAAGTGTGCTACAAAAATTCTATCACATATTTCAAATGCAAAACAAGTATAAAATCTAGTACAATATTACGTTATTCCAAATGACATTTATTATTCCTGAAACAAAATAACGGAACATTCAAAAGCCATCAAAACAAATTGACAGGCAACTTTGTTTCCTTCAATATGTGCTCAGAAACTTGATTTATGATTGATTTCCCGACGCGTTTACGTTTTCCGCCGCGCCGCGTGTTCCCGATAGTTGATGTACTCCGAAATAACTTGACAGGAAGCTATTTGAAACCAATTTTTCGTATACAGACCGCACTGTGCGTTTATCGATCTTATTTTTTATTGGTGCTTCGAATTGAAATGCAAAGCACTGCTTGTTACATATAAATTGTCGGATTTGTCAGAACATTACCATAAGTATGGATTTACTGTTTGTAAGTAAATGTAATAATTAATTAAGTAAACCCTAATTTTATATAAACCTTCTTATATTCTTTATTAACATAAAGTAGAAAGTTCAATAAATAATAGATTTACAAATGAAAAAAAGTTTTCTTCAGCGAACCCTTGAGAAAAGAGTTTTCATAAAATGATGTTGTCTTCAATGAATAGTGTTATTTGAATTTTAATAGAACAATAATACTAAAGTTACTAAAAATTACTCGCTCGACAACTAAAAAGGTAACCACAGTCGACAAATAGACCACAAAAGATAAAAAGTTAAAAGAGTCCTTATTAATAAGGATAGGCTACGCACCGGCACTGCCCTGGCGTTGCAGATGTCCATATGCGGCGGTGAGCACTTATAATCGAGTCGGCCGCATACCTATTTTATATTAAAAAAAAAAACATTTATCTTTAGATTCACCTTCATTCAAAACTAGTTACATTTTTGATATTGTTATAATCACCAATAAAAACTTTTGAAAGCACTGAAGGACTTCTCAAAGATCTTTAACAAGTTATAATTTTATTTTGCTTGCGTATTCAGTGATTTGGCAAACTTTCATATTTTTGAGCCCTATTTCTTGTGTGAACGGGCTTAGTTTACAGTTTCATGAAATACTTAGATTTAAATTATGTATTCGAGGAACATCTATAAGTTTGTTTTTAGTTTTGTTGGTTTTATATTTTAAATATTCCTATACAATGGAAAGCCCGCCAGCGGTGTTGCCATAATGCTGGCTCATAGGTACAATATTTTTTTAGGTTTTGCGTGTAATCTAGGTTTTTATTGCAAATATTAAATAATTGGGTTATTTTTAATATTAAATGGTGCATGATAAGCTGATTGTTATTATTATTAACATGTGTGTGTTTTTTTAACTATTTATTTATATATACCTAGATGCATTGAATTTAGACACCATACAAATAGTTGAAACTACGGGCTCACTATCGATAAACAAATAAATTAAAGTTCAGCAACTTTTAAATAAAAACATACAAATTATGAGATAAGTGATTATTTGGGTACCTAGTTTAATGTAAACCTATTGAATTCAGCGTTTTGCCGTTATAACAATTTATATTGTTTCTTCCGTAATGTTTTCTTTTTTGTTTACCTATTGTAATTCTTCTGTACTGTGTTTCTTTTTGTTTCTGGTGTACAATAAAGAGTTTTCTATTCTATTCTATTCTATATCCACAGAACAAATGCTACGAACAAATTCGGAAGTCGCGTTCGCAAACCACGGTCTTCGTAGGTTGCAAATAAAATTACTCGCAATTTCTCAAATGTAAGCACAACACGGATATCTCGCCCGAGTTCGAACTTCGAATCCCAGTGGAAACTACTTTTAATTAAATTGAGCGCTCTTACCTGCGCTTTGGAACTCTTTTAAGTGATTTCACGATAAACTTGGAAACAAACTGAAACAATACTTAGCCACTTGCTGGCGAAGAATACAGCTTACCTTGCATTTGTTTTAATAAATTATAGAATAATAAAGAATATTTATTAAACAAAATGATCAAGCTAAGTGCATGAGTCTCCTGAGAACTAGTGCAAAAGTCCGTCAGTGGAAGTACCATACTTTTGCCAGATATTCATCCGCCAAGCAGTAGTGTGCAAACATTTCTGTGTTCTGGTTTGAAGGGCACTGTTTCCAGCGAATTTACTGGGCATATAAGACTTTAGAATCGGTGTCTCAGGGTGACGAGCGCAGTGCCACCCACGCAGTGCCATACAAGATTTAGTAATGGAAAATTCTGCGTGGCACTGTAGCTGTTTTGGGCAGACGTGGAGCTTACCATCAGGTTAATTACTTGCTTATCTCGTTAGTAAGTAACATAAAAAAAAATGACACTCTGACTCCAGATACAAATAAACTACCAACTGATGAGTATTTCTATCTTTTACGGGACCTAAAAAATACCCTTTTCAGCTAAATTTTCTAAAAGCTATAAACCCAGGTTTATAATCTCTTCTGAGATTTTTATTGCCCACTTAATTGTTCTAGCCTAGGTTGTTACCATCAAAGCATAGCCTTGTAGCGCCAGACATTCAATTACCTGCATCGCTGCTAAATGACAAAATTCCAGCGCAAACACTAATTAATTGATACTGAACAAATATGTTAGACGCGTCAGCTATTCGATACACCCGTTAGTCTTATTGTGTAAGTTTTAGCGGGAAACTGAACTGTGACGTACTTATTTGATTATTTTTTTCAATACCAAAAACGTGTTATTTCGTATTCCCTTTAACACTCCCGGAAAGTTTCATAAAGCATCCATGACATTACTAAGTCCTGAGAATAGCGAATTAGAATTTACGTAAGCGTCGGCAATCGTGTTTCCCTAAGTGTCTGCGTAGGCATCAGCGTAGGCGTCAACGTTAACGTTGCCGTAGGCATCGGTGTAAGCTTCACCATAGGCGTATTTGCCAGCGTATGAACCGCGTTGGCGTAGGCATCGATGTAAGCTTCATCATAGGCGTCTTTGGCAGCATCTGATCCACGTTAACGTAGGCATTGGCGTAAGCTTCACCATTGGCGTCTTTGCCAGCATCTGATCCACGTTGCCGTAGGCATCTGTCTACGTTGGCATAAGCATCGGCGTAGGCATCCGCGTAGTCATTGGCATAGGCGTCTGCGTAGGCGTTGTCATCTGCATCAGCGTAAGCGTAAGCTTTACTACAAATATTCTGTTTTAAGAAAAACAAGTAGATTACATGAAGTTCGTTTTGATACAACTTTATACGACACCTAAATGACTTAACAAACGGACGTGTTTGAGACAGAGAACAAATTTAGCGCCGCGCCATGCGGCGAGGCCTGCTCAGTACTTCTCTACAATATACTACATAGGAAGTAGTATGAGCACTAGCATAGTTAGGAATTTTACTTACACTATCCGACATTTCAAGCATGTAACTGTCAGAGTATTCCCACTCACACAGCCATAAATAAAAGTATAGTGTGTCATAACTGACACGTCTTTAAACCACAATTTTAAGGACGTGTGACATTCTCCGTCCCCACTGAATCAGATTATGAAATTTACAGTCCACAGGTAAAGAAATCCTAGCATTTGGACCACAATAATATGCGAGTATTAACTTTAGTAGATACTCAAATGTATCAGCGATAGGCAAGGCAAGAACGCATGAGAAGGAAGGCAACCTTTTTTATTTATTTACGACGTACAAATTCAATTAGAACTATAGACAACTTACTAAAACTTACTAAAGGTAACCAGTTTTTAATTCTGCTTCATAGCGCAATATTTTCTTTCTATAATAACTAAAAATAATATAGGTTTAGATCTTCCATAATAGAAGAAAGAGAGTTTAGGGATTTTCTTTTCTTTTTTCTTCTTGTTTTGCTTCTACTTCTTCGTATTCCTATTGTCTTCTTTCATGGCTTTCTTTTCCTTGTACTTTTCACAAAAATGTTCTTTATCGGATCTGCATCTGTGAGTAGCTCCTTGACGTACTGACACGCATTCATAGAATTAAACTGTGCATATTCCAGAGGCTCCACCGCAGTTACTCTGATTACATTATTCAAGTGATGCAATAAATCTACGAAATGGACACTTGCCTTAATATGAACTTGTGGAGAGACGTATCGTTTGATTGTGCAGAGCTTGGATAGCTGATGAAAGATTGTACAGTTTATTTGTGCGTTTGTGAACCTCTTTGCTTTAAGGACATTCATTACTTAAATGACACCAATTAGTTTAATGGAAAGAAAAGTACGGATGGTAAAACAATGAAATAGAAGTTCAGACCGTCTCACAGTATCTGATATTAGAAAAGTGATTGCCAACCTTTATCAATGAAGCGGAACTTAAAAAAGACAAAGGCAGGAATCTTCTTTCTATAACTATTACCACTTGAAAGGGAAATATCCTTTTTCTAACTCAAACCATAATTAGATAATAATCATTAGTTTCGTAGATCATAAAATTTGACTTATTTTTTTTGTATTTCTATACTTATGTATAAGATTTTTTTTTTTTTTTGACGTGTAAAAGTGCAATATTTTGCCTATTTACAATAAATGATTTGAGTTTGAGTTTGAGTTTTTATTAGCGGCACGATCACATGACCCCTTAATAAGTTTCCCTGTATCTCGAGAATTAGGAACGACGAGGACCATGGTCTTAGAAACAGCCAGATCCCAGACTCGAGGCCAATACCTGTAGTTCACACAAATTTTTGGCCTATGTGGGAATCGAACCCGCAACCTCAGGTTTCGTAGTTGACTTATCACCCACTACTCCACGGAGGCCATCTTCTCTAACCATATTGTAGTTATTCCTCATCAAGAACGCATTCCTAATCGTAATCGTGTTCAAAGCCTTGTATAATTTACATTTCGTCATATCCCTACTTGATATTGAAACGTGCAACAAAATTATGAACTAACTATAAAAGCACCCAAAACATAAAATGCGCCCAATATGATGTTAAACGAGAGAATATAGAGCTTCCCAGAGCTTTTCCTTCCATAACAATATCGGACCTGTTCGTAACAGGGAACAAAGCACCGTAACTAACTGACAGTTAACGTAGCTCTTAAAAAAACACCGTTTTATCCCCGACATTATACTTACGCGTCGTTATAAAGCAAGCTACAGACCATTTGAGCTCGGTGCCAGGGCAACGTAATATAAAGGGGACGCCACGCGATGTGTATTTTGTGGCATAGTTTTATTGGACCAGCAACATTATTTTTGTTTTTTATTTTCGTGGAAGTGTGATGGATGTAGTGCTTTTATGTGTTTTTGTTAGTAGAAACTTTTTCACAAACAATAGATCAAAAGAAGTTTATATTAGACAATTTCTATATCTGGACATTGTCATTACTCTATTCTTAGGTATCAGGCTAGAAGCTTTGACGCTAGTGAATAATAATGAACACACATGGTTAAACACATTAACCTCCTTTGGCTTTGCTATAGTTGGGACATATACCCGTGAGTGCGACACAGTAAAAAAACAAAACACATATTTTAATTTGTAGCTTCTTTTTGTTTTTAAACGACCCTTTCATACCCTAAGTATGAATGAGTACACTAATGAGGCAAGTGTGTTAGTTCACTGGCATAATTAGCAAGAATTATAACTCTGATGTGGAAAGTGTGTAAGTTCAGTGGCATAATTAATTTCGTCCTAAAGCTAATATTATTCTGAGTCCTGCGTATCCTTCTGCCCACACCTTTACGCCTACAATGTTATTTTTATACGAATGCCCGAGTGGACTACAAATCAAGATAACAAGCAGAGATAGGGTCAGGCGGAAATATTTACACATTGCTCTATGCTTTATGCGGGAAAGCTCAAATAAATAATTGTAGTTACACGTGCTGGGATTATTAAAGAATAATATATGTTGCCTGAAAGAAAATGTACCATCATTTTGTTAGTGAAAGCATTTTTATTGAAAATACAACGAGGCAGAACCTATTATGGGCTGATAGAAATGAGGCTAGGTTTAGCAAGCTGAAGTTGCAGTGGGCTAGTCACAGTAACCGACAACCGATGGTATACACGAGTTCTAGAGTGGAGGAAGCGTTTAGGCAAACTTAATATAAGACGCCCGCCAGCAAGGTGGAGCGGAAAACGGCTGACAAATACTGGATAAGAAGAGCCAAAGATTGGGCTCAGAGTCGTTCACTAGGAAAGGCCTACCTGATGAGGCTCATGTTTGTTAGTCGAATGAAGTATAAACCCAAGGGCTTCTGAAGTAGCTTAGAAATGTGGCCGTTGTGGCCATTACGAGATGGATTTTAGCAGACTGAATAAATGAATACAAGGGAATAAGGTCCAATTGATAAAAACCTAGACAGAGATAGAGACACTATTGACGCGATAGAAATGCGCAAATAGCTTATGAAAGGTACAGAGACGAGGTTTCGAACCCGGTGAATCACTTTGGAATATCATGAAGTAGAAGCTAGTGGTTTGGTTGTCAGTTGTACGTTGAAAATGCAATCTAATCATTTTGAAACCCCACGCAAGAATATGAAACTTCCCTACTGAATAAAGTAATATTCAGCAATGACATCTCTTTGTGTTCTCTTAAAATAACTATACACAATCAGTCCACGAGTAATATCTGCAATTCAATACGAAGAAAACCTTATTTTCATAAGAGAAATCGATTTTCTTTCACTACTCTTGTGTTGTTATTAGGAAAAACAAGACGAGCAGGATGAGCAGGGGGAGCAGGATGTTTGGTTTATAAACATCTGCGGAGGCTACCCTTTAGTTATAGTGGGTTCTAAGCAAAACACCAGTCTGTCTTTGAAGATAGGACCCCCGGTGGATTTATTCTTTGAGATATTACTGTATGTTTGACATTGTTTTCCGTTTTTTCCATTACTATAATAGTCTACATCGGCTGACAGCATTCAAGATTAGAATAATGGTTATTATCGGACTTTACAAAAGTTTAAATAAAGATTAATAATGTTTAAAATGTGTTTCGGTCTTTTTATTACCTGTACAAAATTATAGAACATGTGAAAAAAAAAATCACTATTAATAGTTTTTTTTTTTACATTTTTAGTAAGTAGGTATAAGAAAAAAAGAAAAGTACCAAATAAAGTTTCTAAACCAAGTAACGCTTGGAATCATAATCATAACCTTTAATAAACGCCTGACTCCCGTTCCCTTCCACGGCTAACTTTTGAATAAGCGATTCATCTAAGGAACAAGTTTATTACTTTAAAGTCGTTGGATGCAAAGGTCCTGGATTTCAGTCACAATGAGACCAATTACAGAAATCATAAAGATTCGGTAAACGGTTTTCATCATTTTCAGAAGGGTAAATTGTCGAGGGTCCCGGTAGTAATTAATTTTTTAGCCGAATGCTGAAAACAGCTATGATTGGATTGAAACACCTTTTGAAATTAATTTTGATGTTATGTAAAGGCTCCTTTCACAAGGGCCGAAAAAATCGAATAACTGAATTAAGATTCTAAGGGATTTTGATTAGCAGAGCTTGATATTATTGTTAGTGGTTTTTATGACAGTTTCATATAGCTTCATACATCTTTAGAACTCATTAAAAATGCATAAATAGAATAGGTAGGTCTGTTATGGGCAGGCGTAGCGCTTACCAGTAGGTGAACGACTTGGTCGTATCGTCACTCAGTGAAATAAAAAAAAAGGTAGGGAAATGCATCAACAAAGATTCCAATGCCTTAAAGAAGAGCTAGTTTGCTGCTCTGTAAAAAACGCTTACTTTAATGAAACAACGTGTAAAATGTTTAAAAGTAATCGAGAATATATTTCAGATTCACGATCGACTATGACAGGTAAGAAAAGCTATTCTGGCGAGTCGAACACTTTCCAATATGCATGGCTCTACAAAATACCAACATTTCACACACGAAATCCACAGTCGAGACACATTTATCCTGTTCGCGCCCAACTCGCGGTTTGTTATCGGAGCGTCTGAAGCGGTGCATAACAAGACCCGAAGACAATTTCCCCTTTTGTGTTCCCCTCCACGTAGGTATACTCGAAATAACAAGGACTCTATTTTCAATACCTCAATGCTCGTTCTGTTCGTCTTATAAGTACATGTACCCTCAGATGCAAGATTTTTGCATACATGAACGGGTTCTTTCAAATTTCCCTCGCGTAAGCGATTACGGAATGAGAATTGAATATTTAGATTCCATTACAAAATTTAAATGCGGTTAGGATTCCCTGCATGTGTAATCTAAGTTTAAATGTCTTGTACGTGGGGTTTTGCATTTTACAGATGCAATCTCGGGGTTATTCGTTTTCAGTTTTTATTCATTTTTCGATTAGTTGCAAGTCTGCAAGATAGAAGCCTTCCCGAATGGAGTTTAAATATATCGATCCCTATGATTCTAAATATGTCTGGTTCTTCTGGGATAGTAGAATTTTATCATCGCAATCTTGCTGCGAGAAGAATTTTTAAATATTATTAGAAATCAAAATTAAAGGTTTGTTGTTAAAATTTTCATTCGCACGTACCTTCCTAAACGGGTGTGTAGACAAAAATTAAATATGTGGTGTTGTGTTCACTAATCTAGGGCTTGGGTTTAAAGTAAAACAACCAGATTATCAGTAAGTAGGCACACGCTCAAGTGAGACGACCGCCCGCTCTGCATGACAGATTGGGAATGAGGAGAGGCGCCACTGTCGATTGTGTGCCTACATTTATTTGTATATCACATCTCTTCCTTTTTATAGAATTAATTAATTGTTTTATATTCAATAATTACTTCTAGATTAACTTAACTATATTTCTATTTAAATAAATCGATATCCAAGTAACTTCTTTATCAGATGCTTTTCGCTTATAGATTAATTACTTATCAATCATTTATTGATTATTTAATAATTATATACTAGTTATCTATTAATTTATTATTAACAATTTCTTAATCTTTTGTTTATAATATTATTTCTTAATACTTGTGTACCTATTCATGATTTATTATATATTTATTAATCTTGTTTACAATAGTAAGCTTACATGCTAACTATTTTAACAATGATGGACGACTTCCATTGACCTTCAACTTTATTTCGGTGTAGGTACCATATTCGTACCTTATAATAATTGTATGACTTTTTCCAATTCTCGATAGTGATTTGAGGTGTTGAATTAATTCTGACATTAAATTATTTCTTTTACTAAGTTCTTCGCCTTTTCTTACTTCACACACCATTTCTTGTATTCAGTCTATACCTCTTCTTTCCTCTCTTTATTATTTTTTTTTCTGTTTATTTTGGCCAAAGCTTGTACGTAGAACGTAGTCCAGCTATTCGTGTTAACAATACCGAATGTCCTTTGTGGGTTGCTACTCGAACTGCCACGATTTGGGATTTAGCAGTTGCATAACTGTTTACGCTATTTGTGCTTTGATTACGTAAATATGTTACTATTTTGATTTTCCAGTGTTCGATATCTGCCTTTCTATAGTAGTTAGTCACCAGGAGGTACTTGAGCAGTTTCCTTCTATGCATCTTTGTCGTTGTCATAGTCATTTATTTTATAATAAGCTTTTAGTAGCAAAGTACATTTGATTAAAATAAAGTTTGCTTGTGGTAATTTAGATATTGTCTTAACAAATTTGTCATAGACTTTAATATCATTTGTTAGAAAACGCTTTTTTTTTTTTATGTACCTATGTCTAATTGTCCATCTAGAGAGATTGGCTTTGGTACCAGCGTTGCTGTACAACGCGGTGTTTTGCAATTTTAGGTTTGCATATGGTGTTTATGTTGTGTATCTCGCTTCTAAGATTGATTTATTAAACTTTTTGCGTATGTACGTACCCGTGTCATAAATTGCACGAACTGAACATACAGTGGTGCTCAGACACATGAAAGACCTTTGTTATAAGGATCTCGCTGCAGTTTTGACTCAAAACCAATGAAGGTGGTTTATTTACAGGTTCAATGATGTCCATTTTGTTAGTTCGTCTATATATTTATATATTTTGATTCTATGTTTTTCCAAAAAAATGTGATCAAACTTAACGAACTGGAGGAACTATTTTGTCAATTGTGATTAGTGAACTCTTTGATTGGTTACCAAACATCTTTTAACTTGGGGTTCTGAGTGTGTCCAAACATATTTGAACTTGGGGTTTTGAGTGTGTCCAAAATGCTGGTACGTATTAGGCTCGTTGTATTAGCGTTATAACTCAAGGCGGAATGTTGCTAGCATGCTAGGTACGCTGCCAGCTGACAGTGAGTAAGAACAATTGGGTGCATTATGAGTCTGTAACGGTTTGTAGGATTTTAACCGCTATATGCAGTAGTCGGTTTTAGATTGTAGTAGATACTTTTTGTTAATAAAGGCAATTTCCGTTAAATGTTTTACTATTTTGCTCAATGCAATAAACATCAAGGACTAGTGAGGTAGGAGTTTCTTTACCCAAGAGGTTTAATGGACCTTTTAATAGGGCTTATTATTTATCTATTTTTAAGATATACTACATAGTACGACTACAACAGAATCAATATCCATTTTAAGGTAAATCTCATTTACCTGACAATTTATTGTAACCGGCCTTTAGTATCTGTATCAAACAACAGCGATGCAAAATAACAAGTTCATAGTAATGTGGGTGAACACATTAAATTACACAGTAACAAAACTAGCCATTGCTAGAAATTTACCTTTTTTTTTTTTTTTTTTTTTTTTAATATATGGCAACATTGCCTTTCAACAACCCCATGGGCTGCATTGGTTCGTTTGGTTTCAACGATTAGTTCATTTAAGTTTTTTTTTTTTTTGGTATTATTTGTTATGAATTTTGGTAGGTTGTGTTTTCCAACCATTGGTCCATTTAAGGTGTCTAAGGCACTCAATGGATTAATTGTT
The DNA here is from genome assembly GCA_912999815.1 of Campaea margaritaria. Lineage (NCBI taxonomy): Eukaryota > Metazoa > Arthropoda > Insecta > Lepidoptera > Geometridae > Campaea > Campaea margaritaria. The sequence continues at coordinate 6,771,488 of OU538800.1, forward strand.
ATGAATTTTGGTAGGTTGTGCTTTCCAACCATTGGTCCATTTAAGGTGTCTAAGGCACTCAATGGATTAATTATTATGCTTTTACATAAACACAGTGGCACGTGCGCGCATTGAGACTTGAACTCACGAGTATCTCCTTGGAAGGCAAACGTCCTCCTAGGCTATATTTTCTTAGATTGTGCTTATTTCGTACCAATAACTCAGTTATTGTTTGAATAGGTATTTGCCGGAACTGATTTTCAGTGACGACTTGTGCTGCGATTTGCAAGCAGAATCTTATTGTTTGGTTATAGTGAAGTAATTAAACTTTATAGAAAGCTGTTGTTTACGTGATTATGCACTAATAATGTTTAACAGTTTTAAATGTTTAGATGAATTGTTAATAAATGAATTGTATTATTTCTTCATCAAGGGGTATTTTTATGATTTGCTACGTATTTATTTTCAAATAGGGTAGGCCGATTCTAAATATTCATAAAATAGGTGCAGTCACCAACAAGGATACAGCAGTTTGCTTGGTAGAGGATATAATGCCACGTTCGTTCTTTCAATCTATAGATTGGTACTATTGTAACTTGTTTATATTTTACAATTTGTAATTTTATTTTTTTTTATTTTTTTTTTATTTTTTTGAACTTTGAAAGTTCTTATTCTTATTCTTGAGAACAAATTGACAACTGGTACGTCGGGCAATGTAAAACTTTGGTCCGTATATACTATTGTATACTTGTATATTGTATATTGTATACTTGGGTAATCACCACACCTCATGAATGCCCTCTTTTGCCAGATTTTAGTTTTAGTTTTAGTTAGTTTTCTTTTAATTTATTTAAATTGTTATTTAAGTTGTGTCAATAAATATGATTTTACTTAAATAAGAATAATATTAGCTTGATTCATCTTTGTTTTTTTTTTTCGTTTGTGTTGTTTTATTTTTACTAGCACGTAAACATACAGTTGGGCATTAATGAGGCTGCGATTGAAGGCATTGAGTACTTGGCCTTTAACGGATTTTATGGCACATGTTTCGGTTGTAACGATAGCATAATTATATGACTTCAATATTTTGAATATGTACTTTTTAAGCCCAATAATTAACAAAACATTGTTTGTTGGAACATAACTTCAATGTTATTGAAGTGGTACTTTGCTCAAATAGGTACTTAACGACACTGTGTTCGTTGGAACAAAACTTTAATGTTATTGAAGTGTACCTTGGTTTAATCAGGCAATTAACGACACTATGTTCGTTGGAACAAAGCTTCAATCTTATTGAAGCGTATCTTGGTTTGAACGGGCAATTAACGACACTATGTTCGTTGGAACTTAACTTCAATTTTATTGAAGTGTACCTTGGTTTAAACAGGTAATTAACGACACTATGTTCGTTGGAACAAAACTTCAATCTTATTGAAGTGTATCTTGGTTTGAACAGGCAATTAACGACACATTGTTCGTTGGTACATTTTGTTATTGATAGGTAGGTATCAATATTTGCAAACGGAATTGGTCAAAATCGGTTAATATTCATGGTTATCTACATTTCTTTTTTTTTTTTTTTTTTTTTTAATCTTTATTTATTTATAGAGGGTTTTCTTATTAAAATTAACATGTCACCCTCATAGATCTACATTTCAATACGTGGTATTGTTTTTTTTTTTTTTTTTTTTATTATTATGGCTGAATTCGTTTACAACAACACTGTATAGTGTTTTAGTAATTTTGTATACATTTTGTATTTTCACAGTTTTTACGATAAATATATTTTCGGATTCTAATTCGTAAATAATTCGTTAGCAATATTTTATTTTAGTTCAAATTCTAGTAATACTAATGAGTGAAATGGAACGTATCGTATGAGAATAATTGCATGCCTGCTGTTACGGCGTATTGCGTATATTGCATACCTACTGCGGCGGGAACTTGACAGTTCGGTTTGCCGCCAAAATGAGGATGCTTTGCCGCGTAAAATTAGAGTGGTTGGAAAGTATTTGCTCATGAGATTATTATATCTCTAACACTACGTACGATGTACGATAGCACACCGCACGCATGCAGATTTTACAATATTTTACATCAATTCATGACGTATAATTCCAGAATTATTTTTATTACCAATAGTGCAGTAACAAATGTGGTGGTTTTGCTTACAGCGCGCCATCATTTTAGCCTATGTTACGGGGAGATATTATGGCCTACGAACTTACTTGGGAAATCCGTCAATGGCCTCTCGGGTGTGTAATCAGCGCTGTCTTCGGGGTAGATGGGGAATGATGGTGCACAGAGATATATCCATAGGACGCCGATGGGGCGGTTTCTTCTGATCCCGTATCACCTTCCTCCGGGATAGAGGTGTGATCAGGCAATCCACACTACACTTAATCCTGGAGCTCGTCTCCGAGGATGGGAATGGCGTCCACGAAATGGAGCTACCGGTGAAAGCTCAAAACACCGCGACGCGACAAGTGCTCGCACGCGCATTTGAAGGACGACTGGCTTTCGGTTGGCCAACCCAAAGTCGTGGGCCATAATAATCTCGTACCAACACAAAATATTAAGCGGAATAGTATTTGTGTAGTTACGTTCGAAAACACTCAAAATAAAAAGAAAAGAAATCTGTTTCAGTACGAAACATGCCGCTCACCTTAAAAGACTGTAAGTTCTTTTAACACGAAAACTCAATGAACAGAAAGTTATTCAATCTATAAACTTAAACTTGATCTAAGGTTGTTGTAAACAACTAGTATAGGTAATTAAAACTTAGGAACTAATTTTACGAATTCGTAAACAATAATCATTCTAAAGGCAGTTTACAATATTTACGATCGCTCGTTTGAATAGACTCTTGCCCGTTTGCAAAGTCACAACCCGGATGGAGTGTATGAACACGAGCAAGTTTCCATTGGAGTGGTGGAAGATTATCGTCGCATACCACAACAATGTCGCCTACACAGATAGGAGCACCGCGGTCCTTATACCATTTGCCCTGTTTCAAGGTTTGATAATTCAAAGCACATTGAACAGAGTCATTTTTCAAAAACTCGTACGAATCTCTCAAATAGTTATGACAACCCTGGAAGTTCTTTCCGCAATCAGAGTAAATGTCGCTGCACAAACCTCTGCGCGATGTAAATCGGCGCAGGGCTGCTAAGAACGCCTCAGTAGATAGCTCCGATACGAGCTCCAAGTGTATAGCCTTCACACTCATACACACGAACACGGCGACATAACATTTGATGATTTTAGCATTACGAACCCTATTAGCTCGCATGTAAAACGGGCCCGCGTAATCAACAGCTGTTTTCATGAATGGGCGCTCGGGTCGCAGCCGGACCGCTGGGAGCGGCGCCATCGCAGGCTGTAGACGTACCGGACGCACACGGAAGCGGCGCACACAACGAAAGATTTGTTTACGTATTATATCTCGGCTAGATAAAATCGCATATTTTTGTAAAGGTAAATATTGAACGGCTTGAGTGCCCGCATGAAGATGCGTAATATGGGCATCGTCAATTATTACAATCGTAAGAGGGTGTTTTTTGGGTAAAATTAATTGATGTTTTGACTCGTACGACAAAAGGGATTTATGTAGACGTCCGGAGACTCGCAAAAAACTCGAATCATCGATAAACGGATTAAGACGTCTCAATTGGTTTGAGGGCGGTATACCCTGTGAAATGTTTTCAAAATCTTTATGAAACACTTGGTGTTGCACTAAATAAATGAAACGATTAAACGTGAGTTTATACTCGTGGACTGTGATGTAACTAAGATAGGAACTCTTTTCCTTGTTGACGCGCGATTTAAGAATATAGTAAAAGCGAAAAATATAAGAAGTATTTCTCAATAGTTTACTCAAGGTGGAAAACTGGTTTATGACCTCAACATCGTCGATCAGCGTAGCTGATGCAGACGCGACCGGTGGATTACGTTTCTCGTCACCCGTGCTAGGGATACTTTTAAATACTGGCCACGCAGTAGGATCCTCACGGAGCTATGCTGGGCCGTGAAACCACATGTCGTTCTGTAAGAATGTGGAGGGTAAAAGTCCCCTTGAGTCCCTTATTTTGGTTTGATGGTCATGTTCCATGGGAGCAAAGGGCACCTCTTCCCGCCGCTCACCATGAACCTCTGGCGCCTGAACCGCGGCGAGTATCGCCGGCGAGTTACTGTGCCATTTACGTAGTTCAAACCCAGCTGATTTGCAAATACCTAACAATTCCTGTTGTAGTACCAGAGCGTGTGATTCATCGCTCGCGCCCGCGACCACATCGTCGACGAACACTTGGTCGGTTAAAACCTTTGCCGCTAGGGGAAAATTAGATGCTTCGTCACAAGCCAATTGCTTAATGGTACGAAGAGCTAAGTAAGGGGAAGTGCTCACACCAAATGTTACCGTCCGCAGACGATAATCACGGAGGGGTTCATCGGGCGACGTACACCACAGAATGCGTTGCAAGTCCCTATCAGATTCTTGTACTAGTATATTTCTATACATTTGTTTAATATAGTCCTGCAAGCACGCGTGAGACTCAATTTTAAGACTCGGGTTCCGTTGTAAACGTTGCTCTAATTTATGGAACCGAGCGAGGACAATATCTCGTGATTCACCTAGGGGCGTAGCATCAGGTTTACGTGGTAAAGCTACTGTGTATCGTCCCGTGACGTCACGATAGTGTGAGCGTTCAAATATGGATTCACATAGACGTTCCTCGGGGGTGAGTGCCTTCACCTCAGGCACTGACTCCAGTTTCCAGAATCGTTTCAAGTCGCCGTCATCGGATAATGAGCTAAAACAAGCTTGAACTGAGGATGGAGTCGAAGAGTTGAACGCTATTTTTCCCAACAACAAATAACCGAAAACGCTGTTCATAGCGATCGGCGAACCGGGCGAACCCGTTATTACGTTTCCTAAAATTATGTGAGATAGTACATCTGCACCTAACAACATCTCCACCGGCTGTGGAGTGTGAAACAAAGGATCGGCTAAATTTAAATTTTGAATGTGTGCCCACCCCATACGAGGCAGTGGTACACTAGGCATTTTAGGAATAAGTTTCGGCAATACTAAAGCTTCAATAGGTATAGAAGGTTGAAGTTCATTTCTCGGGGTTATGCAACACGAAATCTTTCCTTTTGGTCGTACCGGTTTGGTGTCACCTATCCCGTAAACAGGTACATTCGCATAGCAACGCTTTATACCTAGCCGCTGTGCGCACGATTCCGTCATGAACGAAGCCTGGCTTCCCGTATCGATAAGACACCGGACAGTCGAACGCTTTTCATTACCTACACATACATCGATGAGTGCGGTCGAAAGCAACACAGTATTTGTCGTGCTAAAAGAAGCATTGGACGACGCGCAATTAATTTGTGTCGCTTGACTCGCGGACATAGCGTGCTGAGTACAGGTGCTCGGAATGTTCTCTTCCCGTTCCTCCGTGAGCGGTAAAGAAACACTTCTCTCACTCGCACGGCTAGTATCACCTTCAGAAGTAAAGTGAATCAATGTATGATGACGTTTTTCACACGAACGACAAACAAAACTCGACTTGCATTGAGAAACGTTATGACCTTTGCCTAAACAATTGAAACAAACATCTTTATTTTTGATAAACGCATACCTATTGCTTGGTGACAAATTCAAAAACTTATTACATTTTCTTAATGGATGCTGAGCATCGCAACATACACAATTCTGATTCTTGCGCGTATTGACAGAAGGTTGAGAATCGCTCGCACCCTGAGTCGAAGTGTGGCTGGCCACGCCGGCAGCCAACGCTCGACGGAACGTTGGAGCGACGTACTTTTTCCTCTGACTACCTACATTTTGAATCTTTCTACTGCCAGATTCAACTATTTCGCTGGCGGTTAATTCTCGTTCTAAAAACTCGATTAACAAGTCGACGTTGGGTACATCGGATGGTTTATGCAATGTTAACTCGAATCGCATACGAATGGAAGTAGGTATTTTACGTAGTAAAATATTCAACAACAAAAAACTCCACTGATTTGTAGGAAAATGCATTACTTGTAACGCTTTTATATTCTCATGGTAAATATTCAGCAAATTACGCACACTTTGATTTGATTTCTCGGCACAGGATTGAATATCCAGAATACGATCAATATGTTGAGAAGCTATGACTCGTTTGTTCTCATATCTTAAAATTAAAATATCTAACGCGACGGTATAATTTTCGTCCGTGATAGGTATCGATTTTATTAAGTTATAGGGCTCGTTTTTCAAGGTAAGAAGGAGATACCTAAACTTCTCGCTATCTGTGTAGGCGTCATTATTATCAACCATGGAGCGAAATAGGTCATAAAATGGTGGCCAATCGGTCAATTCTCCCCCGAATGACGGCAACGGAAGATTCGGTAACCTACTACAGCAACCCCCGTGAGTCGGTTGTATTGTATTGTTAAAGGAAACTCGACTCATGCGCCTACACTCCTCATCGTTTTTCTTCAGAACTTCGACATGGCTGACAATTGCGTAATAAATATCATTGAATTGAGTTCGAATACGTAACTGTTCCTCTCGGTCAAATGTTGACAATTTCATTTGTGACTTCTCAATTTTAGTTTGCAATTTAAGGAATTTTCTCTGAATAGAAAGAATATCTTTTGCTCGCGCTTTAAATTGCTGTTCATTGAGTTCGTAAAACTCTAAAGTACGTTTGACGTCGTCAAGTATAACTTCTCTTTCGAAAATATCTTGTTCCGCCATTTTTAATGGACACGTAATGTCGCACACAAAAAATCAAAAATCGGCAAAATCAAGATGAAAAACTGGGAAATATTGTCGGGACGCGTAACGCCGCTACGACAAACACTAAAATATACTCGGATGGTTTCCAAAAATGGGAAAATATGCACTAATAACGGGATTTGGACAACGTGACTACAGCAAAGAAAATCCGCAGATCCGGCTCGAACGGATCAAAAATGTTACGGGGAGATAATATGGCCTACGAACTTACTTGGGAAATCCGTCGATGGCCTCTCGGGTGTGTAATCAGCGCTGTCTTCGGGTTAGATGGGGAATGATGGTGCACAGAGATATATCCATAGGACGCCGATGGGGCGGTTTCTTCTGATCCCGTATCACCTTCCTCCGGGATAGAGGTGTGATCAGGCAATCCACACTACACTTAATCCTGGAGCTCGTCTCCGAGGATGGGAATGGCGTCCACGAAATGGAGCTACCGGTGAAAGCTCAAAACACCGCGACGCGACAAGTGCTCGCACGCGCATTTGAAGGACGACTGGCTTTCGGTTGGCCAACCCAAAGTCGTGGGCCATAATAATCTCGTACCAACACAAAATATTAAGCGGAATAGTATTTGTGTAGTTACGTTCGAAAACACTCAAAATAAAAAGAAAAGAAATCTGTTTCAGTACGAAACAGCCTATTCCTTTCTTAGGAACACGTGCCGCTGGCGCTGCTTTGTGTTGTGATCACTGGTCAAACTCAGGTTTATCCACTGGCATTTACTTACTACATAGATGAAAACATTTGGACCAAAACGTTCCTTAATTAACCTGAACTTTGAAAACCTAGGTAGATATACTTACGATCTTCAACCGTAATATGACGTAAGTTATGTAGGTAAGTTAGTGACTTAATTGGACATCTTCGATCTATTTAGCAAATCTCTCGGCTGAACGCCGATGCAGATTATAGATCAGTGAGATTGTGCATAGTCCCTGTAGTTTCTGATTCCTTAGATACAAGGAATCCTAATTATGTTGTGATTGTCGTTTGTTGCGTTTTAGAACGCAATAACCATACAATCGGACTATAATCTAGGTATATTACATATTTAAACATCTTTTGAGTCCACAATTTCACCGAAATTGTGTTGTTTTTAAAATAAGTAAACCTACTCGTCACTTATTTCTTTGTTTTTTGTGAAATTTCTATTTTATTACCTACTGACCAATTTCCGTTAACAGGCACTTAGTTTGAGCGATAATTTTACTTACTGCGCTTTTTCTCGTCGCCAATGTTGTGTTCACTAATCTAGGGCTTGGGTTTAAAGTAAAACAACCAGATTATCAGTAAGTAGGCACACGCTCAAGTGAGACGACCGCCCGCTCTGCATGACAGATTGGGAATGAGGAGAGGCGCCACTGTCGATTGTGTGCCTACATTTATTTGTATATCACATGTGGTAAGTTCAAATCGTTAAGAAATTCAAAGCAAAAATAAGCAGGTGCCTAAAGGTAATCCTAGATGAAGCTTAATCGATCTTTTTTTTTTGATTGAGTGACGAGACGAGCCAGTCGCCAACCCGATGGTAAGCGCTACGCCTGCCTATAACAAATACAACGCTAGATACGCTTTGCAGACACCATGTTACGTGTCGCGGGCTAGAGATGAGGTATTTCACACTTACACGTTTTGCACTGTAACCAACCATAAATCCGAATACATTACGAATTCGCCGTCATCTCGAATGTTCGCACGGTCGTTAAGTCGACGACGACGCAGCGAGCGATTCCACGGTGCTTTGTTTCATTGCGGAACGCACCAGCTATTTGTCAAAATATTCAGCTAAACGCTTGGCTATTATGCGGAAACACTTGACGACTGCTTTTTGAGCGCGAATTCTGGTTGTGATTAATATCTCTTAATCTGTGATTAATATTAATATCTATCACGCTCTACTATATAACAATTTACGGCAAGCGTCTAGAAGTGAAATGAGAAGATTAATTTTGCAAATGTTATATTAATTTACGTTGAAATGCGTTGAAATGTTATATTAATTTACGTTGAAATGTGTTTATGTTGTAACTTATTTAAATCAGTCTAACAATAAAAATAAAAAAAGTTTTCTCTTTTTTTAATCTGTCATAATTATAATATCAGTACAACTGTAGGCTGACGTAAATGTAGTGTGTAACTGACTGGCGTAAAGCCACTAACGGCTTCTAGGTTCCCAACAAATTGTGTAGTAGTATAAAAAATGGTCGATGTGTTAGTGTGTTTGATATACAATATTAATTCCATCATAATTAGATTATATAATTATAATTATTCAATCATTTTCCGTTGAATAAATTAGGTAATTACAATATTTCGTGGGGATAGATCGTTAGTTAGAAGATGCGAACTGATGACAAATATACACTTAGGATAGTATGGATCTTATTTTACAAATAACTCATCTTTATTTCTATCTAACGACAACCCATAACATACGTAGCATACTTCTACGATTTTAACGACACAATAATAATTAAAAGCAATTATTTTCTTCGGTCTTCATATTGATGTAACTATAAAAGGCAATTTCCTACCACATATTCTTGAAGGCCACTCAAATAATACTCATGTACTCCCACACAGACATAAATCATCACACACTTGTCTTGTCTACCCCAAGAACACGGTACAGTCAGCGACGGAAGCTGCATAATATATTCTAACTCAACTATTTCTAGTTCCAGCTCGCAAAACATCTCCTAGTCTATGCCTCCTAGTACCTAGTAATTGACAGCTTCCGTGATTTCATTGGCCCCATTGCGTAAGTCGATGATGAGCCGACTGCGACGCGTGAGGTTGCGGGATCAATTTCCAAGCAGGGTAAACTAAACATGTGTAAGCCGAAGATATTTGCTCTGAATCTAAATATTCATGGTTCTCATAGTTCCTGATTCCCCAGATATACCTACGAGGAATTATCTTTAGGGATCAGACAGGCACGATATAAGTGTAATAGTGACAGTAAAAAAATGGCTAAAGTGTGGATTACAGCAGTAAATTGAAAGTTTGGAAATGTTGTAGCTGACTGTACATCCACAGAAAATTGCATCCGTGTACGACGATATAACTTATTAATTTGTCGTCTCGCAGTACGACCCTCGTCTTTGTTTGATAAATTGCCTGGTTGTAGTGCGAAGTGCGACGCGGGGATTTCCCAAATTGGGTGGTTGGGGGTCTAGTAATTTAGCTGTTGACATAACGGCTGTGTTATGGGGACATTAGGAGACGTGGTTGGCCACTAATGTAGATAAACTTTAGTTGTCATAGTGCATTTAAATCGGAGAGGTTGTCCTCTGTATTTGTGCCACTCATTGCAATTTAATAATCTTATCAGCTACCTTTGAAGCCAACTGTACAGAATATAGATACCAATTAATCTATATATATAATAATGTTATGTTGGTTTGTGTACGCTTCAAAAACTCAAAAAGTTCTGCACCGATCGAGCTGAAATTTTAGCATGATATATAATCCGTATCAAGGATTGTTTTTATCTATTTTTTTCATCAGTGATATATAAGCGAATGTGCAAATGTGCCACAGCGAAGCGTGGCAGGGTACAGCTAGTATGATATAAATAAAATTTTTCTGGAGGAATGAAAATTGGAATGATAATCAGTAATTTAAGAAATTCCTAAATAGAGAGATACTTATTTAGGAATCACTTAAATTACTTAAAACAATGAAGTCTGTAAAACTACATTGGAAATTATGACAAGGTCAGCTATTTCTGAGTTCAACTGTACATTGTGGTTTTCATCTTCTTGGTGTCCATGTTTCAGTCATTGTGCCCCGGGATAGGCTATTTTGGTTAAAACATCGTGCTGATAGGATTAGACAGTTAGACTGCACGTTGCAGACTAGTTTCCCAGGAAGCGGCCGCTTTTCTGGAAACGTGGGGGTTTATTTATTAAAATGTCATTAGGGAAGGCTCCTACCGATATATACGTTAGGTTGGTACACCAAAGTCTACAATCATATCAGATTAAATGCATGCATCACATATATCGCAGTTTACAGTTTCTATAAAAAGCATTGCAATATTCTAAATTAAAATAAGAGATCCTACTAAACATTTTCCGGCTGCAAAACAACGCTTTCAGTGGAAAATACTCGTGGGTTTTGAACAATATGCAAAACGCATGTACATAAATTCAAAGTGATATTTTTTCGTGGTGAAAACCATCAGAATTTTGATGTTTCTACATTTTATATTTTTTCAACAAACAGAAAACGAAAGGTTCGCCCGTATTTTAAAGGAGTAAAAACTTTTAATGAAAAGTTGAAGCTTTTTTCCATTTCTTCTGCATAAAATTACTTTCATTTTTAAATAGCAACATATTTAGCCTTACAACGTAGTAGGAGTTTGTGAGTCTAGTATAGGCTTACATTTAAGTATTGAGCCTCAGCCCCTTAAAACCAGGATCACCTATCTATCTCCAATCAAATTAACCTTAATCTTCAAAAATAGGACGTCGGAATCAATTTATAACTTGGATTCGACAGTTGCGTCGGTCCAGCGGCAGCCGAGGCTCAAGTGGCGGCCATCCGTCACTGTCCAGAGTAAAGCCCCTTAAATGCGTTCTTAAATACGCCACGGTACGCCACGCTACGTCCGCCCACGTCGTCTGTCCACTCCGATGCTCCCTCCAATCGATAAAATAGTCCTTTATAATACCCTCGGTCCGCTATTTTCGCGCAAAAAGATCTATTAATCAAGAGTGTCACAGATAGTGGACGAGTGTCGAACAAGTTGTTAACGATTCTCAATCGTTGTGGTGATGTCTTAAGAAAAAAACTGTTCTTTAGAAGACCAGTCCAGATAACAGAATGATTAGTTTGTTTTTTATTTTATTTCAGACAATCTTATTATAATACGTGGTTAGTAATGCACGCCAATCAAAGTGAGTCGAAAGACTAAGTTCAGTTGCCTTGTCTACCCATCCATCTGTATGATCAGCACAGCTCGTTGTTGCTATAATACTCGTATTGCATTGGCATGCAAAGTAATAAATCCAATTAAAGGCAGAAATTGGGTCAAAAATGACTTGCAAGTTAAGTCCCAAACAAGAGCAGGGAATTTGAAATAAAGGTCGTAAACAAAATGAAAACATTTGACTAGAGTTGCGAGAGTGTATGGATATTTAGATGTAGCTAAATTTAATTTGATGAGGACATGAATAAATAAGTATTTTTATATCCGTTCCAAGCTAGTAAACGAGGACTACATATACATTAGACACCCGAGAGAAATACGGTGTCTGTACACCGAAGATACGTAAGTTAGTGCTCTAGAAATGAGCAAATAAATCTATTACACACCACCAAGCAGCGCCCCGGGATATAATTGAATTTGTACTCAAACACCCCGGGGGCCGATCGCCTGTTTATTGTCTAACATTTTTTCAGTTGACTGTACCTCGAGTATATAATCTCGTTCATAGCTGCAAGCCTTCGTTATCACTGGGCTATACTAGCCATGCGGTCGACAGCACTTTATTTGCTAAAAAACCGTCCACATTACTCGATTCATCAAGAGATGTAAAAGAAAACTGTCTCATTGTCTATCATCATTGACTAATCAACAATATCAGTCCAATTAGTAAAAAAACATTGACCTCATCCTATAATATCAATATCTATTGTTATTATATTTCTGAGTTCACTGTCTATCATTTATCTATAACTGAAGTTAACAAATATTAAATATTCCAGCAAATTTACACGAATTATTTACCACAAATGCGCAATACTAGTCCAATGCGTATAAAAAATAGTAAGCTCATCTACTGCCATAAAATTTGTGAGTTCACTGTCTTACATTTCTCCATTTCACGAGAAAAACTGACGGAGCTTGAAACAGCAGATATCAACAGGAAATAATTAACCATCGCTGCCGGGAAAACCTATTATATTTCCTACTTTGAAATGTGTGAGATCTTTTCTATTTTTCCCAGAAATTTCTTGAGTGGATGTTGAAAGTTTGTTACGTAATATTCGCGTAAAGTGGATAAATATTTCTAGAAAATGAGCAAGACGGTACCGGTTGGCAAGCTAGCTTCAGGGTTGCTGCGTAATAATAATAGAAATTCATTTAGTTAGAATGACTTGTAAGTTAGCTACTATGTATTCTTATCACCCACCATAGGCTTTTGCTGCATTTTCCAAACAAACAAATCGCGAGCTAAATAAATTTTCGGGTGGTAAAAATTTATCCTCGATGTCAGATATGTCATCATTAATAACTTCCTTTACTACAGCAATACATATTCTTCTAATTATTCATATTCAGATTGTACCTACATCAAACGGAATCGTTTCATCAGTATTATATTATAGGTAAAACTAATACCTAGGAGTTAGTCATAAAAGTTATCTCCGTATCTTTGTCGTCGTGTTTTACCCTAACTCGGAACTTCGAGCACCTTGGTATGGTATATTATTTGCTTGTAAGCTGTGGAAAACGTTTGGAATAAAATATTCCAGTACTGAGATATATTTTTAAAATGTATGTAAGTATCGTAAATTTATTGCTAAAAGTGCATATCAAGAATTTATAGGGTATCACACGAGAACCATGGTACGAAAACAGTTGAACGCGGACTTAAATATATCGTAACTTTAATGTTAAATGATAGTAATAAGTTACGATGACATTCATAGATTACCTGTAACTTAGTTTTCTGTGTCTAGAGAATTAGGAATTACGAGTACCATGACTAACAACAAACACCCAGGCTCACACTTAATAACTGGAATTCACATAAGTATTAGTTTTGAGCAGACAATGCAACCTACATAGAATACTGACACCGCACTAGCACTTTCAATAGTTTATCCGTATATTTACGTACAATAAAATTTACCTCTTTTACTCATTCAACCACCCATATAATTATGCTGGCTAAAAGGTACAAAGTAATTCAATTAAAAATGCTGTAAACTTGTACGAATTGGCAACGGGCTGCAGAAGCCCCAAGGGCATTCTATATCGCCCTAGATAAACCTTTAATGTACTTTTTAAAATCTAGATCCATATCATCCAACTTCACATATTCCAACTCGTGTTAAAACTAAGTGTGCAGTTTGCATATTATTATCTAGGTTACCTGGAGTCCTAGGTTCTCTAAGTTATACCTGATATCACGAAATGACCAGACATCCTCTTTACCGGGATTATGATACTTTGAAGTACTTTAGCCTGTACCAGTCTTGGTACTTGGTGGGCTCTATCTCTCGACTCCATGTTTGAACAAGCTCTTCAAGGAAACTATATTAAAATAGTTCATCGAAGGACTTTGTTTTTCTTTTATTCTTTTTTATAGATTTGCGAACTAATAAACGAAGTACTCGTTGGTAGAAAATTTGCTTTCCTACACTGCGGGGGGGTGCGGGCTGGCCTCAGTGAAAATACGGGCTGTTTCAGCCGGGAATCGGATGGTCTCCTGAGGTTGTCGAGGGGTAGCAGTAATTATGTGTATAAAAATGCGGAAAAAGACTACGTACCAATCTAGCACCTCAAGGGGGTCCGTCTCCAGCTACTGTCCATCCAAGTTATCACCCACAGTTCCGTTTTGCCGGCCGGCACACGTGAAATCACGTCACTGCACTATCGTTGCGGTTTGTTTACACAAGCGAGCGGGGGTGAGTTCGACAAACGAGATTCCTATTATAATAAATGCGGGGGATGAAAACACGACACGTTTAATGTTAAATTACGTCGTCGCGGCGCGGAGCATGTGCGATGCGGCGCGTGTGGATTTCGAACTGACCGTTGGAGTGAGTCAACACGATGCACTTCACTCTTCCGGCACAGATGCGTAAATTGATGCGTTTTGTCTATTAGCCACAGAATATACACATAAAAAGAGCCATCCCCCCGGCCTTCAGGAGTTAAAGAAGACTCCTGAACCAACAAAGAGAGAATGATCACCTAAATTGTGTTATCTAATGTCTAAGGATGCGGAAGCGGATGCGGAAGTAATCCGTCTAATAAAAGATAGGAAAACTTGAAAGATCAAAATAAACTATGACTAAAATTGCGGGTGAAAAATGCGGGGAGGGGTTAAGAATGTAGGTTATTGAGAAGGTAAAACACATAGTTTTACAACAGGGCGAACATAGGTACCATTCTTAGTGCGCACCGTTACCACTCTGACGATTCCGTCAGATGAAGGATGTATATCCTCTACTATGCCTAAAGGCCATTGTAACGGTGGTGAATTTTCAGTTTTTAGCACAACGACAGCTCCTTTAGTCACCGGATTAGACTTAGTATTCCATTTGGCGCGTGTTTGTAGGGTATTAAGATATTCTTGTCTCCAACGATTCCAATATCTCTGAACAACCTGGTCAGTCAAATGTTTACTGCGGACTAAATCTGTCAATGTAGGTTTGTAACGTGAGTCATCATGAAATGACTCAAGCGGACCCATAGTCAGAAAGTCAGAAGGACAAAGTGCCTTGGGCTCTGCGGGGTCGGAACTTAAAACAGCGGTTAGCGGACGACTGTTGAGAAGCGATTCAACTTGAGTTAATACAGTAAGCAGCTCCTCATAAGTAAGCAGAACATCACCGATCACGCGCTTTAAAATTAACTTTACACTGCGGACGTTAGTTTCCCAAATGTCACCGAAATGAGGTGCACTGGGCGGGTTCAAATGCCAAGATATGCCTTGAGATATCGTTTCCTCAGCGAAGGAATCACAAAAGGCCTTGGATTTGAGAAAGCCATTCAACTCGTCCAGCTGGGCTTTAGCGCCTAAGAAGTTTCCACCATTGTCTGAGAACAACTCCAGACAATTGGAACGCCTCGAGATGAATCGACGGAAAGCGCGGAAAAATGAGTCCGTACTCAAGTCTACTGCTAATTCCAAATGAACGGCGCGCGTCACTAAACATGTAAACAAACAGATATATGCCTTTTCTTTGCGGGCACCGCGGTATCTGCTTATCAATATGTTTATTGGACCAGCGTAGTCGACGCCCGTTCGTAAGAATGGTTTAGCCTCGGTGACGCGAGAAGCGGGGAGGGGTGCCATGAAAGGCGCCTCATTACGGGGATTTACTTTAAAACATTTATTACTAAGTCGAAAGCGTTGTTTTACTGTAGTGCGTCCGGAAATTATCCAGAATTTTTGTCTCAACAAAGATAGTAATAAATGTGGTCCGGCATGTAAATATTTGCGGTGATAATAATCTATTAAAATGTTAACGATATGATCCTTTTTAGGAAGCAATATCGGATGTTTAGCGTCAAAACAAAGCGAAGATTTTTCTAAACGTCCCCCGGTGCGAAGCAAATCATTTTTTAAAAATGGTGAAAGCGGGATTAGCGATTTTGAAACCTTGCGATTGTTTGAGAGGGCGTTTATATCGTCTTTGAAATATTGTTGTTGAAGAGATTTTACAATAATATTTTCTGCATATTGTAAGTGTGAAAGTTCGATTCTATTAGAACGCGGAATTTTTCCTAAGAAGCGGTATAAATATACTATAATGCGGAGAAGCTTGGACCAAGACGATACTTTCTTAGCAAGCGTGCATAGAAATTGCGGTTGTTCATCGGTGGTGATGAAAACATTAGCGCGTTTTTTGATTTCCAACAGCTTTTCATCAGCTGTGGAGTCGAAGGTGAAGCGATTAATAGGCCACGTACGTAGATCGTCACGTGCCCAGGGCGGACCGTGGAGCCATAGCGGATGACTCAACAGTTGAGCGGGAGAAAGTCTGAATTTTAAAATGATTGCGGTTAAATCTGCCTGTAAGTTTGGCCCCGAGTGTAGAATGTCGTTTAAAGCTACTTGAGTGCTTGACTTCGCGCTAGGGTCACATACAAGTCGTAGCGGCTTTTCTGGTCGGCAGACTCCATGATGAGGGATTACATAATATTTGTTATCGGTGTTCAAAGCGGGAGCGGGGGAAACAATACCACCTTTTAAATAATCCGTCATTATCTTGTCGTATTCGCTCTTTAATGTTTTGTTAGTCTGGAATTTATGATCAAGATAAGAATAACGGCGCGTGGCTGTCGTCAAGGAATCTCCTAACAAGTGCGGGGATTTCGAAAATGGCAATGCGGTTACATAACGTCCTGAATTAACGTCGCGGTGCGTATTAGAAACATAGAAATGTTCACATTCTTGGTCAGCTGTCGACATATGTTTTTGTGTAGGTACCGACTCGAGCTGCCAAAATTTAGTAACTAAAGCCTCAATTGACTCGTCACTCGATGTAAAGAACGCGCGGTGAGTTTGATTATGTGCGGGTTTATGATTATCGGCGGGCACTGAGGCCGTGGACCCCATTACTATATATCCAAAGGCGGTTTCTAACGCGTCAGGTTGTCCTGCAGGGCCCAGCGATTTTCCAGGCCGCAAGATTTCGACAAAGACCTCGGAACCCAATAAAACGTCGATGGGTCCGGGCGCGTAAAAATGCGGGTCGGCGAGCGGTAGGTCATAAAGGTGCGTGACCGCGGAAGTGTTTAGAGAACAGCTCGGTAAATCTCCAGAGATTGTTTTAATGACTAGCGGTTGAATCTTCAAGCAAAAGTTCGGATCAAGGCGTGAGTACAATGTTAGGTCAGTAATGCCTGATATAGGCTGGGAGGTGTCACCTATTCCCATTACTGATTGATTACTGGAATCATTAAAGACACGGAGACCCAACTGTTTGCAGGCCTGCTTTGTTATAAAATGGTTTTGAGAACCATTATCGATCAAAAAACGAACTTTCCTAACAGATCCATCATTTGATTTTACGTCAGCGAGGGCTGTACCTAGTAGTACATTTTGTGATTTCCGCCCGTGACTAGCATGCGAGTAGGTATTCATACTGCAAAGTGATAAGGTTCTATCGTCTGACTTAGAAGAAGTCGAGTTACGTGAATTTTCCCTTCCGTTAGCTCCCTCACTACAGCGGGAGGTATTTGTATCGAGCTTCGACGATAAGGAATGCGGGTTTGCATAATCGGATTCAAGAAAATGTAACATACTGTGATGTTTTTGTTGACATTGTTTACATGTGTTTATGGATTTACAAGATTGAGCGGTGTGTGTTTTACTAAGGCAATTAATACAGGCGTTACAACTTTTGATGAACTTGAAACGTTCGCGGGGCGACAGTTTTCTAAAGGTCGAACATAAATAGAGATTACTGTGATCAGGTTGTTCACACAAAGAACATTTGTTAGCGGTGTTGTTGTTTACAATAAAAGAACGTACATTAGTTTTTGATGCAATTGTATTCTGGGTCTTAGAACCCGATTGGTCACCAGTACGAGTGAGGACCTTTACGCGGTCGCGGACAAATGAAATTAACCCGTTTAAGTTCGGTAATTCTACACCTCGATTCTCCATTTCAAATAACCGCGCGGACTCTTTGTCTAACTTTTGCAAAAGGGTGTAATACATAACAAAGTCGCATAGATCAGGTATGTTTAAGTTATTCAATGCTAAGTAGGCATTGGCGAATTGATCTATGAAAGATTCAAGGTTACTGGCAGTTGCGGAAGCGATCGGTTTAAGGGAGAACATCTGATCTAGGTATGTAACGGCTAGACTGCGTTTATCTTCGTATTTCGATATAAGCGCGCTATAAATCGCGTTGTAGTTTTCGGCGCAAGGAACAATACCTGTGCAGATGGATTTGGCTTTACCACTTAGTCTACCAACCAAATAATACATTCTTTCGGTATTAGTTAAAGATGCATTTAAATGTACAGCGTTATGGAATGTGGCATAAAACAATGGCCACTGAAGCCGATCTCCATTAAATTCTGGCATTTCTATCGGCGCTAACCTAATTAAAGATTTAGCGGGGGTAGGTTTAAATTCTGCTTTTGGCGGTGTAAACATGGATAATTTACGTTTAATGCGGCAATACATGTCTTCGAATGATAACCAGCTTTGAGAGTCAGGTACACTTTCTTTATCTATTTTCAACAAGGTTATATTGTATTCTTTCGCGGTTGATTGGAAGTTAGTTCTTACGTCTTCTAAACTTTCAATGGAGCATAGAAAATTATCCAGGGTTTCTGGATCTTTTAAATCGCAACATGAATAGTCGTAAATTGTTTGAAGGCGTTGGAAAAATAATTTCCGTTGAGATTCTAACAATTTCAACTTCTGTTCATTCGCGGCCATTATTATGTAGGTATTTACCTATTGTTCGTAGTGGCGTACAGAGATATTGAAATTGGAATACGCTTATGTAGGTTAAGTTTTTAGCGAAATATGCGGAAATAAATGTAATGCGGTTGTTATAGGAGCGTAGTTAGTGTTTTTAGTTAAAAATATTAAAGTTTCGAAGAGATTTTAGCGGATGGCAATATGACGCGTGCGCACTAACAAGGGCAAAAAAAAAAAATGGCGGGGGTGTCTAACTTGAAATGTTTGTTAGAAACAGCTAATTTTCACGGAGAATCCGGTTGCTGAAGGACCATAAAATGGTAGAAAATTTGCTTTCCTACACTGCGGGGGGGTGCGGGCTGGCCTCAGTGAAAATACGGGCTGTTTCAGCCGGGAATCGGATGGTCTCCTGAGGTTGTCGAGGGGTAGCAGTAATTATGTGTATAAAAATGCGGAAAAAGACTACGTACCAATCTAGCACCTCAAGGGGGTCCGTCTCCAGCTACTGTCCATCCAAGTTATCACCCACAGTTCCGTTTTGCCGGCCGGCACACGTGAAATCACGTCACTGCACTATCGTTGCGGTTTGTTTACACAAGCGAGCGGGGGTGAGTTCGACAAACGAGATTCCTATTATAATAAATGCGGGGGATGAAAACACGACACGTTTAATGTTAAATTACGTCGTCGCGGCGCGGAGCATGTGCGATGCGGCGCGTGTGGATTTCGAACTGACCGTTGGAGTGAGTCAACACGATGCACTTCACTCTTCCGGCACAGATGCGTAAATTGATGCGTTTTGTCTATTAGCCACAGAATATACACATAAAAAGAGCCACTCGTAGCAGAGCCCAAATGGGAGGCTCAAAACGATTTTGTTCGTTGAAGGATATCGCTACAGCCACATCTGAGCGCTATACGTAACATCTGAGCGCTTTCCCGTCAATCTTGCGTGAAACAGATTGATAGAGGCCTTTGGATGCCCTGAAAAACCTTGGTCTCAGAGAACCTCATTTGAGTTCGATTAAGAGATAAACCACTCTGGATACTATATTCTTGTTTCAGGTTAGGGCGAATACTTTGTCAAAACAAATCGACAAAGCACTCATACTAGACATAATCATTCCAAGACCGACGTCCTACCACGGATATTACAGACCATCGGAACACGCTGCGAGCAAACGGTCTGTGAAAATAATGGACACAGAGTAATGCGCTTCTTAAATCGACTAATGCACTCTCCGTCCCGTTCCGGTGCTCGATTTGTGCTCTAATTCGTAAACGAGCATTAGATCGGAGAATCTCGACGAATGAGAAATGTCTGCTGCTGCGACGTTTAGAATATAATTTCGTAATGTTAGGCTGGTTTCAGTACTCGACCGACCATCGGTGCGTACGTCGGTCGCGCTTGTCATTTGTATGAAAATCCACAAGTCGTTACAGTGCTCGACCGACCGTACGCACGCGCATATTGCTTAATTTTCATACAAATGACAGCGCGACCGATGGTACGCACCGACGCGACGGTCGGTGAAGCACTAAAACCGGCCTTAGAATTACAGGAATTTAAGTAGACTTCTGGCCGATCATCGTCTCAGTTTCAATGTTTAATACATTATTATATAATTGCTTGGTGATGCTCGTAATCTTGAACGCTTGGCTTGGGATGCCCGTGCTGACTGACCTTTTAATAGTATTTACATAACCCTCTCATTAAGAAAAAGAAAAATAATTTTGCACATTACATTATTGTATTGCGCAATACTAAGTGACATTCGATAACTTTTAATAAATTGATTAATAAAAGAGAAGAGAGAGTTAGTTTAGAAATTAGTTTATTCTTGCTTGGTCAAGACGTAGTAACTGAAATGCACGTCGGTAATATGTACCTACAGTTACTGTACGTATAAATATTTAGTTCTTAAAACATATTTGTAAATCCTTTATCAATTTCCTAAATTTGTCTAACCATGTATACTTATCGCTCTTAGTTCTCACACTCCTAAATCTTCTCCGCCCTACTATCGGAACAAAAATCTTATAAAACTGCAATCAAGGAGTTTTCTTCGGCACAAAAACAAGAAGTGCTCCTGGCCGTCGCCAAACTTAACAAGTGGCTCCTTAAAAGTTTCCATCTGTAATTGGAATAAAGTTTCACGAGCTTAACAAGAAAAAAGTATGGATTAGCTGCTTCTTAATAAGGTGAAGGTCAGAACATTAGAAAATTAGTTTGAAATATTTTTTCGTTGTACCAATAAAAACCTAGCGTGTGTGATTTGTAAACTCAATTTAAATTGATCCTTACTCAAAAGTAACTCTTGTACCATGCCAGTTTCCTTTCGAACCTATCTTTGATAGTTCTTCAATTCTTGAATAGACAAATATAATCATATACCTACTCACCTATTCAACAATAACTTTACCAGATTTATTGGTATTTACAGATAATAAATAATCGTATTCGTTTTATAGCGGACTCCATACTCCATTTTTATTTAAGAGACCAAACGTCATAAATTCTACAAATACCGAATAACATTCACGAAAAATACGTAGTTAAAAGCGAGGTAAAACTAAAAGGTGGAAGTGAGCGCTATGGTCGCTTATACAGGGCGTTACATTTCAGCCTTTTGTCGTACCTCCGACAGATATGTACATAGGGTGTTTGCCCAACAAACTATTTCCTCGGTGGAAGCGCTCCGGAAATTAAAACCAGAGAAAAGTCTCCCGGGACATTAACTCGTTGAGAGAAAGGATTTAATTTTAAATTTGTTTCGTTGCTGTATTCGTTTGTGGGAAGATGAATAAGCATCCCACTTTACACTTAGAAGTTAAATCAAGTTTGGGAATTATAATACTGTTTTGTGCTATTTCAAATGTCTCGCTTTTCACTCAGAGAGGACATTGTTTGGATAACTTTAAGAGCCTTTAAGTTAAAATGCAACCTACGAAAGATAAGGTCACTACTTCCCAAGTTTATTATTTACTAGCAAATCTCTACTGATTGATATGAAATATAATTTATTTATAAACTGAAGCGATCGGGTCATTGGACGCCTGCTCATATAGAAACTAATTTTATTTGAAAAGTGTTCACGTCTAATCCACTGAACCTGTTTCGATAAAATAGTACAATAATAGCGTCTACACGTACGAAAAAATATTAAAAATTAGTCACATGGGTAAAGAGATAACAAAAAATGTGGATTGTATGAAAGATGACATGCGTAAAAAGGGATTGAATACTAAGATGACGGCTGACAGAGGAAAATGGAAGAAAAGTACTTATTACACCCACCCTACATGATAGTTCGATGAAGGTTGATGGCTATGTATAACCGCCTAACTGACCACTCAAAAAAGAACAAAAACTGGCTTATCCGCAAGGCGTGTACAAAAAATATTCTCGAGTCAAGTATTGTTTTCCCACAAACCGGTAATTCTACACCTAGCCCAACAAGCATACAGTTTCAGTTTCAGTTCCCTTGCGGCAGATACATCTTTTTAATCTCAGAGTGGACCTATATCACTTCATGTCGTCACAACACAGGCAGCAAACTCACAATCCCTGGATAAAATAAATCCTCTACTAATCAGACAGTTTTGTGTTCACGTGCAGCTAACTGGAGCATGTTGAAGTTGTTAACTGCATTAGGGTCGCCAGCTAGCTTGTTATGAACACGCTTCTTTTATTTATTTTTTTAATTCTAAAGCGAGTGAAAGAGCCATTGATACTTTTTGTAGGTCAGTTTATTATGGTGATTGTTAGCAGCGACCCCTTATGTTAGAATAAAGAATTTCTTGCTTTGCACCAGAAAGGCATGTGAGGCTTGGTGGCTTTAGAAATATTGTTCCAAATACATAGGTAGATATTTCATTGCTTTTTTGGATTTACTTGTCATGTTGTCTATAATATATTATATTATTTATTATATTTCTATTTATATATTTTTTGTCCAGACTATTAATAACGTCAAGTCAGAGCTTATAGCGCACATCAATTACTACTACTATCGACCAATGTATCGAAAAATGTTTTTTACTGTCCATCCAAACTGTCCTACTATCGAAAAATGTTTTTTTACTGTCCATCCAAAGGTTGTCTGGAAGAAATCGCTTTCAGCGATAAGACCGCCCATTGTACTACCCTTGTTTACCTATTGTAATTCTTCTGTACTGTGTTTAATTTTGTTTCTGGTGTACAATAAAGAGTTTTCTATTCTATTCTATTCTATCAATTGGTTTTAACTCTAGTTCTGTACAATCTCAATTATTCATAAAACTAACTAATAATACGTCAATATTTTGTAAAAACTAAAAAGCCTCTTTTATTAATATTGTGAAACTAATTTTGATAAAACGGCAAAACGCACAAATGTGAAATAAGGAAATAATAAATCAAATACTTCAGTTCGCTTCATAAAGATGACTAAGCAACAGATCCAGTAATTTGTATAAATTAAATAAAAATTAAAAAAAAACATAAACATATATCTAAACATTTTCGAAAACAAGCACATCATAGTAAAGTATCTATCCACTACTGTTTGACCCCTGAATGATAGAGTAATCAGACTGTCATAGTTTTAACTCCGAGGGTCAAAGAGAGTTTGTCATGACCTAGCTTCTTTGTTATACGATTAATCGAGAATTTATCCTCTCTAGCGAGGCAATTTATCTTTTGGTACACTTACATGAGTTAAAATAATCGTATATTTATGCTTATGTTATTATTTTTCGTATGTATATCGTCGCTGAAAGAGTATACGTTTGCTAAATTAAAGTCTAGTTAGAATGTATTCTGAATTATTAGCGAGCTATCTGTTACCCAAACTACTGTGTACAACTGTACAACTTACTGTGTAAAAAGACTTTTTATACATATTGCGCCATATTTTCACGTTTTGTATTTCTTCATAGCTAGTAGTTATGACTCGTTATAATTAACAAAGACAGATAACAAACGAGTTAGCATTAATATTTACTTGCCCTGCTCTTTGACCACTACCGGAACATAAACATAGAAACAACTATTTATATCAGTTATGGTAACATCAGTTCACTTCGATGAGTGAAGTGAGTGCACGCGTAAGTTACGAAAATCTGGTTTTCTAAAGGGTGAGTGATATTTGTATGTAATTATAATATTTTACACGTAAATAAGAAAATTGTGGAGTTTATGAAGGCAATTGTTAAGTAAAAATGTTTGTAATATCAGCGTACACGTTTTGTGTAGATGATGTGAAATCTTTTTGAAGTAAAACTTCTTTACGCACTTTCGACTTGGGGAGTAAGCTGACGAATGTGTTACAAAAATATAATCGAGCGACGCGAACGGAAGTTAAGAGGGAGATATAACTTAATTAGGATAGTAAGAGAGAAAGTTACGTTTCGTATATTTTTTAGAATATCTTCTACGATTTTTTTACGTATAAAAGGTATCATGCCTATACCTATTGTAGAGTGAGTTTCTAGTCTATGTACTTATGCAGTCCATCTATGAGTCCATGCTTGAGTCTATTTATTTGTCGAAGTGTGAGGTTGCGAGTTCGATTCTCGCACAGAGCAAAGATTTGTGTGAACCGCAAATATATGCTCTGAGTCTGAGTGTTTGTAGGACCATCATCCTTGTAGTTCCTGATTCCCTAGATATAGAGAATCTTAATTAAGGGTCAGGATCTATGCATGTGATCGTGACGCGATATTATTCTTTTTTTATATAATTTAGAAATTATGAGCAAGTTTCTCTAGCACTAGCAAATATAATATTAACATTTTTTTTAAATAACTGCTATAATTCGCGCACAGAAGAAATAAATTATAATAAAATATATATAATTCTCATGAACCTCGCGACGTTTCGATCAAGTTACGTTGACCGTGGCCATTAGGTCAATTCGTGGATGTTTTAGAACTCGTATCCCGTATCTTTGTAAAGTTTAAAACCGCTTGTGTCTTTTCATGTTTAGAAAAGTGTTATCTTGATGCTCCTTTCCAAGCGAACAGAGCCTGTAAATATTTATCGGTAGCGTTTCACGCTTGATCCGGTTGAGATGACACTCCGTCGCATTATTTGCTCATGGCGTCCCGAGAGTCCCTCAAACACAGAAGACTACATACAGAATGGACACTCCACTCCCGCGATCCGCTTCCCTGCACCTCTACCTTCAATCCGGAGGTCAATCGGGAGCCTGTCTATATTACACGCCCAAATGTAATAGACAAACGGGTTAGTATGAACCTGCGTTCTTGTTTTTTGTTGTCTTGTCACACCTTGTCTTTTGTTTTATTCGCGTAGTATATTTGTGTGTGTGAAAACTTCATTTAAGTCTGTGAATTGTCAAATCAGCCTTTGTGTGGAATGTCCGGGGTGTGTCTCAAGCCAAAAGGATCCAGCTACAGTCGCAGAGGGATACGAATCAATTTGTCGACGACGTTGCCCCCGTTCGATCTCAGGCACGCGTCTTACTGATACAGTGGGGATGTTAAATTCCCCCGTCAACTGGTTGATCAGAACTAAAGGACTATAGAGTGACATCTTTCATGTTGCTGTGCTTATGGCGTTCTGGAATGTCATCCTGACATGTATTTGATAAAAAAATATTTTTATCTTTGAATATGATAACAATAATAATAACGCGTCACGATCACATACTAAGATTCTCTGTATCTAGGGAATCAGGAACTACGAGCACCATGGTCCTACAACCACCCAGACTCAGAGCAAACGTAAGAACTTACGAATTATATTATGTAAGTTAGTTTTGTGAAGATCTCCTTTATAATCCTCTCTATTATAATATTAATTTTAATTTATTGTTATATTTTAGTAAATACGACTTGCTACACTTACTTTGAAAAACAATTAACTATGTAGGCACTTATAATATAACAACTTAAACCAAAAAAGACATTCTATTAAAAAAACAGAAAAGAGTTTCAACGACTACGTATGACAGCTGAATGGGCTTATGTTTCACACTTCATTCGGTATATAGCCAGCAAGCGAGAAATGGCAAGTGCCATCATTTGCTTTGTCTTGCCATGTCTTGTCTTGTTCGCTGACGTCACAACACGCAGTCAGCTACAGTCTCAAAGGGAATCAAATCAATTTGTAGACGATAGCGGGATCGTAGCCCCACGTCTCACTGATACACTGCGCGGAATGTTACGAACAAGAAATAGGGCACATCAGAAGCACAACATATGTGGTATGGATTGATTGACTTTGTTTTATAGAGCTTATACATCTTCTGTTATGGAAGTGAAAAGTACAGCTGTAACAAATGAAGGCAGAGTAACACAAGGGTTCAGTTTCGTTTCCATTTTTTGTTGGATATTCCAAAAAAGGAAGTTAATAAATTATAAAGTAAATGTTCTACAGCTCAACCATCCCATGACGTCAAAGAAAAGTGTGTACAAACGACAGTACATATTACGTACGCGCATTCGTGTTCAAATGAACATAATGTAATTAACTGTCATCAGTACATTGGGTCCGCCGCATTTGGGATCTAACCCGTATTTTCTGAAGTCGCATCACATCACATCACACCACGCGCCACGCGACTTTACAATAAATATGTTCCAAGCGTAAAACAATTGTGAAACCGCAGCGGGTACTAGCGTGGAACAAATACGGCTGGCAACGGAGGCGGGCCGGGGAGCCGCGCACTTGCCAAATGTGCCATCCGATAGCGCCAGAACATTGTTGCAAATTTACAGCCACCCTATTAGCACTAAATCTAAACATTAACCCGATTTCGTAACCAAACTTCACGGCTACTGCGCGAATGTCGGTCAGGGGGGTTAATTTCACTCGACGCTCGCTTTTGGCGAGCGGCGAACAATAAACGTCCCAATTTGGTAATCGAAAAAATATCAAGTTATTATAAAGGGATATCGGACGCTATAATTTCGTTTAATTTGAACACTTAGCTATTTTTTGAGTCTAAATCTATATTCTCATCAATTATCTAACACAACATTTTCGAGACCTCTAGAATGTTAGTATGTAATTCGGAAGGTAGAGCTAGAAGTACAGGTAGAGTAAAAAATAATAATATCGGAAACGTAGACGGAGAGTGATAAAAAGCAATGTTGTCTATTATATCAGCTCAGGGAAATACAGAAGATTTAGACCGGTTCCTGCTTCAATTTTAAACTTACCTAACTCATACAACATGTCTTTACAATTTTCTTGCTCTGTTTTTCCCAAAAGACTAGCTGTTGCGACACTCGAGTGACACTTGAGCTACTTAATAATATACTGATAACCTTATTAACCTGGCCTCATTGATATTATGTATGTAGAACGCTGAAAATCTTTTGCGGTCATGTTTTTTAATTAACACGGAGACCAGCAAAAATAAAAATATTTAAGTAAAAAATCAACTTCTCTCTGGTGCATTATCGTCGCGGATCCTCACTGGTCACCCGGTGGATCATTAAACACCTCTCTGAGAAGAAGCCGAGTCTCTGTAGCCCGTATTGTTTGATTCAATGTTGAATTGATGTAATATTTACGTTATATTTTGCCCATATATGCTGCCGCTGGTTAAAACATGAAACCCGTAGCTGCCACTTTTATAGTTACACAGTAGAAGATTTATTTTTTCTCTATTTCAGTGACCACTAAGCTACATTAAGATGCTGTCGGATAACTTATTGGTACCGGTTCCTACAATTGAAGACCGTCAGATCAAGAAGCCTCTCTTCTGTGGACCAGGACCCGGCGACATCTGGCCTTCGGTACAGGAGGCTTATTCGAAACCAATCATCAGTCCACTATGTGATGAGTACTTTAATGTAAGTATTAGCAGAAAAAATATAAAAGACTAACGGCGACCCGCGTTTTCACCCGCGTAGAGTAATATCGCACAGGATCCATTGATTTTAACGCAATCAAAAGCATAGAAAAAGAGAAGTTAAAGTAAGTTCTATTCCAAGAGCTAAAGTATATACATATATACCCAATTTCATCAAAATCTGTTCAGCCGTTTCGGCATAAAAAGGGGACAAACACACGACACGCAAACTGTCGCATTTTACTAGTAGTGAGATTATACGATTCCTTGTTAAGAGGAAGAAGCAGAAAGATTCATGGTCAATTATCTGCCATTTCTACAAGCATGTAAAGTAACTGTAAAGTTACATAAAGTGTTCATATCCTGGTTGAAATGATTTTCTTTCAAGATGACTCCACGAATGAATAAAACAAAAGAAATATGAAGAATGGCGATGAAAAATAATGCGAGCAAACTCTATGAATGTTCGAACTTTATCTCAAACTCGACTGACTATTCCCTCAAAAAGAAAATTCAAATAAAAATACCGAATTACCATGGAAATCACACATACATCTCACAAGTCACAGATCAAAGCAATAAATTCTACATCTGCCACTGGATCTCGTAAGTTTTATATTCAGAACCGGCAAACAAGTCGGGGGTACTGGACTCGTATGTTACACGACCTCGCAAGGTCAATCCTGTGATTTCTCTGGAGATACGCTTAAACTCCGGGTATATCTAAGCGAGCAGCGTGATTACCAAAATAGTCTTTAGTGACATTTGAAAACCAAAGAAGAAGATGATATTGATCACTTGTTGACCATTTTGTAGAGGTTTATTTCCATACTTAACAAGAAAGCATTAAAATTAACGAATTTGCATTGCGTTTGTTGTATCAAATCCATTTATAGAAATAGATCGCCACATCTTAACAGTGTATTGAGTAAAAATATTAATTTTTAATGAATACATACTGATTATAATAATCACTAAATTGTTCTCAAAACCGATAATAACATAATTATTACAAATCAATAATTGTGTTATTGGCGCAGTCACGCTGAATGCTTAGGTTTGACCAAAGCTTTAAACTTTCCCTTCTGTAAAATGCAATGGGCTCTCCGTTCCAAGATATTATTTGGATTATATTTGAAATTATGTTGCCATTTCTTTAATAGGTTCCTCTCGGCTTCGGTCCGTAATGGCTTCGAGGAGCTTTATGGGCATTAGAATTAGATTATCTCAATTATTATCTTGCTTTATGAGAAGTTTTATGTGTTCGGAATGATGATATAAAGCAATCTAATGAAGAGAATGGGTTACTTTGACACAGCACAGAATAAGTACCTATATATAGCATTTTGAGCTTGGATTATTTTTATTTTGTTTTGTTATTTATTTGTTTTTACAAGTTACTATTATAATTTCAGGTTATAGACGACATTCGTGCCGGGGTCCAGTACATGTTCCAAACCCGGAGCCGGTTGGTCCTAGCTATGAGTGGCTCCGGCCACATCGGCATGGAAACCGTCATCACCAACCTGGTGCATCCTAAGGAAACTCTGCTGATAGCTTCGAGGGGAATATGGGATGAACGAGCTTTAATAATTACTGAGAGACATGGTAAGTTTCTAGATGATGTTTAACGGTATATATTTATTGACAGAACTTAAATAACAAAATAAATAAAAGGAAAACTAACTAAAACTATACCTATAAAATCTAACGGTTGAATCGATTTTAAATAGGAAGAGGTTTCAATTCGATTTTATGTTTTTGCCGATTTCAACTGAGGTTTTTATTTCGATTATATATATTTTTGTGTTATCTTTAATATTTCTTTAGGTGATTATATTTTTAGAAATGACTTAAAACAAGAACTAAAGCGAAGAGAAAAGTTAAACCATCGCGATGGTTTTTAATAAAGATTTCTAATTTCTCAAGACTATTAAAATTGACATTTAGGTAATTAAAAAATAAGGTAACATAGGTCAACATTACCTTTTCAGGGATTAAAGCAGCCATCACTAGAGTTCCAATACACTCTACCTTCAGTTTGGAACAGCTGGAGTCGGAACTGAAAAAAGTCCGCCCTCACGCTCTGTTCATCACACATGGCGACTCCTCTACCGGTACGCTCCAGAATCTACAAGGGATTGGCGAACTCTGTCACAAGTTAGTATCATGTTATTTGATCAATCAATGCTTTAAAACTAGTCCCTGGGTATCTTAGAAATCACTTGAAAGGAATTTTTTTCATAGCAACGTGGTTCATTTGTTATTGTTTATTCCATCGGCACAAGCATAAATAAACCACATTGAAACAGTTAGGCCACGAGAGCTTTTCGCCTTCATAACCGGTCGTGCTCTGGCATCCTATCGCGTGCATGATTTAGTCACACTACTGCTTGTATCTAGCTCTGTCATACGAACGACATAAAGAAATAGAGTTATGGAAAATGTGACTCCGTAATGGCGGATAGAGTAAGTTTTTTTTTATTTGACTGAGTGACGATACGTGCAAGTCGTTCATCTGATGGTAAGCGCTACGCCAGCCCACAACAGTGACAGCACCACCCAGAACATTTCATCGCATAATCTTGCGTGGCACTGCACTGCACTCGTCACCCTGAGACATCGGTTCTAAAGTCTCATATGCCCAGTAATTTCACTGGAAACAATGCCCTTCAAGCCGGAACACAGTAACGTTTGCACACTACTACTTAGCGGATGAATATCTGGTAGTTTCCCCAAGTAGTCTCTTGCAGAATATGCCTATCACTAAAAAAGAGGAAGTGTTCACGCGGTTATATTCTCGCTCATATGTAGTAACTACATGTATCACATGTATTTCTTACGCCATAAGATGATAACGAGTTTTTTTTAATCCTAAAAATTCACCTACAAGCAGAAAACATTTTTCAAATCAAAAAGTAAATCCACTAGCGAGTAGGAATAATAGTTTTCTCGATTGTCATGTCAAGCTACCTTAAAACCATTAACACCGGCGCTATTTTCAGTTCCCAACTAAAAAGCAAAGAACTTCTGAAAAACTATTTGATTGCCCCAAGAATACTGAGACCGAGACACGGGAGTCGAACAATTTAATTACATTCGCCCTCTCTTTCGCTCGTGACTTGGCTTTTTAGCGCGAGGAAAGGGTGGTACTTTAGTAATCAACTGAGCGGTGACTGAGGTGATAAGCGTTTTGTCACAGATAACCTAATGGCTATTTATTGTGCCTGACTTTAATCAAACATAATATACTCATGATATCATATTTTAGTTATAACTATCATGTTTTCTTACGTTACCCGAAATAAAAAGCTATTACTATTATAGCCATTTCGATAGTCTGGACTCTGTAAACCACACCAAATTACTTGATCGATTTGACGTGAAACAATATTTTACAGCATTAAATATTTTACACGATACTGTGCTCATGATATCGGAAATTCATGAAACTGTAAAATCAACGTAATTAATAAGTATTTTTCTGAATGTAGGTACTCGTTTTATAGTATTTCATTTATTGAAGTAAAACTTATCTACGGACGGTTGACTTGGGGAGTAAGCTGGTGAATGCGTTACGAAAAAAGTGACTGAGCGAGGCGAATGGAAGTTGAGACGTAAATTAGGTTAATAAGGTTAAAAGGTAGAGGGTAGGGGGAAGGTGGCAGGTGGTAGGTGGCAGGTGGCAGGTGACAGATGCCAGACGACAAACGACAGATGACAAATGATAAATCGATAAAATAAAATAAATAAAAAAGAGCTAAAGAAGTTTTACTTCAGTCGTGTGGTCTAAAAACACTCATTTTTCTTAATGCAAATGTTTTATTTCTATTAACTACAAAATAACGAATTGCTTGCCACCATAATCCCACTTTACGGCAAACGCTCCGCTGATCGCTGCTCGCCATCCGTCGTCATAACTTGGAAGATCTGGGTCTCTGAATACGGTTCGAGTTGGGAGCTCTTTAATTGCATCCTGCGAAGGAGTCCGCAATTAGCATGCAGTGGAAAATGCCAGCAGTGAAAGTCGAGATAGAACTTTTCGGCTCTGATTAAAATGAATTATGATACAAATTAATTTTATGAACTTTGAGCGAGAACAGTCAGTTTAACGACGGTTATAAAAGGGGCTGTAGGCGAGCAATAAAAGCATTATCGAGGTTTGAATAAAATCACGCGAGGAAAACAACACCCTACAGTTTTTCCCGTTATTTGTAGCTTCGTGCGTTTAACACATCTCAGCTCGTAAAATGAAACTGAGTAGATAACGAATACACATAAAAATAATCTTGAAGAAAGATGAAAATTTCAATAAGCATGTGGTTGGATTGGCGAATGTTTTCCCAACCGATTGTAAAACTAATATTAAATAGATAAGACAGCATTGGGCTGTAACCTCTTTTCAAAGATGGCAGCCCCGAAAATCGAGTAGGCCAAGGGGTTTTTTTGAAATAGAAAATGGCGGGAATCCTTGATATATAAAGCTGTTGGATGGAAGATAATAATTATAGAAGTAGTATAACTAAAGGTAAATGGTTTTATTGGTCTGCAAAGGGTAACACGATTATGTATCTTCTTCAAATGTTTACCTGTTGCAATTTAAAGACAAATAAATTGACAATCCGCTTTTAACAACCTTTGCTAAAATGAGATTGTACGTCAACCAAGAAACGCGATATTTCTCATGAATATTAGACTGTATCTCAGAAAGTTTCAAAATTCCGAAAGAAGAAGAAGAAGTTCGACATCCCGAATCACATTAGGTCGAAAGTATATTAGATCAAAGCACTGAACTATGACTGCGCGAAATCAAGAGTCACAAGTGCGAAAGTAATAGGTATTTGGAGATCAAAGTGAGTTAATTACTAAAAAGAATTATATGAAACAGACAGCATTAAATGAAGGACATATTTTTTCAAATGTATTCCTTTAAGTAGTGAATACATTTCAACTGATAGTAACTATGGCAGTAATTTTATAGATGAATAACTCAGTTCAAACTATCTCCTTACCAAATTTTTATCAAGATGCGTTCAGCCGTTTTACTCTGTAAAGAACAACAGACGGTATTACTTTCGCTTTTAGAATATTAATAGGATATACACCATGCCTCATGGTCATGAACTTTTGTTACATTTTTAAGGTTTAGCTTTAGTAAGTTTTAAATTTATATTCTATTTTAATTTATTATTGTTATTTATTGTAAGTAAATAAATATTTCAAAGAATATACATAAGTAGCATGATATTTTCACAGATACGGCGCTCTTTTTCTTGTAGACGCTGTGGTGTCTCTCGTAGGAGTGCCATTCTTCATGGATGAATGGGAAGTGGACGGCGTATATACGTCGACGCAGAAGGCATTGAGTGGACCGGCAGGAATCTCAGCTATCGCTTTCAGTGAACGCGCCGAGTAAGCACTAGCTACATAATAAGAAAAACCAAGATAAATACACCAAATGAATGTTGTCCAGGTTTCGCATATTTTATCAAACTTTGTATCTCCCAAAAAATATGCCTCTGAGAATTGGTATGATTTATATATAATATATATTGGTCAATAGGTAGATAGATACATTATCATTTTAGAAACATCTATTATGTTATTAATAGAAGCACTACGTTGTTCGTTCAGCTGGAGTTCTTACTTGTATAATTAAAAATTTCAGGAAAAAAATAAACATGAAGACAAACAAGCCACCATTCTACATGGACATCAAACTTCTAGCCCAGCAGTGGAACTGTTACGATAATACTAGAGTGTAAGTAATTAAAGTGGTCTACTTATGTATGCCAATGATAATTGTTCTAATAACATCGATATTTTCTTCATTAAACATCGATACATCGTTCATTATCAATGATGTATCGATGTTTTTTAGTCAGTTAATGGATGGTTTATTTTACTAGTTACCACCACACTTTGAGCCCGCCCTTGCTCTGGGCCCTCCGGGCTTGCATCAAGGAAATCTACCAGGAGACCTTACCCAAAGCTTGGTCTCGCCACGCCGCCACCACAGCGCACTTTCACAAACGGCTTGAACAGCTGTCCTTACAACTCTTGGTGCCGAACCCTGTGGATCGTCTGGCAACTGTGACAACAGTGATACTTCCAAAAGGATATGATTATTTGCAGTTCTCGAAAACCATGAGAGCCAAGTAAGGAAACCTGCTTAATTCTTTGAGTGTTTAAGCAAAACAAAACGTTTAACCTACACCAGGATTCTCATACATAATGTGAGACGCGATTGCTACGTAGCAATTGGTTAATCAGTAGTTAAACTAATTAACAGTTAAAATGTATGGAGAAAATAACAAACATTTGTTTTTATTGCTACAACTTTATCATTAGTTGCTCTAGTAAGAGGCCTCCCACTACTTTATAATAGCATAATATATGTTAGCATCATCATCTACCCATACTGGCCCAGTGCTGAGCACGGGTCTCCTTTCATTCTCGTGAGGATTATTAGACTGTAAATTTGTATAACCACCATTCTTTATTTTCCCTTAGCCACAACATCCTAATATTCCCCGGGTTGGGTCCTACAGTAGGCAAGGCGCTGCGTATCGGCCTCATGGGAGTAAATTCCACCATAGAGGTGGCCGATGCCATTGCTGACGCCATGGCTGACACTTTGCGAGTTTTGAAGAAATCAGCAATTTAATTTACAAAGAAGAAACGCAGATTTAATTTTATAATACATTTTGTAGATAAGTCATTAAAGTCTACCATGGTGTAAGATATTGGTTAAACACATTATGATGACCCAAAGGAAATAAAATAGTCTTTTTTTTATAATCACAGTTAAGATCATAAAGTACAATGTATGCATTAAATTAAATTGTGTTTATGTATTAAATTTAAGTGAATGGGAAGAATAAAAACATTAAATTGTTCACAGGTCATTTATTTCATATTACTGTAGATCATTTACAAACTATTCACTGGGTGCACAATGACCATCCAAATTATGCATAGGTTTACAATTTCATCAAGATTCTTGATATGTTTTAGGAATTTAATGTTGTCAATCAAATTGTCTATGAAGAATGATATAATTCCGTTAACGGCCCTACATTAGGCGTAATGATTTAAAAATATAGAAAAAACAATGCAATACAAGCGAGTTCATAGTATTTATATATGTATAATGGCCATTAGTTATGTTATTTGCAAGCCATAGGTGACTACTTTTCTATTGTTAGATTATACAAAAAATATTAAATTAAGATAAATCTTGTGCTTAGTCGAGTTTCCATAAAACGTAATATAATTATAGCCAATATTTCAACACTATAAATACAAACTCGTCACAATTTTGATGGACTAGAACCCACAACGAAACGCGAAAATTTTAAACCTACTAAGCTTACAACTTTTTGGCAATGTTCCATGAGAAATTGTTCAATTCATTGAAATTCATGACTTTACAAATAAATTAATTGAATTTATCTTCAGACCTCATCTTGTAACACAAGACTACAGTGTCCTTGCATAAATGTTTCTCTTTATACAAAAACGTTGCGTTCTTACCAATGGTCTATACTTCTTTACATTTTAGACTTACATTTCCTAATAATACCTTTATAGTTTCACCTCCATCGATGAGGTCTTTGATACAAAGTAAACGATTCTTAAAAGAAACGTATCGCTAGCTACATGGCATTCATTTCCATCACATCGAAACATTTGGACTAGCTTCCTTAATTACCTAACTAAACCGTTAAACTAGTAATTAAACAAAACTAGTCACGAAATTCGCATTTAACTTACATTATCATAATAATTATGATTTTTATCAACGGTACAATCCGTAATATTAACTGCGTAAAGTATACAATGTTAAAACAAAGTCTCTATAATAAAATATTTTACTATTTACAAATTTATCTTTACGACAATCGTATCGTCGTCGTACATTAAAAACGATTACAAATATGAGTTACTTTTGTAACTAATTTAAAATAAAACTCTACCTGCAACACGAAGCGTGAAACGGGCCCAGAGCAGAACCCTGCGGCAGTAACTCATGCTTGCAATCAGTTTGTTCCTACATAAAATAATATTTAAATAAATCCTATTTCGACACAAGTTTTAAACTAGAACTAAGAATAAAATATAGGTAATAAACGATTCAGTTAGGTTTTAATTACAATTGTATGGTACTAAATACGATATACAAAACTAGAAGCAAATGCACAAACCAGGCGACCAATACATTGTGTGATGGTTTACACGATTACCTACAGTACAGGAGCGTGTCCATATTAAAGTAGAAACGTAAATAAATATGCACATAATTAGTTATTAAAATTTATATTTACATTTAAAAAAATATGGCACATCTTTTATCGACCGCGCTCGAACCTCCATTTATTGTAATGCTCAAGCGATCGAGCTTATTCACTAAAATACTATACGAATCAGTGGGACGACTTTGAACCGACTAATTATTGCGGTAATTAATTCTCCAATATAAACATAATGTTTAAATTAAGTTTGAAAACTTGTAAAATTTCATGTTATTCAGAATGGGAAATGGTGTTATTGTAATATTTATTTTTAAGTTTAGCATGTAATTATGTCTTTTTACAAAATCGCCTCTAATATCAGATGATAATGTAATGCACCTAGAAAATTTCATGTTATCATAATACCAATTAAAATACCGGTGGGTAAGTATATTCAACGCCGTTCAGTACACAGTAAAGCTCCGTCGAACGAAACCTGCCGTCGCGCGGCCGACCGTCCTTACCGTCTACAATATCTGTCAGTTGATGCTAAGATGGAGTTGATAGACTGGCTAGAGAAGACAACTAATGCGAAAGATGAATGTGTAAGTATCACACTAGTCCCTAATGAATTGTCTGGGAGTTGTTGAAGCAGACGTAGTTTTTCATGCCTAGATTACAAGGAGTCCGAATCTATGTTTTTGATCTTTGGGCATTTAGTTGCTCAGTCACATGTAGATCAAAAATCCGTATAACTAGTAAAATCAATTTACTGATTGACGACGTCGAGTGAGGAATCTAGCGATTAAAATGATATTAAAATGTAATTTCTAGGTTCAACCATAATAATTATGATTATCGTAGCAAACATTAGCTACACCAATAAAGATGAAAAAACTAACAGATTTGAAAATAATTATTTTATAAGACTGTCAATAATTATCAGTAATTATGTCTGTAGTGAAATTTAATATGGAACTTTCTAAATAGAAATGAGGTTAAAATAATTTTAACACATATTTTGATGATAAAAGTTCACAAATGAAAGCTAACGAGGATTAAACTAATTATAAAACAAAAATAAGTGCTATTAAAATCCAGTATTCCAACTCCGTCACAAAACATCAACCGACACCTATAACTAGAGACACATTCGAATCGCAGAGTACATAAAAATACGTCAGTCTATAGAGCGAGTCACTCACTTAGCCTACGCAGTCGGATAGACGGGGTCGGGTACCACAGTCTACCTCGCTCAACTGGGCTAGCACTTCTAAACAAATACTCTTTGACATGACTACGACCGAAGGACCAAAGTAATACAAGTTATCAGAATGGGCTTCACTTGACTTATGACGTACAGTTGTCAAATTGAAGCCTATTTTGATAGATTTAAAAAATTATCCTCAAAATGTAAATAGGTGGTTACATATCGGTGGCGGATATTCGGGAATGATTGATGATTTTAATGAAAATGATACACTCATGGACACTTCTTTGTAACTACGTGCTAATTGTGTCTCTGAAGTGACTCATAAATCGACTACTCCTAAACGCTCAATGCTTAGATCCCGGACCGCAGTAATGCAAAGAGTTCGGTTTAGAAGCCATAGCCGAATCCCTACATCATACGTGGGCGAAGCATCGCGTCTCGCGCACAGTTCAGCCCTAACTACGACTGTGACCGATCGATACAGTCCATTAATAAATTATTTAGCTTCATCAAATCTACGTTAAAGACAATTCGCGTCAGAGTGAAGAGAATAAGTCCAGCTTCGTCACTCGCGAGCACAAAAATAGCATCTTTATAAGGTAGCCAATTGGTTTCAGCCGAAACAATAATGGCTTCAGCCTCCTACAATTTGGGTTCCACCTACGCTGGAGCCGTAGCACTCGCGCTTCGCCCACGTGCGACATGTCCCACCACCGCCGGTGCCGGCGCTCAGCTGGCGGGCGGCGCGCGCGCGGCGAGGCGCTGCCGGCGGTGGCGCGCGCACGCGCAGCACGCGTCGGCGCGCCGCCGCTTCTGGCACGCCGCGCGCCCGCAGCGCTTGCGGACGCACGTCACCTCGCCGTCCTGCAAGCCAGAACACACTGAACAGTTTCTGTTCATACAGAGCCACCTTGGGTTGGAGCGATTCTTCAAACTATCGCTGATGTAAGCGGGCGTGATGCTCACTATCAAGTAAAGGACTTGCTAGTCTCTTTATTGTGTTATATAAAAAATCTAGAGGTTCTAGGATTAAGCATTTTATAATGTTCATAATCTATCACTGGGTTTATTTAGGAAACAGTAGATTTAAGGTGCTTCATTTCTTGACCTCATCGAACCTTCATCAGGTTAAACATGTATGTATTGGACAGTCAACTTCTAAAAAAATGTGCGTCTCTATCTGGTGTGACTGTTTCAAATGCTTACATCTCTACAAAATTTGGCATTGATTTCTCGGATGGATGTATTACGAACCCGGTGGTAGAGTAAGTTAACTTTCATGAGTGCCTAATTGGGGCTCATGTAACTCTTTTTTTCTTTAACTGGCCAGTATAAATAATTGAAATGTTACCTTGCATCTGCAGGTGACACACCTCTGCTCCCCGTGCGAATGTATTGACGGGTGGACCTCTTTGCCGTTGGGCAATGGTCCGTCTGGAAACTTGCAGCCACCTTCCGCTAAGATTTCTTCTGCTGTCTTCGGTAGACCTTGGTCTTTGAGGGTTTCTTCGTCTGGTTTCTTCGCTTTAGGCTGAAATCAGATAGAGCCATTATTATTTAAATTGTTTTGAACTTTGTAATTTCCTGCAACTCTTAGAATCGTTTGCGCAATTTTCGATAGCTAAAAGAAATAGGTTCTGAAATTTTTAACATGTTATATGTCGTCATCATCATGTCATTTAATGTATTACGTATGTTAAGTACCTATAGGAGTTCAAATAAAGTTTTTACCTCAGGACACACGCGACAGCAAGCTTTCTTGTCAGGCCTGTAGGCTTCTTTCTCACTGCAGTGTAAAGCAGGGCATCGTACTCTAGGACAGTGTATCTGCCTGGTTTCGAAGTTGCAAGTGCAAGTGGCACAGGTGTCGTAGCCCCCTGGCACCAGATATGGATGCCAGGAAGAACCAGGAGCGTACTTCTGGCCGGCTAGTACGCAGCTGCCGTTCTCGCTCCATACCGCTGTGGTTGAGTCTGGAAGGAACGGATTTGAAGACATCGCTTATTAATAACTGTTTACTAGTTTTTTGAAAGACTTAGGAGAGGCATAGAAGCAACCAAACTTCATATGGATGGATCTCTCAAGTTCGGTACCACCTAACCATTCTATTGATATTCAATGGTACTCACTAGTGCATATGGGGCAGCACTGCCCCGCTGGCAGGAGGACTGGAGTCAGGCAGTACACGGGCGGACACTGCACCGGCTCGCATCGTGGCATTCCATTGATGCAAACGCATTTCATACATGTCTGAAACAAGATTTATTGAAAGTATGATTGCTACAAAACACAAATTGAGGTTGAGTTATTGACATAAAGATTTATAAATTGACTGACATGCAAACCAATCTGTGTCTATCCAACTAAGTGAAGAGATTAGCAAATAATTTGCCAGTTAATCACACAAAATCTTCAAATTATCTTGTAAGTTACAGTACATAACTAACTTAGTAGGTATATGAACTCTATTTTTACTGGAACTTCCCTTTATATTCGAGTAGTTGTTTACCTCGGTATCAGTCCAAGTCTCGCCAGACCTATATAGCTTGTCTCCGTGGGAGCAGAATTCCTTCTTCAGTCTAGACTGCCAGATAGCATTGTCAGAGAAGGGCGGCTCCTCTGAAGAACCCGGAATGAATTTGGTGTTCAGTTCGTTGTCAGCCGTCCCAGGCATGGTGGGAAGGCAAGATGTCGGCACGCTTATCTGGAATACCATAATAAAATATTGATTTGCAGAAAAACTTTTATCATACCTCTCTTGGAAGATTATGGAAGCCGTTATTATTGAATGTTAATCCCTTTCTAGGCTTTGCGTGTTGCGTGCACCTTCTATCGCACAAGGGTAAGATATTTACCGAAAGCTAGATTATAATACAAGTAAATCTATGTAAATATATAATGAATCAAATTATTCTTCTTTTAATATTATAGGATTTAGATTGAGACTCCAGTTTTGAAGTGCAATACCGTTTCAAATAAAGTCGAGCACCTATATTTAAGAGGATAAATGGATAAACATAGATTGACAGAAACATTAAATATAATTTATAAAAAAGATAAGACAACAGGCTTAGGTATTACCGTCATGTAATTCAATCACAATAGGTGTGATTGCATTTTAATTAAGAAGGAAGTGCCGGCTTAAAATGTGACAAAAATGCCACTTAATCAGTACTTTAAATAATGGCCTCACCTTTCCACTGTCCATAACTAAGCAGCATTAAAAGATAAGAAAAGAATATTACATTTCATGAAACAAGAGATGCATGCAACAAACACATTAGATAATCATTTTCTGTAGCATTTTTTTACAGGCCCAATTGTGGGTTATGGCCTTATGGCCTAATCCTCCTCGTGAAAGTGAGGGGAGACCCGTGTTTAGCAGTGGACTGATATGGGTTGACGATGATGGTGAAACAGTGGTCTATCTTCTACTTGTTCCAACTTGGTGTATTTCTTCAGCTGTCATCGGGAGACAAAATAGTATGTCCGCACATGTTGTGCTGCTTTTAACTCTAATGCTAGAATACTAAAATTACTATCAGCAATTCTCTTATACGATAGCGGTTATATTTCTCAACTCTTAAAACCTAATCTTCACAGCTTTGCATATGTATTTGTAATCAATAACTTCCCCTAAGCAACGTAGATACTTATATAACCTCATTCATGGAACCTGACTTTCTCCTTATCTAAGAAGTTACCTTTTATGATATTCTTTCTAAGTTTGATATCATAGAAACAACTGCACCTGGAATTTATTTACAGACCTGCAATGGTTGTCAACAAAAGTACGTCACGCAAACGTAACGCACGCTTTCGTAAGTAGCGCAGTTCGTGGTAGCCACGAATCGCAGTAAATCTTGACTACTCTTATAAGGATAGGTACCTGTGGTACTCGCGTGCGCATGAGTACGGTAACGTTGTCGTTAGACCGTAGCTCCAAGTAGGCGGCGCCGACGTGTAGTGCCACCAGCTCAGCTCCAGTCGGCTCTAGCACCCAACCTTCCTCGGGCCCCAGCTCTCGCGCGTTCCCTTCGACGCCGGCGTGCGTCTCCAGCCACCACGAGGATCGGGATCGGGCGTTGCTGCCGATTACTGTTGTCTGGAAGAAGAGTAGCTTTTTAAATGACATCTAAAAGGAGGAGGTGCTCAATTTGTTTTTTTTTTTCACATCATTAAATTCGAGGTTTATTCTGGTTCCATCAGATATAAAGCTTCGCCAAAATTTGAATTGTTCATAACGCCGTTTGAAACAGTACGTACCTCGTAATACAACCCGCACAGAGTATCGACGGACACCCAAGCCAGTGCGGCCATGGTGGTTGGAAGACGAATTTGGCTGGTTCTTTTCAAAAGAGCTGGCCCAGATCCTGCCGCATCTGGTAGCAGTCTTGAAGTAAGTCTGCCTCGGAGGATTGGAGGACCTAAACAAAAAAGCACTTCGTTGTTTAAAGTTGTAATAAGCACATGATTATAATGACTGAGACTTCCTCTGTTTTGATAGTTATTTGCACTGTGTACTCCAAAATTATAAGGCTAGAATCAGCATTACATTGAATTAGTCGTTTATTTAACATTATTTAAATGGCGAAAAAAGAAAGTCAAAGTCTTTTTTCTTTTTTATTTATTTAAAGGATTTTTTTCTCAGCGACAACGGCTTGTGGAAACAACAAAAAGAAAATCAACCAAGTATTTTTATAGTATCTATAAAATACACTTACCAGTATCAGTACCGATATGAACTGCGAGTTGATCTTCATATAATGGCTGGAAGATCCTAGCACTGGGTCTGGCCAATACTCCAACACGTGTGTCCAGGATCTCAACCTGGGAATGTCTCTTCCCTTGTTCTTCGACTAGAGTAATTTTAGGATCGGTTGCACCCAAATTGTCTACCTGTAAATGAGAAAGAAAATAGTTACATTTCTAAACAAACCTTTGATACCTTTTGATAACTTCACTTAATTTTGATGATATTGATCGAAAAAGATCTTGCAACTTTACATAAAAATAAACATGACTATCTCGTCCTACTGTATTGAAGTTTACACAAATCATAAATCGTTGTTTCTGCACAGAGTTACCAGGAATCGTATACCAAGATAGTTCTACCGCTGGGACTTATTTTCAACAATTTCACCCGGCATAAAACGCTGGCATCTTTAAGTGATAAGAATCCCTTGACATTGCAAATTTCCTTACCTGAATATCATAGACAAGAGACCCTTCCTTGTCGATATACAGCAATGCCAATCCTTCAGGGGACAGACTAGCCGGCGCCCTCTCAGCCACCAAAGGCGCATGGAATAGCTCACATGCGGCCTTCT
Organism: Campaea margaritaria; assembly: GCA_912999815.1. Lineage (NCBI taxonomy): Eukaryota > Metazoa > Arthropoda > Insecta > Lepidoptera > Geometridae > Campaea > Campaea margaritaria. The sequence continues at coordinate 6,813,981 of OU538800.1, forward strand.
GCCTCACGCTTCCTGATATCCTCCTCTCGGGAGCTCCAACCGCATCCACAGTGAGCGACAGTCGACCACGGGCTAGGGAGCGAAGTTCGGCGGCTGATACAGGGGTGGATACTTCGAGGACGTTCAAATGGTAGTCGGGCTTGTTTATTCTTTGGACCTGTAAGAAAACGGATTGGGGTGAATTTATAGTATGTAAGAAACTAAAAAAAAAAAAACTATATGCCATAACTTGTTGCTGCTTGCTATAATCGGCGTTGCCTGCGCAGTATTTCCAATGTTTTCATACAAACTGTAACACGTCAATTTTCTAAAAGTTTTTCCTAAGTTCACCCTAACCCGTCTTTTAAGACTGCTTCTAAGACTGCGAACAAATTGTCCGTCAATAACCCATTAAATCAGTCCCAAAATATGTCCATAATACATTTCAATACAATATTTGTACTGTGCCTATTCTGTAATTAGATGGAGCATCATGAGTCCATTCACTAAAAAACTTTCGTGTAATAAAAATAGCCCTACAACATTTCCAACACACTTCTCATTCATGCAGCTAATCACGTAGCCAAGAAATAATTCACCTAATTTTCTATTTCCCTAATTGCGCAGTAGAAAGCTACTCGAATAAAAAGAGGTTGTTTATATTCGTCCGTTTGCATCGAGCAAACAAGTCACGATGGGTTCAGCACGGTCAGGCTACAGTGCAATTAGTAAACATGTTTCATTGACGATGTTAATTGAAATTAGGGCTGCAAACAACGACAATTACTGACTGACACACAAACAAGATGGTAGATAATACCGGCTGAATATTATACCTCATGCTATTGCTATACCAGTTGTCCTAACGACTTGGGAATGATGAGTTGATTGAAATGAAGCTACTAGGATAAGTTACTTTGTAAAAAAAATTACACCTACCCAAGGCGCTTTATTTACCTGATCAATAATAGTTTGGTTCTTCTCGGGAAGTGTTAAAACCACTTTCACCAAGTGAGAAGTGGCTGCAATTTTGGGAAAAACTCCATTGAAGATCAGAGCTAAATAAAGGCTTGGCGTAGCTCCAGCAACTCCCGTGATCACAGCGGTACCTCCCCACCAGCCATCTTCGTGGTCATTCGTCTCGTAATCTTGACATGCTCCTTGTCCAAAAGATGGAGGAGGAAGCTCAGGCTCCAAAAGAGTCGTAAACATCTCCGATGTCAATGCGGGATATCTGTAATACACATTTATTCGTTTCGTAGAACATTGCGTGGGTTTTCCTCCAGCTATTGATTCAAGAATTCAAAGGATAACTCATGACAAATCAAAACTTATTAACACATAAAGGAACACCTATTATATCTAAGATGAGCAAACGATTTCAATTCCGAGAAGCACGCCTTTACCGAGCGTATCAATTGAGTTTTCGCTTTGAGCCTTGTGCCGAAGGAACTTACATACTCACATCGGTATTTTCCAAGAGTTATTTCTAATGAAACCGAATGATTTCCGTTATTAATCACACGGTTAATTTAATTTACGATCCAAAGCGAGTAGATCTACTTGTATTTTTCTTAGAATCGACGTTTCAATCGTTTGTTCCAATACAATCTAATAGCGTAAGTTTTAATGCTCAGATGCACGAGATTGACCTTTGCTCTAGACCTTTTGTAAGTTTTATAATAAGTTTCGTACCTACCTCTCGATTCGACCGCTGAGTGCGTTATCTATGGAGTTATTACGTTCGTTGCCCCACAGTAGCGCGACATGCAAGTCCCCATCCCGTAATAAACTTTTGTACTGACGAGGCACTCGACGCCACACACCGCATAACTGTAGAGAAGACAACGATGGAAATATAACCATTTGTAAATATAATGCACACCTTGCATATCTTAAGCCTAGGCTTAGATGCTTGTTTTGCTAACTGTATTTATCAATATTTATACATATGGGTAGGTGACGTGTATGTATATACCTTATCAGTTTTTTCTTCGTAAGTGGCATGAATCCCGGGAATTTTCTTGAGAGGTTGCTCGAGGAGCACTCGACCTACTCGATCTAGGAAGGCGAGTGCACGTGGTTGCGATGTCATCGAAGGGCTCAGTAGGACGGACCAGTACAGGTGACGTCGGCTTAGAGTGAAGCGAGCTGTGGCAACTCCTGCTGCAACTGGTACTCCTGACATGTCGTCGCGACGGACGCATAGCGGAGACCGTCCCGTAAGAACAGAGCCGAAATCTGCAGAATAAGAGATTTGTGCTCAGATATTTCTCTTGTTTCACATATTCATTCTTAGAATCGCAAATTCACTACGATATATACGGTTCCTATGGTCTTTGAAAATCTACTCACATTTAATATTGTGTTGCTCATCATCTTCTGCTGTGATAACCATAGGGCTGTCTTCTTGTACGATATCGGGCGCTGTAACAAAAGAGATCCAGTTTAAATTCCATGCACGTGTGTGGTACCAGGATGTTACCGGTTTATTTACCTTAACTAAATGGTAATTGATATTTCTACAGTAGGTGCGTGGCTGACGAGCGCGGCGCCTAGATATCAGCTTACCGAGACTATTTGGTTAAGCAAAGCTACTTCGTTAACGACTTCATTTGATTTATCAACTACAGTCTTAGTTATGATTATGAACACGGTGTGCAATGAATATTCTATTTAAATGTATTTTTATTGCAATATAAGAAATGCTAAGCCACGAGTTTCAATATTAGATCGCTGCCGTCTATTCATGGAAGCATATAGGCCTAGAAGGAGCGTTTAATTTAGATAAAGCGCCCGCTTCCCTGTGTCGTAAAGGTATATGGGCACTTTCTCTTGTCGATGTAATTGCTCATAAAAACCAGTGGTTCGATCAATTGATCGCGAGTGACGTCCATTCGCCGGACCCCCGACCCCTCCATTCGGGTTGATTGGATCAAATATTATTCAATCGCAACAGGATCAGCGGCGTCTAGACGGCGACAGCAGAATTTGCGCTTTGCATAGCTTTCTTGTTGGGTCTGCTATGTACAGAAATAGAGAGAGCACTGACATTTAGAGCGGACATTTTGATTTCAACCCGATTTGTCTATGTGCGGTAGTAAAACACTAATTAATAAATAAATTTTAATAATATTCAACGTTTGCGGAAGTGCCGCATCTTCAATATTCATAAAATATAGATCGGAGTCTTCTAAAGACTGACCAAGTCATAAATACATTTTATCACTCTACCTGTTCTTTAATACAAGTGGCCATTCCAGTCATACACAGACACCAAAGCAATAGACCGAAGTGGCGGCTCTTATTATCGGAGGCAAAGACTCATTTTAGATCATTACGTATCCTACTTAGTTAGTTTTGCCAGTCATAAAAGTCACTCGAGCGGAAAATCCGACAAAATTAGAACATTAAAGTCAAACATCGATGAAATTTAAAAATATCCAGGCACCTTGTAAAACAACACACAACCCCTCAATACAAGATTTATGTCATAATCTAGACCGCTAAAAAACATAATAACATAAGTGCCCTAGTACGTAACTTCATAAATCGTGTTATCTGATCAGCGGTGGTAAGCAGGGGAATGATATGATAAACAAGCGCCAACAACAAACAGTAGGTATGATGAGCAGACTGTTTACGCTACTAGCTATATCCGAAGGCAGATTGTGATCTGGCACGGCCCGGCGCCAGTATTCATAATTCACTTCGTAAATTCATTACATACCCGAGACAGCCCTAAATTTATTTGCAAATGGCGCCAACGCGATGAGTGGCTCTAGGATATTTGCAAGTACAATAAAGAGGGCTGAGATGATCTGACAAATATGCTTTCTACAGGCTACAAATGGTTATTTTAGTTAGAAAATTATGCATTTAAATACGAAAACTAAGTTGACAATGCACAAGGATGTCTAACTTAACTTACTTTCCAAATAAGCACCCAGATTTCAGTGAATTACAAATGACAATAGCCACTTAAACCGTTCTGCTCTTGAAAATAATATGACAGTGCTGAAGTAGTTCTACGAAGGATTTATTAGGAACTTATTAGGATTTATTAGGAACTGGTAGCCAGCCCTATGTTAAGCGGCGCGAGCGGCATTGAAGCACCTTTGACTCACACGTCGCGCCTGCTCGGGTATGAATATTTATGCTCTTTGCATACCTTAAAACACACTGAAACGCGCGGCGTCTCACTGACCGACACCACTCATTAATGTCATTTAGCGTAAATTTAAACTTTTGAAAGCAACCTCGAGAGAGACGTGACGGGACTAGAGCCGCGAAGACTTCATTCTGAGTCTAGTCGCAGTTTAACTCTTTAGGCCTCTCCGGACGCGACGAGTTTTCCAATCGCGTGACGTAACCAGGCGCCACTTTGACGACGCTCGATATTTCCAGTGCTATTAAAGAGAACAGAAATTGCTTACACACGGCGCATTACTGGAATAGTTCTTTACTGATTGCTATTCCATTTATGTATTATGCTAAACTGTGAATCCTAGACGAGCAGATAAAGGTAACGTAAGAACTTGACTGTTCATAAAGGAACCTTTTTATTTGCCTACGAGTGTGTCTCAATGTAAGCGACACTCCGATAATAATGCTAACGTTTTACAAGGATGTCTACAAAGTCTAGAACGTCTATTACGTAGGCAAATTTACGTTGTAACAGCTAGAGAATTTAAAGCCTAGACTGTTTACTATAATGTCACAAAGCGCACTTAATTAAAAGCGTTAAATTGCGACAGTGCACTACACGTAGTTGCACCTTTTCGCGAGATTTAATGCCAATCTGTGTCTCAACACAATACAATTTGAGAGCAGAACAACATGGTCCGTAGACACAAACATTGTGCGCTGGCGCCGGCTCGTGGCGAAATGAATCGAACTAACAGACAAATCAGTCGGCCGATTGACAACACACAGCAGTCAACGCGATCGATCTAGTTTAACATAAGGCCTAGTTTACACCACTATTCGACATTCACATAAACAACATCACTAACATACGGATCGTACCTATAAGTTCCGTCGGAATGAGACGATATAGGCCAGACTTCACAGGCATGACCGCGATTGACAATTTATTCCACTCTGTCTACAAAATGAGACAACTAAATTGTAGAGCAATTTAACAACGATCCAAACTTACTTGTATCATCCTGTATTTACTTTAAGTAAGGTTCTGTTCGAAGATACATCTTTCTAGAGAAGCTGTTATAAAATATACGTATTTGGTACTGCCCAAATAGTAGCAATCACTAAGGAGTCCTGTTGTCTACTTTCCGTCTATAGGAGCAGATGAGCTTGTTGCCACCATAATATTGTATTGTGTTGACATACAGCGTGGTAATGCAGCCAACATTTTGGAACGTTACCCATTGCTAAGATTTGACCTAAACAAAACTCCTCCAGACGACTATCTATCCATAATTTTAATAAATAATAACACATTAATAATCAATAATAGTATAAAAAAATAAAAAATAAGTAAAAAAACTTGCAAATATAAAAAAAATACTCGAATTGAAATCATGATGCTGGCTGAACTTTCCGTAATGATCTTGACTATAAAGGCCACCGTAGGCAAGTAATATACAGATTTACAAAGTACATTTAGGTATAGTAGGTACTCGTACATAGTTAAATGTAGCACTAAACTCGTGTGCACGAGGCTTTATCGCGGTTCAATCCCTACTGATTGCACAATCGATCGGGCCAATAAACAGCATCTTAGACAACTTAGTGTTCCTAGGGCTCTGCATATTTATAAGACGTTAACGGAGGATTAGATAAATAACATGAATACTTGCATAGTAAGCTCGTTTCAGTGTTTCTCTGAACCTGTTGGCTTCTTTGAATGTACCTTTTCACACTTTAAAAGCGAAGCTTGTTTCTAGTCTTGGAATTTAGTGCGGGCCATAAAAGGGGGCAAAATTGATACCGCGAATTACCTACCAGTTTTGTAATTGATGTTTTGTAACTTGTACCACCAACAGTTACACCAAATTTGCTTGCTTCATCTATTTTAGGGTGGTGCGGTGGCCTTTCAGTATGCTAGACGTACCTATGCCCACTAATTTGAAATCGTTGTTATACGAAGCGAATCATAATTATTTTTTCCGTCGGAAACGCCAATTTCCAATTATAAGCTGGCAATAATTTACACTCTTTAGCTTAACACGGTACATTGGCAGGTGCCTCTACAGGCGGTAAGTAATCACAACAAGTCATGGATGGCTGCAACATTGTAGTAGCTGGTGCGTCACTGATACACTGCTATCATTTTCACACTTCGGGAGCGGAAATAAAATATTGGAGTGTAGCACTGATGTTTTTGATGATTTATGTACCTAAATATAGCTTCAGGAATGTTGTTTATAATCTGAACCATGAAATCAATAAGAGTCACTAAGGGACGACAAGTATTAGGATATAGGAGCAGCTTAGTCAAAGTCATTATAGGTATGCTCGTTTACTTACCTTTTCTGCCGCGCCCCGTGCAGCATCTTTAATGACAGTCGGAGAAGTGATCCAATTGGAGGTACTCAATGAATTGGATATTTCATTAGTATCATATAAAAATAATCGTTTAATACCGTAATGTAACCTAATAAACAGTCCATGTAGCGGTTATCATACCTACATCATACCTAGATTGGCCTCTCGTGGCAGACAAACACGCGAGTTTCGACAAATGTCGCGGAAACAAACGCGGCTATAGCATGGTTTTATCAAAAGCTATGCCTCTTTGAAGAGATCGTCCATAAATGTCCGAATTTCAATTTTATCAGCAATTTACTCACATCAATTTATGTGTATAATGTCTACTAGACAGTTTGCTATCTTCAAAAACAACTAGAACTCGCGTAGACAGTGAAATGTGGATTTTAGTCAATGTTGCATGACGAAAGATTTTGGCTGTGACGGGTGGCGCCGGCGGCGCCGAAATTCAATCAAAAGTTTTACGACTTAGACGTAGGTATTATTTACGCTCTATTCTAAGACTAATTAATAATTGCACTCAATAAGTTTATGGCCACAATCTGGTTTCTTACTTCGTTTGTTATGTGCAGTGTGATGTAGGTCGAGTTCCTACATAAAGTTATCCCAAAATATGACAAGAATAAAATTACGACTGAAGCGAAAGTAGCCAGTCTAAATCACTCGGAACTCAGAGAGCCTGGTAACAAGCCTGGACGCACTAATGTACGTTAGCAGTATTGAGCTGACAGAGTGGCGGTGAGTGGCGTGACACCTTGACCTCGGCTAGTCTTGTAAAAAATTTAAATTTCAGCTAATGTCGCGCATCGCACGGCGGCTGCCACGGCGGGGCTGAAGTGACGAGTCGTCTGGTGACGTAACGTACATATTCGCTAAAATTATAGCACGCATTTTAATAGTAGACTTAGTACTCGTATCTTTACACCTAGTACACAAGGTTGAAGTTATCTGATGGCTTGAAGAAAATGTAGGACCGACGATTTTTACCAGTTTAATCAAATTATTGCTACTGAAATATTAACGATTTCAGCGCGGATTGTGAAGACCATCTAGAAAGATTATTCATTCGATAATTTAAAATAAATTCATTCACACACGAACAGAAATAATTCTTCATGCAAAGGTCATGAGCTTAAAAATAGTTCTTCATGTTTACTTTTTCAACTATTTAGAAATACAAGCTGTTGTCTTTACATTTTGTTTTACAAACTTACTGTACAATAAAAGCTTCCTCCGTGTGGTTGTTCCTTCATTTCAATATTTAAACCATGGCCTGAAAATTACAGTTTCTTTTTCTATGTCTTCGATAGAATTTTAACAAAATTACAAGTTCGGCCCTTCGATTAGGAATATCCATAATCGAAGGTTCAGCCTATAATTGAGCCACCTTTACAGCTTTTTAACCGCTAATGATTAGGAGGAGAAATTCTCAAATTACATCTTTAGCAAAAGTCCGATAAGTTTAGACCATTGACTCGAAAAGAAGAAGAACAAATAGACGAAAAAACATCGTAATAATTGAAAATGTACTGTCTGGATTTACTCGTGCAAGCATTTATTTCAATTAGCAAATATTTACTCAGATGTACCATGTACTTATAGCATCAAACGGTACTAATTCGCTGACTTATGTGCCATAACTGTCCCTAGTAACTAATCTAGTGTACTATGGAAGCCGCACCCTAACTCACTGTCACCTCCTGTCACCTGGTGCACATCACGTCGGTCGGCCGTTGTAACTATGCCAGCTTTGTGTAAATCTCACACTAGGCTTTTTTTATTTGGCTATCGCATTTTTACGTTATTTCATCGGTGCCCAAATTAAGACAGGATTTAGGCATGACCATATTCCACGTCTACACTAATATTACAAAGAGATAGAGTTTGTAACTTTGTTTTTTTGTAAGAGGTAATCTTCGGAACTAAGGATGCGATTCAAAAAGTTCTTTTAAACTAAAACTTTGTTGTTAAAACTTCACCTATCGTAGTAATTATTGTTGGTAAAATACTTGTGCGTGAATCGGGTAATCAATAGAACTTTGCAGCGCAGGTGAGTACTCGACCCAATTCACCATTAACCTACATGCTGCGCTGTAGATAACACTGATACATCGTGCGCCATTGTCTTACAATTTGTGCGATTTTCTTATCATGAACTAAATGAGTTATCATGCATGAATGAAGGTAGGAACGGTTATATTGTAGCTCGATAATTGGTACGGAAATAGCAAGTCAAGCAGGAGTGAAAGAACTAATTACTGAAGTAAGTTGAGTAGCAATCAAAGTAAATTAGATTGTGTGCCATAAACCAGCACTTACTGGTTGTGAAGCAACACTAATTAATAAAATGATCAGAGTTAGGGCAGTGTAAAGATGATGCAAGCCGCGACAGGCGCGTGCAAGTATTCTTCAGAGGCAGCACTCGAGCTCGGTGCTCATTGCGAATTCTCTCAACGGCAAGCGGCATGTTTGCAGTCGGCTCCGTGCTAATTTATAGGTTATATTCGTAATGATTGTGGCAAAGAATGTTTATGGCGCAAGGCGCGGTCTTATTGTTGTCGATAGGCATGCCGCCGCCGCCCCGGCCCGGTTGCGCTGTTCATGCCCGCACACACGCGCGCATAACTGTCGCACTGTGAGAATGCTACAAGCGTTGGCTTCGATTCAACATCCATTTCCATAAAACATAATTTCACTAACGCGCCCTGAATGCATCTCGCTCGATGCGAATGATTCTGTGCACATTTATGCGCTCCGATTGCGAAAGTTTATGCGCGTGACGTAAACGACTCGATGTCCGAATAGGAACGCTACAATTTTGTACGCCGACGCAGTCATACACGTTTGCACAACACTTAAAGTGTGTGATTTTTAAGCGAACCATAATGGATTGCGTGTATATGTACATACACGATTGGAAAATATTGGATATGCGGATCGGTCCGTTCACGGGTGCGATTCCCATGTACGGCGGCGGCGGCGCCGAACGAGGTATTGTGCCGCCCGGGGTATTTCTTGCGGCGGCCTATGCGCAGCCGTTTACGGACGACCGTTTACCCAAAAAAGTAGAACAGCAAACCACGTCCATGCTGTTTACAAGACGCACAACACTTCGGCCGTATTGTCTTGCGGAGAAACGACGCCCATTTGCATTTAACGCCTACAGCTTGTATGCGCCGCGCGCCGCCCGAGACAGCCGCGTGTTTTGCATTTCTCTCCATTTCATGCCTGTCTATATTTGCTTTTATTTAACATACAATGTTCTTATTGTTCGTGAGTAATTACCGAGAACAACCGATCTCTGATCACTTATGAGTCAATACTTCCTGCTATCCGGCAATCAATCAATTCAAGATGGCAAATAATAAGGTAAACACGAAACCCGCACATTGACACCCTTTGCGTTTTCTCTGTCGGGTGCCAAGCTAAACTCATATGGAAATCTATTTGCTCTTTTAGTTAAGCAAACACAATTGATGAGATTGCTGACAAGCACTGAAGATTATCTGCCTCTTATTGATGTTTGTTAACTATTTGTCCATATTTGCCAATTCAGCAACGCAACTCTAAAGCGTTTTAACAAACCAGGATATTTATTGTATTAATTAATAACAAATAGCATTGAAAGTCTTATTAAAATTTAGTTTGTTTAAATATGACTCTTTAAAAGAAGGTTCGCACAACACATTGCAACACATAAATCTTTATTCTTGGCTCCAAGATATGACGGGTGCCGATGGAGCTCGTTGATGGAATTTAATTAGAAATGAGGCGAACGAGTGCTGATTGGTAAATGACGGCGTATCATCGGCATCGGACATTTGAGGCCACCCGGCGCCCGAGCTACGGCGTCTATTCTGAATATACAAGTAAAAAAACACTAAATTGTGAATCATTAATTACCCGGATCACATGGCAACAATCTTGTATTACAATCTGGCCGTAACTTGATGCCATTAATATTGTTTGACAGCTTCACTTGAAGATAATACACAAACATAGTTGTTTTACTCCAAGCTATTAAACGAAGATATTTGAAATCGATAAAATTTTAGTAGTGCTATTAATGTGATTACAAAAAACTATGAGCAACTATTTGAAACCAGTGGCATTACTTTGATTTTCTGATTGATAAACAGGATTGATAGAATGAGAGAAGTATTTATTTACAAAACAGCAGGAAATAAAACAAATCACAGTAGATAAATGATGGTGCTTATAAAATATGAATAGGTTAATGTTTTACCTCACTGTAAGGAAATCAAGAAAAAGGTTTCTTGTACTAGGCTTAACATTAAAGATATACCTACTTACAATTTGAGAACGCTACATTTAACGAGGTATATACCTAGATACCTACCTAGAATTGTTAATCAGCGATCAGATCACCGATCAAAATAGAAAAATTATCACCTGATTAATACGTATCAATACGTCATGGTGTCTGGTCGTCAGTACCGTTTAAAGACAAATTAATTATATATTTTATAGCCAAGTAACTGTGAAATTTAGAAATCTAATATTGAATTTAATTCGCGATATGTGGTCGATCAGTATCGATCGAGTATTGGAAGATTATATAATTTAAATTGGCTATCATTCAAATTGTAGTGTAGTTTAAATGTCTGTATCGCGCTTACGTACCGGGAGCTAAAATAAAATAGTACAAGCGTATAGAATGCATGTGGATAGTTAATAAATAACATTACACTCATCAATCTTCATTATACCGTTTATTTCAGAAAGGATGCATAGAAATGCGTTTTGCAGTAATTACCGCGCTACCAGCTCACAATTGATGACGCCACGGATATATTTATGTCACTTCCAGTTCATCATTGAACATAATATAGAGGGACGATATGCATTCTCAGTGACAGCAAAAACGATTTCCTGGTCTGAAGATGTATTATATATTAAAACTATAAAGTGTTATGACTAACACTAAATTTTTATTGCTAAAAAAAATAACTGCACTTACTCATTCATCAACCTTCAACTTTCGACATTATGAAGAGACAAGGTCAATATAATACATATCATTGCGGGGTAATATATAACGAATTCGATTTAATGGTACTATGTTCGATCTAAATATTCCACACCGTAATTGCCGATGAACGCATAGAACTAGCAAATTATGACCACTCGAGAAATAATCTTACTACCTACAGACGCGTATTGAGTAAATCATGAATCATTCAGGCAAAAATGTCAAGCGACGAACCCTCAGACAAAGGTCAGTAAGATTAAAAACACCGCTGGGTCGTATAAACAAAACAATGATTTCAAAACAAACACAATGGACTTATGTTTCGCCTCGTCAAGATAAATACGTTACAGATTATGTACCTATTGTTCATTCAGTAACCGTTGGTCTTTGGAACCTTATAAAGTATGACGAGAATGCCAAATGCGGAAAAGGTGAACATGAACTTAATTCGTCTTCTATGGGCATGAGAGAGAGTTGATCTCGGTGTTTTGGTAGCCTTAGCGACGGCGACATAGCAACAATGCGTCGTGCGTCAGCAAACTGCTTACCAACGACAAGGCTGTGATTTACAACTCCATCAAGATTCGTAACTATTTTTTCGAGCTCATACCTCATTACATCCGCCAATATAATGACAGTAGGATGGAATTTTCCATGGCTATTCTTTGATTTGAATACTGCTCTGGATTTTTGCGACGAGTAACAGAGCACTGTACTTTTGTTTGTGAACTTCACTTAGATGCTTTGTATAAGTCAACCAGATACCAAAAAATCCAAGTAGAAGAGCTCTTTCTTGTGACACAGCCACTGAATAAAGAAAATGCTGTATACTAAGAATTTCTGAGACATCCTTTTTCAATCAAGATCATCATTGATCTTGACTCCACAGAGTTGGTAGTAAGCGAATAGAGATCGTGCTCTGGTTCCACGATGCTATGAATGGTGGTTATTGTCTCCGGAAGCCGCCATCTGGCGCCTCACCCAGGCGCCACCGCTTGACCATGAAACGTGGGATAGCGAGGGTCAAAGTTCTAGCTCCGTGACCTCTAAAACTATACCCTCAAATCCACAAGACTCTTCACCAGAATAAGAATAAATAACCAGATTTATATCGTTAAAAACATTTTATTGCGATTGTAAATTTAAAATCTGAATTTATAATTAAAAATAACTAGTGCTAATATTTGAATATCACGCTTTTATTAAACTGGATTTTGCATCAGGTGCAAAAATTGTCTCAAGTGTTTATAACACGTCGATACGAGTGGTGGATAAATATTAAAGGTTGATTGACGTTTATGTACAAGTAGATAGAGGAATCCACGCCCCAGATTTTCATTGGTAAATACGACAATATCGACCTTATCACACAGTCACAGGGCAAGTCAGATTAGCCATGTAATATTTAAATCAGCGGTTTAGAGTTTATCAGTAGGTAAGTACATTAGATGGGTGTCTTGTCTACGCATTCTGCATACTTTAACAGCTTGGATATACAAAACAATATGTTGTGTTAGAAAAAACATTGACTTTAGTGGAAAAGCGTACAAACACAAGTTGAGCATACGTAATTACCTCGAAGTTCTATTCAATGTTTACTGGAAGACATTTGCCTACTTGCATCTTGAATAGGTAGATACTTCATAGCATAAACTCACATTTGTTTGCAGATGTGGAAAAACTGTCAGGAAATTCATGAGCGGAAAAATAGATTTGTGTTGGCTTATATTTTCAGCTAAAACTAACAAACCATGAAGTAAATAATAGATAACAGACTTGCAATAAATCATTAAACCACTTCTATGGCAATGCATAATATTTATTAAACGTTTTAGAAGATAAATCATATTGGCTAGAGAATTCATTAAGCTTAAAGATATTGCCTCCAAGCAATATCTAGAGGGCGCAGTTCAAGCTTGTAATAATTGTGAGAATCTATTGATAAGCATGTTAATTATTTATAAAGGTTCTTATAGCATTGCCTTGATTACTAAATGAATGCTGGAATTTTATGTAGGTACTATTGAATAATGTCGCGCTTAATTTTCTGTGGTAGAGTAGCGCACCTATTTATTTCCAGAAATTTATTTAAAGGCACTCTATTATTTTGTATTTGAACATAATATAAAAATAAAATAAAAGAAGAAGAAAAAAAAGAAAAAAAAAAAAAGAAAAAAAAAATAAAAAAGATAAAAAAAAAAAGATAAAATAAGATAAAATTCAGCACTAGTGGTTTTATTCCGTTAGCACTAAATTTAATTGGTTACGAACAAGGATTATAAAAGATCGTAGTATAATGTATATTTTTCACTTGTTGTCCATTGTATCGAATCAAGGTCGCACTAAAATTTAATTCTGTCGGGATATAGGCAGCCATAACCTTCAGATTACGGTCATGAATTCGTATTATGTTACAGTAACTGTCAGATAGTAATCCTATTATAGTCGTTATCTATAGAAATCTGATCGTGGGACCGCTCTGCCTAGCCTACTTATGGCATAGTAAGTATAGAATAATCTGGGTGATGAAAGGAGGAAAATTGTAGATATTTTGTATGTTTTTAGCAACGAGCGGACCAAGTGGCTGCCATTTTGATACATGCTACTGTAAAGTGCGAGTCTAAAAAGGATTTCAACAGTACCTACTTATTGCACGCAGAGATCTAAAGAAATAGTCGAAAACTTACAGATATAGTACTGAAATTTTATACTTTTGGACTCTCTGTAATAGTTATACATAATGGTATCGCCGATTTTTCAATGAATGACTACGCATTTTATATTATTTTACGCAGCGCACAATAAAATACTATTCGGAGACGGTTGAAATTGTTCTGACATTAGAGAAATTCGTCGTAGCAATTTACAGAATACATTTATACATTATACATTAAAACCTTCCTCGAAAATCAGGTACAGAATACCTCATAGTCCTACACATATTTGTGAATAACGATAAAAGGTTCAGCTGTTAATTCCAAGATATTATGCGACCAGGTGATTTTCTGCATTAGCAGTGTTTACATGATAAATATCTTATATCTTTAAATGAGCAATTCTTGTATATATATATATATATATAATAATTGGAATCTCGGAATCGGCTCCGACGATTTTCATCAAATTTAGTATATAGGGGGTTTCGGGGGCGATAAATCGATCTAGCTAGGAATCATTTTTAGAAAATGTCATAAAAAAAAATACCTCCAGGTACTATCATAATAAAAAGATGATGAAGATCCAAGAGCCGATGTTAGTATCTAATGAATGTCATTAGGAAGTAAGATAGCGAATGACACAAAAATATTTAAAAGGAAATGTCACGAGCGTGAGTTATGGCTAATTACTTTTAAATTGCTGTGACATACCTAAATAGATATCACACAGAAGAGCTCACAAAATGTTTAACGATTGTTTTCATTCATCATATTCAGACGTGAAGAAACAAAAAGATAAAATAATACCAAAGAAAGAATAATAAATAGAAATAAACTCCTAATATAAGTTACGAACATCGCTAAAATTAAATAAACATTCATTTTTATATGATTTTAGTAACACAGTTTACATTGTAAACTATTGAGGCGCAACCGTAATTTAACCGATCTACAAGTCAATCGTTGCCGGCGATACAGTATAGTAGATAAGGATAAATCTTTCGACACGCGCAAGCAGAACAGTGCAAAGTATTCAACGCACAATGTTTAAATGTTTATGAATTCCTCTCATCGGCCTTTCGCACTAACATAGTTCAATAAACACACATGCCAGCCGCTAGTACCCACTTAAAACTTCTTTAGGTATCCAGAGTATCCGCAACGTAAATTAACACTTACTTATTTAATCTGAACGACCTCATTACCAGATTCTGAGAAATAGATGTATTATCGTAATGAACGAGAGGCTTAAACTTTCTGAAATATAATTTTAAAATAACGATTCTTACGTAAATCTCGATGTGACCCGATTCTCATGCAAAAATGGCTCGTGCGTGAGTCAGAAGGGTTCCTGATCCGATGATGCACTTACTGTAAATTGGATTGAGTAACTGATTGTTTATTGACTCTGTCGATGCGTTTCCGACGAAGAACACCACCGCGGGAAGAACATTGTTATGGCTAAAAGATGGCACCGGATAATTCGGAGCACGTAAACAAATGCTTGTGAAATTTTAAAATTCCGAACGGTCCGAGGACGTTAGGATCTATTTGCATTCAAGAAGCGAGCTGAAATGCAGAGAAAACGGCATTTGCAAATATCGCATCATAAAATAACATTTGAACGAGTTACCGCTCGTGGCGGCGCCAAGATTCTATGAACAATGAAATGTCAATTGGCGCCAAACCCTCAATCATAGGCAGCGCACGCGCGTGTCATAAAACTGCTTATATAAATGTTCAGCCACTACGCTTATGACCACCCGATTGTGATCCGTCCTTGCTGTGACCCACGGTATTTTACCTTTTACCACATAACATCGAATGGTCATGTATTTCAATTCAAGTAGGTGATGTGAACGTTTTACTAAATAAATTGATCCTTCTCCGAACTGTTACGATGCTCAATTGAACCCTGTTTCGTCGTACAATAGATGATATTAGGACGCGGCGAATGCTCTACTTTTTCCTAATTGATTAATTCAACTGTTTCACTACTTAGTCACTGCTGTCAAAATAAAGCAATTTATACAAAGAAATGTGATAGTAGCCTATTAGGCGTGTACGCACATGCACAATCGATTGGAAGTTGTATAATTATCTAGTTGAAACTTCTTGGAATAAGGTTTAAATGTGGACGATGAGGAATCATTCCACAGAACAGAACGCAGAGAGAGATCGGGTGAACGACTTGCTCGCCTTTTAAACAAGTCAAATAAAATAAAAAACAGATTTCACATCCCACTGAATCAGCTGAACACCTAATGAGGATGAACACCGACATCTATTTCAAGCCTTTTAATAATATCACCTACATATTTCTATGAACGAACTTACTTCGCTCCACTTTGGTGTCTTGCAAAGCAACATAAAACAGCAGAGTTATTAGTAGGAGACATTAACTGAGAGGCTAGGTCACATAATCATTTCCCATTTGCATTTGAAGTACCCCTTTTGATCTCTCTACGCAGTTATAATTATAGACTAAGAAACTTTCAAGACTATGGGACTAACTTTCAAAGTCGGTTCAACCGCGTTTGCTGAAATAACATTCCTATAGCGTAGTGATGAAAACCAAGGCGCTCCTATAACTTAATAAGGGCAACCACATTCTCCTGTTATTCAAATATTTAGGTATGCTGAGCGACCTACAGTTCCACGCTTATAATAATATAATATTAGATTCTAGAGCCAATTTCTATGTAGAGGCATAAAAACTCTACCTTGGACTGAGGTGGCCTAAGTTGTATTTCAGTTGTAAACTGTTGTCACCTATTCTTGTAGCCAACACCTCTGCAACTGCACCGGTAAATATCTATATTTGTTACTCTCATACAAAATTGAAATGCTGATCCAATTACATTTAAAGCTTTAATTTAAAAAATCTGGCACTACCTAGAGCTGTAAGAACGTCTGTGACACTAATTGTTAAGTTTGTTCTTATTTTAGTTTTAAGTTTTCTTTGTTCTCTAGAATTTCACTACAGATTTTATCTTTCTTTTTTAAATAGTAAAATACTGTTAAAAATATTTATTATTGAGCTTTATTGTTTTTGCTATTTTACTCGTTTACACTGCGTCAGCGTGCCTTAGAAATATTTTGCCATCACAGAGCCCGCCCCTCACACTTAGAACTTATTATGATAGGAATATAGTTCAATGTTGTTCTTCCTATTTCTTAACCTGTTCAAAACGTACCTAGGTATGCCTCTAGCAATCTACCAAATTTACTTAGAGCGAGCGCCGCCGTTGGCGCCAGACCACTTTCCGTGCAACCTTCGCGTCTCGCCTGTGACCTTTTACGCGTAATACATGCTTTACCGCCGTTGGTCGTTCTTAGCCTATAAACTAATCACAATGTACTGTTATCAATATTATAGACCATCTATTGTAAAACGAACTGCACATTTTGTGATCTTAACTTTAAGTTAAGTTAACAGCTCGATGCATATGAAAAATGGAACGAAATGTAAAACTTAGCTATTATATTAAAGTCAGGAAGTAACGATAGAAAGGGTAACTTAGCACCAAGTTACATTGAAAAGGTGCAGCGCACTGCATGATGTCTTGCAGCGCAGCGCATAACGTCACTCGATGCCTTTTTCATACAAAATATATCAAAGTGATAGCGCCATGCGGCGCTGTCAAAATGTACAAGATGTATGAAACCGACAGCGTCGCGCGGCGCGCCGCTGTTTTTCGACTTAGATGGAAGGGCTATTTGATAGTTAATTGATAATTTATTTATTGTTCTATAAAATATACAATAATATGTAATTAATATATAATTAAGAATCCTATAACATGGAACCAGGGTGGGCACAACCGAATATTCGCATGAGGGTAGAAAACATTACCTAATGAATACAAAATAAAATATATGAAAAGATTTAATTGCTGTATGCATTTAGCGACGGTGTGTCTGTTCTGTTTACCATCAGGCTGACAACTTGTTTGCCTCTTTATCCTGTCACAGACTAATATGACAGCAAGCAAAGGAATACGTGTCCATGATATACATGACTTCATCTTGAAACTGGTAACATCGATGGTATTTTGATGGTAATATAGCGTACCTAAATCATTGCAATTTGTATTTTTCTGAAAGCGACTTGCGTCTGAAACTTTTCTTACAGATTGTATGACAGAGATTGGTATTCTTTCCATACCATTAACGACATAAGTGGGTGATAAGTCAACTGCGAGGCGTGTAGTTGCGGATTCGATTCCGCCGGGGGTGTTTGTAGAACAATCAATGGTACTAGTAGTTCCTGAGTCCCTAGATATATCCTAGTTAGGGTCGGGATCTATGTATGTGATCGTGACGCGTTATTATTATTAAACTTAGTTGCTTCCTGATCAGCTGATAAGCATAAAATTGAGAATTAATACAATAATCTACTACATTTTGATAGATAGGTTACGTGATTTTGCGCACGTTGTTATAAGTGTCTGGAACACAAAAGATACAGTTATCTTACCAACAACAAGCTATATGCATTAGGCACGGGAAAGATATCTTAAGTACTCCATAGAAATGGCAGCCTTTATGGAATCTCATAAATAAATCGTTGCAAAAAATATGAAATAAATCTTATCGTATTATTGTACCCTACGTCGCATCGTTGCTACTTACATGATGCAATAAAGATATAGATAATTACGCACAAGACTATTTTAGGAATGGGATAACTAAGTAGAATTACTATCAATTGTAATTTAATGCCACTCTGAGCGATAACGATAGGAGTCCGTCGACGTCGCAATCTACTAGGTAGAGTACCATTACTATGCACTGGCAACTTTTAAAATATACAAGTAGTTTTGAGTCTCAATTAAACCTATGAATAAATTACATTATATTCAGGGAAATGTTGTAAATCTAAAAATATTACTAATACTGAAGTGTATCTTTAAACTAAAAATACCAACAGCATGAAACAGTATCATTCTAAAATTAAAATTGCAAGGACGTGACATGTCTAACCTTAGGCGACAGACAAATCAATACAGCGCGGCGTGCATCGTGCTGCACGGCTTTTTCACTTTTATACATTTTGACAGGCCGCGCGGCGCTGTCAATTTCATAAAAATGCATTAAATGACAGCGCCGCACGCCGCGCTGCATTAATCGGTTTTTCGCCTTAGCTCTCATTTTATCCTGGTTATCAAAACGGCCAACGGCATATACATTGTTGCAAGTAAGTTCTAGTCAATATAAACCAATTTTAGCGCACTGACTAAAGTGACATTCCTAAGTCAACATATCTCAGTTTTACGACTATCGTCACATACGAATTACTCCTTCTCGTTAGATGAAACTGTTGCATAGCGACAATATAGTCAAAATGTGACATTTCAATCATAAATCGTTAAAATAGGTAATAAACCGATTCTAACGCGGTGACTAAAACTGAAAGCATGCATATTGCAGTCGTAACATCTTTAACTTTTACGACTGCCCATAGTTATGAATATTATGAAAGCTTTTAGAAGATGAAATTGTTGCAAAGTGACAATAAACAAAAATGTAACTCTCGAACATCTGTGACAGATAGGCGACAGTTGCATAGCAGGCAGCGCAGTGTCGCAGCGTCGTCGTAAAGTGTAAAACACAATTAGCATTAGTACGTACAGTGAACATTAACCCGCATATTCGTGGCGCCAATATCTGTCGCCCGTTTCCATTGCATCTATCAACTTAAGGCGGGAGAATTTTATCTTATCACGACACTAAAATCATAACGGTATAACAATATAATTTTTAAATTTTCGTGAATCGAAATCCGAATTTCCGCACAACATTATATTCCATAAATTATATTTGATACATTGTAACCATTGCAATAATAAAACCGAAACTAACGTACACAATCATCATCATCACCCTATATCCAACCTGTATATATGCTGAGCATAGATCTCTAGAGGCCATCAAAAACGGGGGCCCGTCCGGATTGGAGGATCCCATACCTCCGAAATAATTCTCAGGCATGTGGGTTTCCTCACGTGTACATTTATTTATTTTTTTATTTTTAGCCGTAATCATCCCACTGCAGGGCCTCTCTTTCATCTTTCCATTCCTCACGGTTGAGAACACTATGGCCTAGTCGTTGCAAAAGGAGTCAATCTCGTCCCGCCTGGGTCTGCCGCGACGTCTTCTGACTTTCTGTAGCATCCACATTGTCGTGGTTTGGGCCTACACATTACTATTTTTAAATTATTTATTAATAATATAGTATTAATAGAGTGTGGTAAAAGTTAGGGGTGTTAAGGGCAAAGCTCTGTTCTGTTTTATTACAGCGCAATACCAAAAAATAATTTTTTGAAGATTTTTATTTTGTGCTCGTTTTATTAAATATCTGCGAATTTTAAATAATTCAACCTGCGCAACATATTTTTATGGTGGTGACGAGGGATTTATCTGAAATATTAGAAACTAGGTATATTATTAAATGAAAAATATGGTGGTCGACATCCGTTAGAATTTGGCACAGGACGAAGAATATTTCAAAAACAATTTACTATCTTAAAAAATGCAAAAATAGTAATGAAACAAAATGAAAAATATAAAGACATTCTGCGAATTCGTAACGAGAAACGTAAAGGGCCTCATTTCATAGTATTTCTTCAACTGACTTACAATGTACTTATTAGGATAAATTTTCGATCAAATAAGTCATCTTAATAGCAACGGCATAAGAAGTTAGATAGATATCGGAATTTATCACATGCAGGATACCGTTGACATCATAAGGCAACGCGCAGTACCTACGCCTTGATTCAATTACTATCTTTAATTACCCACATGACAAGAATATTAATTATTATTGTGGCATCGATGGCTAATATGTCGTGGCGTGTGCGCGCGCGCAGTTTCTAGAATTTTGTCATTGGCTCGATGGGGAGACTAGATTTTATAGTTTGTATAGGTTGTATCTACTTTGTGTTATGTGTTAATTTTGTCTGATTTCCCAAATTATAACAATCTTATACTTATTATTGTTCAAATGTAAACTAGTTTGAATAGTTTGATCCACATGTTGTCTTCATAGTCATCCTCATCAGTCTGTATTCGTCAACTGCTGGACATAGGCCTCTCCCAGTGAACGCCACTGAGCGCGATCTTCGGCTCTCCTCATCCATTCTCTGCCAGCCGAATACAACCGTGTGTAATGTATTATGTAGTACCATATACACTTCAATGACTCCACAATGTATATAAAATCCTATTCAAATGTTTTCGTAGTTCGCAGGCAAAAGTCGAAATGGCCATCCATGTAACTTTATACAGTTCAAGTCTCCTACAATTTCGCAGCACTTCAAGAGGTGATTAAGATTTAGTAAATTAAAACGTATTTGTACCTATACATAGTATGCGTGTCCTCGGAGCGGCGCCGACGCCGGCCGGCGCCGCCGCTCGTCGCGACGCTGCGATGTTTGCACGTCGCGTAACTTCTCTATTTACGCAACTACGTTTTCGCATTACTACGATAAACACCTCTAACACCCAAAATTACTTTTTGACGTCACTGAAATCGTCCGACGATATTTTCTATTATTACAACTAGTCGACCTTCCTTCCAGACCCTGCACAAAATTTGCATTCGCAATCCGTTTATCATCTTTCCGCTAATTTAAGGATTGCTGCGAAGCTCGCTACGGCTCGGTCCCAAGAGGATTATGATCGTGTTGCAATAGAACTGGTGCTCCGATATAGTATGTAGGTAGATACATAAATGTCATCGAATATAACAGGTCAATCACGACTGTGGGTACCTATATTCAAATGTCACATCGACTTTATAGAACCGACCGACCCGGTTAATGAAAAGATTAATGTTTGAGGTAAATCAGAAAGGGTCTGGCGCCACCGAAGTAGAATGTGAGCTGTAACGTCGAGTCACGCGCGGTCGCACCACAAACCGCTCCGCTATTACTCGCGATAAGCATACCCAATAACCGAGTTCACCTAACTCCACCTCATTAGCCAAAATTAAAAATAATATAACTAAAAACACTTGCTACTGACGGCCATCCCATTCATAACGCTTAAGATACCGTCGGCACCCATAACAAGAGTAATAATATTATCGAGCTCGTTGCGCGCATATACGAGTATCCCTTCGAATTACCTCCTTCGTACCTACTTCGAATTAAACGATCGTTCGATTCCACTCTGCAGGTCGATTATCATACATATTAAACGAGGCTGTTACAACAAAAAGAAAGCTCGTCTCGGACATCAAAGAGTTTCTTTTAGCGGTGAACGGCGCAAAAGGCGCAAACAAAATTATGCAGCGAGGAATGCGTTGCGAAGGCAGAGACACCGATCTCACGAAAATAAAACGTCGATTGTACTCAGCATCGGCACATCGCTTCGGCGTGCACAAAACAAATTCCTGTGGGGCACACTGCACACTGAATTAGACACACTCGTGATCGACTGGTCGCCGCCACCGCCGCCGCCGCCGCCCGCCGCGCCGGTGCGCGGTGCGTCGCGCATTCAGCCGTGAACGCATCCACTGACACGCACTATGTCACTTCATCTACTGATCTCAAAAATATATACGAGTATTTTACCACCCTCGAGTTGGGTTCGAGAACAATAGACAATTATCTCATGTGTAAAATCACATCAAGCAGATGACCATCGTCCCATGTTTGCCTTACCGAAGTATTATTTTTTAACATCAAAACGTCACTAATCTCGTGATCGTTACAAATAATAAATCTTCTCCCGTCAATCTTTTTCTGGTAAAGAACACGTCACACCTCACTAACCGAGACAATGTTAGCAACAAGGTGATAAATACCTCGATAACTACATTTAAATTTGCATGTTAGCGAAGTTCTAACAGCAAAGTACACGTTCATGGTATCGCTCTGTCGTGATTACTCATTTGTCAAATAAATTATCTCGTATGCTCTTGGGGATCTACAGCACAGAGATAACTCTCGTTTAACTGACATCTCGAGCCATTTGCCGTCTACAGGCATGAAATTCGTTTGGTTTATTACACAGACACCTGGCTGAGATTCAATTAAAAATTATCCGTTTTACAGTCTCCGTATGGTACTGCGGATTTATTAAAAGCACGATAAAGTATGTTATTACGGCGAGCCGCGCGCCGGCAGACGGCCAACTGGAGCTCTCACAAAGGCAACTGTGAATCAGATTTGATGCGTTTTATAGTTACGAGCCTCAGATAGACTTTACGGCCGGCTTACAGTTCCGCCATCCTTATAAACTTTAATAATATCCACATTCCCATTCGTGTAAAAAGGTTATATTTACTATAATGCATGTAATAAGGGCACGACTACAAATAGACCATGAGTAAAAAGCTCATATCTCTGATGTCCTTCGACATTCAAGTATGCACAAAGGTATGCTCGTGGACAGTAATCATGTTAATGGTGATAAACGGCACGTAGACAGTTCTTTTGAAGAGATCGGCGTAAAGAATTTCGAGATGAATCACACTGAAATACCGCCGCGTACTCTGGATGTGTCTTGAAATAGCCTTGAATTATAGGCGCGAGTCGACATTGTTTTCTTAGAAACGTCATAATAAATGTAGTAAAAGAGCGCGTACGTTGACATCGGCTATATATTTTTTCGCAAAAAATGCGTGAGTTCGTGAGTGGAGTTCGCTAAAAAGGCGAGCAGACGGCGTCGCGGCGACGGGTCGACGGCCGCGCCCGGAATAGCCAGCAGCACCAGCTATATTTGCAGCAGCAGCGGCGCGGGCGCAGGGGGGCGCACCACCGCGTGCCATTTCTGCACCAACTCCCGGTGCATCTGAGTAATGCCATTGTAATGCTCTCGATATAGGCCTAATGAGTGTGGATGCGGCGGCGGCGGCCAGACGCGGCGTCGGCGACGTCGCACGGGGCTCAGCACGCTCCCCTGACCCAGCCTGCTGCGCTGCATCCACTCTCGTAAATCACACTACGTCGTCGCTGGCAACGAGACCAAAGGTAACGCCTTGCCAATAATGTGACATTACGATTTATTTCTCATTGAATAGATTAACAATTCACTTGCGACTCGGAGATGATGATGAAGTTAAGGTGCAAGCGCGGCGCCTACGCCTGCGAAGGTATACCTAATGTATATTGATGAGAGGCGTCGTGGGAGCCGCCGCTCACCACTGCGCTGTCATTTGTCATCGCAAGTGTCACATCGTGTACGCATACTTTCATACGATCCGCAATTACCTTTTGCTGTCGGCACTTTTGCCGGTCCAATAAAAAACACAAAGTTGTATAATGAAATGATGACCCATGACAATCAGAAAGCACTCGTAGCGCTTACATAAATGCAACGAAAATAAATGTGTACGGTATTGGAAAATATCACGCCAATATCTTGATGAGCTAAATTAATAAGATACAAATGAAATAAAAATAAAATTTAAAATGTCACGATTAAGATCAAAAATATGTTATTAATTATAATAAAATATTGATGCTATTAATTATTGATCAAAAACCTATTTAAATTAATTCAATTGATTCAACATTTTGTCGTTATTCAATTAATTAAGATCGTTCTGTTAGATTTTATGGAAGTATCATATTACACGGGTAGCACAGGTTGTTCGAATATGGTACTTAATGGCTGTCATCAAAAAATTATATTGACAAAAAGACTTGAAAGTGTATATTATGTAGACCGTTCGATTTCCACATGTGTGAAGTTTTCGCGACAGATGGCTCGTGACTCACCACACCAGTCACCACTTATCAACCTGTTCCCAACGGTATTCATTTCCAATGTAATCGAGATGACAATAATTATAAATCTACGGAATATTAGATAACTTAATAAAAATCGAAACAATATTTAAATCAACTTATTAGTGGTAAATTAAAGATCATTAGCTACCTTAAAACAAATGTTCGTTGAAAACTTGAATATCAAATTTCAAACCGAAAAAGCTATGACATCAGGTGCTGTTGAGAAGTTACATCATTAATTGGAAAATTAATGATACAGACGTACAAAATGCTTCACCGTCGAAGCCAAGAGTCACGAGGAAAATTTTTGCTGAAACTCATCATGACTGAACAAAAAACACCATTACTCGACTCACGTTACACGTTATGGCAATCAATCCCCAGTCACTAATTTAGTGTCTAATTGTATACTATTGCACTTCAAATTGACTCCACGACGCTATCTAAATGTTCAGTCAACTTGCTTTGCATGCCAGTAGGAACGAGGAATCAATTTCGACGGTCACATAAGGCCAGATAGCGTTAAAACACTAGCGTACTAAAGAAAATTACAAATGTAGTTATCAAAAAGTAATAATATGTTTAGTTTCCACTTTTTACAAAGATTTTGCGAAAGTAAAGTGCGCTAGAGCGACCTAATTACTGTATTTGATAATAACCGAAGACTCCTAAACAGCATTAGTAGGTACCTAAGTCTTCATCTAGACTGATTGTTCACAATTAACATTCAATGCTCTGTCAGTAATTGCCAGTGGCCAATGTTCCAAAGTCTCCACATGTGAATTAATACTGGACGCGCTGACAATCTGAATTATTTCAACGCAATACGCAGATTTTGAATACTGACTCAATCATCAAAGGTTACAAAAGTCTTAATTTCTTTACTATCTATTAGGATAAATAGAATTATGATTCGTGGAAAATTCGTGGTTCTAACAGGAACACGTTATTAGGTACCTATACCTAATAACGTGTTCCTGTTAGGGTTGGCACTATTCCCTGCAAATGAAAACTCGTCTTGTATGAAATCGCCCCGTGACCAGTCACGATGAGCCATGATGTAGTGGAAAACTTTTTAAATCCTAGATCTAATCTTAGATTACAAATTGAATCATAGATAAAATAGAATACAAATTTCGAAGCTCGCGATTTAATAAGAATGTCCCTTCTCTACCTACCTTTAGACACATAATAGATAAGATTTGCGTAGGTATGTACGAGTATATTTGCAAAATGAGTAGAAAGTCAACACGCATAGTAACGTTTTTAAAATGCGTAAGAGGCGAATTCTTTACAATGGCAGTTGTGAGCCAGAAAGGTGACCTTATCAGTCATGTTATTTATTTTATGAGAATATAAACTGATGGCAAAGCTTTTTTATTACTGTCCATCTAAATCACCGTTTTCCAGCCTGTAAATTCTACACGTATACATAGGTAGATTCTATACCCGATTAATGATCTGTGAAATAAAATTCTATTCATAAATCGAGAGGTGTTAAAAGCCAGTAATATATGAAACTTACAATCAACATCGCCAGGGCAGGTCTTGCAGCATCGTCCAGGCAGCAGCACGGGTGTGTCACAGGAAGGTTCAGGACACTCGTTCTTGATGTTCCGGCAGTGCACCTTAGCCACCACTCGCCGCTTCTTTTGCACCTGAAGATAGAAGCCAATTTTGAATGGTCCTCCAGGAGATTACATATTATATCTTTACGACCTTTAGCAAATACCATGGTAGTTATATTATTATCATCATTATACTTATTATTATTATAACCGCGATAGTTTTTGTATGTCTGTTTGTTCCCGCGTCACGCCACAACGGCTAAACGGATTTGGATGTAGTATGCAAAAACTGTTACTTAACCGGCCATTTTTATTCCTTCTTAGCGGTTTCCGGGTTTTTTTCATAATTGTGAAAAAGTGAATTAGAATCACTTTCATAGGCCAACAAATCTAATCAAAAACCAGTACACAATAAGGCTACGTTTGCATATGTGGCTGGCCGCGGCGACGACCGGATCGAAGTGTCCAGTATTTTCCGAACGGTGATTTGACGGCAAAAATAATCAGCAATTTCACGGGTATCTATTGAAATTGAAGTTGCCGTTTGCGCCTTTTGCTAAATCCTCGCGATTTTCAAATAATGAAAGATAGGCAAGACTTCTTTGGCCGTCGCGGCCTTAACGCCTGCGCAGGTGCTCATAATTTAACAGCTCAGGGTAATAACCTATTTTGCGAGTGAAAGCTATTTCACAATCAAAAGCTTTCTTTACGGTTTCTATTTGAAGTCGAATTGTAATAAAATGGCTCTTATAATGTTCCTGTCTGCAGAATGTCCCGTTTATATCTGCTGTCCACAATATTTTGTGGTCTTCGCCTAAGGTGCAAAATCATTTAAAGTCCCGCAAATTAATAAGTGATAGGTACTTCTTTTGTTGTCGGACAATTTAGTTTCACTGTGACTCGCCGCTAAAAGTGTTATGTTATGGTTATAATGATTGTGTTAAAATACCAGCCTTTGACAATTTGAATTGCTTTCTCAAGAATACTTACGCATTTCTCGCCATGCAGATTTCACCGTTATGAGCTCAATTTTCTGAATTAACAGGTCACCACCTCTATGTTGCGTTCATGCATTGGGAATTATCAAGTGTTTAGTGCGAAGGACCTCCACTTGTTTGCTTAGCAATGTGTGAATGCAACATAACACCATTTATTGCTGTTCGGTGCCAATCTTGCCCAGGCCTTACCAGGTCTTAAAAAATACACTTGATGTCATCAAAAGTGTTGTTAATACGTACCGCTACACACTCACATTTGATGCAGTACATTACGCCGAATGGTGGGCCGAGGTCTGCAAACCATTTGGAACCGAGCTCCATTGCTTGCTTGCCGAATAGGCATTCTGAAACAAGATAGAAATACATATGATAAATAAAGAGTATTCATTTCAAGTTTAATTTTTAAATGTTTTTTAATTTTTTCAAATGTTTGTAAGCAATATTTCATCCGATCCTCCATAAACGAGAGACAGATGACGTGTTCTTGGTAACAATACAAATTATGACGATATGGACGTTAAAATCTAATGTAAGAGAAGCCGAACAATAGATTCTGGTTTTTCCATATTTTATAATTAGATACACAAATGGGAATATCCATTAGTTTATCCTGGTTGATCTGATTAAGTACGAGGTCAGAGGACAAAGCATAATTATTATATTTATACAACATACCTAACCTACACATATCTAAAATGTGTAGGTTTTCTTGAGCATTAAAAAATTTTTAAAGTTTGTGTAGCTTGAAAGATGCGTAATAGTTGTTAACGTGGACAACACATATCAAGATATCTTGAAGAAAATACATGTTAATTGCGAAAATATGTTTATTTTAGGAGGATCTGACAAGGCATATCCTATCTTTGCGAAGTACGGAGACAGAGAGGCGTATTTTGTGGTAGACACGCCATCGCCACCTATCCGCGGGGTGGCTCCTTCCATGGTCATGGAACCTTCGCTTGCGTTGCAACACACATGCAGAACTGCGGAGTCACATGTGTGAAGCAACATGCTACCAACTACCACTCGCTCGGCCGCGAACAGGCAACTGATCAGATTACGTATAGAGTAGTGCGAATTAGAGCTGCGCTCGACCGCACTCCGTAGCGGCCGGTCGTGGCTTATGATATTTACGTTATACATAAAGAGAGACGAACCTAGCTCGTGAAAATCGCCTATATACTAGAGGCTTGAGGTATAAAAGTTATTTCGCTTGCCCGCCATACTAACAAAACTCACTCCCCAGGCCATTTGCATTCCACGAGTATTTCAACGAACTTACCTCAATAGATATAATAAAACATTCAGTACTAGATCTAGAGCAAATCAAAGACCTTTAGGTTACATTTAAATGCAATAATGTAGTTAACAAAATAACTTAAGAGGGCACAAGCGCAGGTTAACGTTAACAAGACACATTTACATACAGAACTCGTGAGCAAAGTCTAAAAATAAAAGTTGCAAATAGTAATGTTAAAATGAAGGTATGTCGCCCTCACACCAGTATACATGCGGCAGATGATCGCACCATATTGGTCAGGCCTGGATTTCTACAGCCATAATAGTAAAGTTTAGAATTACAGCGTCACAAACGCGCTTAATCAATAGCAGACGCTGTAACGGTCCCGAATTGGACTCGCTACATTTCACAAAATAAAAATACACATTTGTCAATTTTGGCAGAATACTGAGATTTGCATTGACAGATTGGTGAGATTTTGGCTACACATAAATATTGCATTCAATTTGGAAAAAAGCTAATTATTGCAAAGGTAGAAACTCAATGGTAAGAGATTAAAAGGTCAAGTCGTATCGTAAGGCGGAAATGGAAAACGGATCAATTAAATAATTAATAATTATGAAATTCGAAGGGAATGGTAAAAAGTACGGGGAGGACTTCGCGATGTTGGTAACACTGGAAGGAATGGGCGAATGAGACAACAGCATTGTTAGGAAAAAGAGAGAGACAGAAGATTTAGAGCGGAGGTAAGGAGAGGCGCGAGAGTCTCTGGCTTCTTGGCTTGCGAAACTACGAGGAGAACGGACGTGCTTAGGAAAGTGAGAAAACCAAAATGGCGAAGTAGTGAAAAGTGCGTAGGAATATGTTTTACGGATCGCTAGGTCTCTTCCAAGGGGATTTGGTGATCCTTAAAAGCGATTCTGGGGAGATAGGAAGTGATACTAGGGCCTGTGTTAGCTTGAGTCAAACTGCGAATGTTCTGATTCTTGTTGACACTGGTAGGGCGCGTAGGTTGGCGAATTGAAACGGTGCTTGCCAAGAGTTTAGCTGATAGCCTGAGGAATGTGGTGACCTCAGGGGCGTCTTCCGGCATGGGTGGCTAGAAGCGCCTGACCACCCATTTCGATCGTATTTTGTGTACGGGCGGAGTGATTCCTCTAGACAGTGACGAAAATATATTTGCCTATGCATAAAGTCGATCTGAATGGTCCCCCGCACACACACACGGCATTCCTACATGGTTAGGGCGATTTCCAACGACATAAACTCCCTTCCCAGTATGACATCCGGGGCGACAAACTACGACGATAGGTTGCCGTTTGGAAATCTTAGGGTGGCCTAGGGCTTAGAAATAAGCAAAACTCCCGGCGCCTCCGGACTTTAGATAGCTAGTTAGAAAAGGACAACCTTGGAATTTCCCTGTGGGACTTCTCCATGCACAATTAACTTGGGAAAATCTGGTTATCATGACTCCGAAGTTGTGATAATCAGGCTTGCTTCTGTTAGGTACACACCATTTTCTTAGAAGCTAGACAGGTTTTAGTTCTTAAGAAACTTAGGGTAAGTAGATAAAGATTCATAAGAGTATGAGTGTTATATATAAGAGGTGCTAGCCATAGGAGGTTCGTAAGTCCCTATGAGTTAGCTAGTTTATAAGAGCGTAGGGCCACACACACACACACATTGGACTTTCCTTACACCGGGTTTGTTCCAATTTCGATAGGTAAAGTTAAATGAGGGCTCCGGACAGCCCTGAGTGTTTGACAGGTAGGTACACATATCTTTAGCCTAGGTTTCTTCTGATAGGAAGGGATTAATGCTGTAAGACAGGATCATCTTAAACTATAGGAAACTACATGAAATCAAGTCAAATATAAAACAACCACTAAGGAGAAATTAAAAGTCTAATATCATGACAAAGAAGGTACACACATATCTTTAGTCTAGGTTTCTTCTGATAGGGAGGTATTAATGCTGTAAGACAGGGTCATCTTAAACTATAGGAAACTACATAAAATTAAGCCAACACAACAAAATATAAAACGAACACTCGGGGAAATTAAAGATACTATGACAAAGAAATGAACTGGTGAGACATAAACTTCCTTGAGGATCAATCATAATACTATAAACTATATTGTAATAAATTTACAGAGTTACTAGGTCAAACATGAATGAGTAAACATCTAAACAATATTATGCCCGGCAAACAAATTGTAAAACTAATCATTACATAAGTACCTACTTTGACAGAAACAAGTTGTAATACAGTTTAATTATTTTATTATCCATCATAACAATGCTATAGAGCCTAAATATAACTTTACATACTCATAAAGTAAACATCTGGGGAAACAATTAAGAAATTAATATAATTTGTGACGGAAAGAAAATGAACGATGAAAACTAAACATAACTGATAAGGAATCAATTAAATCACAATAAGTTAGGACTACTGCAAGGATTAAATATAACCTACCTATAAATAAAGTAATAATCTGGACAAATTAAATATAATTTAACTTAGGCTTGGTTCGGAAAGAATAATTCTGATTTCAAGATTAATTAATTGCACAAAGGCACTGGACGACAGATATGACTAAGTTTGTCTCTTTTGGATTGGCTACTTATGGGCAATGACCTATTACCTTCCCTGGATTTTCTTATGACTAAAAAAGAGTGAGATTCTCCATAAGGCTCTTCGAAAGTCACTAACTGAGGCTTACTTTCAACTTGAATCGCTCCAATGTTGAATCCTTCCATGCAATAGTTATGGTATTAACTATGGCACTAGAATTCCTAGTGTTTACAGAATTATCTAGAAGAACTTTCTAAAAATCCTCCGATAGAGAGATAACCTGAAATCAACAAAGAATTGACATTATACTTAATGGAAACTACCATCAAACCTTAGAACAAGGCTTCTTAACATACTATTTAAATAAAACTAGTACTACACCAGAAAAATGGTTCGAAAGGAATAATTCTGTCCTTAACATTAATTACAAGAAACAACGAACGACAAATATGAATGAGTTCGTCTCTGTTAGATTGACTACTTATGGGCAATGACCTATTACCTTCCCTGGATTTTCTTATGACTAAAAAAGAGTGAGATTCTCCATAAGGCTCTTCGAAAGTCACTAACTGGGACCTACCTCTGACTTGAATCGTTCCATCGTTGAACTCTTCCATGAATAGATATGGAAAGTAACTACAACTCCACACTAGAAATCTTAGTGTTACAGAATTATCTAGACGAACTGTCACTTTCTGGAATTAAAACAATTCCTAGGTTTTCCAATGAGAAATAACCTGAAACAATAAATAATTGTTGTTACCTACACCTAAGGGAAAAATATCCTTAAACCTTAGAACAATGCTTCTGAAATACTAACTAAATAAAACCAGTATTATTACAACAGGGGAAAATATAACCTCTTACCACATAATATAATTCTACAAATAGAAACCTGGACAATAGTCCCATATTAAGCTAAATAAGCTAAGCGTATGTACAGATGGGTAAATAAAGCCTAATGTATTATGTAGTTGCTCCTAGTAGGTAGAGCTAGGATAGGTTGAACGAGATTTTAGATCTCTAAATATTGGGGCCTCTTTCCCTTTTGCTAAAATAAGTAAGTGGGATTGAGGAACCGCATGAACTAGATAAGAAGGATGGAAATTCGACCATGGCGGGGGTTATGTCCGCTGATAACCCTTCATCCTCGTTGAATCATGAATGGAGGTGTGAGATTGTTTACAAACCGGGTATGAATGAGATCGAACCGTGAATACTCTTTAGATAAAAGAAAAGAAGTCCCTCTTTATGAAGTTCTCTTGCTTAGACATACTAGACTTATTATAATAGGCGAGTTTCACGGTATTTCCTAGCGGTAACATAAAGATTTCACATCTGTTTAAATGAGTTCGGACGGGTGACTTTGACAAGTAAGCTTATTGTCATGGAGCGATGTTAGCTGCTGTCAGTGTCATTTGTCCTGTGAGAGTGACGGATAATAGAACGATGAATTGAAATTTGATGGAAGACCACAGATAGACAAACATAGTAAATTAAATGAAAGTAAATACTTTCCGTCGAGATTTCGTAACTGCGAGGCGGTACTTAATCCCGACAAGCGGTGGAGAATATCCAAGTCTGGTCCGACGAAATTCACAACTTAGGGCGGGGCGGGGCTCTAAGTCATAGCCGCTGTCATGATCGTAGATTCAGAATGGAAGTTTTAATCATAGACTCTCGTGATAATTACAAAACTATAAGGTCGAGCGAAAGGTTGATGAGTTACGAAAAATGTAAGGTTGACGAAAAGTTGATAAAAGGTTGACGATTATTAAATTATACTTTCGAGTGAAAGGTTGTAAATGGGACAACGAAGGACTAGGATTAAGACCTACTTGGTTAGATAGTTAGATAATACAGATTTGGTAAGAGGTGGAACGGAACGGAAATACTAGGGTGAGTTTATTTAGGGACGCCATATAATAATTTAGGAATGGTAGAAAACGAATGGTATTAATTCAGCGAAATCTAAATTCAAATTATTTATCTCTTTTGATATTGACTACTGACGGATTGCGAAGCCATACTGAACATTCAAAGGATTTAGGTTACTACACGCGGAACACAACGAAGGGTTACTAGACGATCATCGGGCCAAAACAAAGTAAAATAAAGATAAAATAAAGTAAAGTAAGGTAGGGTGGAGTAGAGTGAGTTAGGTGCGGAGTTAGTGGAGTTGTACTGTAGTATGTAGTATTAGTACTGTAGTAGTATTAGGAGAGAGAGTAGGAGAGAGTAGGGTGAGACGATTAGTTTAAGATTAGTCTAGTTTAAGATTTGTGTAGTTTAAGTTTATTTAAGTTAAGTTTAATTTAATTTTGAAAAAAAAATAGAGTAGATGTTGGGGCAGTTAGAGACAGTAAGAGAGGGGGGACATTACAATTGGTGCCGTGACCAGGATAGGCAAAACCAGGATAGTTAGGACCAGGGTAGCTTAAAATCAGGATAGTTTAAGAACAGAATAGTTTAGAACAGGATCGATTTTATTTATGACTAGGATTAGCTTATTGGTTATGATTATTGTTAGTTGCAATTTAGATTAGAATCTTTAAAGGAAAATTTATTAGAAGGTAATTAGGTTCAGTATAACTTCGTCTTCGGTGACTAAGTAATTAGTCACAATTGTTGCCGTGAAATAGGATGGTGTTCGGTGTGGCATTGTAATCCGGAAGGTGGTTGATGTTTATGGAGGGAAATATATTATTATAGAATAAATAGATAGATAGATAGATAAAGTCTTTATTGAAGCACCGCAGAACAAAGAAAAATTAAAACTAGAACAAAACAAATTTTACAATTAGTGTCACAATGGGCGGTCTTAGCGCTCAGAGCGATCTCTTCCAGACAACCATGCACGGAGAGGAGTAGACGGGACATCGGACGGTGGCTTTCTTTATATACGTAGAATAAAATAAATAAATAAATAGATACACATTATACACAAAATAAACTTAAATACATAGTAACATAATAGATAAACTTAATATATACCATAATATAATAAACAATTAGGGAAAAGGCAAAATAAAAGGCTAAATCATAGAATACACAAATCTCAGTAAGGAAAATAGACAGCGACTAGAAAATTAAAAAAAAAAAAAAAAATATGAAAAAAATTATTAGATTCACCAGAGGGGAAATGACGGGGGGTTGTCACTATCTATAAATACGATTTGGTGGTAACTTATCTAAATTAACTGTTGCAGGAAATATAAATTTTTACAAAAATTTGTTATAATGAAGAAGGAATATAAACATAAAGAGAAGAAGCATAAATATAAAATGGAATAGAAGATTGTAAAGCAGACTTTTAACAACATATTAATTATATTCTAATGAATATTGTTTAAAAATATAATGATTGTAATGGATATAGAAAGGGATCATAAGAGCTGATGGTAAATAAGATTTAATAAGATGGAAGCGGTGGTAGCCTAGCGGGAGAGCGTCCGCCTTTCAGTCGGGGGATAGTGGGTTCGAATCCCAGTGCGGGCACGTGCCGGTGTGTTTCTGCGAAACATATATGCGTAGTTGTCGCTCGCTTTTCGGTGAGGGAAAGCATCGTGAGGGGAGGGGCCCGTGCCCAGCAGCGGGATGTGATAGGTTGATGTTGAAATATTGTTTGAAAGAACTCTGTAAGAAAATAATATGAAATAATCATAAAAAAAAAAAAAATATATATATATATCTAGTTTTATTTGAAAAAAAAATGAGTTAAAGGTATTGGTAATTGAAAAAGGTAACGGTAACTGGAAAAGGAAAAGGTAAAGGTAACTGAATAAGGTAAAGGCAAATGAAAGGAGGTAAAGGTAATGGTAATAAAACGAAACAAACATAATAGAATACTATTGCATAAATTTAAATTCGGGGGGTTGTTTTACATTGTTGAAATAAATTCATAATTCGTGTCTTATAATCCGTGCGGGTTTGGTGCTTTGCTTGAGTAGCGTGAAAAATGATGAGAGTTTACGTTCTGAAAGGTGTGCAAATATTTTGAGACTGAAAGTTGTTTGGAAGGGGGGTTGCTGAGAGATTTATGAAAAGGATTTTAGTCGAATGAAGGACTCTAGTAAACCATCAACCTGGGTTTGAGACGGTTTGTCACTATTTGGCTTCGGATCGACACACTACACTTACAACGTTTCTTTATGAAGGAGAATTTGGTGTTAGGTTAGATCAGCTGATAAAACTCATCGGTATACACCGATTTCATAAAGGATCCACTCTACGTGCAAGCCCCGGGGCTAAGACCAAGGCACACTACACATGCTCTGAATCATAAGCTTTACTATCAAGAATTCGGGAGTGAACTGGAAAGTTGCGAACATCGACAATTTATGTACCTTAAACCGCGCACGGCATGTCCGAGTTTAGAGGGGTAATGTAAGTATGTATCTCTTATATCGAAAAATAAGTAGATTGGGGGATAAGCGCTTACATAATATCATTAGGATAGAGACGCCTCACAACCGTCTTTTCTTCTGGACTTTGGGATGTCCAGGTGATGAGAGCGATTTTTGGGGATGTTCAATGCGGAGAATGTTCACGTACTGGTTCTAATAATAAAGTTTTAGGATACAGTTTAAAAACACAAACAATTATTTATCTATTTATCATATACACAATTGTACTTGTTACAATATATACACACACACGATTGAAGTCAAATACGAGCCAATTAGAATGAATGATAAGTAAGGGGGCCTTTTCCGTATTCTTATGTTTGTAAAACTGGTACTGTGGTAACTCCGGAGAGGAAAATATTACTCCGGTGATATAAATAAATGCACCTGCGAATATTTTGGGGGTTGGCTGTAACGGTCCCAACTTGGACTCGCCACATTTTACAAGATGAGGGTTACACATTTATAGATTTTGACTGAATAAAAGATTGGAAAAAATGGGGATTGTTTGGTATTCTTATGTTTGTGAAATAATTACTGTTGTAATTCCAGAGAGGTAAAAATATTACTTCGGTGATTTAAATAAATACACCTGCGAATATTTTGGGGGTTGGCTGTAACGGTCCCGAATTGGACTCGCTACATTTCACAAAATAAAAATACACATTTGTCAATTTTGGCAGAATACTGAGATTTGCATTGACAGATTGGTGAGATTTTGGCTACACATAAATATTGCATTCAATTTGGAAAAAAGCTAATTATTGCAAAGGTAGAAACTCAATGGTAAGAGATTAAAAGGTCAAGTCGTATCGTAAGGCGGAAATGGAAAACGGATCAATTAAATAATTAATAATTATGAAATTCGAAGGGAATGGTAAAAAGTACGGGGAGGACTTCGCGATGTTGGTAACACTGGAAGGAATGGGCGAATGAGACAACAGCATTGTTAGGAAAAAGAGAGAGACAGAAGATTTAGAGCGGAGGTAAGGAGAGGCGCGAGAGTCTCTGGCTTCTTGGCTTGCGAAACTACGAGGAGAACGGACGTGCTTAGGAAAGTGAGAAAACCAAAATGGCGAAGTAGTGAAAAGTGCGTAGGAATATGTTTTGCGGATCGCTAGGTCTCTTCCAAGGGGATTTGGTGATCCTTAAAAGCGATTCTGGGGAGATAGGAAGTGATACTAGGGCCTGTGTTAGCTTGAGTCAAACTGCGAATGTTCTGATTCTTGTTGACACTGGTAGGGCGCGTAGGTTGGCGAATTGAAACGGTGCTTGCCAAGAGTTTAGCTGATAGCCTGAGGAATGTGGTGACCTCAGGGGCGTCTTCCGGCATGGGTGGCTAGAAGCGCCTGACCACCCATTTCGATCGTATTTTGTGTACGGGCGGAGTGATTCCTCTAGACAGTGACGAAAATATATTTGCCTATGCATAAAGTCGATCTGAATGGTCCCCCGCACACACACACGGCATTCCTACATGGTTAGGGCGATTTCCAACGACATAAACTCCCTTCCCAGTATGACATCCGGGGCGACAAACTACGACGATAGGTTGCCGTTTGGAAATCTTAGGGTGGCCTAGGGCTTAGAAATAAGCAAAACTCCCGGCGCCTCCGGACTTTAGATAGCTAGTTAGAAAAGGACAACCTTGGAATTTCCCTGTGGGACTTCTCCATGCACAATTAACTTGGGAAAATCTGGTTATCATGACTCCGAAGTTGTGATAATCAGGCTTGCTTCTGTTAGGTACACACCATTTTCTTAGAAGCTAGACAGGTTTTAGTTCTTAAGAAACTTAGGGTAAGTAGATAAAGATTCATAAGAGTATGAGTGTTATATATAAGAGGTGCTAGCCATAGGAGGTTCGTAAGTCCCTATGAGTTAGCTAGTTTATAAGAGCGTAGGGCCACACACACACACACATTGGACTTTCCTTACACCGGGTTTGTTCCAATTTCGATAGGTAAAGTTAAATGAGGGCTCCGGACAGCCCTGAGTGTTTGACAGGTAGGTACACATATCTTTAGCCTAGGTTTCTTCTGATAGGAAGGGATTAATGCTGTAAGACAGGATCATCTTAAACTATAGGAAACTACATGAAATCAAGTCAAATATAAAACAACCACTAAGGAGAAATTAAAAGTCTAATATCATGACAAAGAAGGTACACACATATCTTTAGTCTAGGTTTCTTCTGATAGGGAGGTATTAATGCTGTAAGACAGGGTCATCTTAAACTATAGGAAACTACATAAAATTAAGCCAACACAACAAAATATAAAACGAACACTCGGGGAAATTAAAGATACTATGACAAAGAAATGAACTGGTGAGACATAAACTTCCTTGAGGATCAATCATAATACTATAAACTATATTGTAATAAATTTACAGAGTTACTAGGTCAAACATGAATGAGTAAACATCTAAACAATATTATGCCCGGCAAACAAATTGTAAAACTAATCATTACATAAGTACCTACTTTGACAGAAACAAGTTGTAATACAGTTTAATTATTTTATTATCCATCATAACAATGCTATAGAGCCTAAATATAACTTTACATACTCATAAAGTAAACATCTGGGGAAACAATTAAGAAATTAATATAATTTGTGACGGAAAGAAAATGAACGATGAAAACTAAACATAACTGATAAGGAATCAATTAAATCACAATAAGTTAGGACTACTGCAAGGATTAAATATAACCTACCTATAAATAAAGTAATAATCTGGACAAATTAAATATAATTTAACTTAGGCTTGGTTCGGAAAGAATAATTCTGATTTCAAGATTAATTAATTGCACAAAGGCACTGGACGACAGATATGACTAAGTTTGTCTCTTTTGGATTGGCTACTTATGGGCAATGACCTATTACCTTCCCTGGATTTTCTTATGACTAAAAAAGAGTGAGATTCTCCATAAGGCTCTTCGAAAGTCACTAACTGAGGCTTACTTTCAACTTGAATCGCTCCAATGTTGAATCCTTCCATGCAATAGTTATGGTATTAACTATGGCACTAGAATTCCTAGTGTTTACAGAATTATCTAGAAGAACTTTCTAAAAATCCTCCGATAGAGAGATAACCTGAAATCAACAAAGAATTGACATTATACTTAATGGAAACTACCATCAAACCTTAGAACAAGGCTTCTTAACATACTATTTAAATAAAACTAGTACTACACCAGAAAAATGGTTCGAAAGGAATAATTCTGTCCTTAACATTAATTACAAGAAACAACGAACGACAAATATGAATGAGTTCGTCTCTGTTAGATTGACTACTTATGGGCAATGACCTATTACCTTCCCTGGATTTTCTTATGACTAAAAAAGAGTGAGATTCTCCATAAGGCTCTTCGAAAGTCACTAACTGGGACCTACCTCTGACTTGAATCGTTCCATCGTTGAACTCTTCCATGAATAGATATGGAAAGTAACTACAACTCCACACTAGAAATCTTAGTGTTACAGAATTATCTAGACGAACTGTCACTTTCTGGAATTAAAACAATTCCTAGGTTTTCCAATGAGAAATAACCTGAAACAATAAATAATTGTTGTTACCTACACCTAAGGGAAAAATATCCTTAAACCTTAGAACAATGCTTCTGAAATACTAACTAAATAAAACCAGTATTATTACAACAGGGGAAAATATAACCTCTTACCACATAATATAATTCTACAAATAGAAACCTGGACAATAGTCCCATATTAAGCTAAATAAGCTAAGCGTATGTACAGATGGGTAAATAAAGCCTAATGTATTATGTAGTTGCTCCTAGTAGGTAGAGCTAGGATAGGTTGAACGAGATTTTAGATCTCTAAATATTGGGGCCTCTTTCCCTTTTGCTAAAATAAGTAAGTGGGATTGAGGAACCGCATGAACTAGATAAGAAGGATGGAAATTCGACCATGGCGGGGGTTATGTCCGCTGATAACCCTTCATCCTCGTTGAATCATGAATGGAGGTGTGAGATTGTTTACAAACCGGGTATGAATGAGATCGAACCGTGAATACTCTTTAGATAAAAGAAAAGAAGTCCCTCTTTATGAAGTTCTCTTGCTTAGACATACTAGACTTATTATAATAGGCGAGTTTCACGGTATTTCCTAGCGGTAACATAAAGATTTCACATCTGTTTAAATGAGTTCGGACGGGTGACTTTGACAAGTAAGCTTATTGTCATGGAGCGATGTTAGCTGCTGTCAGTGTCATTTGTCCTGTGAGAGTGACGGATAATAGAACGATGAATTGAAATTTGATGGAAGACCACAGATAGACAAACATAGTAAATTAAATGAAAGTAAATACTTTCCGTCGAGATTTCGTAACTGCGAGGCGGTACTTAATCCCGACAAGCGGTGGAGAATATCCAAGTCTGGTCCGACGAAATTCACAACTTAGGGCGGGGCGGGGCTCTAAGTCATAGCCGCTGTCATGATCGTAGATTCAGAATGGAAGTTTTAATCATAGACTCTCGTGATAATTACAAAACTATAAGGTCGAGCGAAAGGTTGATGAGTTACGAAAAATGTAAGGTTGACGAAAAGTTGATAAAAGGTTGACGATTATTAAATTATACTTTCGAGTGAAAGGTTGTAAATGGGACAACGAAGGACTAGGATTAAGACCTACTTGGTTAGATAGTTAGATAATACAGATTTGGTAAGAGGTGGAACGGAACGGAAATACTAGGGTGAGTTTATTTAGGGACGCCATATAATAATTTAGGAATGGTAGAAAACGAATGGTATTAATTCAGCGAAATCTAAATTCAAATTATTTATCTCTTTTGATATTGACTACTGACGGATTGCGAAGCCATACTGAACATTCAAAGGATTTAGGTTACTACACGCGGAACACAACGAAGGGTTACTAGACGATCATCGGGCCAAAACAAAGTAAAATAAAGATAAAATAAAGTAAAGTAAGGTAGGGTGGAGTAGAGTGAGTTAGGTGCGGAGTTAGTGGAGTTGTACTGTAGTATGTAGTATTAGTACTGTAGTAGTATTAGGAGAGAGAGTAGGAGAGAGT
The DNA here is from genome assembly GCA_912999815.1 of Campaea margaritaria. Taxonomy (NCBI): domain Eukaryota; kingdom Metazoa; phylum Arthropoda; class Insecta; order Lepidoptera; family Geometridae; genus Campaea; species Campaea margaritaria. The sequence goes on from OU538800.1 coordinate 6,854,716, forward strand.
AGGGTGAGACGATTAGTTTAAGATTAGTCTAGTTTAAGATTTGTGTAGTTTAAGTTTATTTAAGTTAAGTTTAATTTAATTTTGAAAAAAAAATAGAGTAGATGTTGGGGCAGTTAGAGACAGTAAGAGAGGGGGGACATTACAACGCGTCTTGTTATTTTCATTATTTAATAATTATATTGCTACAGCGTTAATGGGCTGTCTTGTGAGATTAAATTGATTAAAAACTAATTCTGGAGGTTCCGAAATTTAAATATTATCATCAATGATATCGATTCAAGTCAAGGCTCACGCAAATATAAAAGTAAGGATTACATTTCTATGACCTTCCTGTAACTGGTATATTATATAACGAACGTAACGTGAATCCATTCTGTCAAAGCTTACGAGAGGTTACTTTTTGTGTAAATAAGGTTAAATAAAAATAATTGAATTGCTCAACGACAAAAAAGCATTGCGCAGATAGATCGACAATCAGATGCCACAGGTCGATAAGTTGCCGGCCTCAGGGCGCAGGCGTCACTCTTATCTGTCACTTAACTATTTAATTAACCTCCAGCAAGAGTGCACTGATAACGGGGACATTCGCGTGAGAACATATTGCTCTTCAAGCCGATTCCACGCAAACATTGTTGCATTTCGTGCATGTTAAAAAGTCCTTTGATTCGGCGCGTGCAATTAAATTTGGGTCAATGTTGTTCAATGCAGTTGTAAGACCGTTTATTGAAATGTACGTATATTAAAATGCAAGCCTCGTTCCCAACTTTGTTACAAGAAAGTTTAGTTAGATCGAAGATCTTGAAAGTATTTTGTTTCTTTCCAAGAATATACGCCTGGCGGTTGTGCATACAAATCGACATTAAGTATGCAATCATACCACAAAACTGTTATTTAATATCAAGTCAGGTGAAACCTGGATACTGATGATAATAAGTTTCTGTTACTCTAGAGAACCTATGCACAAAGTGAAAAAAGAATTATGTCCAAAGGTGAATCTCCTCATGATGGCGATATGACCAGGATCAATACAGAGACACCCATAATAAGGAAGGAGGGTGACGGTGCCTACGCGGCATGTTCAGGATGCAGCAATCATGTATCGTGTCATGCATTAACTAGTTTTGTTATACATACTGGCTCACCTCCTCCTACATACGAAACAATTCACTTGGGATATGATAAATATAAAATGATATTACAGGAAATTGTCTTTGACACCTCACATTTGCTCTGGAACTTATTTAGCCAACAGCTACCTACTTGTTGTTTTAACTTTTTGTAGAGTCTAGATTTACATTCATAAAGCGAAATAACAGTTGACAACTAGTTCGTTTGGTTTCCAGTTTTTTTTTTTTTGTAAACTTTAGCCAGCTTGTCCAGAGAGTGCCAAGAAAATATAGCGTTCTGCCACTCATGTCTAATTGTTACTCGTCGGAGCTGGCATCCGTGCACTCAATCTCTCAAACAACTTTTCTATGCTGTTTTGGTTTCATAAAAACAGAAGAAAATATTATAAGTGACATGATTTAGGCATATAAAGTGTGGCGAGACATCGCGTAACCTTCCTTTCGTTTTCTCGGAAACGTTGGCTAAGGGCCAAAAACGCTTCGCCAGGGAAATGAAGTATTGGCGATGCCCATCTTTTGCTTCTTTCACGACCTGTTTATGGAATTTGTACCCGATACGAACCAATGTTTATTTTGATTTTAACTTACGTACATTGGCGCGCTTTGCATAAATACATATCTAGACGTCTAAATACGGCTTCTGAATCAATATCCTGCACACTTTATTGCCATCAAAACATAATAAAACTACCGAAAATATCTCCGTTTACGGTTGAAACGCAAGCGCATAATTGACTGTCGTCATTCCGTTCTTAACATAAATGGTTTCTCGACAAGCTCCTTAACTTTTGTTTGATTATCTGTGTAGTTGGATGTCGCCGACACGTATAGACATGGTACAATTTGTAATCTGTGAAGCGTGGCATGCACGGCCACGGCCTCACGGCTGCATTGTCATACCTGGCATAGATCACGATAAGTATGAGCTACATGTCAACCAGTCAGAAGTACGGTCTGCTCATTGAAGCGTGCGCAAGACGCTTCAATAAATCCTCTACATAAAAGGGTTGAAAGAGGCGTGCGCCGTATTTCAGTGAGCGTGGGCAGCGCATAAATTGTACGCTCTGAATTAGCCTTAAGCAGGATATTTTGACATTGGTTCTGCAGACACGTTGACTAGTTTACACTCTCTCTCCAACTGTGGATATACTTCATAGTAAGATCGAAAGGATTAGACCCCAGTCAATTAATCAATCTGTACCTTCGCATGCTGTAGCGTCTCCGCGGCTTAATTTATGTTTGTGTTTATCGTTTCCTATTTTGAATTGGTCCAAGTTTGCATTTGTAACGAGTTTCGTCTCTGTCTATTTTTGTGCTATTTGAGTGGTCTCGCTTGTGAAACAGACATAGAGATAGCCCTATTTCTCTATGAAGCGTGAGTCAGCGATGGTGCGGTAGCAAGCGATCCAATCCGGCGTGTAGGCGACGACGTTCCCCGCAGATCAGTTAATTTACTTTGATCACTGTATCATTACACACACCCACGGGCTGAATGATTGCTCATTGTGCCGCCCCTTCATTACGTGATCGTATTGTGACGATATGTTTGCGTTTGAAAGTATCTCGGATACGATCGTTTGTTTATTTATCTGGGAGTGTTTCGAAATCATGTTTTCGATTGTGAATCTTATTTTCGAGCGCGATGAATAAACTGCTCGTTGGCTTTGTTTGAGAAATCACGCATTCACTCGTGTGTTTCTGAAAAATATTTTTAGTAGAGATAAACTGCTCTCCATTAATCAGATAATCTGAATTGTTTAGAGACAGAGATCCACAGTCTACCGTACTTAATGTTTATTCGAGATTTGTTTTGAAACCATGACGGAAAAAAGGAGCAGCTGTTATGGAACATCACAAGTGAAGCTGTAATCGACATGAAACGGTAGCAACTGTAACAAGATTTGATAAATATTATAACAGAGGCAGAATCTACTCTCCTACCAGACGGGCGCAAATACACCAATCAAGATGTGCACCTCTTCAGACGTAATTAAAAATTATTTTCGTTCGGAGCACGGCTTTGTGTCAACGTTCAAGTGTCTGCGATCTCAGGGCCTCACGTGTTTAGCATCACCGCAGGCGAGACTCGGGTATTATGTAAAACGGCAAGTATAAACGCGTTGGTATCGGGTGTCACTAACAGGTGTCTATCGCAGATTGTTATAATAAACTGAATCACTGTTACGCATTGATTACCTCATTTGACCTATTGTATAATTGGTAAGTTAAAAAAAATAGCTGCTTCAAGTCCATCGTACACAATAGAAATTCACGAAGGTTGTTCGGAATGTTTGCAAATAGAATAACTATTTATGTTATAAATTAATTAAGTAAATGTTCCGTCATAACATCAAGTTGATGAACTTTGATGAATATCTTCAATTAGCTAAAAACTCAAACGTTTCATGATTACAATAAAAACTGCTTTATTAATTAGATTTTATTAGTAGCGTTACATTTGATTAAATTTCAATAATTGGTGTTTATTTTACTATTAATCCACAGACGAGCCGACGACCCGTCTGATCTGTTTGCTGTCCACACCCGCACCTGTATTATACACATCGATTATACATCGTTATATGAATACTTCTCGGGTTTCACACGTATAATATATTCATAACAAACAGCAATTATTATTTACCACACCTTGTCGCAATATTATGTTAGACGCAATGCAATAAACCCTTATAATAAGAATTGCTCTCGTGATAGGATTTACTTATATTTTAAAGCCAAAACAAGTATAAGAAATATTGAGATCGTGCATCGTGTCAACGAAATTAATTAGCGTCATTTAAAGGTGAGCTGGTATAAAGTAATTGACTTAATAATAGCTGTTAATGTGATTTGTTGCAAATACACTAGATGCTTCGACGGCTGTTGTGACAAAAGGCCTTAAATCAGTAGTGCTGCATACCTACACTCATTTACGACATTCTAACAGCCGTTTACAGAACATAAAACTCGGGATTCCTTACTATTCAACTAACTTTTATAGTCAATACTAAAACACATGTATAAAGACAAATGCAATTTTTTTAGCATAAAAGTTTGTAAGCCTTATCTTTTAAGACGGGTTCATTTTTGCTGTAGTTTGTTTAAAACTGTCCCGGAAGAAATTCAAAAGGTTACCAAAAGCAGAAACCGGAAAAATATAATAAATGAGGTACCTACTTTTACCTCTACTGAAAGATAGAAACGATAAAAATTTATTACAGTAGTAATAGATACGAGGATTAAATCTTAATATACCTATACAGGTATAACATTCGTCTACGAAAACACTCAAAAACAAAAAAAGTGGTAACCCAATAATTGGTATTGGCCTTTATTAATCGTATTTCTATTGAAATCATAAAATTTATTCCTACATCCGCATATTGAATGCTCTATGTTCGCGAAACTTCTTATAAAAATAGTACATACCAGACGGTGGTTCTATGATAAATGCTTAATAAATTCAATAATGTCGTAGACGCAATTTGTTACAGATACTCTTAATATGTCATCGATGGGGCTCCGGGCAGTCAGTAAATTATATTTTTATGAAATATTACCGGTTAAATATAAACATAAATTGTCGCCTAGGTATATTTCTTAAATTATTCGAAAAGAGATTACAATATTATTGTATCTGGTGAATAAGATTTGACTTTTTTGCTTACTAATCATGCATACGTCCTCGGATTGCGGAGTGCATGGCAAAGCAGACGGCATTGACTAGGTACGCGCCTTCCTGCTTCTGTGACCGCGTATCCATAACTGATGTATTCTTACTGGTGGTCTTACAAATGTAACTGTTGATTACTTTATTAATGATCGTCCATAAATTATGCTTCATTTGTTTTCTTAAAAACTTCGTCCATGTGTCGTTTTAATATAACTTGTGAATCAAACAACTCATTGTTTATCTCAGTTCTACATCAAATTAATAAATTGTCTGTAACCGTGTTGATTGTTATGATCTCTCGAAAACGTTTTCACAGAAGGCGTCTATTTTAGTGATGTCTAATTTTTTTATTATGTTAACTTTCAGTGAGCATTTGGTGGGTTAAAAACTGTCTGGTAGGTAGGTATAAACGTATAATTTAGATAGATTTATCAATTAGAACGATGTCATAAACATTTATAATGGTATTTAAAAACAAAACACGGAGTGGTTGTAAATGTTCGTCCGTTGGGTTTGTGATATATAAATTGTCTGTGTATTAATAGAATCTCGTTTCCCTCAACTTTTATTTATTATTGTAGACTTCATTGACTGGGGCCGGCGCCTGCTTGTCGCAATTGTGACTGGTTCTTCTCGTTCTATATGCCCATAATTCAACTTATATATGTTTATTTCCAGTGTATTCTGATTAAAATGCAAGAAGGCGACGCAGAGACGGTTTACATTGTCAAACCAATTAGTAGGAACTATAAAAATCATACAAATCATTCGCCTTCCTTATTGGGCGTTTCTGTTGAACGGCGGCGTGATCTTTACACTCTTATATTTTGGGAAGACATTTATATTGAGACAGTTTTACGAGGTGTAGACAGTTTAAGTGGCACAAGGTACACTTAAAGCGGTACTCAACGCCATATCGGGAGCGTCTTCGGCGGAGTCGGCTTTCAGTATTCACTTTTCGTAGATAAAATTATGAGTGAGAGCCTCGTAAAGCCGATGTCAAACTTAATGGCATATTATTAGTACGATAAGAGAATGTCCAGGAGCAGTCAATGGACGTGAGCCAACTTACTCAACAAAAATATCGCATTTAATTTATTGAGTATCATTCTACGAATGCTTTGGAAGTGAGTGTCGTACAGTTGCACCTCATAAAAACAAACTTAAAAAATATTTTGCGAGCATGTGTCGCCATCGACTAACGAAATTAGCCAGAGCGATGCATATTATGTTGCTTGAGGAAAATAATATATCTGTCATTTTAGAATAGTTACAGTCTGTAAAACAAATGAGGGGACATTACTTTCCATCGAAATAGAACGTCTGGACCGATGTGGAAGGAATGTCCTTTATAAACTGACAAGGTCGGTCCATCAATCACAAAATGCGTACCTACCTATCGGATCTAAACGCAGCCGTTGTTGTTTAACCTATCCAACAAAGTTATCAATCAGTCGGTGAGAATGCAAATTTTAATTGTGGCCGGGCTCGGTCTGTGTCGCGCGATATTATGATCGCAATTTATTTGATCGCGGAGGCGCGCACTGTCTCGGGGCGGAGCGAGTCTCACGCACAGACCCGGGTGGCAGACAACCGCCAATTATGAATAAACTAGCTCTACTACTATGTTAATATGACTTGAGATTTTTCCTCGGCGATTTCACCGAGCGACTACGCTCATTAATGGTTTTGTGACTCCGTTATCAGACCTCTAGAAAGCCCTGCCTTATAATAATCTGTTAGTATTTGCTTACTTTATATGTACACTTGAATGCAAAAGGAAGCTATAAACGTCGGCTTAACGCAAATGAAATTTACTGTGGATTTGTCGCAGCTTGATTCCAGTTTCTGCAAATATGCATGTCTGTAAATTCAGTTTATGTAATCAAATAGATTCAATTAACCCATACTTTTGAGTACTTTAATATCAGATGGCTTTATTAGAAAAGTGTATTCTTGGATTTTAAAAAAAATGTGGAACATCATCTGCTGAAAATTGTCCTGAATATTCGGCAAAGGCGTGCGACTTCTCGTAGAGCAGTCGTGAAACTTGAACTTTCCAACCGTGAGGTTTAAGCGTGGTCCAAGAGGGCGAGACGGTGGCGGGATCGACCGCCCGCGCCGGCCTCGTTTCCTGAGCTAAATATAATTTTACTTGATCATTTAATTATATGGAGATTAATGGGCGGCGGAGATGCCAACATTCACGTTAATAAACGGCACAATATGGCGTGGAACATCCACTATTGAACACGGCAGTCGGCGGGATAGGACTGAACGCGTGGACTAGCGCGCGCTTTGTTTACCGAATGCTACCACTTGGAGAGTTTATATTTGCCACTATGTGATATAGAATACCTACACATACTAATCCTAACTAATATTACAAATGCAAATGTGAGTTAGTTTGTTTTTTACGCTTTCAAGCCGATTTAAAAAAATATTTCACCAATAGAAAGCTGCATTATCAGCAAGTAACATAGGCTATATTTTATCTCCATATTCTCACGGCAACGGGAAATACATGAGTGAAACCACGGGGCGCAGTTACTTACTTACGTGAATTTTTCCCACCGTATAAGTTACGGAATAGTTAATAGATAGTAAAACGTTGACATTGCAACCAGTTTCACATAGATAGAGCAATCAAGTACAGTCAGTTTAAGTACAAAAATCAAGTAGATACAGTCAGTAACATAAGTAGTTCAACATAACCAAACTTTTAAATTGCTATTCTACACAAAGTTTAAATGATTTGCGTGCGTAAAACTAAGTTGAAAGTAGGTCTTGCAGAGACTTTAGCGCTGACTGTACCGGCGTCCTTATAAAAGTAGTACCCCGGTATTAAACAAGGTACGCGGGTGGCATATTTGACGCATAATTTTGTGAATTATGTAAATTGCCTCAGTTCTAAGCATTGGTGTCACCATACGACGATATCTTTACAATGTAAAAGTAATCGTTTTAAGGTACTTTAGTTAATACCGACTATAGTAATATTGCTTAATTACACATTCCCCCTAGCTTTAAGTTTACGAATCCTATGGGATTGTAACATAGAACATGTAGAGGAGGACCCTTCGAAACATTTAGTACAAATTTACGCTTAAGATAATTGTATTTTTTTAATAGTTAAAAATGCAGGTTGACTTTCCAAGAGTCAGTGTCGGTGTCATCACGTTCATAGATAGAAAAATATAGGAAAAGAAACAGTGGAAGGACACTTTTCAAAACTCCCCAAAAAGTTTTAGTACCTAAAGCATTCATCAACTTACTGAGTCGTGACATTGATTGCGACTTGGCTACAACTGGCTGGAAATTTGTCTCCTGAAAAATAACAAGTTTTTATATTTCAGGAGACAAATTTCCAGCCAGTTGTAGAGCAAGCGTAGAGTTTTTATTAAAAACTCTGCACTTGCTAAATGCACAAATAGTGCAAAGTCAAAACATAAAATAAGTGCCGATTTACCTTCAAGCCTGCATGAATTGCAATAGCGTAATATCAATGAAGTTATCTTTATTGACAAGTGTAAATTATTTTCATTTATAATCGACTCGCATGTTATTTACATAATGTACCGTTTGATACAATATAAGCTCATTTATTGCATAAGGTATATAATTTTACGCTACACGAAATCTGATACGGATTTCTTATCACCTGCTCTCTATTTCTTGCAAATTCACACTTTCAGTAATCTTTCAAGATAATCTGATAACAGTGATAAGAGGTAATCGTTATCTGCGGTGGGTGGGTACCTACTTTATATTTCTCAAAACTCTCTATCGATATAGGACAATTAACAACAATGCTAACAGTAATTACGAGAAACGCAAATTAACAATTACATGAATTATCTACAGTTCACAATTGTTGTCATAGGTATGAAAAGGAAATTAACTTGTTTTTTATATCACGCTTTTTAAATTAAAATTGCATTCATTTTAAATTGTATTAATTCAATTGTCTCCGACATAAAAAGGTTATTTTATGAATCGTACTTTTAATCAAAGTTATTGAAATGATTATTTGAGGAGCGTGACGAAAGAGGTGCAGCAGACGTCGTCGGGCTAAAAGCGTTATTTATACGTGTGTGGTGACAAGGCGCCGCCGCCGGCTCTGCGCCTCTCGGCGTCCTAATTAAAATTTAAATTTGGATCCCGCCTTTAGAACTAATTTACGTATCCTTATAAATTACTATTGCATGCAGAAACCTACCAAAACCCACCCGCTGCCGTAATTATGACCTGCCAGGATCAATGATATACTTACAAAGCAATCATGCAATACGTGGGACGAAATAACGGCGTGATTTTGTTTTAACCGTTATCTACGTTCAGCGGGCTTGAATATGGAGAATTGGAGACAAATAAGCTTTCCTTTCGAAGGCCGTTCACAAATTACACAATAATTAAAAAATGTGCGGAAAAATCAAAAAGAAATACGAAACGAGGCCGGAGGGCGTGTCGGGCAAGTTTGAGTAATGACCCGAAGGCACTGCGCGTCGCAGGCGCAGCGCTGGTGACGCGCCAGGATTTGAATACAATGCCGCGATAGCTCAGGGCCGCCCGCGTGCTCGCATACATAATCCTTCGCCATTTATTTAAAAACTGCCACATTCTCAAAGAGAGTGATGGGTACTTCTATGATTATGTATCACCTAAACGCCGAACAAGAGTCCGCGCTTCCAAAAGCTGACTATCCGCCCAGTACCCCATTCGATACAAATTACCAGCGTCGCCAATCGAGTGCTACTTGAAGTTATTGACTCCATATGTATTTCTTCCATTAAGCCTTAACGATCATTGTCCAAGGCTGCATAAGCAGCATTCCACGATCTGGCACGACGGGCGGCTGGCTATGCCAGGTCATATATGACAATAAACTTTCTGTGACCACAGGTACCTACTCGTTGACAGAAACGTTCTCATAAATATGTCTCGAATGAAGATAAACTCGCTTTTGAGGCGCTTCTAATATTAACATAGCTCTTGAGAGTGTTGACAGTGGGTGTCGCCGTAAACGCCCGCTAGACTGTGCCCCAAAGTGTTTACCATTTCAATGGCTAGCGATTTAAAGCAATTCTTTATTAAGATTATAAAGTCCATTGTTTCAATTGTGAAATGATACATGGGAAGGATAACTATGTATCGGCCTTAAAATTCTTAATTCATGACAATAGGTAACGAGATATTCCTGATGATGTCAAGTTTCGATCGCAATGAGCACGAATGATAATGGTGCAATATTAGTAAAAAAGTGCGTAGACAATGGAAAGAGGCGAGCGGGTCGTGCGTCCTCGATAGCTGCTGCGGTGGCAGCCAACGGCTCGACCGATGCCTATTTGGGAGAAGGCCCTATTTGGAAGGCTGCGTTTCGAGTCGAGATCGATATCGAGCGCGGCAACGACGCCGAGCCGCCGTCAGCAAGCCGTCACTCTGCTTCAGCCTCGTTTATGGTTATTTTATGTTATAGTTCATCAAAGCCATTCAGTGCAAGTGTAGGGGGCCAATTAACGAGTCTATTAACACTTGTACTGAAGCATAGAATAACTGAGAGTAAACGCGAGTCTGAAACCGGACTTGAGACTCCATTCGCACAATAATGGATGGACGTTTCACGGAGCTCTAATTGTTGAAGTCATGGTAGAGATACGTAGCGAAAACCGTTTACAGGTGATGGCGGCACATGGTTTTTTGAACGTGCCTTGTAATTACCATATTTTTGAGAACATACATAACATACCTAATATTATCATGTCTAGCTGTATTTGTATGTGTGTTGTATCTGCAAACTATATAGAAAGAGAAAGTAGATTCTGAAGTAAGTTGATGCAAGGAAATTAAAATAAGATGGGGAGGCCTTAGTTGGATAAACAGGATGTGTTGAGATTCTGATGGAGTCTTTATTTGTGGTGTAACGGTTTAAAACGTTGTAAGTACTCTACTAGAGTAGGTATACTAGTACCTGCAGATGAACGTGCCACGCCGTGTGACCGAATTACTTCGTCGAAGCCCCGACCGTTTTCCTCGCATTCTGTTCTAATATCAAATACCTCGTAAAATGTCTGGGCATTCACGTAAACTGTACTAATAAATTTATGATCCAACATACATTAAGTCGTTAAAAATCACACAAATTTTACAACAATTTATACCTACAGTTGTAAAAAGATCATACTGAATTTTTTCCGGCTTTTTTCGCTTTCACTTTTTGGCCAATGGGAGTTTTCCACAGACAGCTTAGGTTACGACCTATTTTACTGATATGGCTTTGTGGTAGTATGAATCTGATTGTTTTATAATACCTTATTGCAAAAACTGCTGAATAAACCTACTTTGTCATTTTTCAATATTTTCTTTTCTTTTTATTACTGGCCAGGTTCATGTGTTGAGCTTTTTTCTAAATCGATCGTTAAAGGTGTATGGTTATGTTATCTAGGTTCCTTAGCACGGTGTAGTTTGCGGTTTACCGACTCTCTACACTGCATGTGTAGATGCAGTGCAGGATGCGCGGTTACCGCTCGCCAAATCGAGCTGAGCTAACGCGTCTACGGCTCGTTGCTCGTTGGAAATGACGATAAATTACAAATTTTGCAATATATTTGAACAGAACGAGGAGCTTTCCAGAGTACATTTAAAAAAGTTTGTCTCGTATGTGAACAAGAACATGCCAATTCAGAATTGATCAGTGAAGCATACGAATAATGGCAGTGCTATCTATTTTCAACACTAAAAAGCTAGAATGAAGATGTCTTTAAAAATCCCCCATCGAAAGATTTCTAGAACAGCTAAAGCAAATTACATTTTAGTTCAACGACGTTAAGAGTTATTAATAGATCTTATGCGCCTAAACAGGCAGACTGCTAGTTTAATAGGTAGGTGGGGCGCTAACCATCAGTTGAACGACCCTACTCGTTAGTCTGTTGAATAAAAAAGTAAGCTTAAAAACCAAAGAAAAGTAAATGCCGCACGTAAAGAAAATTATAGTGAATTACAAAAGCACCGCGGTCGCTTGTTCAAAAGACATCATCATATTTACAACGTGACACGAAAGCGGTTCGGCCGCGCGGCGACGCAGCGTAATCGCAGCGGCTGGTGCGCGTGCCGTTAAGCTGAATGAATGCTCGTTAAAAACCAACCCGCCGTGTAATTAGCGACCACCAATGAAAATAAAACAGTCGCATGTCCCACGCCCTCAGACACCATGCCTTGTGATTTCTTCGGACAGGAGAAACTTTTTAATCGCTAGCATTATAGTGCTGTGAGTTCTAATAAAAAGTATCTGTAAATTATAATACTTTTGACCTCATCCTTTAGTCGTGCGCTCACTGTTAAGCATCGTGACGATCGCGGCCGATCTTGTCCCTCACTATCTGGTGCCACGCCTGGCGGTCCTTGGCACAGCGCATGGCATCGCTCAGCTACGTGCCCAGCTCTTCAGACACCTGATCAGACCTTCCGAGCTTTGACCTCTTAGCCTCGTGCCTTCCATCCTCCCTGTCACTAGGAGCTTTTCAAGGTCAGCGGGTCTTTGCGCAATATGGCTAAAGTATTGCAGAACCCGTTGGAGACATAATTATGGTGGATCGTCCGTGGTTATGTCCAGTTTGTTCAAAATTAATGCATTTGTCCTGTTAGTCGTTCCACTCGACGTCTATCGGTTACCTTCAGAGTTCAGGACTCTGCACCGTACAGAAATATGGGCAAGACCAAAGTTATTATTATGTACATTTTCATCTTTTTGAGTACATTCTGATCATTTCATATCTTGTCAAGATAACTCATCACTGACTTTGCCATGCCAATTCGTCGTCTTAATTCCATTTCGGAGCCACCCCTGTTAGATGTGGTCGAGCCAAGATACACGAACTCTTGTACTATCTAATATTGGCTCAGAACTTGACTCACTTGCAGGGTGCCCGGTCTGTCCACGATCATCTTTGTTGGTTAATTCTGAGTCCCATTTCTTGGTTACCAGAGTTCAATTGATGCAGCAGCATCATCATCATCAACCCGTATCGACATCACACAATACGATATATTTCAGTTTTTATAGTTCTATAGAATCCACGTTGCATATCCCAATTTTTAATACATCATGGTTGTCCTACCGCCGCAGGCAGCTCGTGACTGCTCTCGCGGATCCATCACGAAATTTACACTCGCACTGCATCTTATTAAGTGTTATGAAAGGCAGTGACAGTCCCTTTTATGGCGAACCTCACGCCCGCCGCCTGTTGCTATAGATATAAACCAAGATAAACGACGCGAGACTAAAAAAATGCATCTGGTATCGAGATATCTGTGACAGTATTAAAGCGTCACCATACCTCACGCGCACTTTTGCAGGGTCTGCACAACAAAAAATCCAATCATAGCTTTGGTGTTTACTTTGTCATTGACTGGTCTTCGCATGTCATTATGATGATTTAAGCGTGTTGTGTATCAAATTAGCTCATCCGAACTTGGTACTTTGTAATAGTTATTAGGCTGTATAAGTAGGAGCCTCTCCTAAGTAATCAAGCCAAGTATTAGAAAAAATAAAGTTGTTTTGCACCTAAGCTAATATTATATTATAACACACAACAGAATGGATACAAAACACACTATCATATAATGCGTGCATGTTGATCCTACATAATAATAATATGGTGGTACAAAATAATGGGATAAGCTGGACAGCTTCAGTGTAGTGAAGGCTTTTAGACGCTATACTGGCAACCTAACTTTAGGCCTTGATGGCACCGCTTTGCGTCTAGTTAAATGCGGTATAATGACACAGTTATTGACGAAGACACTGGCGGGGAAAGAAGATTAGTAAGTCCACCAGAGCATAACTAAATAAATAATACTTTGTCGCACTAAACCATGATCTATTTATCAATGAACAAAATACCGCCTTTCAATATAAGTAGCAATATGGCAAATTGTTACTGAGAGTAAATACTAAAATAATAAAAAACTTTATAAATTAAAGTCATTAATATGAAGATCCATCATCGGTGGTGCAATTGACATGTCAAGTTGACCATATTCACTATAATCTTTGACCGGTATGGACAGCTTCGCGTAAAATAGAGAAGCGAGTGGCTGTCGGCTGCAGGGTGCTATTATAGCGTCAGGGCGAGCTGGCTTTATCTCTCAATTTAGTGATAATTTCATAAAGACAAGCAGGCGTCGGCGCCGGCGCCGGCGGCCAACTGCGACCGCGCGGCTGCGTGGTGGGTCCCGCGCCGCTTGTGGTAACGCTAATTGCACTCGTCTTAAGGACGCTCATCGATAACATGATAACGTCTTAAATGCCGGGTGTGTCGCAATGAACATTGCTTTTTTTTATTTGTCTGCGTGACAAGACGAGCAAGTCGTTCACCTGATGGTAAACACCACGCCTACCCATAACAGTTACAGTTACATAATTCTGCATAGCACTGCACTGCGCTCGTCACCCTGAGACATCAGCTCTAATGTCTCATATGTCCAGTAATTCCGCTGGAAACAGCGCCCTTCGTACCTAAGCTATTATCGTGTCATTTCAGATTTTGCAAAACGGATAATAATATTGCTCTCCCTTCTATGACGGCTTCCGTATTCGAGATGCGTAGATTAGCACTGTACCTATATATATGCGAGATCGTATTTATATGATATATCCCATTCCAATCTTCGAATGTGAGTTGTTCATTCAAGTCTTTCTACATCATTTCTTTTGCTAGCAAAACTGATTACAAGGTGTAAACGAGAAACAATGGAGCAATCAGGTAACACAGACTGAACCGAAATTCACACAATAGCATTAGCATACGATTATGTTTGTTTGTCGGCGCGTAAATCCTAAGGCCCTTGGTATGCGACAGGGTCGCTCGTTTGAGATGGAATTGATATGAGTGAGGCTTGAAGAGCCGCGTGCCTTCACGCCCTTTGTACTTGGAGAAGTGCTGATATTAAACTCAAGTGCCGTTTCAGCGAATGCTTCTGTTTTATACTACTTATGTATCTACAAATACTTTTGAAATTAATAAATATGAAAGTAACCTAAAAATAAGTAATTTTTCAATTTCTTTACAAATGTAAATTGTAATTGATATATAATGTCTATGCAGGTAAGTAGGTATGTATGTACCTATTTATTTATTTATTTTATGTATATACGGAAAGCCACCGTCCGATCTCCTGGATACTCCTCTCCATGCATGGTTGTCTGGAAGAGATTGCTCGAAGGTAACATTAGTAGTTACGAAGTTGAGATAACATTTCGTTTTACGATACGACACAATCCGCGAGTGCGCGCACAACTTAGCGCTCTCGCAAGAGAACACAAATTGCAACCAGTTGCATAACATGCATTATTTAAACGCGACAACCTTATAAGAAAGTATTAATGTGATAGAGACTACGTATGTCGCATGCGGTGACTCAGAGCCGAGCTCAATGACCCTCGCTCACCCGTCCGACGCCTACTATTCCTGTGCTGCCATGCACTACATTGCTTCATCTCGAAACGCTAACTTGTTTGAAGAAACACAATTAAACGTAATAACAATTAAGCAACACTCTTAAAAATGTTGTAACATCTTCTTCATTCAAGAGGCGGGTGACGGGCGACGCACGCCGAGTGGCGACGAGCCAAGCGGATCGACAGAACGCATTCCATCTCATTATTCGTTCCATTGTATCACCCCTCAGAATTATTTATTGAGCCGCGTTGACCGAGTAAACGAGCTCCATTTGTATCGGAAAATCTACAAGCACTGACATATGCCACTTTTTATTCAGCGCTATTATGAGGCCCCGTCGGTATTCTGAAAGAGCGCCTGATTTATCTATTCTTCGGAAAGCGAGAAATTCAAATGCGGTCGCGATGCCAGTACATCATTCATCAGGTGGCGGTAAACGTGTAAATTTGCATACGACTGCGAGTCCAGTCTCGCGGGCGTCGACTGGAATTAAAGAGGGCCGAGAGAGGCGATCTCGTGTCGATACTGTCACATGACTAATGGAGCAGGCGCCGATCACAGATATCGACAAATAAAAATATGGTCGGGCCACCGCCGCCGGCGCTGCGTGCGCCCTCCGATCTGCCGCGATGTTCCCACACGGAGCCGCCAAGCCGCCAAGCCGCCACCGTCCAGTGACTCACCGCCTCATCCTACCAATGAAATCGGCTTTTTCATAATTTATCTCTGTTCCGTCGTGACTACAGAACGCTACATTGATTCCTCTCCAAGTATTTAGTCCGCTCTCGATGTCTCCCAGTCTACACTAACAGAGTTGCTCGGATGAGATGTTGTGACTAATGCTCTTCTATTTATTAAACACCGTTCTAACACCCACACGACATTGGGAGAGCTTAAAGTAAAACAATCAATCTCATTATTATAAAAACGTAGGAAATTCATCGGCCTTGTTTGCCTTTGCAAGTTACGTCTCAAAGAGTGCCGTGAACGTAAGTTTGTGACGCTGTAAAGTAACATTATATTATTATGCACTAAATCACGACAAGCGTTATGTTATGATAACAGTTTATGACCGGCTTAACCCAGATTTCGTAAGTAACAACATGCCGAACAATATTACTTCAACTAAATGTTATCTCATACTGAAATGCAAACATGAGTATAACTTCATTTTAACGTATGCTCTTCGCGTGAATATTCTTTCTTTGAAGCAACACCGTTACTGAATTTATTTTTATTACGAAGCTGCGACTCAACGTCTATTTTAATCATATAAAATAGGTACCTACCTATAATTTTTTTAAATAAGAACGTGACTAACTTTTTTTTAAATTGTTTGCAAAAGACTCATCAAAATTTGTGTCCGATTTAATTCAAACATATTACTCTCAACATAGCTTCGGTAGATTACTACTGAATCTTTTGTTTATCTTTATTTCCATCCATACTAATACACGTAAATTATAAAGCTAAACAAAAGCTTGTAGGTAATAAATAAGAGGGTGTAGTAAAAATGACGACAGAAACACATCAAAAGTATAGTTATTACGCAGCGAGTTGGGCGGATTTTCATAGGCGGCGAAACTGGGCGGGAGCGTAGCTTCTTTCTAGAGCCACGCGATAACCGACGCGGTCAACGACCCCTCGTGGGTATCGTTTATCTTTGCCACTATCTAATGTCTTGACGTGCAAAGCAACAAACATTGTTTACGCCATTTTAAATATTAACTCAGAAAAAACGTGTCCCTATTTACATATATCATAGATAATATGTTTATTTGCACATTTTATAAATCCAATGTAAATCATAAACTCGCAGTGGTATGATTGCTACTGAAACGGATTGTTTAGTGCTTGGCCAAGTTTGGCTTCAATCAATCACGTCAGAGAGAGCGTTATGTCAGGTGACGAGTGCGAGGTAGACCGGATACGCGTGGTAAATACGAGACCTTGCCAAATGAGCAAACTGTGCCTATCACCGTTGCAGAGAGGTGCAGCCTGGAGCCGCCACCGCTGCCGTCGACAGACGTATCCGAAACAGCCGCGTGACGCGCCATCATCACTAAATATAACCCGGTGACAGTGAGACACTTCGCCGCCGCCCGCCGCCCGATAATTACCCAAAACTGAAAGTGCTAAAGTTCGCAGATCGCCCGCTCCGCCCAGCCTTAATAAAAGGAGGTTCAACAACCTAGTCGCGAGCGGGAATGACGCCGCGTCTAGATATATGCGGTATGTGGTTAATATCTAGCGAGATCGAAATAAATCGCTAGGATTATTGCCAAGTGGAAAATCATTATAATATATTGGACGCGCGGAATTCACTTTGACAATATTTTGACATCGTGCGGTTTGGGCTAGAGCCGGCCGCGTACGAGCTTCTCCGGAGCTTATTTTGTCATCGTTTTTATTTTCTTCGCGCTTGTAACGTTCTATATTTGAGCAGACTGCTGCATAAGGATCTATTTTAATTGTAAGTTGTCTGGCGACATAGTTATAGTTTTTTCTTTGGAGCGCTTTAGTTTCATAATAAGTCACGAGACAAACTGGGGATTATTTTGTGGCGCTAGATTTCGAAAAAGATACTGATTTGGTATGTCAGTGCGTTCTCATCGTGACATTGGTACAGTTTAAACGATAAATAGTTAGCACACACTTACACGAGCAGTACACGCAGTACGTTGAACGTATTAATTCGATTTACACACTCCAACATACATACGAGTACATGCGTTTATTCATAAACCTATTCATGTCATCCTTTGACAAAACGGTTGTTAGAAGTAGCACGCAGAAAATGCAGTTGTTTTAATCACAAATATACATACGATTCTACTATGAATAGCTAATCCTTCGACCGAGCTTGGTATTTGTTTTGTGTAACGATTCATTTGTTTAGCGTAGTGAGTAGGTAGTTTTAGGCAGCGCGTGGTGTCTCGGGTGCGTGGCTGCGTGCGCCGGGCCGGAGAAACGGGCGCTGGCGGAGCCGGTGTCCATCTACGGCCTGCAACTGTATAACCGGAACGGCTGCCCCTATTTAGAATGATCAGCTCGCAATTTTGATTCGTCTTGAGCCTCTCACCTTATAACTCACTAGGTACTTATCTTGTTAAGACTGAATTCTTGAGGACAACCATGTACTAAAATTCAGAATTGGCAGTTTTCGGACCAAAAGTTTTAGATCAATAGTGCAATTCTATGGATTTTAGTGTACTTATAATTAAAAAAAAAAACAATACTCGGCCACCCACAAGGTATTCAGAAAGAAATTGAAGCCATATTTTTTTTTTAGTATATCTGCCAGAGCTTTTATTTTAGTAAGAAGTATTTTAGGATAGTTTTTATTTAATTATTTTTATTTACATAATTTTGTCGTGATGTAACATAATTGTCTACAAGATGAAAACATCTACACCACACTGAATAATAACAAAGCAAATGATTCCTGAAATACAGTTCCGCTATATTAGTCCTAACTAAACTACCCAAATATATGTTCACATCCTCCAGACATGACATGAGCTATCTAAAACTAAAATCATGTCTTTACCTAAACCCATAAAGCATGTCGACATTATGTTCTTTCTGGTACATCGAGCGTAAAGAGTAAAACAATGGTTTATAGCAGGAAACAGCCGTCAGACATGAGCCTACGACATTTAACGGCTTTTGGGCTTCGTGCTGTTGCCAATAGACGATGGAGACCGTTACGTTTATTGTGATAGATGTTCTATGACAAAATGGCTACGTGTGATCTAGAGTCTAGACCTAACAAAAACGTCTAGAGTCCAGACCTTTAAAATAAAATCGAGTATCTGGGGGGTCACCACGTACTTATTCTTATTCCATGCAGTTCATTTTAAGGCCTTAAACTGAAGGGCCTAGATTAGCACCACACACTCATAAATGACAAACGTGATGTGACGTCACTCAAAAATAGACAGAGAATGAGACAGAAAGAGAATGAGTTGGAGCTATATAAGCTCCCATAAATGCAAACAAATTGTTCCGATCTCTTTGGATAAATGTCTCTGGTTGACGAACGCTGAGCAATATTGGTGGTGACAGTTGGCAGGGCAGTTCAGTTTAAGGCCTTAAACTGGATGGATTTAACTGTTTGTGGTGAGGCCCCTGAACTAAAGAGTTACGAAGAGCTTCCATTCAGACGTGAAACGAATCACAAATAAAAATGCTCTTACATCTGTTATACATTTAATTTACTAGATTCCGAAAATATGAAAGTACTTTAAGTTTTTCGTATCCACAATTTATTAGCCACATTTACATATAGGTATGATTATATCGTAAACTAGGATAGAGGTTCAAGAAAACAGCAGTGACATTGATTGTTAGGATGTTAAAGAAATTTTCCATCCGGTCTAGACAAAAATTGGCACAACAAACGTTATAAAAACTTTGCTTTGCAAACTAGGGCAGCTAATAATCAACAGACGTATCCAGCGACTGCAGCCGCATAAATTATCCATAATGCGACGATGTCAAGAGGTCGTCGCACTATCATTAAGTACTCGCGTTTAGTTCTAACATAGGTACTTCATTATAGTGTCGCAGATAGCGAAAGAATCAGTTACTGGCACTGCGTGACGTAGTTACCAGTTGTTAAAATTTGCCCTGGTCTGCAGAACCTACATAGCATAGCCAAAGAGGTTTCTTAGTAATAAATTAGAAACTGGTTTGATATATTATTATTACTGCCATCTAGTTAAAGGTTTAGTGCAAGTTCATTAATTATCCGTATTTTAAAATTTTACGGAATTCAAGTATGTACACGTATAAGAAAACAACGTCCTAATAAATCCTAATTTTCCATTGCGTTTATTAAGCCACGCTTACCTATGACAACGATAAGTTATGAAGGGCTTTCGATATGATAATAAACATATATCTAGATTGTTTTATCCATTATTGAACTAATTTGAAAGCATAACTGTCTTCTATTTTTATCCCTACGGTTTAATTGTTTGCAAAACAATCAGTCCTTGGTTTACTTGAAATGACACACGCACAATTCATTTGTTATTATTTTTATTCTCTATTCCACTATCTCTTCTACTAAAGTGGTAATAATTTGCTACTAGCATTCTTGCTCAGTGAAAACTAGCCATGCTAGACTAGGTCTAGGCAATAAAAAATGAATACAATCCCTAGACAGCCAGACGGCCGATGTTGCTCTACATAGGATCTGATGCGTGTAATAACTTAAGTTCGTATACTATTATAATCGTTTTTATAGCTACAATGACATCAGCGTCATCAGCTTAGTGTGTATTGTGTGTATGTATTGGTATGCCTGGAAGTTACTACGAGACGTCTAAACTATTATACATAATAAATATAATGACGCGTCATATTATAAAGTTGAAACAGAAATTAACAGGGAGTTCCAGCAGTAATCATGAAGATTCAGTATTATTCTAGGCTCGGCATGTTTATCGCTACCAACCATATAATCGCTTAGTAGTAGTGGGTGAGATAGTATTCAAATGCTAGTTAAAAAAAGTTCAAAAATAATCTTTCTGGATGCGTAGACTGCGTAGACAAAGGTGCGCGTTGAAGTCTTTTCTATGGACTATATGTTCATTAGATTGGAATCCGAAAATATGCCTCATAAATATACCTTTTTCACTGAATTTAGTTCTCAAAACATTTTGTCTATGTAGTCAATGCCGATATTAAAGATCGAACCTATTAATAAACGTACGTATGTCTGAAAATAGGTAAGCTTGATCAGATACAAAAAAAATCTAAGAAATCTCAAACTAAATTTAATATCGAACGTTGAGTGTAAGTTAAAGATTGATCTCTTAATGTAACATCATACGAGTATGATACTGAAGCACGCGTGGGCTCAAGTCTGTTTGTACACAGCACTTACAGGCTTCACAAGAGCTGAGGATATGAAAGTCGTAGCATTCCGTGTGTATATCCAAACACGTTTCGCGACCGATTGAGAAGAGTGCTCCGATCCATTACGGACTGTGTGAATAAACACCACATCAACACTCCATTACCACCATTAAACTTATGCAGTTAAGTGCGAGAATGCCGTGAGTGAGTTTAGACTGGATGTTTGTTGAATCTGCCGATGATGGGTAATCTCTAGAAAATGGACATTCGGCGCCAAAAGGAGCTCTGTGAGTGATCGTGAGTACGCCAGTCGGCGCGAAATGGAAGCGAGTAAATATTTATTGAACCTGAATCCATAAGTGGCTCCATATTTGTACATGGCTATTTTATTTCATTACGGTTGACCATGCATACGTGCCGACGCTCTGCAAACATTATTAGCGTCAAGCGTCAAAGAATAGCACGTCGTTATCGTGTTTGCGACGAAATTAGCCGGGCTGTTTGATGTTGTGAAAACAAATGAATGATTGCTGCTAAGCTAACATAACACGAGCTCTAAAATATACAACGAAAGAATTATTAAATTAATCTGCGTAATTCATTTATGAGCTTTGTTTTGATTTCTAATTCATATCGAAACTGGAATAGTCTCTGTTACAGTCTTTGTCGGCATAACTAGTTTCTTTCACGAAATATGTGGCAGACTTGTAGTGGTAGGGCTCTTCTGCGAGTGTCCACCTCGGGTATTACCATACTGTGGCCAGATAATCATCCGCCAAGCGGTCATATGCAAAATGTGTGTGTAATGGTTTGAAGGGTACTGTGTTTAATATTATTTTCCATAAAATAGACTTAGAATAGTGTTGCGGGCACGATTAAAATGTTACGTTACTTCCACTTTCGTAAACGTCCATCCTACTAATATTAAAATAATAAATGCGAAAGTTTGTGTGTGTTGTCCTCTCTTTACGCCGAAACGGCTAACGGATTTTGATGGATTTTAGTATAGAGATACTTTAGGTCCTGGAATAAAATATAGGATACTTTATGTCTCGTAAAAATTAACTACTAACTCGGGTTAAACCGCGGGGCACTACTAGTGTTTAATATAAATATGTGATAAAATTTCTTTCATTTTCAACAACCAATATATTTTTGTTCATTTGAATTTACAGAGCTGACAGGGTCCATAGGTGTAGCCATATAAGAAAATTATCAGCCGCTAAATAATAATAAACGTTGGAATGTTCGCGTCGGTAGTGTTTTTATTCGCCATCGTCCGCCGTCAGCCTTCTTGGCCGACTCTTAACTATGATGTGAGTAATTGGAAACAAGGAAATTTAAATTATTATAGTCACGTTCGACGGGTTCCAGCTTCCAGCTATTTCCACGAATTAAATTCTCAAGCGAAGGTAATGGCGATGACTGCAACTGCAAACCGTTTTTTGTCACAGCTTTTATGAGTGGCACTACCTACTAAACTAAATATAAAATTTAACGTTTTATTACCCACGAATAACCTGCAGATAAATATTTTGTCATTTGAAATATTCTTGAGTGTTATGAATAGGCACGATAAAAGTTTGTCATACTTATTGCCGTTTTGAAAGGACGTTAACATCTCTCGGAAAATACGACGCAATCTATTCCAAGAGTTTCACAGTTTGTCCGCTGGATCTATGAAATGCATAATTGTAAAAAAGAAAGAAAAAAATATAGAAATTCTTAATCATAGTAAACTATGTGTTTCGTACTGAAACAGATTTCTTTTCTTTTTATTTTGAGTGTTTTCGAACGTAACTACACAAATACTATTCCGCTTAATATTTTGTGTTGGTACGAGATTATTATGGCCCACGACTTTGGGTTGGCCAACCGAAAGCCAGTCGTCCTTCAAATGCGCGTGCGAGCACTTGTCGCGTCGCGGTGTTTTGAGCTTTCACCGGTAGCTCCATTTCGTGGACGCCATTCCCATCCTCGGAGACGAGCTCCAGGATTAAGTGTAGTGTGGATTGCCTGATCACACCTCTATCCCGGAGGAAGGTGATACGGGATCAGAAGAAACCGCCCCATCGGCGTCCTATGGATATATCTCTGTGCACCATCATTCCCCATCTAACCCGAAGACAGCGCTGATTACACACCCGAGAGGCCATCGACGGATTTCCCAAGTAAGTTCGTAGGCCATAATATCTCCCCGTAACATTTTTGATCCGTTCGAGCCGGATCTGCGGATTTTCTTTGCTGTAGTCACGTTGTCCAAATCCCGTTATTAGTGCATATTTTCCCATTTTTGGAAACCATCCGAGTATATTTTAGTGTTTGTCGTAGCGGCGTTACGCGTCCCGACAATATTTCCCATTTTTCATCTTGATTTTGCCGATTTTTGATTTTTTGTGTGCGACATTACGTGTCCATTAAAAATGGCGGAACAAGATATTTTCGAAAGAGAAGTTATACTTGACGAAGTCAAACGTACTTTAGAGTTTTACGAACTCAATGAACAGCAATTTAAAGCGCGAGCAAAAGATATTCTTTCTATTCAGAGAAAATTCCTTAAATTGCAAACTAAAATTGAGAAGTCACAAATGAAATTGTCGACATTTGACCGAGAGGAACAGTTACGTATTCGAACTCAATTCAATGATATTTATTACGTAATTGTTAGCCATGTCGAAGTTCTGAAGAAAAACGATGAGGAGTGTAGGCGCATGAGTCGAGTTTCCTATAACAATACAATACAACCGACTCACGGGGGTTGTAGTAGTAGGTTACCGAATCTTCCGTTGCCGTCATTCGGGGGAGAATTGACCGATTGGCCACCATTTTATGACCTATTTCGCTCCATGGTTGATAATAATGACGCCTACACAGATAGCGAGAAGTTTAGGTATCTCCTTCTTACCTTGAAAAACGAGCCCTATAACTTAATAAAATCGATACCTATCACGGACGAAAATTATACCGTCGCGTTAGATATTTTAATTTCAAGATATGAGAACAAACGAGTCATAGCTTCTCAACATATTGATCGTATTCTGGATATTCAATCCTGTGCCGAGAAATCAAATCAAAGTGTGCGTAATTTGTTGAATATTTACCATGAGAATATAAAAGCGTTACAAGTAATGCATTTTCCTACAAATCAGTGGAGTTTTTTGTTGTTGAATATTTTACTACGTAAAATACCTACTTCCATTCGGATGCGATTCGAGTTAACATTGCATAAACCATCCGATGTACCCAACGTCGACTTGTTAATCGAGTTTTTAGAACGAGAATTAACCGCCAGCGAAATAGTTGAATCTGGCAGTAGAAATATTCAAAATGTAGGTAGTCAGAGGAAAGAGTACGTCGCTCCAACGTTCCGTCGAGCGTTGGCTGCCGGCGTGGCCAGCCGCACTTCGACTCAGGGTGCGAGCGATTCTCAACCTTCTGTCAATACGCGCAAGAACCAGAATTGTGTATGTTGCGATGCTCAACATCCATTAACAAAATGTAATAAGTTTTTGAATTTGTCACCAAGCAATAGGTATGCGTTTATCAAAAATAAAGATGTTTGTTTCAATTGTTTACGCAAAGGTCATAACGTTTCTCAATGCAAGTCGAGTTTTGTTTGTCGTTCGTGTAAAAAACGTCATCATACATTGATTCACTTTACTTCTGAAGGTGATACTAGCCGTGCGAGTGAGAGAAGTGTTTCTTTACCGCTCACGGAGGAACGGGAAGAGAACATTCCGAGCACCTGTACTCAGCACGCTATGTCCGCGAGTCAAGCGACACAAATAAATTGCGCGTCGTCCAATGCTCCTTTTAGCACGACAAATACTGTGTTGCTTTCGACCGCACTCATCGATGTATGTGTAGGTAATGAAAAGCGTTCGACTGTCCGGTGTCTTATCGATACGGGAAGCCAGGCTTCGTTCATGACGGAATCGTGCGCACAGCGGCTAGGTATAAAGCGTTGTTATGCGAATGTACCTGTTTACGGGATAGGTGACACCAAACCGGTACGACCAAAAGGAAAGATTTCGTGTTGCATAACCCCGAGAAATGAACTTCAACCTTCTATACCTATTGAAGTTTTAGTATTGCCGAAACTTATTCCTAAAATGCCTAGTGTACCACTGCCTCATATGGGGTGGGCACACATTCAAAATTTAAATTTAGCCGATCCTTTGTTTCACACTCCACAGCCGGTGGAGATGTTGTTAGGTGCAGATGTACTATCTCACATAATTTTAGGAAACGTAATAACGGGTTCGCCCGGTTCGCCGATCGCTATGAACAGCGTTTTCGGTTATTTGTTGTTGGGAAAAATAGCGTTCAACTCTCCGACTCCATCCTCAGTTCAAGCTTGTTTTAGCTCATTATCCGATGACGGCGACTTGAAACGATTTTGGGAACTGGAGTCAGTGCCTGAGGTGAAGGCACTCACCCCCGAGGAACGTCTATGTGAATCCATATTTGAACGCTCACACTATCGTGACGTCACGGGACGATACACAGTAGCTTTACCACGTAAACCTGATGCTACGCCCCTAGGTGAATCACGAGATATTGTCCTCGCTCGGTTCCATAAATTAGAGCAACGTTTACAACGGAACCCGAGTCTTAAAATTGAGTCTCACGCGTGCTTGCAGGACTATCTTAAACAAATGTATAGAAATATACTAGTACAAGAATCTGATAGGGACTTGCAACGCATTCTGTGGCGTACGTCGCCCGATGAACCCCTCTGTGATTATCGTCTGCGGACGGTAACATTTGGTGTGAGCACTTCCCCTTACTTAGCTCTTCGTACCATTAAGCAATTGGCTTGTGACGAAGCATCTAATTTTCCCCTAGCGGCAAAGGTTTTAACCGACCAAGTGTTCGTCGACGATGTGGTCGCGGGCGCGAGCGATGAATCACACGCTCTGGTACTACAACAGGAATTGTTAGGTATTTGCAAATCAGCTGGGTTTGAACTACGTAAATGGCACAGTAACTCGCCGGCGATACTCGCCGCGGTTCAGGCGCCAGAGGTTCATGGTGAGCGGCGGGAAGAGGTGCCCTTTGCTCCCCTGGAACATGACCATCAACCCAAAATAAGGGACTCAAGGGGACTTTTACCCTCCACATTCTTACAGAACGACATGTGGTTTCACGGCCCAGCATGGCTCCGTGAGGATCCTACGGCGTGGCCAGTATTTAAAAGTATCCCTAGCACTGGTGAGGAGAAACGTAATCAACCGGTCGCGTCTGCATCAGCTACGCTGATCGACGATGTTGAGGTCATAAACCAGTTTTCAACCTTGAGTAAACTATTGAGAATAACTTCTTATATTTTTCGCTTTTACAATATTCTTAAATCTCGCGTCAACAAGGAAAAGAGTTCCTATCCTAGTTACATCACAGTCCACGAGTATAAACTCACGCTTAATCGTTTGATTTATTTAGTGCAACACCAAGTGTTTCACGAAGATTTTAAAAACATTTCACAGGGTAAACCGCCCTCAAACCAATTGAGACGTCTTAATCCGTTTATCGATGATTCGAGTTTTTTGCGAGTCTCCGGACGTCTACATAAATCCCTTTTGTCGTGCGAGTCAAAACATCAATTAATTTTACCCAAAAAACACTCTCTTACGATTTTAATAATTGACGATGCCCATATTACGCATCTTCATGCGGGCACTCAAGCCGTTCAATATTTACTTTTACAAAAATATGCGATTTTATCTAGCCGAGATATAATACGTAAACAAATCTTTCGTTGTGTGCGCTGCTTCCGTGTGCGTCCGGTACGTCTACAGACTGCGATGGCGCCGCTCCCAGCGGTCCGGCTGCGACCCGAGCGCCCATTCATGAAAACAGCTGTTGATTACGCGGGCCCGTTTTACATGCGAGCTAATAGGGTTCGTAATGCTAAAATCATCAAATGTTATGTCGCCGTGTTCGTGTGTATGAGTGTGAAGGCTATACACTTGGAGCTCGTATCGGAGCTATCTACTGAGGCGTTCTTAGCAGCCCTGCGCCGATTTACATCGCGCAGAGGTTTGTGCAGCGACATTTACTCTGATTGCGGAAACTTCCAGGGTTGTCATAACTATTTGAGAGATTCGTACGAGTTTTTAAAAAATGACTCTGTTCAATGTGCTTTGAATTATCAAACCTTGAAACAGGGCAAATGGTATAAGGACCGCGGTGCTCCTATCTGTGTAGGCGACATTGTTGTGGTATGCGACGATAATCTTCCACCACTCCAATGGAAACTTGCTCGTGTTCATACACTCCATCCGGGTTGTGACTTTGCAAACGGGCAAGAGTCTATTCAAACGAGCGATCGTAAATATTGTAAACTGCCTTTAGAATGATTATTGTTTACGAATTCGTAAAATTAGTTCCTAAGTTTTAATTACCTATACTAGTTGTTTACAACAACCTTAGATCAAGTTTAAGTTTATAGATTGAATAACTTTCTGTTCATTGAGTTTTCGTGTTAAAAGAACTTACAGTCTTTTAAGGTGAGCGGCATGTTTCGTACTGAAACAGATTTCTTTTCTTTTTATTTTGAGTGTTTTCGAACGTAACTACACAAATACTATTCCGCTTAATATTTTGTGTTGGTACGAGATTATTATGGCCCACGACTTTGGGTTGGCCAACCGAAAGCCAGTCGTCCTTCAAATGCGCGTGCGAGCACTTGTCGCGTCGCGGTGTTTTGAGCTTTCACCGGTAGCTCCATTTCGTGGACGCCATTCCCATCCTCGGAGACGAGCTCCAGGATTAAGTGTAGTGTGGATTGCCTGATCACACCTCTATCCCGGAGGAAGGTGATACGGGATCAGAAGAAACCGCCCCATCGGCGTCCTATGGATATATCTCTGTGCACCATCATTCCCCATCTAACCCGAAGACAGCGCTGATTACACACCCGAGAGGCCATCGACGGATTTCCCAAGTAAGTTCGTAGGCCATAATATCTCCCCGTAACACTATGCAACATAATAATAATAATATGTTATTCCTTCATTGATCGTGTAGGATTTGCCGTAGAGTACAGCGGGCCACGAGCGGAATTATATCTAATTATAACGAATTAATTGCTAAATTATACGGTTGTAAAAGCAGTAAACAAACGATGACGCTTTGAACACCTGTGTTATATGCAAAGATCATAGACGATTCAAAGGATGCATTGCAACCGGAACAAGTCGAGTAAAAAATGCAATTAATGAAAAAAAGTATATTCTGATAGTAATCCGTGCGCGAATATACCCGTCCTTGTGTAATAAATATGGAATCGAGGAAAACTCTCACCAGCTCGATAGCGAAACTATTGACTATCTGATAATTCCTGTCTGTTCTTTCTTAATTTTCATGCAAAAGCTCGTTACTTATTGTATCTGATCTAATAATTATAATATATAAGTACTTATTGCGTAGAGATTTCTGAGGTTTATGATGCAATCACTTGCTCACACCGTTCTGTGCACGAGCGGTAATTGCAATTTGTACCGCGTTAATTATGGCCACAACAGCTCTTATCGTGATCCTGACGAAATTTTATACCCTTGTGGTGAGTTTCGCCGCGTCGCGCGTCGTTGCCGCTGATATAAGTTGACATGTGACACCTCCAATAATATTGTAAATACGCCTTACTGTGATTGGAGTGGATTATCTCAATGTAAAGTGGTTTTACTTAAATCAGATAGTGCCGATGGCGAGTGGTGAGCGCGGGCTCAGCGGCGAGCGCCGGGCGGCGGATGCACGTGCGCGGCGCAATGGGCTAGCGTGCTGAAGCGCGGCCTGCATTTCCGACTCACATTCATTCCCGCGCCATTCATACAACTGCGTCATTCATTTAATTCAAGTTCATAACGAGAGCCGGCACCCGTACGTGGGAGTAACTCCGTAACTCGGCCGACACACCCGCGAGGCGACACCGACCATTATCGAAAACTTTTATTGCCGATACGGATAAACCGTTTCCACGTTCCGCCCGTTCGAACTCAAATATTTCCATAAAATAAATCGACACTGTCGAGTTTTGGGACCGCATTATCGTTTCCTCGTATTCGGTTCGGAGCGCATCGGATTCTCTAAGCGCGCTATATTTCACCGGTTCCGTGTGGCGTTCTAATTAAACGCGCGATGGAATCCCGAGACCGGACATGCCCTGGCAGGCTGGCACCCTGGGCCGAGGGCGCAGACTCCGAGGTGTGGGTGCCACGCGGCGCGCGGCGGCGCCGGCGCGGGCGGCTTCGATGTGACGCCGAGATGGTATCGCGGCGTCCCATCACCGTGCCATACTTTTCTAACTTTTTGGAGCTCGAGTCACGCGGGGGCGTATTGTGTGCAATTGTAGCACGCGAGGGCACCTCGGGCCGACGACCCGTCCGTCCCGAGTCGTACCTCTATAATCCGACAGCATTATGGGCGACCCGGCGCCTTTGTTGGCTACCGGCTTAATGAGGACCCGTGGGTGGCTTATGACACGTCAGGATCTGATCATAAAGGTGCCAAAAATTCTACCTGGCCGAGGCTACGCCGACGACATTCCTACCTCGCGCCTTTCAAAATTAATGTCTATTGTGTGCGTGCGCCGACAGAAGGCGTTAGGGATTACGAATGACACGATGTTCAATTCGCTCCACGGGTTCGTGAATAACTCTTGTTTACATAAAAAATGTGTTCGTTTTTAGGTATGGACACTTTGGGTGCCGAAACGGCGATGACTCCCCGTGTATCGTTGAGTTTAATTGAGATGTATGCACTCAAATTCTTTGACCCCAATTAATTTCGTGGAAGTGAGGCGGTCGAGCGTTAATTAAGTGCGCTAATATTTGCTGAGAACACGCTAGCGGTCAAACACAATGTCCATTGTACTCGCTATACTTCGTTACAATAATTGGATTGATAAAATCTTTCTCAAAGACATGTGCAAGTACAATCAATTAGCGTAGTTAAACCAGAGATGAAATAGTCATCACGAGCAAATTAAAGTGATTCTCACACTGTTGTTTTCTTTGCGAATGTAAAACACGGAGCGCTAATCACCGTTTACCGCCGCTCTATGATGTAACCAATTGGGATTTTCCGGCTGTTTAACTACTTAATTGCATGGATATTTGAAGTTGTAACAATTACGTACTTATTAAAATGAGTGCATGCGTGTGGTAATGCAATTTGAGTGCATGGCCACGTGATGTCCCAGAGAGCATCGTTTGTTACGCTGTGCGACGCAGGCTCCGGGGCAATGAACCAAACACTGAATTGGACATAAGTGTCCTGCATCGCAGCCCGAGCCGCGCCGCATTCGACCCGCGCCGGCATAACCAACCAGCGCGATTCACTACACATCATCACATCACAGATACATTGTACGAACTCAAGTTTATCAAATACTCGTCGCAAAATTGTAACGCTTGCGGAACCACCTACAACCAGAAAAATGCATAAAGGAACGCCTCTGTAGGTAAAGCTGAAGATATCAATGGAAATTAACCAATCATAAACAACAGAATGTATATTTCATTCACAAAACTTACAAAGGACTATTTAATCATTTATAACGACAACAGATTTTTACAGAATCTTGGACTAACAAACAAAAGTGGCTAAATCACCAAAGAACACAACGACTGCAGATGAAAAACGAAGCAACACTAATCCACGACTCTATTGAGAAGTAATTAATACACATTTTCATTTCACGCGCGCGAATCGGCCGCAGTGCATGTAAACAATCTTATATAATATTAGCGTATAAATGCGTGCTAAAACATTCCAGAAGTGAGGGTTAGGCATCCGCTAATAACTTGACCAGTTTACAGCCTCACATTCAATTATTGATAGGTATACTGAGAAGCCTATCCAAGAACCGAGGTAGGTATCTGCTGCTCGGCTCGTTTGCAGAGTGAAATCCGAATGCAATCAACTCGAGTATTATTCCGTATGGTTATGTTCGTCTATATGTCGGCGTCTTTAGATGCCGCTAAGTGTACATACAAAGTATCAGGAAAAAAGCATTTCCATAGTATGCTACTCGAGGAGGTTAAAAGATCAGCCGATAAGAGCCAATCGCCAAGTTTAAAAATAATAATGCGTAATACGTTACGTTTCTACATTATATTTATCTTGTATTTTTATAAGTGACGTCGTTTTTACAATAATACTCTAATCTGACAGAGGCGGGGATCACTGTTAATTAGATACTAATTTTGGCTATTTTTAGTCCACACTTTTAGAGCGGCGGTTGTCGATTGTTTACGATTGTTTACCTATCCAGATCTGTTTGTTTAACTTTACCACTGTTGCAGAGCAACTCTGCAAGAGCTGCAAGAGCTGTTAAAGCTCTGCAAGAGCTGTTATATTGTTATTACTTTGTAAAATTGTTTGCAATCAAGGTGATTTGCTAATTAAATAGATAGACACCTCCTTTATCTGTAAGAGCCGTTAACTCTAACGTGTTAATAATTGCAATATCAAGTGCCTGATAAATATACAATTTATTATACAGGTGATAGAGTTGTGATAAACTGTGAATACCTTTATACAGTTGGTCAAACTATTCGCTATTAATTATTTTAAAATATTTTGAAATAAGTATAATATTAGAAGACTTTAATGTATTTTTTTCACGAACCAGTGCAAAGCACATAATGAAATTTTTCGCAAAACCAAATATTTTTTTAAGGAAAATAATCTTATGGTTTACCTATTCCATACAAACATTCCCTTCAATTATTATATACTAGGGCCTAGAGGTATGGCGCAGCTTGTAATGTTATTTATTATGTAGTCACAATAAGATGTGTGTTTATTTCCGTATTTTTTTAATAATTCTAAGGCAAGTATTGCACAATGATTCTAATAATCAAATAACGATCAGAATTTCTCGATAACCGCTGATAACAATCACAGAATCAGATCCTATCTAACTAGAGATCGATAAAGAGTTTTACAATCGATCAAACATTCGACAATACACCGTGTCAGGGACGCCGACTGGTGGCTTTCGTATTTCGTATCGTTCCGCGTTGTTTTCGTGTGTCTATACAGGGTTACGCAAGGGAAGAACCTGAAATTTGCCCGCCCTTTCAGTCGGTCAACATGCGACCGCCACCCACCTGATTTGCGCGTCATACGTTGACAGGCGTCGCGCGACCGCAAACTATATTTATAAATCACATTTATATCGACAACTCACTCATAAAACTGATCAATTACTCGAACCTGCACCTAATGATGCAAACTTAATAAAACTTATATCATTACGGCACCCGGAACCTCACGCGTTCGAGGCCGTAGCCAAGTATCTCTTCAGAAATGTGGACACATTGTCTTGGAAATTTCTCATCACGTCACGGCTCGTCTCGGTCGCCTGTCTAGACATCACAGACAACTTTTCCCCTGTTCTCGGTAATACGATTTTTGGCAGACATTTTAATATAGACTTGGCAACATTTTGTAACTTATCAGATTCTGAAAATGAATGAAAGCTGTCGAGCTGTGAGTCACGGACTCGGCGACGTCTTAGAAAGTCCTTGCTGTCCATTCGGCTCTAATAATAAACATAAATAATGACATCATACGTCGCGCAAGGCTGTAAACTTGGTAACATACGATAATTTTGTTATAGATTAATTTGATATTACGACGTAGGTGACAAC